>OY856410.1:513903405-515103405 GCA_963693085.1 Alisma plantago-aquatica | reverse complement strand
ATATAGTTGGCCGACGTCTATAGGGTTCACGCCACAAAAAAGAGCACCACCTAGGACACTTTCTGCGTCAGTTAACAACTGAACAACCGACGCCATACTCCCAGACGACACGGCGAAGCATGGTCGTGCTTCGCTGCACGACTATGTTTAGTACTATAGGCGTCAGTTTTATACGAATAAGCGATGCATTTTCCACCACGGTCGTGCTTTCTTGCACGGTCGGGTTGTTTGTCATATTAGGCGTCGGTTTTTATCCAATAATCGACGTTGTAGGCCTTTGATGACGGTGTTCTATAAATAACCGATGCCTATACTTTATTTTATTTTTCTTATCATTTTGCAGGCCTACTGTGGCTGGTCAGCAGGATGAGAACCTACAGTTCAGTTTTTTGAACTGCAGGTTTACGACATCCATTGATATCAGCCTACAAACAGGCCACAAACCTGCAAAATCAATAAATATTTTTTCACAAAAGTAGATACATTCAGACATCAATTCAATTCTCACATTCACACATGTAGAAACATTCAAATACATGTAGAAACATTCAGACATGTATAAACATTCAGAATTATTCATTTACAAAATATCATTCAGCATTGCTATCAGCATCCCAATTATATCTTACAATCGCCACTGCTTGTATGGCTTTTGCCCATTCTTCTCTTACTTCATTTAATGCTTCCATCGTATATGGAGCATGTACATTTTTTAAGCGTTTACCTATAGTGTGGTCAGTTTTAAACACTTGCAAAGAGAATGATGTATATATATAAGTAATAATATAAAAATAAGATTGATATATTTCATACTAACTAATGAGACTATATATAATACCTCATGTATGGTATTAATATCCAATGCGGCATGTCAGATAATCATATGCATAAATCGCATCACATAGTATGTGCATGCCCAACCGTTGTCTTCTGTAGTGCACTATAAATTGAAACATACAAAATATTAAAAAATACAACTAAGCACAATTCACATAAATAATATATACATTAGAGTCGAGAACTTACTTTTACGTTCTCCCAAATTATTGGCTGGTTCTTTCTCCTTGGAACATTTCCTCCAGCATTTTTGAATGCATCTAAACCCCTACATGTTAATGTAACACAATAAATTGCATAATTAAATAGTAATGTAATAACAGATGTTAACGGATATAAAAATGAAATATTTCTCACCAGAATAATGGCATTCTCAATGTGTGTCCAATTTTAGTGTTCAATGTACTTCCCGCAGGATCTAGATAATAAACAGTGAACGTTCCGGGGACAATAACTAGTAACTCCCAATGTCTAGCGCTATAGGTAAAAAAGTTAAAAATTAATAACTCAAAATGCACAATAAAAATGGAATTTTCTTAAGTCCTAATTATAAATAAAGTAAACTTACTTGACATTGAATGTAACTATTATTATCGTCTTCTTTTGCTGACTGAAAATTGTCACTACTACAGAAACCCCATTTGGCGTCGGTCTTTTAACCCCATTTGGCGTCGGTTTCCGACCGACGCCTATGTGGGCGCCGCTAAAGGTCGAACATTTCGGCGTCGGTTTTTTAACCGACGCCTATTTAACCTATAGGCGTCGGTCTTTTAGTAGACAACCGACGCCAAAATGGTTCACGCCACAGAAAACGGCGTCATCTAGGGCACTTTCTGCATCGGTGATTTACTAAAAGACCGACGCCTATATTCCATGTAGCGTCGGTCTTTTAGTTGATAACCGACGCATAAAGTGTCCTAGATGACGCCGTTTTCTGTGGCGCGAACCCTTTTGGCGTCGGTTATATACCAAACGACCGACGCCTGGTTGTTTAAATAGGCGTCGGTTCGATACGAATATCCGACGCCATTTCCAGGACTGCTTTGGCCACATCAGGCGTCGGTTATCTTTAAATAACTAACGCTGTATGTCTTTGCTGACAGTTTTCTATAAATAACCGACGCCTATTTATATATTTTTTTTCATATCAGTTTGCAGGCCTGTTGTGGCTGGTCAGCAGGATGAGAACCTGCAGTTCAGTTTTCTGAACTGCAGGTTTACGACATCCATTGATATCAGCCTACAAACAGGCCGCAAACCTGCAAAAGTCACAAAGAAAATTTCACACAAGTACATACATTCAGACATCAATTCAATTCTCACATTCACACATATAGAAACATTCAAATACATGTATTAACATTCAGAAATATTCATTTACAAAGTATCATTCATTATCGCTATCAACATCCCAATTATATCTTACAGTTGCCACTGCTTGTATGGCTTTTGCCCATTCTTCTCTTACTTCATTTAATGCTTCCATCGTATATGGAGCATGTATATTTTTTAAGCGTTTACCTGTAGTGTTGTCAGTTTTAAACACCTGCAAAGAGAATGATGTATATATATAAGTAATAATATATAAATAAGATAAGATTGATATATTTCATACTAACTAATGAGACTATATATAATACCTCATGTATGGTATCGATGTCCAATGCGGCATATTTGATAATCATCTGCATAAATCACATCACATAGTATGTGCATGCCCAGCCATTGTCTTGTGTAGCACACTATAAATTGAAACATACAAAATAATACAACTAAGCACAATTCACATCAATAATATATATATTCGAGTCGGGAACTTACTTGTACGTTTTGCCAATTTATTGGCTGGTTCTTTTTCCTTGGGACCGTTCCTCCAGCCTTTTTGAATGCATCTAAACCCCTACATGTTAATATAACATAATAAATTGCATAAGTAAATAGTAATGTAATAAAAGATGTTAACGGATATAAAAATGAAATATTTCTCACCAGAATAATGGCATTCTCATTACGTGTCCAATTTTAGTGTTTAATGTACTTCCCGCGGGATCTAGATAATAAACAGTGAACGTCCCGGGGACAATAACTAGTAACTCCCAATGTTTACCGCTAGAGGTAAAAAGTTAACAATTAATAACTCAAAATGCACAATAAAAATGGAATTTTCTTAAGTCCAAATTATAAATAAAGTAAACTTACTTGACATTGAATGGATCTATTATTATCGTCTTCTTTTGCTGACCAAAAATTATAAAAGCATCTATACAGTATTGTTGAACATTATCAGGGTCTTTAGCTACCATACTAATCAATGATGGAATCAAAAATCCCACATGATCAAATGCAAATTGTTTGCAATGATCTTCGACTAAGTAGCTGCAAAACATGTATTACGTATGCATTAATATATAAGAAACCAGATCACCGGATCTTACACAAGGTATATGGATGTATAAACAAGATCTCACCTTATCCATGTCTCTATCATTGATGTATTCAGCCAATCATACATAAACAGCTCAATAATATCTTGTATAAATAAAGAGCTATCGTATGATCGACCTGCATAATCTGCATCTAAAGAAACTATTATAGGGCAATGTATATTATGTGCACGTAGCCAACATGCCATTCCCCTACAAGCAGGACCTAACGGGTATGTTAGGTCAGTTGGAACCCAAGTTGGTAATGCGGGAAGTGGAGGTGGAGGCCTAGGTGCTCCTGGTGTCTTCTTTTTAACCTGTATATATAATTTCAGATCAGTTGACATAATATATACACATTAACAGTCTAAATCAATGTAAATTTATCTTACAATTTCAGTCATGTAGACGACATCTGCTTTGGGCCACAATATGACCCCGCCTTCTGCCTCACCAAGTGTATCAATATCTGGGTGGGCATATGGCAATGCAACTTCCCTCCAATCGGGTAACACACGTAATGGGCCCACACGAACATAGCCCTGTGGCATTGGAGTCCCGTAAAACCTTTCCCCAGGAAGGGACGGGTAAGCTTGCGCCTCTGCAACAACATAGTCTTCTATTCTTAAGCGGCATGGCTTCAATGCCTACAAATTTACGTAAAGAATGTTATACATATATACATATAATCTTGAAAACATATCATCTTGAAAAGACTAGCTACAATGTCATAAATAATACTTACAGCAGACGTGCTAGGAGATGGGTCTCCAGGATTACTCGCAGTCTGTGCATCAGGAGAAGAGTGGGTCGCCATAGGCGTATTGGAAGCCTGAGATGCCTGCCACCGCAGCAATTCTTCCTTGACCTTCTCAGCAACTACATCGTTGACCTTCTTAGCAACTAAATCCTCAACTCTCTTATTCTCCTATACATGGATAAAAGAAACATTAGCTTCTTATTAATGAATTTCCTTTTGCAGTAACATTCTAAAAAAAGAATAGGTTACCTCTTCTTGAGAAAGTCCCACTCTGAGTTTGCGCTGGGATGGCCCAAAGAATGCTTTGATGCCAACACCAGCGCCGACACCTCTAACACGTCCAGGATGCTCTGGGTTACCCAGAGCAACTGTCAATTCATCCCTTGTTCCCTGAGGGATGAAGGTGCCTTGTTTCCTCTGCTCGTGCAGCTCCCACTAATCACCATAAACAGAAATTGCTAAGTTAACACCACAAATAATCAATATTCAAACGATTTCTCTAAGAGTTGTATTTTACCATTTTTGCAGCCGCCTCAGCAGTTATAGGCTTCTTTATTTCACCCTTCTTGTTTTGCCTGCCAGCTATCCAGATATCATGGCGAGGCATGGGTGTGGCAGACTCCTGAGTAGGAGCAGACTCCTGAGTAGCCGCAGACTCCGCCTGTAGTCTTTGGCAAACGCTTGCATAGCCTTTTGGACCCATAGTGTGGTCATGCACATTCAGTGCACGCCTTGCTTTTTGTGCGTCACTGAGGGCCTAGTTAGTATGCACATTAAAGATTTGGTTAGTAGCACTAAATTTTAATCTTGAATAGGTGAATACAATGTATATTAATTAAATTGGGAGTGACGCCTAATACCTTGAATTCTTCAGATTTTCTTGAAGCAACAAAATTGTCCCAATCTTCTTTGTCCAAGAAGTTCCATTGTTCAAGGGCTGACTTCTTCTTCTTATCACCCTCTTTTATGTATTCTCTGTTCAGATTTGTCCTATAATTCCTAAGCATCTTTCCAGCGTGTTGCATCACATTTTTACGATGCAACTTCTCATCCAATGCAAACAGATTCTGTAAAATAGAAATGTTATTAACTAGTATCCAAAATAGAATTGCAAATAATAGAATTTGTAATCTACAAAATAGAATTGCAAATAATAATAACTCACGCATAAATCCTTCCATATCAAGTCTTTTTTCCCTTGAGGAACTTTATGCCAATTGTCATACTTAACACCACAATGGCTCCGAGTGGTACACCCAAGATAGTTTACAAAATTATTGCGGTTCACTCCAATTGGATTTCCTCCATTATCAAACTCCACCACCAATTTGGATCCACTACCACTTAGCGCTAATAACTTCTTCAACAGAGTGATGCCCCTTTTCTTGTTAAGTGTTTGGTGTTGCGCATCAAGTTGCTCCAGTGCTTCAGTGGGTACAGGTGCATCAACCTAAAATTTGACAAAAATAAAACACACTAAATTAGCCCAATATAGAAATATAGGATATATGACATAACTAGAAGATAATGAATTTTATAGAAATACAGGATATGTTTTTAGAACTTACATTAGTATCCTCGCCATGCTCGTCATGGACAGCATGCTCATCATGGACTTCATGCTCATCATGGACATCATGCTCATCATGGTCAGCCATCTGAAAATGTCATTTAAAATGCAAACATTTAGCATTTGTATTAACTAGAAAAAGGCAAACATTTAGCATTTGTATTAACTAGAAAAAGGCAAACATTTAGCATTTGTATTAACATACATGTCTCTAAAATTGTGATCTTTTATCAATTAACAATCCTTCATTGTGATCTCCGCGCACATATAAGTCATCATTAGCTTCAATATTTTGTGGAGTGGGCAACCCAACTGAGAATGGATTGGAGTCATCATACTTATCATAGTACTCTTCTTCATCTATAGGATCTTCAATGAACTGTCTTTTACCATGAAGAACAACCGTCCATTTATCATTCGCAGGATCATCGATATAGAATATTTGTTTCGCCTGTGATGCCAATATGAATGGTTCACCCTTCTCGCCAATCTTTTCAAAGTTCACCAAAGTGAAACCCTATTCATCCACTATAACTCCTTTGGTGTTATCAACCCAATTACATTTAAAGAGCGGAATTTTGAAATCTATGTAGTCAAACTCCCAAATGTCCTCAATGACACCGTAATATGACATTTTAGCTTCACATGGACTCTTATCCTTTGCACTTGCAAAGTACATAGTCGACGCTTGAAGAGTGACCCCACTATTTTGGACGACACTCTTATCATCTTGGCGCTTTGTGTAATATGTGAATCCATTAATGTCAAACCCTTCATAAGACATAACATTCGGTTTTGGTTTAAAGGCGAGGCATTTGATAGTTTCTGTAATATCATTTGGTGTTTGAGATAGTTGATGTAAGACTTTATATTCAAACCACTTAGTAAAAGTCTTATTATGCTCTCTAGAAAGCCACATTGAACTTGCTCGAGGATGTTGTCTCTTTATGAAATTGGTATGTTCCTCGATATAAACACTCACTTCGTCCATATTGTGTAAAATATGCAAGTGAGCTTGTTCCAACTGCTCACGGCTGATTACTTTCACCCGTGATCCCAAAATTCCTTTGCCCTCCTCAATATTCTTGTCATTATCAGGAGTGTCATTACCACTGAGAAAGTCATTGCAAAAATCCATAACCTCTCTCGCCACATAACCTTCAATAATACTCCCTTCAGGCCGATAACAGTTTCGAACATCACCTTTAAAAACGCTCATGTATCGTTCAAAGGGATACATCCAATGTAAGAAAACTGGTCCCACCATTTTCACTTCCCTAGTCAAGTGGACAACAAGATGTACCATGATATCAAAGAACGAAGGAGGGAAATACATCTCAAGCTGACATAGCGTTGAAACCGTGATATTATAGGTAGATACCACAACACCTTGGCAGGAGAACCAGTTTTGGACTCCCCCGAAGTCATCAATTTATACCGTGATGCACCACATTTTGGACAATCTTTCAAATCTACATAGTCCTTTTGAAATAATACGCAATCATTCGGGCATGCGTGTATCTTCTTGGCCTCCATTCCCATTGGGCACAACATTTTCTTTACCTGGTATGTTGAGATTGGAAACTCGTTTCCTTCAGGAAGCATGTCTTTCAACAAAGTCAACAATGAAGTGAAGATTTTGTCGCTCCATCTATTGTTAGCTTTCAACTTATACAATCTCAACACAGTGCTAAGCTTCGTAAACTTAGCACAACCTGTGTATAACGGTATCTCAGCATCATGCACAATGTTTGTAAAGATAGGAGGTGGAACGGTGTGCTCTACCCTACAACTATCTAGCATCGCATCAACGATGTCTGCTGGAACTGGTTCGTTCACATTTACGTCATCGGAGGCAATTTCTTCTTCCACCCAAGCACTGCTATCGACATCTACTGGTTTCGATTTTGAAATCTCTCCATGCCAGTTCCATTCTGTATAGCCTTGTACAATCCCGTTGCACATGACATGACTTTTGATTTCCTCAACAGTGTTGACTTTCAAGTTGTTACCGCAATGCCTACATGGATAGTAGAACCTATCTGTAGGTTTTTTCCTATGTTCCTCGGCAAATTTAATAAACTGATCAAGACCAGATATAAACTCTGGGGTGCAACGATTACGAATGGACATCCATGATCTATCCATTCTATGATCAGAGAAAACAAGTATATATTAGGAAACAAGTATATATTAGGAAAAGATTAGGCAACATTTCCCCGCTGTTCTCTAAGTACATATGTACTTAGAGAACAAACGGGGAAATGCCAACAAACACATGTGATGTCATTCTTATATATAATAAATGTGTACCACCTATCCCATCCTTGAACACCTAATCTCACTAGTAAGTGTATAATGTGTATTGGGTTTTCAAGAAAATTTCGGCAGCATTTCCCCGCTGTTCTCTAAGTACATATGTACTTAGAGAACAAACGGGGAAATGCTACCAAAATTTTCTCGAAAACCCAATACACATTATACACTTACATCCTAAGTGAGATTAGGTGTTCAAGAACAGTCCCAAACCGGGGACTATCCAAGATTTACTCCTAATGAGTCAATCTTGGATGGGTTTCTAGGCCAACAAACACAATAATAGATATCTACAATGAAGCCGGACTCCATACAAGCAGTATATAATTTAGTGATTGTTCATTCTAATTTATACCAATGTACAAGTAATATAAAAAACAATGATTGTTCACATTCTAGGCCAACAAACACATGTGATGTCATTCTTATATATAATAAATGTGTACCACCTATCCCATCCTTGAACACCTAATCTCACTAGTAAGTGTATAATGTGTATTGGGTTTTCAAGAAAATTTCGGCAGCATTTCCCCGCTGTTCTCTAAGTACATATGTACTTAGAGAACAAACGGGGAAATGCTACCAAAATTTTCTCAAAAACCCAATACACATTATACACTTACATCCTAAGTGAGATTAGGTGTTCAAGAACAGTCCCAAACCGGGGACTATCCAAGATTTACTCCTAATGAGTCAATCTTGGACGGGTTTCTAGGCCAACAAACACAATAATAGATATCTACAATGAATCCGGACTCCATACAAACAGTATATAATTTAGTGATTGTTCATTCTAATTTATACCAATGTACAAGTAATATAAAAAACAATGATTGTTCACATTCTAGGCCAACAAACACATGTGATGTCATTCTTATATATAATAAATGTGTACCACCTATCCCATCCTTGAACACCTAATCTCACTAGTAAGTGTATAATGTGTATTGGGTTTTCAAGAAAATTTCGGCAGCATTTCCCCGCTGTTCTCTAAGTACATATGTACTTAGAGAACAAACGGGGAAATGCTACCAAAATTTTCTCGAAAACCCAATACACATTATACACTTAGATCCTAAGTGAGATTAGGTGTTCAAGAACAGTCCCAAACCGGGGACTATCCAAGATTTACTCCTAATGAGTCAATCTTGGACGGGTTTCTAGGCCAACAAACACAATAATAGATATCTACAATGAAGCCGGACTCCATACAAATAGTATATAATTTAGTGATTGTTCATTCTAATTTATACCAATGTACAAGTAATATAAAAAACAATGATTGTTCACATTCTAGGCCAACAAACACATGTGATGTCATTCTTATATATAATAAATGTGTACCACCTATCCCATCCTTGAACACCTAATCTCACTAGTAAGTGTATAATGTGTATTGGGTTTTCAAGAAAATTTCGGCAGCATTTCCCCACTGTTCTCTAAGTACATATGTACTTAGAGAAAAAACGGGGAAATGCTACCAAAATTTTCTCGAAAACCCAATACACATTATACACTTACATCCTAAGTGAGATTAGGTGTTCAAGAACAGTCCCAAACCGGGGACTATCCAAGATTTACTCCTAATGAGTCAATCTTGGACGGGTTTCTAGGCCAACAAACACAATAATAGATATCTACAATGAAGTCGGACTCCATACAAACAGTATATAATTTAGTGATTGTTCATTCTAATTTATACCAATGTACAAGTAATATAAAGAACAATGATTGTTGACTTTCTAGGCCAACAAACACATGTGATGTCATTCTTATATAATAAATGTGTACCACCTATAACAAACACATTGTCCAACATTAGGTTCAACACTTGAAACATACATTCGTTTTCAACATAAAAAATTTGTATCATTAGGGTCCAACATGTGGATTATATGGGACATACACATCAAGGTGGTCATAAGGGAGGATATTTCCTTATTTATGAGTAAGCGATATAAGATTAAGATCCATATAAAAATTAGGGCAGAATTAAGAAATAAATTTTCTTTAGGATACAATAGACCCTTATGGATGTATTTAGGGTCATAGGTACCATCATAGAACAAAAGGGGTACACTCTAGGATTTAAGATCACACTACATCATGTATTTTATACAAAATTACATGTATGTGTATATAAAAAATATATTTATAAGGAACTTCTATACATATCTAATCATCAAATCAGTAATTAACTAAGTATTCATCAATACTTACTATTAATCAATATCTCTAATCATTAAAATCGGCAAGCAGATCAGTAATTGTAAATAACAAACTATGAATTGTTGAATTAAAGTAATCACTAAAGTAATACTAACCAGTAGTACCAATCATTAATCACTGAAAGCAGCAAGGAAATCAGTAAAACTAATCATGCATTACTAGTATATAAGGAAACCAGTAGTACATACCTTTTCCAGCAGTGGTGGTCGAAGCAGGAAGAAGGGGGTGGCGCCGGGCGTGAGCAGGAAGAAAGGAGCTAGGGCGGCGGTGGGCAGGCAGGTGGGCAGGCAGGTGGGCACCAGGCGTGGCGGAGGCGCCGGTTCTCAGGCGTTGCGGCGGCGCAGGCGGTTGGAGCAGTAGGGCGGGCAGCAGGGGCGGGCAGCAGGGGCAGCGGAGAAGAAACGCGCCGGAGAGGGGCGCCGGAGAGGGGACGCCGGAGATGGGGCGCCTAAGAGAAGCGTCGGAGAAAAACTAGCAGCAGCAGTAGAGAAATCGCCGGAGAAATCGCCGCAACAGGGAAATAGGGTAGCAATGAAACAGAAGAAAGGGGAAGAGTCGGGCGATCGAGGGTTATGAAGTTCCCAAATAGCGTCGGTTGTTTACAACAACCGACGCCTAAACATCTTTAGCGTCGGTTGTTTGCAACAATCGACGTCCAATTGGACGATATTTTCATGAAAATGTTTGGCGGAAACCACCTTCAGCGTCGGTTATACATGGATAACCGACGCTGAAAGTGACATTTTCGGCGCAAATTTTCATCGCACATAGGCATCGGTTTTCTAGGTATATAACCGACGCTGACAATGACACTATTTTTTATCAAAAAATAGATTTCGCGGGCAACTTTAAGCGTCGGTTTTTTATAAACAACCGACGCTTAATACAAAGCGGTACCCGTGTCTGGCTGGTCTTCGAATATAGACGTCGGTTTGCTTAAACAATCGACGCCGTATATGATAGGCGTCGGTTTTCCTTAATAATCGACGCCCAGAAAAGTGACACTTAATGTTATTTCTGTAGTAGTGTGTAAAAGCATCTATGCAGTATTGTTGAACACTATTAGGGTCTTTAGCTACCATACTAATCAATGATGGAATCAAAATCCCACATGATCAAATGCAAATTGTTTGCATTGATCTTCGACTAAGTAGCTGCAAAGCATGTATTACGTATGCATTAATATATAAGAAACTAGATCACCGGATCTTACACAAGGTATATGGATGTATAAATAAGATTTCACCTTATCCATGTCTCTATCATTGATGTATTCAGCCAATCATACATAAATAGCTCAATAATATCTTGTATAAATAAAGAGCTATCGTATGATTGACATGCATAATCTGCTTCTAAAGAAACAATTATAGGGAAATGTATATTATGTGCCCATAGCCAACATGCCATTCCCCTACAAGCAGGACCTAACGGGTATTTTAGGTTAGTTGGAACCCAACTTGGTAATGCAGGAAGTGGAGGTGGAGGCCTAGGTGCTCCGGGTGTCTTCTTTTTAACCTGTATATATAACTTCAGATCAGTTGACCTCATATATACACATTAACAATCTAAAGTAATGTAAATTTATCTTACAATTTCAGTAGTGTAGACGACATCTACTTTGGGCCACAATATCACTCCGCCTTCTGCCTCACCAAGTGTATCAATATCTGGGTGGGCATATGGCAATGCATCTTCCCTCCAATCGGGTAATACACATATCGGGCTCACACGAACGTAGCCCTGCGGCATTGGAGTCCCATGAAATGTTGCCCCAGGAAGGGACTGGTAAGCATGCGCCTCTGCAACAACATAGTCTTGCATTCTTAAGCGGCATGGCTTCAATGCCTACAAATTTATGTAAAGAATGTTATACATATATACATATCATCTTGAAAAGACTAGCAACAATGTCATAAACAATACTTACAACAGACATGCTAGGCGATGGGTCTCCAGGATTACTCGCAGTCTGTGCATCAGGAGAAGAGTGGGTCGCCATAGGCTGATTGGAAGCCTGAGATGCCTACCACCGCACTATTTCTTCCATGACCTTCTCAGCAACTATATCATTGACCTTCTTAGCAACTATATCCTCGACTCTCTTATTCTCCTATACATGGATAAAAGAAACATTAGCTTCTTATTATTGAATTCCCTTTTGCAGTAACATTCTAAAAAAAGAATAGGTTACCTCTTCTTGTGAAAGTCCCGCTCTGGGTTTGCGCTGGGATGGCCCAAAGAATGCTTTAATGCCCACACCAGCGCTTGCACCCCTAACACGTCCAGGATGCTCTGGGTTACCTAGAGCAACTGTCAATTCATCCCTTGTGCCCTGAGGGATGAAAGTGCCTTGTTTCCTCTGCTCGTGTAGCTCCCGCTAATCACCATCAACAGAGATTGGTAAGTTAACACCACAAATAATCAATATTCAAACGATTGCTCTAAGAGTTGTATTTTACTATTTTCGCAGCCGCCTCAGCAGTTACGGGCTTCTTTATTTCACCCTTCTTGTTTTGCCTCCCAGCTATCCAGATATCATGGCGAGGCATGGGTGTGGCAGACTCCTGAGTAGCAGCAGACTCCTGAGTAGCCACATACTCCGCCTGTAGTCTTTGGCGAATGCTTGCATAGCCCTTTGGACCCATAGTGTGGTCATGCACATTCAGTGCACGCCTTGCTTTTTGCGCATCATTGAGGGCCTAGTTAGTATGCACATTAATGTTTTGGTTAGTAGCACTAAATGTTAATCTTGAATAGGTGAATACAACGTATATTAATTAAATTGGGATTGACGCCTAATACCTTGAATTCTTCATATTTTCTTGAAGCAACAAAATTGTCCCAATCTTCTTTGTCCAAGAAGTTCCACTACTCAAGGGCTGACTTCTTCTTCTTATCACCATCTTTTATGTATTCTCTGTTCAGATTTGTCCTATAGTTCCTAAGCATCTTTCCAGCGCGTTGCATCACGCTTTTACGATGCATCTTCTCATCCAATGCAAACAGATTCTGTAAAATAGAATTCTTATTAACTAGTATCCAAAAATAGAATTGCAAATAATATAATTTGTAATCTACAAAATAGAATTGCAAATAATAATAACTCACGCATAAATCCTTCCATATCAAGTCTTTCTTCCCCTGAGGAACTTTATGTCAATTATCATACTTAACACCACAATGGCTTCGAGTGATACACCCAAGATAGTTTACAAAATTATTGCGGTTCACTCCAATTGCATTTCCTCCATTATCAAACTCAACAACCAATTTGGATCCACTGCCACTCAGTGCTATTAACTTCTTCAACAGAGTGATGCCCCTTTTCTTGTTAAGTGTTTGGTGCTGCGCATCAAGTTGCTCCAGTGCTTCAGTGGGTACATGTGCATCATCAACCTAAAATTTGACAAAAATAAACACACTGAATTAGCCCAATATAGAAATATAGGATATATGACATAACTAGAAGATAATGAATTTTATAGAAATACAGGATATGTTTTTAGAACTTACATTGGTATCCTCGCCATGCTCATCATGGACAACATGCTCATCATGGACTTCAAGCTCATCATGGACATCATGCTCATCATGGTCAGCCATATGAAAATGTCATTAAAAAGGCAAACATTTAGCATTTGTATTAACTAGAAAAAGGCAAACATTTAGCATTTGTATTAACTAGAGAAAGGCAAACATTTAGCATTTGTATTAACTAGAAAAAGGCAAACATTTAGCATTTGTATTAACTAGAAAAAGGCAAACATTTATCATTTGTATTAACTAGAAGATAATGAAAAATCAAATCTGAAAATGATATTGATATTAAAAAAAAGCAAACATTTAGCTTCAATAAAAAAAATATAAACATACATGTCTCTAAAATTGTGATCTTTTATCAATTAACAATCCTTTATTGTGATCTCCGTGCACATATAAGTCATCATTAGCTTCAATATTTTGTGGAGTTGGCAACCCAACTGAGAATGGACTGGAGTCATCATACTTATCATAGTACTCTTCTTCATATATAGGATCTTCAATGAACTGTCTTTTACCATGAAGAACAACCGACCATTTATCATTTGCAGGATCATCGATATAGAATATTTGTTTCGCCTGTGATGCCAATATGAATGGTTCACCCTTCTCGCCAATCTTTTCAAAGTTCACCAATGTGAAACCCAATTCATCCACTATAACTCCTTTGGTGTTATCAACCCAATTACATTTGAAGAGCGGAATTCTGAAATCTATGTAGTCAAACTCCCATATGTCTTCAATGACACCGTAATATGACATTTTAGCTTCACGTGGACTCTTATCCTTTGCACTTGCAAAATACATAGTCGACGCTTGAAGAGTGACCCTACTGTTTTGGATGACACTCTTATCATCTTGGCACTTTGTGTAATATGTGAACCCATTAATGTCAAACCCTTCATAAGACATAACATTCGGTTTTGGTTTAAAGGCGAGGCATTTGATAGTTTCTGTAATATCATTTGGTGTTTGAGATAGTTGATGTAAGACTTTATCTTCAAACCACTTAGTAAAAGTCTTATTATGCTCTCTAGCAAGCCACATTGAACTTGCTCGAGGATGTTGTCTCTTGATGAAATTGGTATGTTCCTCGATATAAACACTCACTTCGTCCATGTTGTGTAAAATATACAAGTGAGCTTGTTCCAACTGCTCACGTCCGATTACTTTCACCCGTGATCCCAAAATTCCTTTGCCCTCCTCAATATTCTTGTCATTAACGGGAGTGTTATTACCACTCCGAAAGTCATTGCAAAAATCCATAACCTCTCTCACCACATAACCTTCAATAATACTCCCTTCAGGCCGATAACGGTTTCAAACATCACCTTTAAAAACACTCATGTATCGTTCAAAGGGATACATCCAATGCAAGAAAACTGGTCCCAACATTTTCACTTCCCTAGTCAAGTGGACAACAAGATGTACCATGATATCAAAGAACGAAGGAGGGAAATACATCTCAAGCTGACATAGGGTAACAACCACTTCTCTTTGCAAATTATCAAGAGTATCAGGGTCAATAACTTTGCTGCATAGACTGTTGAAAAAGAAACAAAGTCTGGTGATTGCAAACCTTACATGCTTCGGCAATATAGATCGAATTGGCATGGGCAATATTTGTTGCATTAGAGTGTGACAATCATGAGATTTAAGACCTATCAACTTCAGATCTTTCATTGATACCAATCTACGGATGTTGGATGAGTAACCATGTGGCACCTTAACATTTACCAAGCATTCACAAAAAGCTTTCTTCTCCTTTCTAGACAACGTGTAACAAGCGGGAGGTAAGTATGTTCTTTTATTAACCATTTCACGTAATTTTGTTAATTCTGACCTTATTCCCATTTCATGTAGGTCTAGTCTGGATTTTATCCCATCTTTAGTCTTACCTGGTATATTTAACAGAGTACCAATGATGCTATCACAGACATTTTTCTCAACGTGCATTACATCGATACAATGCGTGACTGTCAAAGAACTCCAATAAGGAAGATCCCAAAATATTGACTTCTTCTTGAATGAAGAATTGTCACTCCGTGTGGCCATACTACATTGTGATTTCTTACCAAATTCATTGACAATGTCTTTTAGTCTTTCATAAACAACATCCCCTGGTATAGGTTTAGGTGCACTCCGTTCATCATTCCATCCATTGAATGGTTTGCGCTTCCTATGATACGGATGGAATTTTGAAAGAAACCTTCGATGGCCAAGATATACAGTCTTGCCGCCATGTTTTAGTCTGATTGAATCAGTGTTTTCTTCACATATAGGACACGCTTTTGCTCCTTTGACACTATATCCAGACAAATTCACATATGCTGGAAAGTCATTAATAGTGAAAAACAACATAGAGTGCAAATGAAATGTCTCTCTTCCTGAAGCATCATAGGTCATCACACCTTCAGCCCAAAGTTTCTTTAAGTCATCAATCAGAGGTTCAAGATAAACATCGATATCATTTCCGGGTTGTTTAGGGCTCGATATCAACAATGACAGCATAACATACATATTTTTCATACACAGCCAGGGAGAAAGATTGTATATAACAAGCATGACTGGCCAAGTGCTATGTTGGTTGCTCAATGTCCCGTATGGATTCATCCCATCTGTACAAAGCCCAAGTCTTATATTCCTATCTTCTTCACCAAATTTGGGGTACAATAGATCAATCTTCTTCCACTGTGGGGAATCAGACGCATGTCGTAGGATCCCATCATTATTTTTCTTAACATCTGCATGCCACCTCAAATTCTTCGCATCTTTCAGATTTGCAAACAAGCATTGAAATCATGATATTATAGGTAGATACCACAACACCTTGGCAGGAAAACTAGTTTTGGACTCCCCCGAAGTCGTCAATTTATACCATGACGCACCACATTTTGGACAATCTTTCAAATCTACATATTCCTTTTGAAATAATACACAATCATTCGGGCATGCGTGTATCTTCTTGGCCTCCATTACCATTGGGCACAACATTTTCTTTACCCGATATGTTGAGATTGGTAGCTCGTTTCCTTTAGGAAGCATTTCTTTCAACAAAGTCAACAATTCAGTGAAGCTTTTGTCGCTCCATCTATTGTTAGCTTTCAACTTATACAATCTCAACACAGCGCTAAGCTTCGTAAACTTAGCACAGCCTGTGTATAACGGTATCTCAACATCATGCACAATGTTTCTAAAGATAGGAGGTGGATCAGTGTGCTCTACCCTACAACTATCCAGCATCGCATCAACGATGTCTACTGGAACTGGTTCGTTCACATCTACGTCATCAGAGGCAATTTCTTCTTCCACCCAAGCACTGTTATCGACATCTACTGGTTTCGAGTTTGAAATCTCTCCATGCCAGTGCCATTCTGTATAGCCTTGTACAATCCCGTTGCACATGACATGACTTTTGATTTCCTCACCAGTGTTGACTTTCAAGTTGTTACCGCAATGCCTACATGGACAGTAGAACCTATCTATAGGTTTTTTCCTATGTTCCTCGGCAAATCTAACAAATTGATCAAGACCAGATATAAACTCTAGGGTGCAGCGATTGCGAATGGACATCCATGATCTATCCATTCTATGATCAAAGAGAAAACAAGTATATATTAGGATTAGGGTATACACTTACATCCTATCCAAGATTTACTCCAAGAAACACATGTGATGTCATTCTTATATATAATAAATGTGTACCACCTATCCCATCCTTGAACACCTAATCTCACTAGTAAGTGTATAATGTGTATTGGGTTTTCAAGAAAATTTCGGCAGCATTTCCCCGCTGAGAACAAACGGGGAAATGCTACCGAAATTTTCTCAAAAACCCAATACACATTATACACTTACATCCTAAGTGAGATTAGGTGTTCAAGAACAGTCCCAAACTGGGGACTATCCAAGATTTACTCCTAATGAGTAAATCTTGGACGGGTTTCTAGGCCAACAAACACAACAATAGATATCTACAATGAAGCCGGACTCCATACAAACAGTATATAATTTAGTGATTGTTCATTCTAATTTATACCAATGTACAAGTAATATATAGAACAATGATTGTTCACTTTCTAGGCCAACAAACACATGTGATGTCATTCTTATATATAATAAATGTGTACCACCTATCCCATCCTTGAACACCTAATCTCACTAGTAAGTGTATAATGTGTATTGGGTTTTCAAGAAAATTTCAGCAGCATTTCCCCATTGTTCTCTAAGTACATATGTACTTAGAGAACAAACGAGGAAATGCTACGTAAATTTTCTCGAAAACCCAATACACATTATACACTTACATCCTAAGTGAGATTAGGTGTTCAAGAATAGTCCCAAACCGGGGACTATCCAAGATTTACTCCTAATGAGTAAATCTTGGACGGGTTTCTAGGCCAATAAACACAATAATAGATATGTACATGTTAGGGTTTCATCACAATTGATGTTAGGGTTTCATCAAT
This sequence comes from Alisma plantago-aquatica, assembly GCA_963693085.1. Lineage (NCBI taxonomy): Eukaryota > Viridiplantae > Streptophyta > Magnoliopsida > Alismatales > Alismataceae > Alisma > Alisma plantago-aquatica. Next base: position 515,085,258 of record OY856410.1, on the reverse strand, counting down.
GTTAGGGTTTAATCAAATCAAATTAGGATGCTAGAATGGACAAGTTTAAATCTTATTTCAACATGCATCAAAATTTACTGAATTAGGTCATGCATAAGGATTAGAAGCACAAATATATGCAAGCAAAAGATTTATTCGTATCCTACAATTTACATAAAGCATTACACATAGATTTGTTCATATCCTTACCAATAGCAAACACGACCGTGGCTGTGTTGGCCTACCACGGTCGTGCTGGGCAACACGGCACGACCATGGTAGGCCAACATAGCCACAGACGTGTTTGCTGCATTTAGGTAAAAAGCTAGGGATAAAGGCTATGGCTAATACCTGGAGAGCAGACCGAAGCTAGGCAGCACGGCGGGCGTGAGTAGGGAGGAAGGAGCGGGTGGTGCCGGCGACGCAGGACGAAGCTAGGGTGGATGTGACGCAGGAGCAGCAGAGCAGGTGGCGGGCGGCGGCGGCGACGCAGAGTAGCAGCACCGTCGGTGGCGACGGCGAGGAGAGGCGAGGAAGCACAGGCAGCGTCGGCGACAATGAGAACCAGCAGGCAGCTAGCAGGCGATCGAGCAGCAGCTAGCGGGCGATGAAGACAATGAAACAGGTACCGGTGCGATCGATCGTGGGTCTATTAAGTTCGTAAAGGCATCAGTTATCAAATACAAACGACACCTAAAGTATTCGGCGTCGATTGATAGTAAGACACCGACGCCCAACTAGACAACCTTTACCCTAAATTTTTTGGTGGGAACCATTATCAGCGTCAGTTATCGAAGGATAACTGACACTAAAAGTGGGACTTTTTGCGCAAATTTGCATTTTAAATAGGTGTCGGTGAATTGTTAAAAAACCGACGCTGTAGGTGACCTAAAATGTTTTCGCACGAAAATTGGATTTCACAGGCGATTTTAGGCGTCGGTCTGTTATAACCAGCCGACACTGAATACAAAGCGGTACTTGTGTCTGGATGGTCTACGAATATAGACATCGGTTTGCATAAATAACCGACATCTAATATTATAGGTGTCGATTTTCCTAAATAATTGACGCCCAGAAAAGCGACACTGAACGATGTTTCTGTAGTAGTGAGCTATAAATAGGATCCCTTGGGCTTCATTCCAAGGTTGAGCATTCAATGCAAAACTCTATATGAGGTTCCTATTCTATAGTAAGTGTATCATAAAGCCTCCTCTCTCTCTCTAAGCTTAATCACTTGCTACATACATTAGAGTGAGTAGGAAATCTATAAGAGAGCTAGTCTTACATGTATATCATGTGAGGATATCACTTCCACCACCTCCCTATCTCTCTTTTCAACCATGAAGATGAAGGTTCTCTCTCTTGGCTAAGAGAGGTGAAGAAGAACAAGGGAAGGAGTCCCTTGGTGAAGATCAAGGCTAAAGACTTGGAGCAAGAGTGGGTAAGTCCATGGTGAAGGCAGAAGACTCCTTGCTCGAGTGGGTAAGTCCTTGGTGGAAGCTTCTCCGAGTGAAGGTGAAGTCAAAGGCTGAAGATCCAAGAAGAGTAGAAATGTCCTTGAAGGTGGAAGACTTGTGCTAGAGTGGGTATGACCTTAGAGAAGGCTGAAGACTCTTGTCAAAGTTCGTAAGTCCTTGGTAAGGTGGAATACTCTTGGTGCTTGGATGGGTAAGTCCTTTGGTGGTTATGTATTTTACGTTTTATGAATGAATATAAGTGTGCAATGGTTGAGAAATCCTAGAGGTTGACCTCTCTAGGTAGTGGAATGAATCACTTCTAGTTTGAAGTGTGGAACCACTCTACATAGCTTGTCACTTGGTGTATGTTCAATATCTCTCTCCATTGCTATGTATGTTTTAGTTGCACTCAAACATCCTATTTAGCAACCTTAACTTGTGAAATATCTTTAAGGTCTAATGAATTTTATTTAAGTGCATTCAACTCTATTCACCCCCTCTCTATAACATTCAATCATCCATCTAGGATCCAACAATTGGTATCAGAGTAAGTTTCTCCAAGCATACTTCAACAAGTAAGAGAAAGATGGGTGACTATCAAGGTGAGAAATACTTCATCAACCTTCCAACTTTTGATGGGAACAATTTCCTCTATTGGAAAAGAAGGCTACAATTCTACATCCAAGGATCAAGTCTTGAGCTATGGAAAATGGGGGACCATCCATACAAGCTACCGGTGAAAAATATAGAAGAATGGGATGAAGCTACCATGAAGAAAGCCACCTTGAATTCAAGACCAATCAACATCCTCTATGCCACCATGACCTCCACTGCATTCAACCAGATTTCTTCTTGTGAGACGGTCTATGCGGTATGGAGAAAGTTATGCATCACATATGAGGGGACTCAACAAGTGAAGGAAAGCAAAGTCTACATGCTCAATGGGCTGCTTGAGAACTTCAAGATGGGAAAGGAGGAGAAGATAGCCAACATGTACTCAAGGCTCAACACCGTTGTGAATGGTCTTGCTATTCTAGGGCATCCTATGAGTAGAGGAGATATCAACTCAAAGATCCTTAGAACTCTCCCCAAGAGATGGGAACCCAAAGTGACTTCCATTAAAGAAGTAAGGTCTCTTGATGATATCCCCATTGAAGAGCTCGTTGGAAATCTACAAGATCATGAAGTCACACTTGATAAGAGGGAAGAAGTTAAAAGACAAGAGGAGCAAGAGATAAATAGAATGAAGAAGGTTGAAATCAAGGCTCAAATTGAAGCTATTATGGGACAAGTCTCTCCATCCTCTCATGTTGAGGAAGATGCCATGTACTCCAAGGGAAGATTCTATAAAGGAAAGAATTCCTCCTCCATCTGGTGTCTCAAGTGTGGAAAGAAGGGTCATTTCAAGATAGATTGTCTATAAGGCAAGAAGACCCATCATCAAAAGGAAAGAGAAGAGAGGTACAAGATGAAGGAGAAATGACACTCAAGCTCAAGTGACTCCTCCAACTTAAGCTCAAGTGAAGAATCAAGTGGAGGATCTAGCTTAAGCTCTAGTGAAGAAGGAGAATGCCATTTTTCTCTTATGGATTCTACAAAATGTGAAGACTCAAATGAGGTAAATATAAATTCTTTAGATAAAGAACCTTTAACTGCTATCATTAATGCTACTCATGCCTCTCTTAAGTCTTCTAAAAAAAAAGGAAAAACCTTGCTAGAATTGTTTATAATATGCATGTAGAATTAGATGATCTTGAACATGTTAGTTCTTGCTTTCTTGATGACAAAAATGCTTGTCTTAGCCAAGTAGATTCTCTTAAACTTGAAAATGCTAGTTTGCTTGATAAGATTAGATTTCTAGAAGCTCAAACTCTTATGCATAGTTCTAATGAAGAGCATACTTTAATTGTTGATTCTCTCATGCATGATATTGATGTTCTTAAATCTGAAAACAAGGGCAATGATTTTTTTTGCAAGTAATAGAATCTAAAAATGGTGTTTATCTTTCAAAGATTGCTTTGCTTGAAACAATGAATGCCTCCTTGATTGGTAAAATCAATGTGCTTGAATCTTGTTCTAGTCTTACTAGTAGAGAGAATAATGTTGTTTCTCTTCATATTGATAGAGATTCTTATTTAACTAAAGCTCTTTGCTTAGAAAATGATGTTTAGCATGCTAGGGATAATATAAATCATTTGTCTTCTACTATTTCTTCTCTTATGCATGATAATAATAGTTTGAGATCTTCTTTACAAAGATTCTTAGTTGGTAAGAAGAATCTTAATGATATCCTACACCATACTACTAAATAAAAATGTAGACATGGTTTGGGTTATGATGGTAGCCAAAGGAACAACAAAGGCAAAGGACCTCAAATCTTTCATGGAGAATCCTCTAGTTCTAAGGCTATGGGCACATGCAACTATTGCAATGAAATTGGTAATTATTCTACTTGTTGTCCTTTTAGGAAAGCACCCAAGAGCAATAGGACTTGGTTTTCTAAACTAACCCCTCCAAACCCAAAAACATGATTGGGGACCATTTCATCTTTCTTCTTGTAGGTACTTGCAAATGGGTTGACTTGATCTATTAAATTGCAAATTGACTTCTTAATCCACATGAAAGAAGAAAGGTGAGATGTGTAGAGGGTGAGAATAAGTGGAAAAGCAATGGTAAGCACAAAGGTAATGTTCTTCTTGCTCATATATGATCATAATGTGTTTTTTCCAAGTTAGTGTGCACTATACATGTAGTTATTTTTATAGTCAAAATTGGTATTTTGTGTTTCTCTTCACATTCTTGCTCAAAAACTATTTCTAATACTTCCATAGTTCAATACTAACTTGCTTACACATGTTTGGATAGAGCTTATATCATTAACATGTCTCTAAATATGTTTTTATGAAATATATGTGCTTTTTGACAACAACCTTGAGGTTCTTTGTGGTAATATTTTTTGGTAATGATGCATATTTTCTAGTAAGCTATATCCTTTTCATGCTTCTAAAATTGCATATTTCTTTGTTTAGATATATCTCTACATATACTCATAGCTTGTTTTATCTTGTGTATCTTTTGGTATCTCTTGCTATTATATAGATCCTACTAGTAGTCCTAACTTGTGATATCATCTATTAGTAGTTCATATACATGTAGTTCTAGCCTTGTTTGTCAAGTGGTATTTCACTATATGCTATGCTTGTATCTTGTCTCATACATGCTCGAGCTTGTTCCTTGAATTTCATATCTACTATCTTGAGTTGCTCGCATAACATTGTGATGCAGGGCACATAGAGCTACATTGTATGTAGAATTTGGAGCATACTTGAAATTTCATGCAGATTTTGCTCCAGTTTCAGTTTTTGGTGCAAGACTAGTGTTTTTTATGCAGAAATGGCCTTCTGAGCAAGACTCATCATTTAGCCATGAGCCCTGACACTTTTGGGGCGAGTTCGATTATCTTGAGGGTTGAAATTGTGATTTATTATTTTTCTATAGCACTTTATCTTTCTTTATGGGTTGTTCAAGTACATGCTTTAACTTGCTTTTATTCTATACTTGGACAAGCCCCTAGCTGTGCTCTTCTACTATCCTTTTATAACTTTTGTTATCTCCTTTCTCTTAACAAGTGGTGTTTCTTATTTCTTAATACCCCCACTTTTTGAAATGACAAAGGCGGAGAAAGGTATGTATTCTTTTGACAAAAAAATGGAGAAGGCATGTCTTACATGAAGAGGAGAAGCATGTCCATGTAAAGGGGAGAAGGTAAAGGGGGGAAGTCATATATGTGTATAACATATATGAGTAGAAGACATTGTATTCTATAAATGTTATGAAAGCTAACCATATAGGAGAAATAACATCAATTGAGGGGGAGTATGAGAACTCCACTAGAATCAATTGAGGGGGAGCATATGAACTCAATTCTATTGAAACCCTTAGGTTTCTTCAAAGGTATGGCTTTACTTAAATGCTTTCAATACATTTATGGAATGGTTTGTCATCTTCAAAAAGGGGAGAATGTTGACTCGAGGTCTAAATTGACTTAACCCTTATTTTAATGATGACTAAACCATTCCAATTAATTGTGTCTAATGTCTCTACTTGAGTGATTTTAGATTATGCATAAAAACACTCCAAATGCCCTAACTTGCACATCTCAACTTGGAGAAAAGACAAGTCAAAGTCAATACAAGTGCATGTTTTTGGAATATGATGTAAACCCATTAGAATCATGTTGTAAATCACTTGTAATGATTGTATGTGTAAGGCCCCTGAACTTGCTTAATGAGTTGAATGATCTTAATTACCATAATTTAATGATTATAACCTTAATATAACCTTTTTATATGTTTTTAAATCATAAGACAAACATAAGTTTCAAAATTGGTCCAATTTAGATACTATTTGAGCAAGTTATACAATTTTCTGTACATTTTGGACTTTTCTACAATTTACCCAATTGAGGGGTTTTCTTTACCATTTGTCATATAAATTATGTTCCTTAGATGTTATATTACATTCTTGAGTATTTTGAGCCATGGGTCTCCTAGTTGAGCCATTGTTTGAAGGTGTTTTCTCTAAGGGTATTTTAGGGTTTACCCCTTCAAGGATGAGCTACCTTTCGTAGCTATCAACTAATGAATTATGTGATTGGTTAGGAAATTTGACAAAGGAAAGCTAAGCAGGTGTATAAGGACGGTGGGGGATCTTATTGTGTGTGTCCTTGTATATTCTTAATAGTTTAAGGCCATAGACACATGGGGAAGCTACTTTTACACCTCGTGTTTGCTTCCATCCTTATCCATGGGATATATTTACCTCTTCCTTGCCCAAATACAAAACTATGCTTGCTTTTTATTTACTCTAACCTGTAGCAACGACTTCACTCTATTTTTATGTGGAACCAAGTGCTCTAAGGTAGAAGACAACCCCTTTTTAGAAAAGGTCTCCTAGAGCTCCATCTTGCCCTATCTAGGGTTTCCAAGGTCATCTTTTAGGGATGTCGACCAAAGAAGGTTGTTTTCTTCCTTCCTTCTCTATTTTTCTTGCTATTCTCCTTCCTTACACCTTCTTCCAGGTCGTAACCCTACTGTTCCATGGTGAAAGTGACTCTAGAACTCAAAAATATATCCTTCTTGTTTCTTTTTCTAGGGTTTTGCTTCCTTGTGGAGAGAAGTGTTTTGACCAAGTTCAGATCTGAATCCAAGGTTTTCTTGCCCTATTTGCTGGATATTCTTGCTGTTTGGGATCTGACCTACTCTATAGAGGTGAGTTATATAACATTCTTCACTTGTATTTCCAGTTATAAGCTTGTGAGTTCATGTTTATGCTTTAATGTGGTGAATTAAGCATAGAGAAACCATGCTTGTTTAGAATTACGAATTTTTGTAGTGTTCCCTATTTTTTTCCAGTTCTATATGAACTTGTAAACATGTGTACAACCTTTATAAGGTGTAACATGATCTGGGATAGGTTGATAGCAACAACCTATGGTGCTAAACACAAAACAATTGATGGTTCAAATTAGGGTTGTCATGCTATTTCCTTCCCTATCACACAACCGATGGTCATACCATTCAACAATCAATGGTGTTGCTATCTTGGAAACTGATGTTCATGATCAAGGGTTTCAAATTTATGGTAACAACCTATTGTCACACCCTTAGGTCAGGTTTTGGCTCAATTATACGTTTAATTATAATTTACGAAGTATTCTAATGATGTTATCAATCGATGATGACATTAGCTTAATATTTGATGGTGTTAACCGAATGTATTATTGATCTAACAACTAATGGTGATCTAATGATCACAATTAATGGTGGATCAGGTCATCACCATATATGATGAGTTAAGTATGTAATTGTATATTTGATTAAACCTTGAACCAATGGTTCCTTGGTTCAATTGATCTAATGGTTAGACCTATACTTCAATTGATAACCTTGAACAATGAACCTGGTCCAATGAATAATATTGGATGCTTCAACATCCAATGGATTAGAATAAATCATATGGTATTATATGTCGGTCCTAGTGATGATAATTCAATGGTCCAATACCATTAACTTTTAGTCTTACCTTTTCTATCTTATAGTTATATTTGATAAATCACTATAATAAGTGGATGTGTAACTCCCATGTGATCTAGCTTGTTATGCCTAACCTTAATGTAATTATATTATGTTGATTGGTTATAATCAGACCTCTTGAATGATTAATGTGATAATGAATTACACTCTTCTTGTCTTGAAACCACAATGTAGTACTATTCGAATATCATAGTGCTTTACCATGTTAATATCTATGGACATATATGTGCTAATGTTCTTTTAAGCCTTGTTTAAGGCATGGAATGATGATGATAACCTTACTATGAATAATGTGATGGTCTTAATGACCTTTGGGCATGTTTGAAGCCATGATTGAGGTGAAATCCTCTTCATGTTCTAATAAGGGTTAAAACCTTGGAACTTGTGATAGGATATTGGTATCTTGTAATAGTATGATGATAAGTGTGGTCCATTAATTTGCAATGAATGATAGCATGTGGTAATGTGATTAAGATTTATATCTCAAATGTTTTATATCTTTTGAAGTTGTTATGCATATACTATTGTTATAAAAGAATTAGGGTTTGAATGTCCACTTGTATGATAAAGCCTTAATGCATTCAATTGGCAGTAATTAATCAAGTGTAACCTTAATCATGTAGAGCCCTGTGTCATAGAACCATCTTCAGTGTCAGAACTTACTAGACAGTGAAACGAGTATTCCCAAGGGAAGCTCAGAGCACATATTGTTGAATATGTGGGGGTGCCAAGTTGAGGATATATCCTTGTCATCCACAATTGTAGGTTATGGAGGATGGCTATGGCCATGCCTCTGACATTCGATGTGATTGAGGACATCTATGGTTGTACCTTGTATTAGAGGGTTTTGTATACCCTATTTTCTAGTGTCGTAACTTGTTCCAAGTATAGACTAGTTATTATCAGTTGACTATATGTCACTGTTGGTAGTTTGACTGGTATGTCACTATAGTTTACTTGTACTGACTGAGGAGAAGAGATCTTAGGATATCGACACTCCTAGATCTTATACGGAGCTGAATAGCACTTTGCAATGGTCAGTTGGACTTTGAGTGGTACGACTCAAACTCCCTAGGGCATAATAATAAAATATATAATACCAGCCATGTAGTCTAATTGCTAGGGTTTGATATGTATCACATTGGTTAATTAACCCTTGTCTTGTATTTACACTACATAGTTCTTACATGATACATACTTATCAAAATTATGTAATTCTACTTGATGTTACAACTTATTTTCTTAACTGCTTAGTATGCTTAAACTGTTCAATCTGTTCATATTACTTATTCAATACCCTAACTGCTCAATGTATTTACTGTTAATTAATATGTTATAATCAATATATGTTGGAGAGAGTTATATCTCTCGATGGGACTGGGTCTCACCTGTGGGTCACCACATTTTTTTAGGTGGTCATGGGAAACGAGGTCGAGGTCGTGTTGTGGAAGAGAACCAACCTGGTGATCAATAGATTCAGAAGGTTGGTTAGTTGTATATGTTTGTAGTAGATTCCTAGTGTCGTACTTGTACTCTCAAGTCTGGGTATGGGATGTATCTAGATGATATACTCGTATCGACACGAGATTTTCGTAGTATGTCAATGTTTGTAAATATATGGCATGTACATGTGTAATATCTTTTGTATGCAAGATGTGACTGAGGTCTTTGGACCCATATCTAAATACTTGTTATAATATATGAGAATGGAATGATGGACTTTTTGTAAATGTTCTAGAGTTTATTTACATTGTTGGAATTGGTTTTAATTATCCCGCATTTTTGACTATGTGATTAATTAGTAGTTGATCGTGTTTTGTATTTTGAGTAATCTCGTTTATCATGATGAGGTGTCATAGTTAAGTTGGTATAAGAGCTCTAGGTTTACTGAGTCTATAGGGACATAGGACTTAGGTTTGAGTCTGTTCTTATGTATCCAACATATCTGATCATAGTTTATGCTTATGCACATATGTCTAGAGGACATGAATAACACGTTGATAGTAGCTATGATGCACCAGGAGGAGGTGCAGGGAGGTAGGAATGCGATGAGAGAGTGCCAGAAGTAGGGCCAGAGAAGCTCGTAATGCCTCATCTGGACTCGACAATGATGGCCAATCCTGAGTTTTAGTCTATGTTTAGACATATGATGGCCACAATTACACATATCACTGATAGAGTGCCAGCACCTCAATCTAGGGCATCTGCCTCTAATGTGGAGTCCCAAGGTATCGCGAAAACATTTGAATGTCTTAGACGTGTTGGGGCAATTGAATATGCAGGCACTTCTGATCCAGCAGACGTTGACATGTGGTTGACTGACCTGGAAAAGGCATTCAAAATCCTAAACATCATTGAAGAAGACAAAGTTAAGCATGCAGTATACCTGTTGAAGGGTAGTGCTGGCCACTGGTGGACCATAGAAGAGGAGAAAAGTCCAGGAGTTGTGATAGGATGGGGGGAGTTTCGGAGGGAATTTGTTAGCTAATATTTTCCAGAGACCTACCTAGATGAGAAAATCTCTCAGTTCGAGAAGATTCATCAGGGAGCTATGACTATCAATGAGTATGAATCAAAGTTTATGGAACTTCTGAGGTTTTCCCGCACATGGTAGCAACGGACAAGGAAAGGATCTGAAGATTTAAGAAGGGTCTGAGTACGGAGTTGACTACTACATCATCAGCCTTGGAGAACAGGGAAAGGTTTTCCACCTTTCTAGAATCTATCAATAGGATTGAGAGGTCTGCCATAGAGAAGCTTGAAGCTAATGCTAAGAAGAAACCTATGCAGTTTCAAGGGCAATCATTTGGAGGATTTAATAAGTGAAGGTTTTTCCCACCGCCGTCACAACCAAGGTCAACCTTTAGCGAACCAAGATCACATGCACCATCACAGTAGACCCCGAGTCGGGGTAGAGGTCACAGTTTTCCACCAATGGGAGCCCGCAGTACTTCATCAGTTTTAGTGGCAGGGCCATTTAGGCCATATCAGGACACCAGAACATGTTACAAGTGTGTGCAAGTGGGGCATACAAGACCTTATTGCCCTATGAAAGATGAGGAGGTGACTCAGCAACCAAGGCAAAGTCAGCAAGGTCAACAACAATGACAGTTTAGTAGTGGCAATGGAAGAGGATGTGGTCAGGCGTCCCAAGCAGGATCCTCTGGACAAGCAAGCAGAGGACGTGGACGGAAGTAGGTGACATCAAGGTTCTATGCCATGACCCATCCAAAAGCAGTGGTCAATCCACGAGTCATGACACGTCAAATGGAGTTATTTCATTCTAATTTGTCTACTTCTTGTTTCGTATCTATGTTAGTAGACCCAGGTGCAACACACTCTTTTATCACTAGAGAGGTGATAGATAGTTGTTATCTACCTATTAGTCTTAGATCTGATAGCCTGCGACTAGAAACTCCTTTGGTTGATTCTGCTGAGTTGCGGGAAGTGTGCCCTTCTTGTGTTCTTTCTTTTTCTAGACACAACATTCAAGTGGATCTTTTTCCACTTGACATGCATAGTTTTGATGTAATACTAAGAATAGATACCTTAGAAAAATACAAGGTAGTCTGGGACTATAGTACTAAGGTGGCGATGTTCCATGATGGAGATGTATAGTGGATTTTTCAAGGTGATAGGAAGATTCTTCCTACATGTTTGATGTCAGCCATGATAGCTGAGCGGTTGATGAGACAAGGATGTGAGGCTTTATTATCTCATGTTGTGGATACCAAGGCGGTAGGTCCTAGTATCCAGGAGGTACATATGGAGCACGAATTTGAGGATGTCTTTCCTGAGGAATTTTCTAACATTCCCCCTCCTAGAGAGATTGAGTTTGAGATCAATTATGTTCCTAGAATACAACCCATAGCACACTCAGCATACATAATGGCACCATCAGAGATGCAGGAGTTAAAGAAACAGTTATAAGAACTATTAGAGAAGGGTTTTATCAGGTTGAGCACTTCCCTTTGGGGTTCTCCCGTGTTGTTTGTTAAAAAGAAGGATGGTTGAATGATGTTGTGTATAGACTACAGACAGTTGAACAACGTGATAATAAAGAATAAGTATCCTTTGCTGAGGATTGATGATCTTTTTGATCAGTTAAGAGGTGCCACTATGTTTACAAAGATAAAACTGAGGTCACATTACCATCAGTTGAGAATTAAGGCTGATGACATACCCAAGTCAACTTTTAGGACTAGGTATGGTCATTATGAGTTTGTGGTTATGCCGTTTGGGCTAACCAATGCACCTGCAGCTTTTATGGATCTAATGAATAGGGTGTTTAGACCTTATCTTGACCAGTGTGTGGTTGTGTTCATAGATGATATCCTGATATACTCCAAGGATAGTCAACAACATGAGCAACACCTTCACCAGGCATTGACTTTGTTGAGGGAGCATCAACTGTATGCTAAGTTCAGCAAGTGTGAATTTTGGTTATCTGAAGTGTCTTTTTTGGGCCATGTTATATCTACAAAAGGCGTTTGTGTTGATCCCAAGAAAGTAGAATATATACTACAATGGGAACAACCAAAGACTCCGACAGAGATCTATAGTTTCCTAGGTCTTGTAGGTTACTACAGGAGGTTCATCAAAGACTTCAGTTCTATAGTGTTACCCCTAACTAGGTTAACCAGGAAGGATGTTCATTTTGCTTGGAATGACAAGTTTCAATGTTCTTTCCAGCTTTTGAAAGAAAAGTTGACTAGTGCACCAGTATTAGTATTGCGAGAGTAAGGAAAAGGCTATATTGTCTTTTGTGATGCTTTAAAGAATGGGTTGGGATGTGTGTTGATGCAGGATAAAAATGTGATTTCTTTTTCTTCACGACAACTTAAGAAACACAAGGAGAATTACCAAACACATGATCTGGAGCTTGTAGTGGTGGTCCATGCCTTAAAGATCTGGAGACACTATCTTTATGGAGAAAAGTGTCAGATCTTCACTGACCACAAGAATCTACAGTATATCTTCTCAAAACAGGAGTTGAATATGACGCAGAGGAGATGGATGGAGCTAATTAAGGATTATGATTACATAATAGATTACCATCCAGGGAAAGCTAATGTGGTAGATGAATCATTGAGTAGAAAGTCATCTTCATCATCAATGGTAGATAATGCACAATTAAATTCCTTGATGTGCCATAAGAGAGATATGCTAGTGTCTCTTCGCCAGATGAATGTACAACTAGAAGTTTCCTTACTGGCAGGATTGTTGGCACAGTTACAAGTGAAACGTACCTTGAGATAGCAGATTCATGATGCACAATAGAATGATACTATGATATAGAATATCTGATCAGGGATTGATAGTGAAAAGTATGATGGCTTTCATGAGGCAGATGATGGTACAGTTTGTTACCATATTAGGATAGTAATTCCTAATGTTGATGGGTTGAGGAAGATGGTACTTGAGGAGGCTCACTCCTCCATGTATGCAATGCATCCTAGAAGTACCAAGATGTACCAAAACTTGAAAGACATGTATTGGTGGCCAGGTCTAAAGCATGATGTGGCAGAGTTCATTGCCAAATGTCTAGTTTGTCAGTAGGTGAAGGTGAAGCACTAAAAGCCTGCAGGGACATTACAACTCATGCCAATACCACAGTGGAAATGGGATCATATTAATATGGAATTTGTAGTTGGTCTTCCTAGGAAATCCAAGGGTCATGATTCCATATGGGTGATAGTAGATAGATTGACTAAGTTAGCTCATTTTCTGCCAGTTAAGACGACATTTACAGTAGAGAAATTGGCACAAATATATATTGATGAGATAGTCCATCTGCATGGCATTCTAGTGACTATAGTTTTTGACAGAGGTTCACAATTTACAAGTCATTTTTAAGAGCGTATGCATTCAGTAATGGGAACACAACTGAGATTCAACACAAATTTTCATCCGCAGATTGATGGCTAGTCTGAAAGGATTATTCAGATTTTAGAGGATCTCTTGAGGCCATGTGTGCTGCAATTTCTTGGTAGTTGGGATGTACATCTGACTCTGATAGAGTTTGTGTACAACAATAGCTATCAAAGAAGCATATATATGGCCCCTTATGAGGCTCTATATGGGAGACAATGTCGGTCTCCTCTTTGCTGGTATGAGACAGGTGAGTATCAACTTTTGGGTCCTGATCTAGTACAGTAGACAACAGAAAAGATTAAAGTGATACAACAACAGTTGAAAGCAGCACATGATAGGTAGAAATCTTATGCAGATAACTGACACAGACCACTTGAGTTCCAAGTGGGAGATAGAGTATATCTTAAGGTTTCTCCTTAGAAAGGTGTGCTGAGGTTTGGAAAGAAGGGTAAGTTGGCCCCCAAATTTATGGGACCATACCCTGTCCTAGGTCATGTTGGAAAGGTAGCATATAAGTTGGAGCTACCACTAGAGATACATAGATTGCATAATGTCTTTCACATCTCTATGTTGAGGAAATGCCATCTAGATACTGAGCAGACAATCCAACCAGTACATGTTGAGTTAAATGAGGATATCTCCTATGTTGGGGGTCCAATGTTGATCCTAGATGGAAGGGTGAAAAAGTTGAAGAGAAAAGATGTAATACTACTGAAAGTTTTGTGGCATCATCGTGGCATAGAGGAAGCCACATGGGAACTAGAGAATGAGATGCATAGAAAATACCCAATTCTTTTTGCATAGGATTTCAGGGTGAAATCCTTGTTAGGGGTTTATAGTTGTAAGGCCCCTGAACTTGCTTAATGAGTTTAATGAGCTTAATTACCATAATTGAATTCTTATAACACTAATATAACCTTTTTATATGTTCTGAAATCATAAGACAAGCTTAAGTTTCAAATTTGGTCCAATTTGGACATTGTTTGAGCAAGTTATGCAATTTTCTGTACATTTTGGACTTTTCTACAATTTACCTAATTGAGGAGTTTTGTTTGCAATTTGTCACATACAATATGTTTCTTAGAAGTTATATTATCATTCTTGAGTGTTTTGATCCATGGGGCGCCTATTTGAGCCATTGTTTGAAGGTGTTTTCTCTAAGGGTATTTTAGGGTTTGAAGGTGTTTTGTCCAAGGGTATTTTAGGGTTTACCCCTTTACGAATGAGCTACCTTTAGTAGTTATCAACTAATGAATTATGTGATTGGGTGAGAAATTAGACAAAGGAAAGATAATCAGGTCTATAAGGATGGTGGGGGAGTTGCTTATGTGTGTGCTTGTATATTCTTAATAGTTTAAGGCCATAGACACACGGGGAAGCTACTTTTATACCTCATGCTTGCTTCCATCCTAATCCATGGGATATATTTACCTCTTCCTTGCCCAAATATGAAACTATGCTTGCTTTTTCTTTCCTCTAATCTAGATCAACGACTCTACTCTATTTTTCTATAGAACCAAGTGCTCTAAGGTAGAAGACAACCCCTTTTTGGAGAAGAAGGTCTCCTAGAGCTCCATCTAGCCCTACCTAGGGTTTCCAAGGTCATCTTTTAGGGATATCGACCAAGGCAATTTGTTTTCTTCCTTCCTTCTCCATTTTTCTTTCTCTTATCCTTCCTTGGACCTTCCTCCAGGCCGGAACCCTATTGTTCCATGGTGAAAGTGGCTCTAGAACTCAAAAATCTATCCTTCTTGTTTCTTTTTCTAGGGTTTTGCTTCCTTGTGGAGAGAAGTGCTTATTTGGCCAAGTTTAGATCTAAATCCAAGGTTTTCTTGCACTATTTTCTGGAGATTCTTTCTTTATGGCATCTGACCTACTCTATAGAGGTGAGTTATATAACATTCTTCACTTATATTGCTAGTTAGAAGCTTGTTAGTTCATGTTTATGCTTTAATGTGATGAATTAAGCATAGAGAAACCATGCTTGTTTAGAATTACGAATTTTTGTGGTGTTCCCTATTTTGTTCCAGTTATATATGAACTTGTAAACATGTGTACAACCTTTCATAGGTGTAACATTATCTGGGACAGGTTGATAGCAACAACCTATGGTACTAAACACAAAACAATTGATGGTTCAAATTAGGGTTGTCAAGCTATTTCCTTCCCTATCACACAACCGATGGTCATACCATTCAACAACCAATGGTGTTCCTATATTGGCAACTGATGTTCGTGATCAAGGGTTTAAAATTTATGGTGACAACCTATGGTCACCCCCTTAGGTCAGGTTTTGGCTCAATTAGACATTTAATTATCATTTACGAAGCATTCTAATGATGTTATCAATTGATGATGACATTAGCTTAATATTTGTTGGTGTTAACTGAATGTATTACTGATATAACAACCAATAGTGATCTAATGATCACAATTAATGGTGGATCAGGTCATCACCATATATGATGATTTAAGAATGTAATTGTAGATTTGATTAAACCTTGAACCAATGGTTCCTTGGTTCAATTGATCTAATGGTTAGACCTATACTTCAATTGATAACCTTGAACAATGAACCTGATCCAATGAATAATATTGGATGCTTCAACATCCAATGGATTAGAATAAATCACATGGTATTATATGTGGGTCCTAGTGATGATAATTCGATGGTCCAATACCATTAATGTTTAGTCTTACCTTTGCAATCTTATAGTTATATTTGATAAATCACTATAATAAGTGGATGTGTAACTCCCATGTGATCTAGCTTGTTATACTTCACCTTAATGAAATTATATGATGTTGATTGGTTATAATCAGACCTATTTAATGATTAATATGATAATGAATTACACTCTTCTTGTGTTGAAACCACAATGTAGTACTATTTGAATATCATAGTGCCTTGACATGTTAATATCTATGGACATGTATGTGTTAATGATCTTTTGAGCCTTGTTTAAGGCATGGAATGATGATGATAACCTTAATATGAATAATTTGATGGTCTTAAAGACCTTTGGGAATGTTTGAAGCCATGAATGAGGTGAAATCCTCTTCATGTTCCAATAAGGGTTAAAACCCTGGAACTTGTGATAAGATATTGGTATCTTGTAATAGTATGATGATAAGTGTGGTCCATTAATTTGCAATGAATGATAGCATGTGATAATTTGATTAATATTTATATCTCAAATGTTTTATATCTTTTGGAGTTGTTATACATATACTCTTGTTAGAAAATAATTAGGGTTTCAATTTCCACTTGTATGATAAAGCCTTAATGCATTCAGTTGGCAGTAATTAAACAAGTGTAACCTTAATCATGTAGAGCCTTGTGCCGTAGAGCCATCTTCAGTGTTAGAACTTATTGGATGGTGAAATGAGTATTCCCAAGGGAAACTTGGAGCGCATGAGTATGTGGGGGTGGCAAGTTGAAGATATATCCTTGTCATCGACAATTGCAGGTTATGGAGGATGGCTATGGTCATGCCTCTGACATTTGATGTGATTGAGGACTGTTGTAGTTGTACCTTGTATACCCTATTTTCTAGTGTCGTAACTTGTACCAAGTACGGACTAGTTGTTATTAGTTGACTATATGTCACTATTGGTAGTTTGACTGGTATGTCACTACAGTTTACTCGTACTGACCGAGAGGAAGAGTCTTAGGATACCGACACTCCTAGATCTTATACGGAATTGAATAGCACTTCACAGTGGTCAGTTGGACTTTGAGTGGTACGACTCAAACTCCCCAGGGCATAATAATAAAATATATAATACCAGCCATGTAGTATGATTGCTAGGGTTTGATACGTATCACATTGGTTGATTAACCCTTGTCTTGTCTTTACACTACATAGTTCTTACATGATGCAGACTTATGAAAATTATGTAATTCTACTTGATGTTACAACTTATTTGCTTAGTTGCTTAGTATGCTTAAACTGTTCAATTTGTTCATATTGCTTATTCAGTACCCTAACTACTCAATGTATTTACTACTAATTAATATGTTATAATCAATATATGTTGGAGAGAGTTATATCTCTCACTGGGATTGGGTCTCACCCGTGGGTCACCACATTTTTTAGGTGGTCGCGGGCAACGAGGTCGAGGTCATGTTGTGGAAGAGAACCAACCTGGTGATCAATAGATTCATAAGATTGGTTAGTTGTAGATTTTAGTAGTAGAGTCCTAGTTTCGTCCCTATACTCTCAGGTTTGAGTATGGGATGTGTTTTCTAGATAATATACTTGTATCGATACGAGATTTTGGTAGTTTGTCGATGTTTGTAAATATATGGCATGTACATGTGAAATATCTTTTGTATGCATGATGTGATTGAGGTCTTTGGACCCATATCTAAATACTTGTTATAGTATATGAGAATGGAATGATGGACCTTTTGTAAATGTTCTAGAGTTTATTTACATTGTTGGAATTGGTTTTAATTATCCCACATTCTTGACTATATGATTAATTCCTAGTTGATCGTGTTTTTTGTTTTGAGTAATCTCATTTAGCATGATGAGGTGTCACGGTATGACTTGTAATTAAGCTTAGAAAAAATCAGGAGGACTTAGATCGAATATTTAAGCACTCAAGAGCTGTTTTCCAAAATTCACATCAAGTTGTTCATCGGTCGAGTTGCAAACTTGATCGATCCTGATTGGATCTTGAAAATGACTTTTGATTGGTTGAGTTTACATTTCATAGAAATCGAACGATCCCTCTGCAGACCAAAACTAATTTGAGTGAATCGGTCGAGTTACCCTAGAACAAACTTGACCGATAGCCTAAATCGGTCTAGTCTCTTAGTGGGATCAGTCGAGTTACCTTTATAGAAACTCGACCGATTGCACTATACATAAAAGTGCAGAAAAGTGTTTCTAGCCGTTGTGGAGTTGCAACAAGTGAAAATATATCTGTTGCAAGACACAAAATGGCTAGTTTTCATTCTTAAGTGTTCCCAAAGGCTAAGAGGCATCCCCATCTATAAATAGGACCCCTTGGGCTTCATTACAAGGTTGAGCATTCAATGCAAAACTCTATATGAGGTTCCTATTCTATAGTTGAGTGTATCCTATAGCCTCGTCTCTCTCTCTAAGCTTAATCACTAGCTACATTTGTTAGAGTGAGTAGGAAATCTATAAGACAGCTAGTCCTACATGTATATCATGTGAGGATCTCACTGCCACCACCTCCCTATCTCTCTTTTCAACCATGAAGATGAAGATTCTCTCTCTTGGCTAAGAGAGATGAAGAAGAGTAGGGGAAGGAATCCCTTAGTGAAGATCAAGGCTGAAGACTTAAAGCAAGAGTGGGTAAGTCCATGGTGAAGGTATAAGACTCCTTGCTCAAGTGTGTAAGTCCTTGGTGGAAGCTTCTCCGAGTGAAGGTGAAGTCAAAGGTTGAAGATCCAATAAGAGTAAAAAGTCCTTGAAGGCGGAAGACTTGTGCTAGAGTGGGTAAGACCTTGGAGAAGGCCGAAGAATCTTGGCAAAGTGGGTAAGTCCTTGGTAAGGTGGAATACTCTTGGTGCTTGGATGGGTAAGTCCTTTGGTGGTCATGTGTTGTAAGTCTTATGAATGAATATAAGAGTGCAATGGTTAAGAAATCCTAGAGGTTGACCTCTCTAGGTAGTGGACTGACTCACTTCTAGTTTGAAGTGTGGAACCACTCTACATAGCTTGTCACTTGGTATATGTTCAATCTCTCTCTCTCTCTTTCTATGTATGTTTTAGTTGCACTCAAACTACCTATTTAGAAACCTTAACTTGTGATATATCTTGAAGGTCTAATGAATTTTGTTTAAGTGTATTCATCTCTATTCACCCCCCCTATAGAGCATCCAATCACCCATCTAGTATCCAACACATATGAGTTGCTCTTTAAAGAATGGCCTGCCTATGGTCATTTAAGAGTGCTTGGATTTTTGTGATATCCTTATATTCATCATATACCAAGTACAAACTTGACCCAGATCCTTGGCTTGTATCTTTGTGGGTTATAGCTTATACCAAAAAGGATACAAGTTCCTTGACTACCCTATAACAAGAATGTATATTTCTAAATATGTAGTGTTTAATGAACCAAACTATCCAATCAAAAAGGGTATACAACAACATTCGAACTTCAATAATGATCTTGTTGTTATAGATTTCAAAGACATTATCGATGCTCAAGGTCACAAACTGAGCCATATTACTAAAGGCAAAGCACATATCATCTCCTCTGATATTAACAACCCATCTACTTTGAATTTTCTTCTGAGCAGAAGTTGATCATAATACACATTGTGAGCATCATCACAATAATATAGATAGAGTAGTTCAATCTACTTTTGTTCTTGAGGCTCGTGAATGTGTAAATGTGGATAGGGCTATTAATCATGAATCTGAGCATACATAAAAGTAGTCCAAATCATCATAATGACAATACTATGTTAGATTCAATCCTCTCTAATATTTTCAGCCCTCTAAATTCCTCAAATGAGTCTTCCATCAACATTAGTCTTGTTAAATAACTTATTAACAATGATTACAAAATGACAAAAAGAAGCAAGCTTGTTACAATAAAACCTAACCCCAAGTATTCTCTATATTCTCTCACTATCCCAAATACTCCTAAGAATATACAAATAGCCCTACAATATAGTGGATAGAAGCAAGCTATGCTTAGTGAACTGGATGCTTTACAAAGAAATAAGACATGGACTCTAGTGGAAAAACGACCACACATGAACATTGTCGGTTGTAAATGGGTCTTTAAGACTGATTGAAACATGATGGGTCTCTTGATCATTTAAAACCAAGATTTATATCAAAGGGATTCATAAACAAGAAGGAATCAACCATTTGAAAACTTTTAATCATGTTATAAAATATCCCACTATCAGTAAAACTTATCCATTGTTGTGTTCACAAAATGGCAAGTCAAATAGTTGGATATTTGTAATGCTTTCCACAATGAAAAGCTTGATACTATATTTTATATGGCTCAGCCTTTAGGTTTCACATCTAAAGATATTAACAATCATGTGTACAAGTTACATAAGGCTCTATATGGCCTGAAGCAGGCACCAGGAGTTCGGTATGATAACATAAGACATTATTTTATTGAATTGGATTTTTTCCAACTTAGAATGTTCATCCTTGTTTGTTTAATCTAACTCCAGTTATATAGTGTATCTTCTTATATATGTAGATGACATCTTAATTATAGGAAATAATTTCATTATTGTAACGACCCATTTTTAGATTAACCATCTAATTAGGGTTTACTTGGATGATTGCATGCTTAACTAGAAAGTTCATTATTTAGAGCTTGATTAATGATGGTATTATAATTTTTTATTCTTTAAAGTAAATTAGAAAGTTTAAATATGCTTTTATTTTAATTAATTAGGGTTTGAGAATCGAAAATCATAATCGATCAAAGTTAGGGTTTTGATATTCACAACATCATGTTGATTGTGCAGCGATAGAAGGACTTGATAGACCAACATGGAGAGCGATTTCTATATATGGATGGGAAGATCAACAATATAAGTGGAAAACCTAAGATTTGATGGAAAAGTTAAAAAGTGAGGTGGACCTTCTAGTCATTTTGTTCAGATATTTTAATGAGATTATATCAAATAATGAGAAACAGGAAGGACCACCTAAATTAGAAATATCAATGCAGAACTTCAGAGATGCTATTGACCAGTGTGAGTTGATTATCTATGTTTTATAGGCAGCCCATTCATGTGGTAGCATGGGCGGTTGATGGATACATTGGTAAAAGAACTATTAGATCGGTGTCTTTCTGCTATTGACTAGAGACATATGTTTTCATTTTGTAAAGTTCTCCATATGCCTATCTATAGTTTGACCCATGCACCCGGTGCTATCAGTGTGGATATGGGGGAGGTAAAAAGGAAGAAAAGAAGAAAAAAATTATATTTTGAGCCTATGTGGCTGGATGAGAAAGAATGTGAGACTATTGTTAAGGAATTTTGGGAAAGTTGAGCATGAAGGGATCTTTTGGATAAAATGCAGGGCTATGGTGGAAGTTGTCCTTTTAGGCTAATAAACATTTTGGGCACATGAAGGCAAAGATTAAATATGTCGAAAAATTGTTAAGGGAAGAATAGAAGAAGTGGACAGATGCTAGAGTTCTCATCATGTGTATAGAGCTCTCAAAGGAATTGTAGTATTAGACAAGTTGGAAGAATCTTACTCGTATCTCAGGCTAGATTGAAGGAGATATGTGATGGTGACCAGAATACTGCCTATTTTCAGTAGAAAGCAACATAGAGAAAAAAAAAAGAAATCATATTGAGGGTCTTAAGGACACCAATGGCTTTTAGCGTTCGGAAGATAAGGATATTGAGAAGATAGTTCTGGATTTTCTCAAGATCTATTTACTTTTGGAAATCTTAATGGTTTCAAGGAGGCTTCGTGTGGGATCACTAAAATGGTGGATGAGCATATAAATGAGGTAATGGAAAGGGATGTTTCAGAATAGGAGGTACACATAGATCTAAATCCGATGCACTCCAAGAAAGCTCCTGGTTCAGATGGTATGAGACCCATTTTCTTCTAGAAAATTTGGCCCATTGTGGGAAAAGATACTATGAACAATATCAAGGGCTGGTGGAAAGGAACATCTCATATTGAAGCAGCCAATTCCACATTAGTGGTGCTCATCCCAAAAGTAGATTTGCCAAAACATTTAGCTTAACAGACATATGAGCTTATGCAATGTGATATATAAGTTGGCCTCTAACATTCTAATGAACAAACTCAAAACATTTATGGATAAGATTGTTTCGAAAAATTAGAGTACTTTTGTTCATGGGTGGATGATCGTAGATAATGCTTTGGTAGCCTATGAACTATTTCACACAATGAAAAATGAAGGAAAGTCAAAGAAAGGGTATCTAGCATTGAAGTTGGATATGTCGAAGGCTTATGATAGAGTGGAGTGGAGCTTCTTAGATCATGTTCAAGGAAAATTGGGTTTTTGTAGTTTGTGGAGGAAGAAAATTCTGGAATGTGTCTCATCTGTTCAACAATTGTTTTCTGTCAATGGTGACTAGACCGGAAGCACAAGACCTTCCCGCAGATTGTACTAGGATGACCCTCTCTCTCCTATCTTTTTACTCTTTGTGTCGATGATTTTTCTACGTCCCTCTAGCATGCCACTAGCTGACCTCCTTCATGGGGTGAAGGAGAGTAGGCATGCTCCAAGTATTTCTCACATTTTCTTTGCAGATGACAATATTCTATTTGCTAGCACATATCAAAATGAATGTTTGACCTTAGCTAATGTCGTTAGATAGTATGAACAAGCATCGGGCTAAAAGATTAATCTTGATAACATTGAGGTGTCATTTAGCAAAGAAGTATTGTATTCTTTGAAAGGGGAGCTAAGAGAGATGTTGGGCATCAGAGAAGTTGATAAACATGCAAAATTCCTGGACTTGCTTACTATTATAGGGAGGTCCAAGACTGTGGTCTTCAACTTTATACAGGAGCATATTTAGAAGAAGATACAGGGCTGGAAGGAGAGGTTGTCATCCAAAATAGGGAAATAGATGCTTATAGAGTCCATTGCTCAGACTATTCCTTCTTATTTCATGAGTATTTGCCAGCTTCCAGTGGGTCTTTTGGAAGACATACAAAATTGCATTGCATGCTTCTAGTGGTGAGCAAAATATGAACAAACAAACATATCTTGGTAGTTCTAGGCAAATCTTTGCAAACCAATGAGAGGAGTGCATGATTTCAACCAAACACTTTTGTCCAGACAATTTTATTGACTACTGACTAAAACTGACTCTTTGTCTTTTAGGACATTAAAGGATAAATATTTTTCCTATACTTCAATCTTGGAGGCATCCAGGTGACACAATCTGAGCTTTACCTAGAGGAGTATTTGGAGTGGAAAAGTTTTTGTGTTAGAGGGCCTCAAATGGAGAGTTTGTAAGGGAGATAAAATTGGTATTTGGGAGGACAATTGGGTTTACAAAGCATGAGGGACTACTAAGTGATTTCCTTAGCTCAGAAGGCATGACTTTTATCTATGTCCAGGAGTTGTTTGATACATCTATTTGAACATGAGACCAGGGCGTCTTGTTCTCCTTATTTCCGTCAGAGATTTGCAACAAAATTGTCAGCACACCCATTAGCAGGAGACTTGTTAAAGAAAACCCATTTTGGTGGCCTGATAGAAAGGGACATTTTTCTACCAAAAAACATACTAGCTTTTTCATCTGGGAAGACATAATTTTTTTCCACTCAGTATATACCAAGTGAGAAAATCAGGGACAACATTTGGGACTCACACTACCCCCCCCCCCCAAATTATCTGATTATCTGATTATCTGTGGTGTGTGTGCATAGGCGGACTAGCTACTTTGGGGCAGCTTCTTGACCGACATTGTAATGTTGATGGTGTTTGACCGCTCTGTCGAGGGGGAAAAATGACTAGGCATATGTTGTTTGACTGCATTGAAGCTCATAAATATTGGATGATTAGATCAGCGACAACGATCATTCTTCTCTAGTGATTCAGCCCAGCCAATTATTATTAGAGCTTAAAATAATCTGGAGATGTTGACATATAGGGAGGATATGTCCTCCTTGTGGGGTATCTTGAAACATAGAAATAATTATATCTTCAATGGGGGTGAGAAAGCCTTGTGTTTTTTCATTCAAAATGTTGTGTCATTTCTAGCCAACCATGAATGGGCACGTTGCTTGTCTCAAAGTATCCAAAATGTGGGAGGTCAAAGGGATCCTACTAGATGGATCATGTCTATTATTGGTATGATAAAAGTAAACAATGATTTCACTAGAAAGAAGGGAGATCGGTACGGGGTTGACATGGTGTTTCCATACGATAGGGATCTATCATCCTAGCATGCAGTAAATGTGAACATGCCTATTGGTTAGAGGAGCTGGGAGAAGGTGTGGTGATGCTAACTAGATCATAGATCACACTTGAGTGAGGATGGAGATATATTCATTTCAAGACAGACTCCTTAACTCTGATTACCGCTCTGACTGGCCAGGCTAAAAAATTGGATCACTTGAATCTTATTGCAGAGTACATCCTTTTCATTACTTCTACATTTTTTTGGTTTCCTTTTGGCATATACTTAGGTCCAGCAACAAGGGCGTAGCTAGGAGGCTATTTGAGCTTTAGGGCCCCCCTCCCACCAAAAACATTAGTAGAAGTAGTTGTCTTCTAGAATTAAATATAGCTATCACCATATAGATAAATATATTGTCTGCGTATAGGTTTATAAGGAAAGTACTTAGCTAGAGAAGTAGATGGCTTCTCTCCTATAGTAGGTGAGGCAGGTTCCATTCCCAGTGTGGCTTTTTTTTAAATCATCCCCCTCCCAATGTGCTAAAATGGACACATACATAATTTCAGCCCCCCTTGGTGTAATTTCATGGTTCCGCCATTGTCCTGCAACAAGGTTGCTCATGAATTAGCTTCCCTTGCATTAGGAGGAGATTCATAATTTTCTAAAGATAGGGTAAACATTCTTATCCCCATCTTAAACCTTGTATCTATTAACTCTTTTTAATCAATGGACAGGACCGTGGGGCTTTAAATAATTTGATAAGTATAGTGGTGCACTAAATGATTTGTAGTATTCTCTGAACAACTCTAGTTTAGTAGAAATTTGAATATAATTTGGAAGCTCAAATGTAAGAATTCTTGTAAATAACAGAATTTTTTAATGTTTAATGACATGCTTTTCAATCGAGTTACCCCAGGACAAACTCAACTGACCATGTATTTAGACTACAATATAACATTCTGGTATTTGAATTTTATCTTTCTATTGGTGCACCCGATTGATCTGAAATTTAAACTATAGTTTGGAAACTATATTTTAGGCATAACATTAAATTTTCATAACCTTTTGATGATATTAGACTGATTCAAAGAGGGATGTTCTTCGAGTTTTCTCCAGGATAACCTTAGTCGACCATGCATTCTGGCTGAAATATAGTAGCCTAGTATTCGATTTTTATATATTTAATGGTCACCCTGATTGATTTGAAATTCTTATTAAAGATCAAAAATGTGATTTCATACAACATTATAATTTTTTTTAATTCTTGGATAAGATTTGACCCATTCAGTAAATAATTTTCAGTAAAACTTTTATGATAGAAAATTCTGGTGAAATAAAAGAAAATACAAAGTTGGGTCAATTTGGAATTTACCCAAGCACCTTAATTGATATATATGAGCAACCTATCACCTAAAGATATCTCATATTTCTTCATTACTATTAGAGAGAGAAAATTCTAGAGAGAATGGAGAGAAAGGATTTTTAGAGGAGAAAGTGGTGGAGATGTTGACCTAGGATTTCACCATCCAAGAAATGATGAAATAAAGTCAGTTTAGCTTCTTTGCATAGTCTTTCTTGGTGAATCTTCTCTCACATATAAAGATTTTGTCCCTCCCTAATTTGATTCAAAATGACATGAATCTCCCTATTTTCTCACCATTTCTCTCCTATTCACTATTCCTAGAGTTTTTGAGATGAGAGGAGGAAGAAATGGATTCAATAGCTTGAACCTTGGTTGATTTCTAGAAATTCAAAGGTTAAACTATGTTTTTAAGGTTCTTTTCACCTAGGTGAGTGTTTTTCTCCCTATTAATCTATGTTATCATGTTGAAAGCATAATTATATCAAGCTAAAATAATCAAGATCATTGCTAGAATTTGTACACGATTGTATAACCAATTGGGATGATCCTGAGGAACTAAAAGCTACTAATTTAGATCGTTTATGTTTGATTTGTATTTGTTTAGCTCCTAATCTATTGATTCAAGCTTCAAGAAAAATCCTACTATGGACATAGTATTATGTTGTTTTATATGAAAATTGCCCAGAATCAACCTATTGAATAATATGCTTACAAATTGAGGTGACATGTACATATTTGAATTGTATTAGAATGAATTACATATGTGTATTGTTGAATGTTAATGAAATTGAATATGATATATAAGGACCGGTATGAGGTGATGATATTCACTATTTAGGGTATGTATTGTGGGATTGAATCAAATGAGTCAATTTATCAATGTATACTATGATTGATGAATGAAATATGTGAAAATAGAAACTAGGGTTTCTATGTGTTTGAATATCCCTAATGAACTCTTGTGTACCAAGATGAGATTACTGGATGATATGATTCTTATGATGTGTTGAATTAAGGATGACATCTTGAAAACCCTGGAAGTTTAGTATTAAGATGAGTATGAGTGATAAAGTAAGAACTTGTATATAATGTAGTAAATGTGATGAAATGTTGTCTTACTAATATGATCTAACCCTAATGCATCTACTTTAGTATATTGTATATAAGAATAAGTATCCCTCACATGAATGTGGCCCTTTTATACAAGCTACATAATAATGAATTGAGAAATAAGATTAGAGATTATGATGTAAGAATATGTAACTTTATCCATTCCTTTAAGCTAAATCAAGTAAGTATTATAAGGGGAAAATGATCTTTGTTAATTATAGGCATGCCATTGGAATTTCATGACATGGTACACTCAACTAATTACTAGAAAGCAGATGGATAAGAATAACTAGATGGTGATGACAAGTTACAAATGAAATTCATAAAATGTGTATGATGAAGTATATAGTCCATATATCTTGATCACATGTTCATTGACCCATATTGTATGTAATATAATAAAATCAGATTATGAAGGGTTTCAATGAGAGAGGAACTTTATATATTAAGTAAATTTAGAATGATTGATTTTAATAATAGTGGTGATTATAATATCTATGTTAATACTCAATGAATATTACGATATGCAATGAATGGATATAATATATGTTGAGATAAAATTTACATTCCTTGATTACTTTTGAGGAACCTTGATGAGGGTAAATGCTAGATAATGAGACAATGTCTCATGATGAAATCCCATTGATGATTTTAAAACCCTGATGGGTGTTAATATTGGACAATGAGATTATATCTTGGGGTGAAAGCCCACTAATGATGACTATTATGAGATGATGGGGAAATGTAAAGAATTATATTTCTTGCAAATTATAGATTATTGTGCTTCTTGTTTTGGTCATTGTCTTTCTTGATAAGCCTAATATATTTTATGTTAGTCTAGTTACGTGAGAATCCACACATATGACACATGATGTTTTGAATTCTTTCAAGATAAGTAAAAGAGATTAATAACAAGTGAAATGATGACACATCAAATTAGATGCCCTGAATGCCATGAGTTTCTGCCGAGGTCCACAGTAGGGAAGAAAATAGATTTTCTTGTAGCAATTGATGAATTATAAGAAGGATTTCTAGACTTTGAATCGAGACTTTAAAGGTTAGACCATTAGAATTTAGGAGTGAGTCATCTGGAGTGGCTCTGGCCCTAAATCCTTGCTATGAAAGTCTATGTCCATGAGAAATCGATTATGATGAAATGAAATATGTGAAATATAAAAATGTGAGACATTTTTTATATGTGATATATTGTTTTGCTGGTTGCTATCACGTGTACCTAAGATGAGGATGTGAGACTCTTTAGGCAACCCTGAGGTGGACGAGGGTCTATTGTTGATATCTTAGGGTGGTCGGATAAACCCCAAGATAGTGACAATGACTCATCAATATGAGAATCAGATGTGGTGACTTCTACTTGGCGAGGTACAAGGAAAGTAGTTTTCGGGCAAATGAATAAAATATTACAAGACATGTAGAATATGATTTAAATGGTTTGTGGCATTCCATGTACTTCTAGATAATGATTTACAATTGTTTATTATGTTCTTTTTTTGTGGAAAATAATCATTTTGTTATAGATATTATCTGATTTATGTTCTTTGTTTGTTAAGTTTGGAATTTGATCTTAAATTTTGACAAATAGTTAATGTTGGGATTCATATCCACTCTGAGTATGATTTGGATTGCTTGTCATTTGATAGCATTGTTTGGTAAACATGTCTTATGTGGACCAGGGTCTATTGTTAATATCTTACGGTGGTCGGATAAACCCCAAGATAGTGACAATGAGTCATCAATATGAGAATCAGACGGGTGACTTCTACTTGGCGAGGTACAATGCAAGTAGTTTTAGGGCAAATGAATAAAATATGACAAGCCATGAAGAATATGATTTAAATGTTTTGTGACATTCCCTGTACTGCTAGATAATGATTTACAATTGTTTATTATGTTCCTTTTTGTGGAAAATAATCATTTTTTATAGAGATTATCTAATTTATGTTCTTTGTTTGTTGAGTTTGGAATTTGATCTTAAATTTTGACAAATAGTTAATGTTGGGATTCATATCCACTCTGAGTATGATTTGGATTGCTTGTCATTTGATAGCATTGTTTGGTAAACATGTCTTATGTGGACTTCATCTTCAATACTACAAGATATGTTCTTGGTTTGGTCAGTGGAGTGCCACAAATGATGTTATGGTTATATATTGATTCTGAATGTTTAGATCTTGACTTGTTACTCATACTAAAGCATTATCATTCTGAATTAATTAGCATCTATTGATTTGTTCTTAGACACACTCTAAAAAATGTTTTGAGGTTGGATTTTATTTTAGTGATTACCTTATTCATTTGATTAGATTATCAATGTAAATTGGTTTTGATTATATGTTGAACTATCTACTAGACTTTTCAATGTTTGCATATTTCTTTTAAGTTCATTATACTTAATCTGATGTTGATGCATGTACCTAGTTTGAGTGGGAGATATCCACTCATTAGGGCTATATATGAGTCTCATTAAGTTGTTTCAAAATTTTTAGGTATAATGCTATCCCACAGAGAGGTCATGAAAAATAAGATATAAATAAAATGAGGTCGTGAGAAATAAGATATATACAGAACAATCTAGATAGATTAGATTGTCCCTCTACACACACTTTCTCAGGATGGGTAGTGTATCAAATTTATCATTAATGTACTTGTATATGATGTAAAGTAAACTATATGTGAGTAATAACATTTGATTCTGGTTTTAATGGAGTTGAATATGATTTATGATATCATAATGTGATGTATTTGATGTGGCATTGGCTTATCAAAATTGTGAAGAAAGAAAAAAATGTATCTGTGATTTTTGTATACTAATTAAATCACCTTTATCGAGAATTCATTATTTTGTTTCATAATTTGGGTTTAGGTTTAGAGATTTTCTCTATGGTTGGCGGTTATGCTAATCAAAAGAGAGTTTCTGACGATATGGTATTAGAGTCTAGGTTAATTGAGTCTATAGGGATAATAGGATCTAGGACGAAATGATAATATGGATGTTGAACAAAACTTGAATAATGTGCATACTTACTAAACTCAGTATCCAGATACTTTGGTCAAGTATTTGGGTATTGAGATAAGCTAGTATGAAAATACTGGTTGTACTTCTTCTGGATTCCCTGACCAAGCATTCAGATGAAGGCAGATTGGGAGTATAAGAATATGTATGATTGTAATAAAAGGATAAGATGGTGAAAGATAAAGGTTTATATAATTCAGTACGATGCCTAATACAACCATGAAATTTCATATGAGAAAGATTAAAGTGTAATGGATTATGAAGATAATCCCAAACAAATTTGAACATTAGTTTGAATCTAAAATTATAAGAAAGAATTGATAACAAAGGATGAAGCCCACCACATGATCTTCTTTATGAAGAAAACAGATGAATGAAGATAATAATGCAGAATGAATTATAATCTTGATCCATGAGATGCATAATCAAATTTTAAAATAATGTGAAATGTGATGTGAATCACATCTTTATAAACAACAAATTACTAAGATTTGTGAAGTAAGTGTTTGTAATAGTCAAAGAGATATATGATGATGACAAGGGATGAAATATACATATAATGCAAAAAAATGAAATGATGTCATATGAAAGAAAGATAAAATGGAAATCCTATTAACTTGATGCTAAGAGATATGAATGATTAGATGATATGATATTCTTCCTAATCTTTTTATGAATTTTGGGACAAAATCTTAAAAGGAGGGGAGAATTTGTAATGACCCATTCTCAGATTAACCATATAATTAGGGTTTATAGGATGATTGCATGCTTAACTAGATTGATCATTATTTAGAAAGAATCATTCTCTAAAAGAATCATCAGCTTTGGTTCCCTATATAGCAAGTAGTTTCCTTGTCTTATGATTAACCATCTGATTAGGGTTTACTTGGATGATTGCATGCTTAACTAGATTGATCATTATTTAGAGCTTATTAATGATGGTAGTGTAATTTGTTATTCTTTAAAACTAATTAGAAACTTTAAATATGATTTTATTTCAAATAATTAGGGTTTGAGAATTGAAAATCCTAATCAGCCAAAATTAACGTTTGGTGGTATATGAATACATAATTTGATAAGTATAATGGTGCACTAAAAGATTTTTAGTATTTATATACAACTATGACTTAGTTGAAATTTGAATGTGACTTGGAGAAATCAAATGTGAGAATTATTGCAAAATATCATAATTTTTAAATGTTTTATGACCTATTTGTAGGCCAAGCTATCCCAGGACAAACTAATTGTATTCAGGCTAAAATATAGCAGTCTGGTATTTGAATTTTATATTTTTATTGGTACATCCAATTGATCTAAAATTTTAATTTTTTCTTGAAAAATCCATTTTAGACATACTTCTAAATTTTCATAATTTTATATGTCATTAGACTAATCAAGAGAGGGATTTTGGTCGAGTTTCTCTATGATAAACTAAGTCAACCATGCATTCTGGTTGAAATGTAGCAGTTTGGTATTTGATTTTCACTTATTTATTGGTGATTTCGTTTGATTAGAATTTAGTAGTGAAGACAATTAATTTTATTTCATACATCATGATAATATTTCATAATTTTTGGATGAGATTTGACTAATTCAATAAATGAATTTCAGTAACAAGGTTGTGATAAATTATTATGATGAAATAAAAGAAAGTGTAAAGTTGGGTCAATTTGCAATTACCCAAGCACCTTAATTGATCTATATGAGAAACCCAGAACCCAAAGAGATATCATATTTCTTAATTCCTATTAGAGAAAATAAATCTTATAGAGAGATGAGAGCTAGGGTTTTGAGAGGAGAAAGTGGTGGAGATGTTAACCTAGGGTTTCACCATTCGACAAATGATGAAATTAGGCAAGTTTAGCTTCTTTGGTAGTCTTTCTTAGTGAATCTTCTATCACATGTAAAGATTCTCCCCTCCCTTTATTTGATTCAAAATGATATCAATTCTCTCTATTTTCTCACCATTTCTCTCTTGTTCACCATTTCTAGGGTTTTCGGGTTGAGAGTAGGAAGAAATGGATTCAATAGCTAGAACCTTGGTGGATTTCTAGAAATTCAAAGTTTGACCTTTTTTTGTAAGATGATTTTCACCTTAGGTGAGTGTTTTTCCATATTTAGCTCTGTAATCATGTTGAAAGCCTAATTATATATTGCTAAAATAATCAAAATCATTGCTAGTACTTGTGTGCAATTGTATAACCAATTGGAATGATTTTGAGGAACTAAAAGCTATTGATTTAGATTATTTCTCTTTTATTTGTATTTTTTTATATCCTAATATATTTATTAAATCTTCAATAAAAATCCTATGGACATAGTATTATGTTTTTTTATACAATATTGCCTAGAATCAACCTATTGAAATATTGCTTAGAAACTGATTTGACATGTACATAATCATATTTGAATTGTATTAGAATGAATTACATAAGTGTATTCTTGAATCTTAATGAAATTGAATAATACATATACATAAGGATCGGTATCAGGTGATGATATTCCATGTTTAGCTTTTGTGTTGTAGGACTGAATCAAATGATTTAATCTATCAATGTATATTTATGATTGATGAATAAAATATGTGAAAATGGAAATTAGGGTTTCTATGTGTGTGAATAGCCCTAATGGAACCCAACACACCATGATGAGAGTACTGAATGATATGATTCTTATGATGTGTTGAACTAAGGATGACTTCTTGAAAACCCTAGAAGTTTAGTATTAAGAAGAGTATAAGTGATAAATCTAGAACTTGTATATAATGTTGTAGATGTGATGAAATGTTGAAGTGTAGGTATTAATACTTCAAATGAAGATCATGAGTCTTAATAATATGATATTAACCCTAATGCATCTACTTTAGACAATTTATGGAATAATGAGTAGACCTCACATGATTGTGAGCCCTTTTATACAAGCTACATAATAATTAATTGGGAAGGATGATTGGATATTATGATGTAAGAAGATGTATCCTAATCCATTATTTTGAGATAATTTGGATAAGTATTACAAGGGAAAAAATGATCTTTGTTAATTATAATAATGCCATTGGA
Organism: Alisma plantago-aquatica; assembly: GCA_963693085.1. Taxonomy (NCBI): domain Eukaryota; kingdom Viridiplantae; phylum Streptophyta; class Magnoliopsida; order Alismatales; family Alismataceae; genus Alisma; species Alisma plantago-aquatica. The sequence goes on along the minus strand of OY856410.1, from coordinate 515,052,417 downwards.
AGTCAATGACATGGTACACTCAACGAATTATAGTGAATGAGATCGATAACAATAACGGAATGGTGATGATAAATTACAAATGAAATTAATGAAATGTGTATGATGAAGTATATAGTCTATATATTTTGATTACATGTGAGTTTAACTAAATTGCATGAAATATATTAAAATCAGATCATGAAGGACTTCAATGAGAGAGAAACTATATATTTATTAAATAAATTTAGAATGATTTGATTTTAAAAATAGTGATGAGCATCATACAAAAGAAGTTAAAAACTAATGAATATGAAATGAAAGGAAAATGATAAAAATGAGTGGATTCATGTAAGAACCTAAACCTAACCCTAAAATTATGATCTATGTGATGCTAATGAATAATGATCTCAAATGAGGGATTAAGAAATGCATGTGACTATGGTTTAACTAAATTACATGATGAGGTACAAGGATATGAATTGGTTTATAAGAATGTTCTCTTGGATTGTAATTGTATGTTAGGATACTTGTATTCTGAGGATGGCCTTATCTGATAAACTTAAAATGAGATTACTTATCCGTTGAATTGTATCCCTAATCGAAGAGTGGTAAATAGTAAGATGAAAGTATTAAATGTGTTATGCATGTTTATACTTGAGATTTATTCATATTTGTAGAAATTGGATAGAATAAGTATTTATTGCATGTTAAGCCTATTGTGAGAATGATGAATGACATGAGATGTCTATATGCCCATCTTGTTGTTAGTTCTAATACTTTGTTAATAATCAATGAGAATTATCATTTGAAGTGAATGGATAAGAAATATGTTGAGATCGAATTTACATTCTTTGATTACTTTTGAGAAACCCTGATGACAGTAAAGGCTAGAAATGAGATTATATCTCGAGCTGAAAGTCCACTGATGATGATAAAACTTCAATGAGGGTAAATGTTTGACAACGAGATTATGTGTTGGGCTAAAATCCCACTAATGACGACTTCTATGAGATGATGTGGAAATGTAAAGAATAATATGTGTTGCAAAATATAGATTGTTGTGCTTCTTGTGTTGGTCATTGTCTTTCCTGATAAGCCTAATCTATTTTCATGTTATTCTAGTTATGTGAGAATACACACATATGATGCATTATGTTTTGAATTTTTTTTAAGATGAATAAAAGAGATTAATAGCAAGGTGATATGATGAAACATCTAGTTAGGTGCCCTAAACATAGTGAGTTCCCCAGAGGTCCACATTGGGGAAACAAAATGGATATCCTTGTAGTAATCGATGAATTATGAGAAGGATTTCCAGAGTGTGAATTGAGACTTTAAAGGTTAGACCACCAGGATTTAGGAGTGAGTCATCTAGAGTGGCTCTGGCCCTAAATGCTTGCTGTGAAAGTCTATGTCCATGAGGACTAGACTCTAATGAAATGAAATATGTGAAACATAAAAATATGAGAAATGTTTTGATATGTCATATATTATTTTGTTGGTTGCTATCCCATTTACTCAAGATGAGGAAGTGAGCCCTTTTAGGCAAATATGAGGTGGACTATGGTCTGTTGTTGATATCTTAGGGTGGATGGCTAAACCCTATTATAGTGACGGTGAGTCGTTGACATGAGACTCAGACGTTGCAACTTCTACTTGATGAGGTACAAGTCAAGTAGTTTTAGGGAAAATGAATAAAAGATGATAAGCCATGTAGAATATGATTTAAATGTTTGTGACATTCCTTATACTTCCAGGTAATGATTTACAATTTTTTATTATGTTTATTTTTGTGGGAAATAATCATTTTTGTAGAGATTATTTTCTTTATATTCTTATCTGTCGAGTTTGGAATCTGATCTTAAATATTGACAAGTAGTCAATGTTGGGATTCATATCCATTCTGAGTATGATTTGGATTGATTGTCATTCGATAGTATTATTTGATATACATGTCTTATGTGGACTAGCTTCATGACTATAGAATGTGTTCTTGGTCTGACCGGTCACCAAGATGATGTTATCGGTATATATTGATTTCGAATATTTAACTCTTGAGTTTTTACTTATACTAAAGCATTGTCATTCTAAATTAAACTGCATCTACTGATTTGTTCTTAGACATGCTCTAAAAGATGTTTTGAAGTTGGATTTGATTGCAGTGATTACCTTATTTTTTTATTAGATTATCATTGTAAATTGGATTTGATTAGATGCTAGAACTATCTGCTAGACTTTTCAAGATTTGCATGTTTCTTTCAAGTTCATTATACTAAATTTGATGTTGATGCATGTACCCAACTTGAATGAGAGGTATCCACTCATTGGGGCTCTATTTGAGTCTCATGTGGTTGTTTCAAATGTTTTTTGATATAATTCTATCCAAGGGAGAGGTCATGAAAAAGAAGAAATAAATAGAACAATCTACATAGATTAGATTGTCCATTTACTCTCTCTTTCCCAAGATGGGTAGTGTATCAAATTGTTCATTAATGTACTTGTATATGATGTAAAATGAACTGCATGTGAGCAACAAGTAATTCTGGTTCAAAATGGAGTTGAATAAGATTTGTGATATCATAATGTGATGTCCTTGATGTGACATTGGTTTATGAAAATTGTGAAGAAAGAAAAAAGGACATATTATATGTGATTTTTGTATACTAGTTTAATCACCTTTGTCGAGAACTTGTTTTGTTTCATAATTTGGGTTTAGGTTTAGGGATTCTCTAGTGGTTCATAGTTATGCTAATAAAAAGAGAGGTCCTGACAACTATGGTTGAAAATATTGTTGCTCAACTTGAATCTAAATTTTCCTTACGCAATCTTGATAACTTGCACTATTTCTTGGGTATAAACATTTTCCGTAATGATGTGGAACTCTTCCTCATATTGTATATCCTATAGATCTTCTTCACATAGAAGGCATGGAGGACTGCAAATGTGTCTCCACACTTTTCATCCCATTCTTTCTTTGAGATTATATCAAGTAATAAGGTTAATTACTTGATGACCCAAGTATGTGTTGGGTTTTAGGGGAGACAGAGAAGGTAGCGGAAACAAAAAATTTTCTCCCCAACCCATACCGAGGAAACGCGTCAACGTCTATATAATAGGAAAGGATGGTTTGTGGAATCATACCTTGTCCCGAGACTTGCTCGGCGACAATACCTCGCGCAATGCGCGGTCTTCAACTCCGGACTTCGACGGTGTCTGTGCAGCTCCTGGTCGCACCGGGACTGACGACTCCTACTCGAACCGGACTGTCGGATGACAGTTGTCCTCCTAAGCGGCAGTGTCCTCCCGCCTCTGTAGTAGTCCACACGGACCACCTGGAACTCCACACTCCTTGTCCCACAAGGAAGTGGAAGGAGTCGCACCCTCCTGTTGACGTACTAGTCGCCAACACGCTCTCCTGCCTCCTATTGCAACTACAGTTGTCCTTCCCTTGCTGCACCTCCCTTTTTGCGGGAAGCACTTGCTCGGGCTCTCTCACGGTTACCAAAACCCAGACAGAACGACAACTTGCAGAGCAACTGGTTGCACTGAGCTGTGTTTTGAGAAGCCCCCAATACCCCTATATATATAGGAGAGTCATGGGATAGGGTTCTCCATCCCGGGCAATGCGGGACTAATGCAGGAGTAGAAGGGTTCGAGAATTTTCCACAAAAAGCAACCGGTTCGCAACTTGAAATGATCGGTTCACCACTGAACCGATCAGTTCGGCCATTGAGCCGATCGGTTGGACCTGAGCCGATCGTTTGGGGCACTCCAACCAATCGGTTGGTGCCTTGAACCGATCGGTTCATGGTCCTAATCCGGCTCAAAAAGACTTTCCTTGTTTCGTTCTCAATTGGTATCGTATACCAATGTTATTCCCAATCGAATTGGGCAATTTGAAACCAAAGGAAAATTCATGCCGACATGACTTTTCCCAACTGGTCGGTTGCACCAGTTGAGCCGATCGGTTCAACCCTTGAACCGGTCATTTCAACCTGGGAATGAGCCGATCGGCCTGGATACTCCAGTCGACCGGTTCAACAACCTCAGCCGACCGGTTCATCACATGAACCGATCAGTTGGGAGCACAGGTTGGGCAAAATCAGTCAATTGCGATTTCAATCAATCTGATACTCCAATCAATGCATCCAACACCTTGAACCATACGATATTGAGCTATCGACTGATTGAGTGTTTAATTGAACTACTAAACTCCTTTAGTAATCAATCTAAACATTGCTTTGTGGACAAAACTCCTCTTCCAGGTTAAATCCTATGTGTGTGACCCTGCAGGTCCATTTCACGTTGGCAGTGAAAGTCCATAACACTTATGACTTCACAAGCAAAGAGCGGTGTCTAGTCACACATCAGTGCTACCCAAGTGAAAGTAGAAAGTTGGAGAACAACTTTCATCCTACAATCCGTGAATGGTGTTACAGTGAATGTATAATTCCTTTGTCACTGATATCCCGAATGAACTCGAGGCATGGAACAGTCATCCTGTCAACGTTCATTCACTTCCTTGATCTCAGAGTAGACTGGAAGAGATATGTATGACATTAGTATCATATACTGATTCACACATGCGTGCACGCCTTTCTCAATCCTACTCATCAAGTGGCCATGGATATCAAACTCCCTCAGGAGGGACAAATCCCATATCTATCACTCACCCCTAAAAAGCCCCATGTGTCAAAGCCACCCAATCATCACCTTTATAACAACCCATGTTTCAGGACTGCGTTTGATGATGTCAAAGTGTGCCCAACGACATGTGTTGAGTGCAGTGATTTCAGGTCTAAGAATCACACTCACCACCATCACTGTGAGTACTGACTGTGACTACCATCTCATGGTTCCATGTGTCAAACTCACGGTGGGTCTGTCCGGTACCTTGTTCTCTAACAAGTACCTATGTGTTTGGTTTGATATCTCTATATCATGACTAATGAGATTCTGTCATCAACCAACACCACAATCTAGTCTTGTGTGTCATTGCTGTCTATCTACCTTCCACAATGACATCCGACTAGGGACATAACAAGAATGTACAAACTCTTAGCATCCGTATGATCTCATCGTTCAGGTCATGAACCTAAAGGCATACGTCATTGAGTAATGTCATTCTCTAGACATTCAATCTGTTCTATCACTATCTCATATGACTGAACCAGAAAGAATTGGAAGCTCGCCTTTTATGTTTATCAAATCAATCTTAATGTATCCCACCAATCATCCCATGATTGGCTCTCAGGGCATACATACCAACAGACTCCCACTTGCACTGCGAGCCAATCACCCATGAATCATATTCATAGTGATTTTCAAACATGTCCCACATGTTACTGTGCTGTAGTGCCAACATAGTGAGTAATGGCAACACCTTGCCAAAGTCTGTATAAATTGCATGTCTCTCATTTCTTCGATGTACGTCACACGTATGAGATGGAGTTGCCGTAATATGCGATCTTGTATTCCATTTGCTAACCTTTAGCCACATTGCATGATCAAGGATTCCAGACTTGTCATCAATGAGTGGAATATAAGTTCATCTCATGAACTTTCAGATCCATATAGTATCCACTGCTATTCACTAACACATAGATACTCGACTTTTCCCTTTTTAATGGCTTTATTGGAACACTTCCAATTATCAACAAACATTCACTTTTATACATCTCATGTATATATATTGCGATTAATTTTCTATCCTTTTGGAAGTTCGCATCAATGTAACTCTTTACATCGAACTCTTCTCCATAGAACTAGTGCTTCACAAGAACTTATCAAGTTCTCATGGCATTCCAGTAACACTTACTGGAAGCAGACAGTCATCCACTCGTCATGTCATACATACGAGTTATCAGGATGAGCACATCATATTGCCATGTCCTACATACAAGATGATGAATGCATTTTATTCTTGCCATGTCATACATGCAAGATAATGGGATGATTACATACATGATAGATCCATATCTATTCTTAGTGTTCCCATTCTTCATAAGAATTGGACACTTGGCCTTGGGATACTAATATCCATGTAACATGGACAAGTTTTCTCCCACTGAATCTGTGCATACTGAACACTTCAGTACAGATTGCCAATGTATGCTTTCTCTTTCCAGGTCAAGAGATTTTCGAGAACTATCTCTATAGATCTCTATTCCTATCACATAGGAAACATCTCTATCTTCCTTAAAGATAATTTCCACTTTTGGATTTCCATTCTAGAACAATTCCATTTCACGTCAATATGTGGAATGTGAATACGCTCCCACTAAATCACAGATCACTTCTTTATCTTTGACATATCAGTCAAACCCTTTGACTATATTATCAAAATAAAGATCCAATTTTGAGTTGCTTGTACTCAATCAATCACATTGATTAGTTCATTGTAACTTATAGACTTCATTTGCATTAGTGGATTCATAAACCTTATAGGCTGTGTCATGTACACATCCTGGTTTTATTCCTCGTAGGAATGCGGTTTTAGTATCCATATGCCAAATGTCTTAGTCATTAAGTTGCAATCAACAAGCATCATCCTTCTCAAAATGTTATCCATGTGTCTTAACACTTAAGACTCATCTGCACTTATGGATATGATCCAATGAGTGCTACCATCAAGGTCATACCTTATGGTTCACATGGAAGTCATTTAGGATGTAATGGTTTTAAACTATAACTCAAGATTCGGTTCCTCATATTCATCTTGATAGTTGACTCATCACATGAACAACTCATCACATAGATAATTGAGGTGTATTTGTTAAAGATATAAGAACTCACAACCCTTGTGATTCTTAATTTCTTTTATTAGTGTGGGGTATTCTTTTATTAAGAAGAATTCAGTTATTTGATAATCATTCTCTAACTCCTTAGAGTATGATTCCTTCTTGATTCAGACATCACCATGCCTTAATCATGAGTTCACTATGATACACTATCATAATCACTCATAAGGATCTCAAACATTTGGTCCAAGTATTTCATTCATTGATCTCATTAAGAATTAATACTTTACCAAATTTGTACTTCATTTATGATAATCTTGAACATTTCAAGACATTCATATTGGTATTTCTCTAAACACCATTTGAAGTATTAGCATTTATTCCAATAGGTATGTAAATACATCACATGTATTATACCTAATAGGATAATCACTCTTCCACTACTTTAGTGAAGATTGATTAATCATGTCCAAGATATTCATGTCCCTTACTGGTTCTCTAACCAAAAGAGTCTAGTTTTATCCATCATATGGAAACTAGAAATGAATTTCTCATGATTAATGCTAATTAAATTGTTTGAGTTATCTATAACGTTTAGGTATCATCTTATCTTATGCATATCAAATATCACAAGATAAATAAGGCATTGCCACAAAGATCACATCTTTATAAATTGAAACATCTCTATATTAATTGCTATCATTGTCATACAATATGAAAAAATAAAGTGTTTCTATCTATTGGCAAGTATGAAATAGCAGTTCACAACTGTATTACATGCCTTATTGGCTGAAAATAAACTAAAGTGTTCCTATCTATAAAGGCAACACTTGCCCCAAGTAAGAATGCTTTACACTTTACATCTTGATATCATATATCTCAAAAGTGTTACAGGTTTACTTTCATGACACCTTTAAGTAGAGTTTTCAGTCGCCTCCTTCTTCTTTTGTTCTTCCAGGTAGAGAGGACAATTCCTTTTCCAATGTTCTGGCTTTTGACAATGGTGGCAATTTCCTTTCTTGGTCACGCCTCCCTTGGCCTTGAGAGCTGAAGATGGCTTGGACTCCTGGATAGCTTCAAAACCTTTCTTAGCTTTGCCCTTGCCCTTGCGCTTAGACTTGCCTTTCTTGCTCGTGATCACCATCACGGACTTAGGCTTGTCCTTCTTCATCTGTAACTCGGCTGTCCTCAACATGCCCAACAACTCTGACAGTGGCCTATCAAAGTTGTTCATGTTGTAGTTCATCACAAACTGACTGTAAGATTCTGGCAACGATTGCAGTATCACGTCAGTAGCCAACTCTTGGCTCAGTGGAAACCCCAGTCTCTGTAGGTTCTCCACATACCCAATCATCTTGAGTGTGTGAGGACCAACTGGATCTCCTTCTGTCATGACACACTTGAACAACGCCCTAGAAACATTGTACCTCTCTTGCCGTGCCTGATCTTCATACATGTTCCTGAGATGCAGAATCATCTCTATGACACCCATGTTCTCATGTTGCCTCTGCAACTCATGGTTCATTGAACATAGCATCAAGCACTTTGCATCAATGGCATCATCAGAATGCTTCTTGTAAGCATCCCTTTCTGTCCTTGGTGCATTAGGAGCGGGTTCCTCTGGAATTGGAGTATCCAGGACATAGAGCTTACGCTCTTGAGTGAGAACAATTCTCAATGTCCGATACCAGTCGTGGAAGTTTGTCCCATTTAGCTTGTCCTTGTCAAGGACCGATCGCAAAGAAAAGTTGTTGTTGTTTGTTGCCATTTGAACTACAAAAAGGAAAATATGCAATTTTTAGTCCAAAACTCATTTTTGATTTATTTGATTGATTTGAAAATTTGACGATATAATTAGGCCTTTAATTAATTATCGCTCCCACTATTTTACTTCAAATTGATAGCCCTCACCATCAATTCGGAAGATTGCAGCGCACAACCTTCTAGTGGGCAAGATCCTGAAATCCTCTAAGTCATGGACCAGCTAGGGCTATCACCCACAACATAGATCTCTCAGGTAGGCAACTTTTGCCAATTGCATCATATGCAACTCTTGATAAGATGTCATATACAACTCCTTGCAATGATCATCTCCATGCCTCAAGGTACTAGATCCCATCTAGATCACCTTGTTAAGTCCGACCCAAAGCAAACACGATGAACATGCACCCTGCTAGGGCAGACCCACACATTCATCCTTCACGCTTCCACGAGGTAGACGGTGCACCACGCTAGGGCGTGGCCACACTTGGTTGAACAAGCTTTTCACGTGTGTCGCATTTGGAAGGCATCTAAAACTTAATATTGTAATGAGGGATTTGGTTTTATATATATATATACATATCCAATCACCACAATACATAGTATGTATCATATACATGCTATATCCCACAGAAAACATGCACAAAACGATAAAAGCGATGATTATGGCCATCCTAATGTGATTCCTCGAGCCAAGAGGAATCACGGTCATCTAGGTCTACATCACATGCAACCTGTACAAGATGAACATCTGTGCCTTGCCATCCGAGTTGATCAACTCATCACATGAATGATCTGTACTCTCCAGCCGGTCGTCTGGGTGCCACCAGCCGATCGGTTGGCTCCTCCAACCGATCGGTTCGCCTGGTCGTCGTGCATCTCGTCATGTCCGCCACCCGCTCGTCTCACTCCTCGAACCAGTCATCAACCGATCGGTTCACTCCTTGAACCGACCGTCTGGAATGTCAACCGATCGGTTCACGCCTTGAACCGATCGTTTCAGCTGTCGTCTTGATGTCCGCCGGTCTATGACATAACAGGAAATAAAAATCTATCCTATTTATTACATTGCTTTAAAAAGGGAAACCCCGAGTTACATTCGGGGGGAGCAAAGGTAGGAAAGAATCTCGAATTATTTCGAATTACATCGGGATTAAGAGAGGGAAGATCGGTGCGCAGACCGAGATGCAAGCAACCACAAACAACCACACATAGATAGGGGTTTATAGGCCATAATCACGCTACACACATCCACCACAAAACTCGTTTAAGGGCGACGCGTATCGAGTGCATTAATAATACATATCATATATGTAATTAGGGATTTGTGGATTTAGAATTGGACATGCATAAAGCCGATATTATTCGCATCGTATGCAATAGATAAAGGTGACAAACCAAAATCGATCATATCGATATTCCTAAAATATAGAGCAGTTAACCTGGCTCTGATACCACTGTTGGGTTTTAGGGGAGACAGAGAAGGCAGCGGAAACAAAAAATTTTCTCCCCAACCCATACCGAGGAAACGCGTCAACGTCTATATAATAGGAAAGGATGGTTTGTGGAATCATACCTTATCCCGAGGCTTGCTCGGCGACAATACCTCGCGCAATGCGTGGTCTTCAACTGTGGACTTCGACGGTGTCTGTGCAGCTCTTGGTCGCACCGGGACTGACGACTCCTACTCGAACCAGACTGTCGGATGACAGTTGTCCTCCTAAGCGGCAGTGTCCTCCCGCCTCTGTAGTAGTCCACACGGACCACCTGGAACTCCACACTCCTTGTCCCACAAGGAAGTGGAAGGAGTCGCACCCTCCTGTTGACGTACTAGTCGCCAACACGCTCTCCTGCCTCCTGTTGCAACTGCAGTTGTCCTTCCCTTGCTGCACCTCCCTTTTTGCGGGAAGCACTTGCTCGGGCTCTCTCACGGTTACCAAAACCAGAGAGAACGACAACTTGCAGAGCAACTGGTTGCACTGAGCTCTGTTTTGAGAAGCCCCCAATACCCCTATATATATAGGAGAGTCATGGGACAGGGTTCTCCATCCCGGGCAATGCGGGACTAATGCAGGAGTAGAAGGGTTCAAGAATTTTCCACAAAAAGCAACCGGTTCGCAACTTGAAATGATCGGTTCACCACTGAACCGATCGGTTCGGCCATTGAGCTGATCGGTTGGACCTGAGCCGATCGTTTGGGGCACTCCAACCGATCGGTTGGTGCCCTGAACCGATCGGTTCATGGTCCTAATCCGGCTCAAAAAGACTTTCCTTGTTTCGTTCTCAATTGTATCGTATACCAATGTTATTCCCAATCGAATTGGGCAATTTGAAACCAAAGGAAAATTCTTGCCGACATGACTTTTCCCAACTGGTCGGTTGCACCATTTGAGCCGATCGGTTCAACCCTTGAACCGGTCGTTTCAACCTGGGCATGAGCCGATCGGCCTGGATACTCCAACCGACCGGTTCAGCAACCTCAGCCGACCGGTTCATCACATGAACCGATCGGTTGGGAGCACAGGTTGGGCAAAATCAGTCAATTGCGATTTCAATCAATCTGATACTCCAATCAATGCGTCCAACACCTTGAACCATATGATATTGAGCTATCGACTGATTGAGTGTTTAATTGAACTACTAAACTCCTTTAGTAATCAATCTAAACATTGCTTTGTGGACAAAACTCCTCTTCCAGGTTAAATCCTATGTGTGTGACCCTGCAGGTCCATTTCACGTTGGCAGTGAAAGTCCATAACACTTATGACTTCACAAGCAAAGAGCGGTGTCTAGTCACACATCAGTGCTACCCAAGTGAAAGTAGAAAGTTGGAGAACAACTTTCATCCTACAATCCGTGAATGGTGTTACAGCGAATGTATAATTCCTTTGTCACTGATATCCCGAATGAACTCGAGGCATGGAACAGTCATCCTGTCAACGTTCATTCACTTCCTTGATCTCAGAGTAGACTGGAAGAGATATGTATGACATCAGTATCATATACTGATTCACACATGCATGCACGCCTTTCTCAATCCTACTCATCAAGTGGCCATGGATATCAAACTCCCTCAGGAGGGACAAATCCCATATCTATCACTCACCCCTCAAAAGCCCCATGTGTCAAAGCCACCCAATCATCACCTTTATAACAACCCATGTTTCAGGACTGCGTTTGATGATGTCAAAGTGTGCCCAACGACATGTGTTGAGTGCAGTGATTTCAGGTCTAAGAATCACACTCACCACCATCACTGTGAGTGCTGACTGTGAATACCATCTCATGGTTCCATGTGTCAAACTCACGGTGGGTCTGTCCGGTACCTTGTTCTCTAACAAGTACCTATGTGTTTGGTTTGATATCTCTATATCATGACTAATGAGATTCTGTCATCAACCAACACCACAATCTAGTCTTGTGTGTCATTGCTGTCTATCTACCTTCCACAATGACATCCGACTAGGGACATAACAAGAATGTACAAACTCTTAGCATCCGTATGATCTCATCATTCAGGTCATGAACCTAAAGGCATACGTCATTGAGTACTGTCATTCTCTAGACATTCAATCTGTTCTATCACTATCTCATATGACTGAACCAGAAAGAATTGGAAGCTTGCCTTTTATGTTTATCAAATCAATCTTAATGTATCCCACCAATCATCCCATGATTGGCTCTCAGGGCATACATACCAACAGTATGTACATGCATATAGTAGGATCCCTCCAATACCTTACATTATTGTGGCTTAATATTACCTATGAAGTCAATCTGGTCTTTTAGATTATGTGCTACCCAACTATAGTTCATTTGTCTCTTTTTATATAGTTCCCAAGATATATCAAAGGAATCCTCACAATGGGTATTCAAATTTACTTAGATTTTTATCTTATTGTCGTTTGATACTTGGATGTAGAATGGATTGAATGCCCTTGCACATGACAAAGAACCAACAAATTCTGTGTTTTTAGGAAGGATGTATGTCTAATGGTCATCCAAGAAACAAATATAGTTGCTAAATCTAGCACAGAAGCCGAGTACAGATATTTGTCAACCATAATAGTTGAGCTTACATGGTTCTCTCATCTTCTTATAGATTTACACATACATCAGGAATCCCTAGTTATTCTCTTTGTGATAATATGAGTGAACTATACATCATGGTTAATCTACTTCTTCATGCTATAACAAATCACATAGAACTTAAATATCATTATAATAGGTAGAAAATGTTTCTATGGCACATTGTTACAAGATTTGTATGCTTCAAAGATCAGCTGGCAAATATCTTTACAAAGGCCATAACTAAAGATATCTTCATGTCTTTCACATCCAAGTTGGATCTACACTTGCACCAGATATAGCTTGGGGGAGGGTATTACATGTATCGCATGTCCTTCCTTATTCTTCTGTATTTTTCCTTGTGTAATCTATTATATGATACGTCCACGACCTGTGTTGTAATGGGATTTGGCCCACCGAATGTATCTACTATCAATAGAATAACACTTCATTTATCAACATTATAAATATAAGGGTGTCCAAACAATAAATAGGTGCATGATAACCCTTCCCACTTGCTTCCCTCGCTCAGTAGTTGCAAAGCTAGCCTCAATTTATCTATCGCATGTAACCCCATAACAATTTAAACTTGGTATGGTGTTACATTGTTCATCCAGCAAAAAAGGTGCTTAATCATCTTGGCATCAATGATTACATATTTCATAAGTACAATACTATATAGTAAAATACATCTAAATAATCAACATGACGTAATGACCTTTGAATGATGATTTGTATAGTGTAAAAATATTCTCGATAAATTTGTGAATTGAAGCTAGCTATATTTGTAGATGGCTCTCAAGGAAAGCATCCATGAAATATCCCAGTGATTAGCTACTTATATCTATTTGTATAAGTTGGTGCAATTTTGAAAAAAAACACTTCAAAATCACCACAAAAAGCCACTCAATTTGGAAATTTCAAATAATAAAAATAACAATCGCCACAAGTAATGAGATTTTAACACCTCATGTTTTAGGGAGGCATCTTTCTTTTCTGTATTTTTAATCAAAAATCACCACTTGAGTAGTGGTTTTCTATAGTGTACCTATAGCACACCAATTTTTATGGTAGTTTCACCCTAAGTGTAATATATTGATAGATATTTCCCTAAGACACTACTTAGTACAATATTTTTCAAGATAGTGTGCTAAAATGTGTGTATCCATGTTGTTAATTTCTTTACACTCTTTCTACCTTATACACCTGCCAAATTAATGATTGTTATGTAATCAATACTTCCAGATGTGACGTGATAGTCATGTGATGTGTCTAATTGGATTTTAGAAGGAGACAAACCATGAAATGTTTATTGTATGCAAAAAAATGTATCTGATTTTAGTCAAGAGATTGTCAGTAATCATCCATAAGACTTTCCAGATAGGACAATCCATAAATTAAATCAACCAGAACCAAATTTATCCCAAGTTCTTCCACCAAAATTAGTGCATGTGCTAAACTATAACATGTAGTAGACTTTAATACATATGTAACATTCTCACATACTTGTAGATATTTCAATATATAATACATAATTGAAATGAGTGACGAGCTTATAGATCTAAGCATACATTACATATATATAGAGTGAAAGAGAGAAATAAAGAAAAATAAAGAAATAATACACTACAAAAGCAAGGGTTTTTGTGAAGAAGTACTTAAAGGAACAACAAACCTTGATAAGAATTGATTTTTTATGAAGAGTAGACCTTTACAAATGAGTTCCATTTCCTCTAATGAATACTTTTGCAAGAATTATATATTTCACGACCATCAGTTCCTCACATATTGAGGAAATAACATGTAGCCCTTTACAAGCCCTTCTTACACAATTTCACTTTGTTATACATACAATATTTTAACTTTTTGTCCTTCCCAGGTTTATTTCCAAATAAAAATTTCTAACAAAACTTGCTAAGTTCAAGATCACCGAAGCCCCCAATCATTAGGGTGTATCGGAAGGCAAAGTGAGAGTTTGCTATACACGTTTACATTGCAAACTCACACAAATACACCAGACTACACCAAACCAAATTATCCCTAAGTAAAAATCGTCTCCCATCCACTCCCCCTTTCTAGCTCTGTGCCAGTATGCCACCGTATTTGTCTGAGTGAAAATGTTATAGATCCTCATCATCACTAGTCACATTGGCAATCCTCCCTCCATCCCTTTACCACTAGCCTCGACCTCTCTATGTATTCCTAATTCTCCATGTGTTTGTACTCCTTTCCATGGACACTACATATGTGCACATTGAACTTGGTGAACATCACGAGACGTAGGGATGGTCATCGATTAGTGATCACCTACTGTATTAACATGTAGAACTAGAATTGTAGTGGAGTGTAAGGAGCCACAGATTCAATGTTAGATTGGCATTCAGGACACTTTGAACCTCATGATGTGGCCCATCCTTTCATATGTCATATGTAGGGTTGTAAACAGGTAGGCTATTACCCATTTACCCACTATCCATACCATGTATGGTAGGGTAAGTGAAAGCACATTTTTTACCCATCATTTGTATACCCTTTACCCGCTTTTCCCACATCTAAATAGGGTATGGTATAGGGAGAATCTTTACCCTACCCTTTTCACTCATTTACCCAACAATATAAGGTTGACTATAATCTTCAACTCTAATACATTTCTTAATGCCTACTAAAAACACCAACAAGCCTTATTACCACTTCCTTAACTTGTACTATTATCTAATTTGAGGAACTTTATTAAACAAATGGTAGCATGTCTCATTGGTTTTTCATATATTAAAGAGAGAGAAAATTCTCAATAAAAATAATACACTAAAAAGGTCAGACCTTGTTTGTAATAATTAACATTAGATTAAATTTTAGTATTTTTAGTGTATATCACCAAAAACATGATTTTATTGTTGTTTAATATCAAGTTTGCAATTGTCTTATACTTGATGTAGGGAATATCATATGAATTAATGATTGAAAATATTGTTATATATCTTCATCTTGCTTTAACCATTTCACCCTTAACCTACCCATTTATCATGTGGGTCAACGGGTTCCAATACGGGTAAGGTATTGATT
The DNA here is from genome assembly GCA_963693085.1 of Alisma plantago-aquatica. Taxonomy (NCBI): domain Eukaryota; kingdom Viridiplantae; phylum Streptophyta; class Magnoliopsida; order Alismatales; family Alismataceae; genus Alisma; species Alisma plantago-aquatica. The sequence continues at coordinate 515,036,806 of OY856410.1, read as the reverse complement.
TCAAGGAAAGGATAATTACGTTACCCGCTACCCTCAACTTTAATTTGGATATGGATAAGCCTTTACCCTACACATATATGTCCTGATCATATGATTCATGTGGTCCCACTTTGTAGATCGAAGAAAATTTCTGGCACCCTTTTTCTCTTTGCCGATTGAAAATGAGGATACTTGATATTTTTTTAGTGTCATTCTTTAAAAATAGGAGCATGTTGGATCTGCACCTTTCTATAAAATCATTACTATTCCATAGTTGGTATAGTAGGTATTGATGAATGCATATTAATCCATTTTTATCTCATCCTTTACATCATTTATATAGCATATTCTGTTGTTTTCTCTTAATTTAAGTAACTTAATGCAACTTCCTTGCCTTTATCTCTTTAATTGGATTCTTATTATTTTTTCTCAGACTTGGTAGGTTTATGCCCATTATCACTCCTACAACACCAAGTCCAAGAATACACTTTATTACCTTATGAATCAGAAGATTAAGAGGTTGTTTCAGCCTCCTAGAGGATCAATTGGTTAACTCGCCCCTCCGGTCGACCAACATAGCAATAGATTTTGAAGAAATTGCAATTGCCAACCAATTGAATGGCCATCTAGTCGATCGACTCAACCCCGTTAAGGAAGGCGTGTTTTAATGGTTGAACCAGTTGATGCCCCTCAAACTTGTTGAATGGTGTTCCTTAGAGCCAAAGTATCAATCCAACAAGTCACACTTCCCCAGTTTAGAAGTTATGCAAAAATTAATCCATTCGACTGACTTGCCACCCAGTTGATTGACTGGGCGCCGAATCCAAAAAAAAAATGGCCACCACCATGCCCTTTTCTAGGGTTCCCAGGGTGCTTCCTCTACTATAAAAGGAGGGAAAGTGCCACAAATTGATCAATCCCCATATGTTCTCAAAACTCCGTACGAGAGAACCAAAGCAAGGAAAGGGAGAGTTGAAGTCATGTTCTTCCTCACAGGGTCTGTAAAGGTGTTTCTTTGCAATATGATTTCTCTCCTCCCTATATTTGCACTTGTTTCTAGAGAAATATGGAGTAGTTCTCCCATTGTTGGGACATGGGGACTAGCCCCATTAGACCTCATCTTATCTTAGTTAATTGTAATGTCTTTGAATAATAAAACATGAGTCTTCATTCATTTAAAGCATGATTAATGAAATGATCCCTTGTTTCTCATAACTGTTACAATTCATAATGATGAGACCCCAGACTTACAAACTAGAACCTAAAATGAAACTCACAAGTTCCTTGATGAGATTTTGACATGAACTTGTTGGATGGTTAAACCATGACCTCCAGAAACCGTGATAATCATGTATGTGGGTTATATTGATCTATGAGATCTGTTCCTGAAAGGAACAAATCTACATAACCCTAATCTAATTAATTATTTAAAAAAGAAATTAAGAGTGTCTAAGATAAGTACACATGCTTGTGGAGGTGAAACCTTGACTCCCACCAATTCTCCATTAATTGAATGAAATCTTGTTTCCTTTTCAAGGTTAACTTCCTGTTTAGTTTCAATTCTCTTGTTATTTAGTTTTATTCTTCAAGTTTAATTTCTTATTCTAGATATAACTCTCTTATCAAAATTGGAATGAATTTAAATATTATTCATCACTGTGGAAAATAAGATGGAGGCTACAAAGATAGTTTGTTATTGAGAGTTAGCAAACTCCCCTTCTATATATAGGAGAGGAAGCAAGTACAAGGAAATATATTATAACCCTAATGGGCCAAAACAATTAGGGCCATGTACTTAATAAACTAATTAATCTAACACTCCCCCTCAAGATGGAGTATGAGCGAAAGCTTGCCACTATATGAAAAAGGTAAAATGTTCATACAAAAATTGATCTCCCCTTGACAAAAATAATCTCCCCCTGAATCTTATAAAGTAATAATTGAAGCACTCTAACACTCCCCCTGGAGAAGATAACACATAGCAACAAATAAGTCTTCTCCCCTTGATGAAGATAAGATCAATGCATCAACATTAATAGTAGCATTGAGTCCCTCTAAATTTGAAAATTTCCAGACTTGTAGAAGTGACCACAAATCATTTTCCAAAATATTGACGATCATCTAAAGCCGCAGATGGTGGAGAATATGTATAGAAGTCATTTGAATCATCATTATCATTTAAGTAGTTTTGCACAAGAAGAACCAACATCGGAATAATACATGGTAGTTGGTATAAGAGCACTACTATAGGAATATTGTGTCATAGCAAGTGAGCACGTGCTTGAGATGTACTACTACAGGAATATGCATTATAGTAGGTGTCAACAAAACATGAATATTCAAAAACTAGACAACATGGTTAGATAATGAGACTTCTTCTCATCATTTTATCTCCTCTTCCCTTTTCTACTAAGCTTCCTCTCTTCCCCCCTCACTCCAACCATGAAAAGGCTCATGAGAGTGGTTGAGGTGGAGAGTCATAAACATTGATAGAGGTATTGTTGCACAAATATAAGCATTACCAATATAAAGGCATGGTACAAGAAGAAAGAAAAGTACTGAAATGTAGCATGGTACAAACAGAAAGTAAAAGTATCAGAATGTGCACTATACAAAAAATAGAACATAAATACTACTAGAATGAAAACTCAATAGAAAGAGGAGTGACACTACCAGAACAAAACTCGGTAGGAAAAATAAAGCACTACCTGAATAAGCACGGTAAGAAGAAAAAATAATACTTTACCACTTTTTTTCTCTTTTTTGTACTTTATAAACTTGCACGTGGTCTTCTTTTCCTCATGTGCTATATGAATCGAATAGATATATTTGAATAGAAAATAAAGAGCTATGATACACATCCCCGCCCACCCACCCGGTCATCCACCCGGTGGTTGGGATGTGTGGTCAATGCTGATGTTGCAGAAAAGTAGATACACCATGAAAGAGAAAAAAACTGGAGAGAGAAAAATGTTTTGCACATAACTCTTAAATCATAAGGAATTTTAGGTTGAAATAAACAATATTAGGTTCATCATAAAAATATTTTCTATCAAGACCAATGTTGACATATTTTGAAAAAAATAATATTAGAAGTATATTAAGATAGGAGAGAAGTATATAGAAGTATAGTACATTATCAGATACTATACTCAGATTGACCATTTAGGTACAATACTTATTGCTTCTTTATTTCTTCATATTCCATATTATGCCATAAATCCATAAGAATTGTACATTCTATCATTTATATTAATTTTTGCATACATTTAGAATGCAGCGTTTGTCAAAACTCATATACAAGGATATTCACACATTCTATAAGAAGTACAGTACTAACAATCAAATTGTGTAATAAAAAATACACTACTAGAAGTACAGTACTAACAACCACATTCTATTTTTAAAAGTATTTACATTCGTAATATGTACAGTACTAATTGCCTCCTTATTTTTCACACTCAATATTTTGTCACAAATCCGTAAGTACTGTACATTTTATCATTTATATTAATTTTTACATACATTTAGAATGTAAAGTTTGACAAAAATTATATACAAAGATACACACACATTTTACAAGAAGTACACAACTAACAACTATATTTTGTAATACAAAGTACAGTACTAGACGTACAGTACTAGATGTACAATACTAGACATAACAACAATACATGATTTGATGATCTTATTAGTACAGTATGAAACATGCCATGTATAAAAGAATGTCGATAACCACATGTCATACTTATATAAACTAACTCACATTTCACTAAAAACATACACATTTTACTAAAGTATAATACTTTCAACTATTATTTAAGAACATCTAATCATTGATCTCCTTCATTCAAAAATACAATACTTAACTCATTGCTAGTGTTATCTCAATCAAATTCATAGAAGAACAAGTAGTTATTATTCATGATTTGAGAGAAACACAAAGTGGATGTACAATACTCACGAGTAATATATGTCTGTACCCAGAAAATGTGTATGATATCCTAAATACGGATAATATATTTCTTGTGTATTATTATTATTTCAAAGTATATCAACACTAGTCTTATTAGAAAGTATTTTTATAATGATTATAATGCAATTTATTTCATCAAAAAATACGTTCTAGATTGAAATTTATGGACAAAAACTTGTTCTCTCTCTTCTATTTCCCTCATCCTTTATTGTTTTAATTGTTGCTGACAGCATGACAGTTGATGTCAGTTTTTATTTCCCAAAACCGGGTAGGCGAGCGGGTGGGAAGGTGACTATGTCTAGAATTTTTCAAAATAAATGATATGTGTGTCCGACTCGAAAAAGTGGGGAAGGGGAGCCGCGTGGTACAGATTAGGTTACAGGACCAGATCCAAAGTTTAGAGTAATTCCAGCAGTAACCGGCTACCCACCCGGCCACCCACCCGACTGGGGCTGCTGCAAAGTCAAATGTGGACCGACTTTATTTATTTTTAAATAGGAGGGAAGTAGATATAAAGTGAAAACTTGTATTGATCATAACTTTCAAGCCACAATGAAATTTTCAATGAAACAAAAAGTAATAGATTCGTAATAAAAAATACTTTTCAATAAGACCAAGGTTGGCATATTTTGAAAAAATAATAATATGAGAAAATGTAATACATGTGTTTTGGGCATAATAGTCAATATTCTGAGCACATATCCATAGTGTATACTTTGTCTCGTACAACTAACAACATTAAAAGTAAAAAAAACAAGAGAGAGAAAATGATTGTGTTCACAACTTTAGTCAAGTTTTATTTATTAAAGAAATAAAGGATGAGAGAAGTAGAAGAGAGAAAAAATGTTTTTGTCCATAACTTTCACTCTGGAGCATATTTTTTAATAAAATAAATTGCATTAGAATATTTGTAAAAAATACTTTCAAACAAGACTAGTGTTGACATACTTTAAAATAATGATAATATGAGAGAAATATAGTATCTGTATTTTAAGATACCATGCACATGCTTTGGGTATAGACGTACAATACTTATGAGTATAGTACATCACATTCGTGTTTCTCCCAAATCATATACAATATTTACTTGTTCATCTATAGATTCAATTGAACTAACATTAGCAATGAGTTTAGTACTGTACTTTTGAATGAATAAGATCAAAGATTAGTTTTTCTTAAACATAGGTGAAAGTATTGTAGTTTAGTAAAATGTGTATGTTTTTAATGAAATGTGAATTAGTTTATATAGGTACGGTATGTGGTTATTGACAATCTTTTATACATGATATGTCTCGTACTGTACCAACAAGATCATCAAATCATATATTGTTGTTATGTCTTGTACGGTACATCTAGTGTTGTACGTCTAGTACAATACTTTGTATTACAAAATGTGGTTATTAGTACAGTACTTCTTGTACCAACAAGATTATTAAATCATGTATTGTTCTTGTGTCTCGTACGGTACCTCTAGTACTGTACGTCTAATATTATACTTTGTATTATAAAATGTGGATGTTAGTACTGTAATTCTAGTAACAACAAGATCATCAAATCATGTATTGTTGATATGTCTGGTGCAGTACCTGACCGGCCTAAATCGCGCGTCCTAAAATTGGAGGCGGATTTGAGGTAGTCGAGCTTTTACATTTATAAACCTGAATCCTTCTAGGCCCCCACAACTTTGTTTACGGGGTCGAAGTAGATATACGGGGTCGAACACAGGGACAAGGGGGGTAGTGTTGAGAACCCAGAATCGACACGATACACTCCGGCAGGTATAAAGAGATGATAAATTCCCCAGGAGGGAAGCATAAAGATGTCACAAACAAAACAAGAAAACTATCTCCAAGTGGAATTACTAGAAAGATTTAAGGTTTTAAGCATTTAGAAGTTTTTAGGGGTTTTCATGCAACAAAAACCGAAAGATAACACTAGAGCTAGAGCAAGGTACGAAGGATGGAACTACTGCAAAACAAGCGGCACCAGTAACACCATGCACCCCTCCTCTCAGAGCGGGCACCTCTAACCAAGCCTCGGCACCCCTCTTAAGGTTGCTGGGCTCAAAGTTAGAGTGGAATGTTACTGAAACAACTCCATTCCAGGCACTCTCGTACTCCGGAATTGGACCAAACACTAGAGCCACAACACAACTTTCGAAGTTGTTGCGACGGGAAAACACGATTCGGTAGCTAAGCGAAACGCGATCCAAAACATGCAAGCCAGAGTTCGGATATCAAACATAGCAGTCATCCAACATATTGTACCAAGCATAGAGCAGCAAGTAATTAAGCATTTCTATTTCTATAAGCATTAAAGGTCTTAATTACAATGCATAAGTAAAGAATTAAACAACAGAATTAAAGATATGTGTCGCCTTCTTGATGTAGAAGGACGACAGGCTACAGTAACCATCCCGCCCGATATCGGACAGGGGCCTAGCCCGATACAGTCGTGTCGGGCGGCACGCTCTCTCAAGCGGCACGCCGCGATGGGCGACTGCATCGCTCAAGGACCTGGCTGATACGCTCAAGTCGGGCAGTACACCCTCTCGGGCGACACGCCTGACGGGCGGAGCGTATCGGGTTCGTTATCATGTCGGGCATGGAGTTGCGTTCCCTATTGCCGGGCACTGGTGTCGGGCACTCGTGTCGCATATCTACATCGGCCGATATCGGCTCCCAGTGTCGCCCGATACAGTCCTAGGTGAACCAGTCCCCTCCCTCTCGGGATGAGGAAGAGCTCACCTAGTGTCGCCCGGTACGAACACTGGAGCACGATACGTCCGCTCTCGCAGTCTCCTCCGAAGATCACTCGACTATCTGAAACCTAAAGTGACCAAGCTTGTCCGAACTGTCTAAGCCGTCTTTTCGGCTCCCTGTAGCTGCTATTTATAGGCAGCTGGTCGTGAGAAGATATGGTGCTCGAAGCGCCACGTGTCCTGCTTTCCGCCGTTCAGTTGGTGGTTGGCTGACGCGGGTATCGCCCGGTATCGCCCGGCACAAGTAGGTCGGTTGTCGGGCGTCGAGGCGAGAGGCGCCTGTCGGTGGGTGGCTGATATCACGCGGCACATAGAGTAGTTGCGGCGTGCTCGGCTCCCTGTCAGGTAAAGAGGCGTGTCGTCCATCGGTACCCTCTCACGCGGCATTCTTGAGTCGCGCGTCGTCGTATCGCGCAGCCCCGCCGGTCAGCGTGCGTATCGGGCGTCAGGGGGCCGAGACAGTCTTGGACTTATTTGCGGGCCGAAACGGCCTTATTGGTGCTAAATGGGCCAAAATAGGAGGAAACTCTACAAAAGATGGAAATATTGGACTGAGAGCATTGCTTGGCTAATTATTGGAAAATTGCATATAAAATAGAGGAAAATGGCAGAAAAGGGCAGTTTTGATAACTATATAAAGGCCAAAAACATCACGAAAATTGGTGTTATCAGTACCTCTAGTACTCTACGCCTAGTACTGTACTTTGTATTACAAAATGTGGCTGTTAGTATAGTACTTCTTATACCAACAAGATCATCAAATCATTACTGTATGTCTCGTACAATACCTCTAGTACTGTACGTCTAGTACTAGACTTTGTATTACAAAATGTGGTTGTTAGTACTGTATTTCTGTACCAATAAGATCATCAAATCATGTATTGTATCTCTCGTACAGTACATCTAGTACTGTACGTCTAGTGCTATACTTTCTATTACAAAATGTGGTTGTTAGTACTGTACTTCTTGTACCAACAAGATCATCAAATCATGTATTGTTGTTGTGTCTCATACAGTACCTCTAGTATTGTACGTCTAATACTATACTTTGTATTACAAAATGTGTTTGTTAGTATTGTACTTCTAGTAACAACAAGATCATCAAATTATGTATTGTTGTTATGTCTCGTACGGTACCTTGAGTATCCTTGTATATGATTATTGTCAAACGTTACATTTTGAATATATGTAAAAATCAATATAAATGATAACATGTACGATACTTATGGATTTATTACATAATATAGAATATGAAGAAATAAAGAGGCAATAAGTATTCTACCTGAATGGTCAATCTGAGTACGATATCAAAAAATATATTGTACTTTTGTATACTTCTCTCCTCTATTAATATACTTCTAATATTATTTTTTCCAAAGTATGTCAACATTAGTCTTGATAGAAAGTATTTTTCATAAGGAATCTGATATTTTTTATTTCGAGAAAAAAATTCATTTAGAATTGAAAGTTATGAGCAAAACTGGTTTCTCTCTCTTCTTTTTATTCTTTTTTTAACTTTTTTCAACAACTTTTTGCCACATCAGCAGTGCCACATTCCCAACTACCGGGTAGGCTCCCGGAGATGTGGACCGGCACATTAATTCTGCATGTCTTTACATGTAAAAGCCATGCAAAAAATAATTATCTCACCACCAAATACAAATGGACCACCTATTTTTTCCTCAAACTTCGATTTTCCTCTAATGATTCCCGCTATTTTATTTCGAATCTCGTATATAGCAGCAAAACTTCTCAAACATCTCCATCCATGTTCATTTCCGCCAAGTACAATACTCATTCCCTTACTCTTGATTTAAGTTTGTCAAAATGACAGTACAGTACTTACCAAATCATTTCCGCCAAGTACAGTACCCATATCAGTATTTTTGAATCTCGTATATAGCAGCAAATCTCCTCAAACATCCCCCTCCTTGTTCATTTCCGTCAAGTACAGTACTCATTCCCTTTCTCTTGATTTAAGTTTGTCAAAATGACAGAACAGTTGCTACCAAATCAAATCTGCAACGTACAATACTTACTCCCCCTCCCTATTCATTTCCGCCAAGTACAGTACTCACTCACAAATCATTTAAGTAAGTACAGTACAGTCTCTACCAAATCATTTCAGTAAGTATAGTACCTCATTATGATTTTCATTTCTGTAAGAAGTAAAAGTACAGTACCCAACAAACCATTAATCACTTATACAATTCAACAATGAGTACAGTACCTAATTATTATTCTCATATCAGTAACAAACCTAAACCCACTATGATTTTCATTTTAGTAAGAACCAACAGTACAATACCCAACAAACTATTAATCACTTATACAAAGGTACAATACTCAATTATTATTTCCATATCAGTAACAAACCTAATTCGTATGTACTGTATTTGCATCAAAGGGGCAGAACTAGTTCAAATGAACAAATAGTACATATAATACTTACTCAGTGCTGATTGGAATTGGTTCAACGTGAACAAATCGTACTTACAGTACTTACTCAGACTTACACGAAAATGAATAAGGAGGGGGGTGATTGAGGGGATTTGCAGCTATATACGGAATTCGAAATAAAATGGAGGGAATCATTAGAGGGAAATAAAAAAATCAGGTGGTAGATTTGTATTTAGTGGCGAGTTAATTTCATGCATGACTTTTGTATGTAGAAACATAGAGAATCGGTACAGCAGTTATTGCTTTAAATATGCATGGGGGTAGCACAGGTAGTTGGGCAAGTATTCCCGAGCACCGGGTATACCAACGGGTGGCTGGCCGGGCATGAGTAAAATTTTTCAAGTTTATCCCATACACAGGGAGGCGGCCATCCATTTCTTGATCTTTGTTATCTTCTCATGCTTTGTCATATTTGTCTTCTTTTTCTTAACAAATCTGCCTGCTCGGAGATGTGATCCTGGGCCCGGGTCTAGCGCTTTCTTGAGAAGCGAGATGGTGTTAATGGGGACAATGTTGAAAGGCACGAGGGCAGATCCCTTTGGATTGTGTAATGATACTTCTTACTGCATTTGGATTGATGACTTGCCAAAAACGGCTGGGTTGATTGATAAGCATGCAATAAGATGTTGCAGTGGTGGCTACGATGAGAATCACCGTTTGCAGAAATCAATGTGGTCCCGTTCAAAGTCAGTCATTATGCTAGTCATTAATTTGAAGAAGAAATGGAAAATGTTTTCTTTGTGGGAGGTGAATAATGAGAAAAAATGAAATAAGAAAAGGAAAGGAGATGGAATCACGGACGTGGGGAGGAAAATAAGGTGCGATCCGAAAAGGAAAAGTCACCATCAGTTTAATTGGAAACAAAGGAACGAGGGAAAAAAAAAGCTCCGGCGTATGACCATGGATAGCTAGCGCAGTGGATATGACGCGGCCGTGATGTGCTGCAAAACCACCCCTCCCAGCGCGGGTCCCAGTTTTATTTTTTATTTTATTTTTTTTTCTTTTGATTTTTTTAAGGATAATAAAAGAGGAGAATCTGTTGTTTTGTTTATAATTTGTATTCCGTAATGAATTTTTTGACTAAACAAAATCAACCAGATTCGTTATAAGAAATACATTTGAACGAGACTAATATTATCATATTTTTGAAGAAAAAATATCACATAATAAATAAATCAAATATTAACATAATATGTCCAATTTGGTGTTAATACCTCTAATATGGAAATAAACACAAAATATTATTTTGTATGCTCATCATCATCATCAACAACATGAATAAATGTTATGACAAATGCACCTAATTATTTGATATATGCACCTAAACGAATAACCATATGCGTTGTTGTAGCACAAATCTTAACATGATGCATCTAATATTATAGAAAATGCGCCCAGTTATGGTACAAATACGCTCAATTATGGTGTGAATGCGTCTACTTCTTAGAATATGTGCATAAATATCAAATTAACACAATGTATGACAAATGCGACTACTTGTCTGACAAATACACCTACTTCTTTTGATTGAATGCGCCCAATTATGATGAAAATGCGCCCAATTATGGTGTGAATGTGCATACTTCTTAGAATATGTGCATAAATATCAAATTAACACAATGTATGGCAAATGTGCATACTTGTATGACAAATGTGCATACTTTTCTGACAAATGTGCCTACTTGTGTGGTAACACGCCTACTTATCTGGTAAATGTGCATACTTGTATTAAGGAATGCACGATTTTTGATTGAATACGCCTATATATGGCAGATGTGTCTACTTGTGTAGCAAATGCGCCTACTTGTATGGTAAATGTGCATATTTATCTGGTAAATGTGCTTATTTGTATTGTCATGAATGCACAAATTTTGATTGAATGCGCTCAATTATGATGCAAATGTGCCCAATTATGGTGTAAATGCACCCAATTATAGTGAGAATGTGTCTACTTCTTAGAATATGTGCATAAATATCAAATTAACACGATATATGGAAAATGTGCATACTTGTATGACAAATGCGCCTACTTGTCTGACAAATGTGCCTACATGTGTGATAAATGTGTCTACTTGTATGATAAATGCGCATACTTATCTGGTAAATGTGCATACTTATATTATGAATGCACGACTTTTGATTGAGTGTGCCCACTTATGGAAAATGCGCCTACTTGTGTAGCAAATGTGTCTACTTGTGTGGCAAATGCGCATACTTATCTGGTAAATGTGCCTATTTGTATTGTCATAAATGCACAAATTTTGATTGAATGCGCCCACTTATATCAAATGTGTTTATTTACATGATAAATGTGCCTACTTGTCTGGCAAATGCGTCTACTTATCTGGTAAGTGCACTTACTTGTATTGTCATGATAGTACAACTTTTGATTGATTTTTCCCATTTTTGATTGAATGCGCCCAATTATGGTGCACATATGCCGTCAATACACCATCTTTTGATTGAATGTGCCTAATTATAGTGTGAATGCGCCTACATCTTAGAAGTTGTGCATAAATAGAAAATTAACATAAATTTTATTATAATACCCCCAATATTTGTATCAAAACGTCCACTTATAGTGATAATGCATAAAATATATTTTTTTAGAAATATGAATATTAGTCTTGTTGGATTATATTTTTTGTAACGAATCCAACAATGTTTGTTTTGTCAAAAAACTCATTACGAGTTAAAAGTTATGCACAAAATAAATTTTTCGCTATTTTTTTTCTTTTCTCTTTTCCTTTCCCCACCTGCCACCTCATCCCAAAACTACATACCCTCTCTCTAAAACCACCACACCCAGCCCAAAACCATCCCCCTCACCCCGCGTCAACAACGCGTAATCTGACTAGCGCGTCAGGTTACGATTTTCGATAATGGAAACACAACCGGCAGAAAGGACAAAATACACTCGCTTGATCTTCCATAGTGGATTCCTCAGCTAGCGTTGCACGGAAGGAGTATTGAGACTGGTACACAGGTCGATTGTCTTACACGGACCAACCGAAGAAGACAGAGAAGCGTGCGACTTCCAGAAGTTGTGGACGATAATCCAAATGGAGAGACGATGGATAGGGGTAGGCATAAAAATGGTAGAGATGTCCGGGACAAAGCACCGGCGTAAAAAAATATGTGATTTTAATCAAAGAAGAAAATGATTGGATTTTTATTATCAAGAAAGAAGAAAAGAGATGGTCATGGAGGTCAAGATGATGATGTCCGGTGGGCAGCCAAGTCAAGAAGAGACGGCGACCGCCCGCCGGCAGAGGCTCTCTCTTCTCCTCTGATACCATTTGAAAAATAAGATCGAGACTAGAAAGATAGTTTGTTATTGAGAGATGGCAAACTCTCCTCCTATATACAGGATAGGAGGCAAATACAAGGAAGCCTATCAACAAATACAAGGAAGTCTATCATAGTTCTAATGGACAAAATCAATTAGGCCCATGTACATAATAAAATAATTGACCTAACAATCACAACTGGTTTGAATTAACTCTTGATAAATGTGTTCCTTGGGACTGACACCTTTTTATACTAAAATCAATTTGCTTGTTTGCAAGTTAATTCATAGCCATAAAAGGTCAAACTCTAGGGACAATTTCCTCTGTGAACTTGTTGAACAAGTGACAACACAACAACTTTTGGCATTGCTATCGGGGACGGAAACAAAGTTAATATCAAAATAATTAAAATTGTTTTGACTATTTTTTACACTTGCTCCTATCTTCTTGAATCTTCCATTGCTTGACCTTTTCCTTAGTTATCGACACTCCAAATGTGTTGACAATACAACTTTCCACATTGATCTTGAGGTAGATAGTAACTTCCATCATCTGAACCAAACCCATTGGAACAAGATGAATCAAGAAGAGGTCAACCTACAGATAGATCGAGCCTTAGCCACATAGAGAGAGGCCATTATGGTTGAATCAAAGGTTGCCCCAATCGCAAAATTAGAAGCTCAAACTTCTTCCCTCCTTGAAGTAGAGCGACAAAAGCAACTTAAGGACTTCTATATCCTTTCCACCACTGACGCGCTACATCATGTTGTGCCCCCTGCTAACATCACTCCTCAATTCGAGATATGCACACAATGGATCATTATCCTCCAAGGCAATCCTTTTTCTGTAAGGATAGGAGAAAATTGCTAAGACACCTCCAACGCTTTACTGACTTGTATGCCTTGAAGAAAATGTCAGGTGTCTCAGATGATTGTTGGCATGAATTGTTGGGAGATACAACATTAGATAGACAGCGGAAATAAAAATTTTACAAACATATTTCCCATTAATCAGCGGATTGTGTCAATAACTATGTAATAGAAAGGATGGTTTCATAAAGATATAATCGATCCTGCAACAAGTTCAGTGACAATCCTCGTCGATGTAGATCGTATTCTATCTTGGATGGTGTATGTACAACTCCTAGTTGCACTGGGACTCGTCTGACTGCTCCTCCACAGACAGCTGACTCGAACGTCGTCGTCTACAACAGCTCCTCTCGTCACGGACGGCAAGCTAACGTTGTCCTCCTTAGCGACGGGCAAAGGCCACCTTGCCTCTAGAGAAGTCTACACTGACCAACTAGAACTCTTGTCGTCTTATTAGAACAGACAGGAAGGAGTTGTCCCTCTCGTTGGTATACTAGTCACCAACCTGCTCTCCCACAATAATGATCCTCAGTTGTTTCTCTCCTGTAGTTATCCCTCCCTAGTCGGGTAGGACTTGCTTGGGCTCTCTTGGTTACCACAACTAGAGAGAACTATAATTGTCAGAGTAACTGATTCTCAATTGTCTGTGTTATGCTCTAGAAAGTCCCCAATACCCCTCTAGCTAATTTGTTGCGTGAATTGAAAACGTAAACACTTTAGTAATTAATCCAATCATCATTCAATATTAGAATCCTCTTCTAGATGAGTTCTAATGTGTGTGACCCTATAGGTCCCATATTACATTGACAGTGAATGTCCATAACAACTTATGACATCACAAACAATGAGTGGTGTCTAGTCATGCATCATTACTGCCCAAGTAAATGGAAAGTTGGAGAACAACTTCAACCTAAAACATGTGCATGGTGTTATAGTATTTGTATAGTTCTTTTGTCACGGATATATAGATTGAGCTTGAGGCATAGATCTGTCATCCTCCTCAACATTCAATCTATGTTTCTTACTATAGCAAACTGTATATGAGATATGTGTAATCTCAATATCATATATTGACTCACATGTACATGCCCATATATTTCTTAGTCTTGCTAACTCAAGTAGCCTTGGATATCATGCTCCCATAGGAGGGACATATCCCATCTCTATCACTCACAATCAGTCTCCATGTGTCACAGTCACCCAATCACCACCTCTATAAAACCCATGTTTTAAGATTACGTTTGATGATGTCAAATTATACTGAACGACATGTGACGTGTGCAATGATTCAAGTCTAAGAACAACAAACACCTCCATCACTATGAGAGTTGACTATGACTACCATGGTAATGGTTTCCATGTGTTCGTTCCATGGTGGGTCTGTCCGATACACTATTCTCTAACATGTATCTGTGTGCTTCGTTTGATAACACCATATCATGACTAATGAGATTCGGTCATCAACCAACTCGCACTTTGATCTTCTGTGTATTGTTGTCTATTTACCTTCCACAATAATAACCGATCAGGGACATAACAAGAATGCATATGCTCTTAACATCTGTATGATCTCATTGTTCATGCCCTCAACCTGAAGACATACGTCATTGCATAATATCATTCTCTAGACATTTTTTATGTTATTTCATTATCTCAAAAATTGAATAAGTAGAATAAATTGGAAGTTCAACTTTATTATTAATCAAATTATTTACAAGTTATGCCATTACAATCATCATATGATTTTCTCTCTAGGAAGACATACCAACAGACTCCAAGTTGCACTCAAAGCCAATCACCCATGAATCTCATTCTGAGTGACTAACATGACCATCATGCTTCTATTGCAAAAGTGCTTTAGTTAAGGGATCCACAATATTGTTCTCAGTTGGTACTCTGCACATCTTTACATCTCCATGTTGTACGATCTCTCGTATGAGATGATGCTACCTTTGCATATGCTTTGAGCACTGATGCGATCTGGGTTTCTTAGCTTGCGTAATATCTCCATTGTTGTCACAATATAGATCGATTGTGTTGTTGATGCTTGGAATGACCTCAAGTTTAGAAATGAACTTCTTGATCCATACAACCTCTTTTGATGCATTTGATGCAACAATATACTTGACCTGTGTTGTAGAATTGGCAATTGTATCTTGCTTGGAACTCTTCCAGCTTATAGCTCTGTTGTTTAGGCAATGGACAAATCCTGATTGTGATTTTATAATCATCCATGTCAATATGGAAGTTTGCATCAGTGTAACCTTATACCGTCAACTTTTCCTCTCTACCATAGACTAAGAATTGATCCTTAGTCCTTATCAAGTACTTGAGGATGTTATTCACAACTATCTAGTGAGCATCAACAGGATCTGATTGATATATGCTCGTCATGCTCAGGGCATACAAGACATTTGGATCGGTACACACATCACATACATGATGGATCCATTTGCCGACGCATATGGAATCATACTCATGCACTCCCTTTCTTCACAATAATAAGGACATTGAACTTTAGAGATGGTAAATCCATGTAGAATGGCCAGGTTTCCTCTCTTTGAGTTCTCAATGTTGAACCACTTCAACACTTTGTCAATGTATGTGCTCTTACTTAGTCCAAGAAGCCTTCTTGATCTATCTCGATAGATCTTTATCCCTAAGATGTAGGATGCTTCTCTTAAGTCTTTAATAGAGAATGTATTTCCAAGCCATATCTTTACCTTTTGTAAAGTAGGGATGTCATTCCCCATCAATGGTATGTCCGCTACATACAATATGAGAAATACAACCATGCTCCCAATAAACTTCTTGTACACACAAGGTTCATCTTCATTTTGAACAAAGTCAAACTTTTTGATTGTCTCATCAATACAAAGATTCCATCTCCGAGATGCTTGTTTCAATCGATAGATTGACCTATGTAGCTTATAGACTTTATTTGTATCCTTTGGATTGATTAAACCCTCAGGTTGTGTCATACACATATCCTTAGGAAGATTCTCGTTAAGAAATACAGTTTTAACATCCATCTACCAAATCTCATAGTCATGATAAGCTACAATAGCAAATATGATCTCAATGGACTTAACCATGGCCACTGGAGAAAAGGTTTTTTCATAGTCAACACCTTGAACTTGTCTGGAACCCTTTGCAACCCATCTTCCCTTATAGGTTTGTAATTTACCATCCATGTTTGTCTTCTTCTTGAAGACCCACTTGCACCCTATGTGTTTTGCCCCTTTAGGTGGTTCCACCAAGGTCCATACCTTGTTGGCATACATGGATTCCATCTCAGATCTCATGGCCTCAAGCCATTTCTTAGCTTTTGGTCCCTCAATAGATTCTAGATAGGTTGTTGGCTCATCATCAATGACCAACTCCTTACCTTCTTGAGTCAGAAGATATCCAAATCTCTCAGGTTCAAGGTGTGTCCTACTAGATTTATGAGGTTCTTGTGTTACTTGAGGAATTTGAGGTTCCACAACAATTTGTGAGTCTATTTGTTCCCCTTATGCATCTATTGGTTCAATGATCTCTTGTTGTTCTTGAACCTCTTCAAGTTCCACTTTCCTCCCATTGATTCCTTTGGAAATAAATTCCTTTTCTATAAATACATCCTCTCTGGAAACAAACACTTTGTTTTCATATTTGGAATTAAAGTTGTGGCATCCAACTTACAAAACACAAAATTAACTAAGCGGAAGTGAATCATTTGCAGCGGATTACTGAAAATCACTAAAAATTAAAACTTTTTACAAAGAGATCCAATCATTGAAAATCCTTTACAACAAGAACCATGTCATAACATTTACATCATGTTTCAAAGTACATCTTTTGCACTATATCTTCTTGAGAATTACAACATTAGCTTTCTCGAGACATATTATACAGACATCATATAACATTGAGGCATCAAGCCAAAATCTCGGATCGATTCATTAAAACACTAACTATAGACTCTGAGGACCTGAGAGTACAGAGACGACACATAGGACTTTCTAACTATATGACTTGACAGTCAGGGTCTCCACCTGAGATCTCACTACTGTCTGGGTTGTTGCTTTCCTTTTCCGGAAAAAGAATATCTACTTCTTTGTCTGCGATCGACCACCTAAAAATGTTGGATCCCACGGGGGTGAGAAAATTGTAAATTGCCCCAGTGGGAGATATAACTCTCCGCCAAAACATTGTTATTGAAATTTAAAGATATGATAATGGGCAGAGGAATAGCAGTTTAAAGCATTCTCATCTTTGAAAGCATTTCATTTATTTATGATAGAGTAATATATCATCTATTCTTTTAATAAGGAAAAAAAAATGACATGTATATCATTTATCCATCACATTATGTCATCATATCAAACTTTTCTTGTGACACTCATTATCTTGTCATGTCACCCATGAAACATTCTTGTTTCAATCTGTTGGCCTTAGCCAATCTGCTAAACAGATAAGGAATTACATCTACCATGTACTCATACATCATTGATACAGGCATTAGGTTATTACCAATTCTGTGTTATTAATACAGGCATTGGACTACTTCCAATCATGTGTCATCATTGCAGGCATTGAGCCTCTTCCAGGTATTGGACTCTTCCAAACCTGATTACACCGCCAGGCATTGGACACTACCAATCCTGATTTCACAGCCAGGCATTGGAATTTAACCAATCCTGATTACAGGCATTACACCTATGCTAGGTATTGGACTTCTCCAAACCTGATTACACCACCAGGAATTGGACTTTAACCAACCCTGATTACACCGCCAGGCATTGGACTTTAACCAACCCTAATTACACATCCAGGAAGTGGACTCCAACCACTCCTGATTACAAGCTTCATGCTTCTGCCAGATATTGGACTCTAACCAATCCTGATTACACAGCCAGGCAGTGGACTTTAACCACTCCTGATTTCATATCCAGACGTTGGACATTAACCAACCTTGATTACAGGTATTACACCTCTGCCAGGTATTGGACTTCTCCAAACCTGATTACATGGATCATGGAATATAATTTCCTTTGACCCATCATTAATCATCTTGGTGTCTCTTACTATGCTATAATTGTTCTCATGGCTCATAAATCCCATAAAGCATCTTGTCACCTCTCATTAGGCAACATCTAATCATATGTCTCACAGGGCCATTCAACATCTTATCACCTATCATTAGGCAACAAATAATTTTATCTCATGTAATATAATAGTAACACCACTGCTCCCTCACTAGGGTTAGGGCTTGATGTTCACATCGCATTAGGTCTTCTCATGTCCCATTACCCCAGTTAGGGTTAGGGTTTTCCCATCTCACATTAATTAGGGTTTCATACTCACATTATTAATTCAACTTCTAATATGTTGCTCTACACCTCTAGGAGCATTCAAAGATATCATAAGTATTTGCTTATGATCACAATTCCCATCATATATCATTAATGATCATCTATTCAAGGTATGAGTTCATTTCTCATCCTTATCATGGTATGATTACATCATACTCCATGATTTGGCTTAGCCCCATTCTCAAGGTATATTAGTCAACATTTATCAAAGTATATTGAGTTTATTACATCTTTATTGTAACAATTGCATAACACACCCTTCATGTGTTTCTTATCCAAGAATGTTGGATTAGGGGTCCATCAAGGTATGCTTACCCTAGAATGTTGAATGTGATATCTATCATATCTTGATGTATCACTTTCTTCTCATGTCCATCTTACTTAAGTTAATCTACAAACCTTGTATTAAGGTATTTCCCTCTTAATACTTTATCCACTAACTTGTCACTTTCATCATATGGTGCATAGGTCACACATTGGGACTATCCAATTATCTTTAATGATATGGACTTAACCAAAGGTTATGCATTGCTGATAAAGATTAAATCATTATCAGCCACTTTAGGTATTTCAACCCATAGGATGTTATTCACTCCATTATATAATATTGCATACATCACTCCTAAGAGTTTCATACCCTCATCATTGTAAGATGAATAGGGTTCTTACACATACATGAAATTAGATATATAATAATCTAGGCATCATCTTGTCCTTTAGACCCTTATTCATTAGGGTATCAACACTATCATCCATATAGTTCATCAACTTTACCCTTCATGGTTATAACATCATCATATTACTTGATTTTAATAAACACATCCTACTTTAGTATATTGCCCATTATACCATGACTATGGTTGCACATAACATTATATGGCATCATCCTGGATTTAAGTCTCACTTCACATCGTTCTTCAGGGTTTCCATAATACTACTCTTAATTAGGGTTTCACATGACATTACCCTAGATTAAGGTTTCTCATGACATTAATCTTAATTAAGGATTCTCATAACATTACCCTCAATTAGGATTTCTCATGGATTCACCCTTAATTAGGGTTTCACACGAAATCACCCTCAATTAGGGTTTCACGTGGAATCACCCTCAATTAGGGTTTCACATGGAATCACCCTCAATTAGGGTTTCACATGGAATAACCCTCAATTATGGTTTCTCATGGCATAACCATTAATTAGGATTTCTCCTTTCCTATTAATTGGGGATACTCATCCCAATTAGGGTTTCACTCTTTATTCCCATAATTGGGGTTTTACAATATGTTACCCTGAACTAGGGTTAAGATTCATTAAACTTCTAGATTAGGGTTTCATGATCTCTTTATTAAGGATCATAACCTAATCATCACATGCTCAATACTCATATATGAATTCCTCTCTATCTTCCTCCCAACTTGATTAGGTCACATCAACCCTTCAATACAACTATGGTTAACATAGTGTACTTAAGACATTACTCGCATAACCTTTTAGGGTCAATTAATCTAAAGGTATTGATCATCTAGGTTCTTTAGAGTTTCAACCTTTGTACCTAGCCTTAATAATCATCATTGGATCAATGGATCATTCATCATCTTAATTCTCAAGAGATTCAATCACATTGGACTTCCATTACATAAGGTATCCAAATGAATTGACCAATTGGATCTTCTATTACAATAGGTATCCAAGTGGATTAACCAATTGAGTTCTCAATTACATTAGGTATCCAAAAGGATTAACCATATTGATCCTCACACAATTTTGATTACTTAGACCCCAAACGTTCTTGGTCTTTCAAAGTTCAAACGGTTTAAAAACCATTTGGTAAAAGTGACCTTCAAGATCGTTTGCTAAAGTACCTTTTTGAAACCGCATGAACTCAACCTATTTGGGATCGTTTGGTCCCAAACGGTCTTGAGACTGTTTGGACTCAAACGGTCTTGAGACCGTTTGGTCCAAACCTCCTCAAAACCGCATGGACCAAAGATGGTCTCAACTACTC
Organism: Alisma plantago-aquatica; assembly: GCA_963693085.1. Taxonomy (NCBI): domain Eukaryota; kingdom Viridiplantae; phylum Streptophyta; class Magnoliopsida; order Alismatales; family Alismataceae; genus Alisma; species Alisma plantago-aquatica. Next base: position 515,016,112 of record OY856410.1, on the reverse strand, counting down.
CAATAAGTTTAGGGTTCTCAATGTTGATTCCATCAACCATTGTATTCATGTAACTAATCATCAATTAGACCTATCACCATACTTTTATTGAGTTAAGTAGGTCATACTTAAACTGATTTGACTCTCAATTGACCCTCAATTGGTCATCAATTAGGGTTTGAAACAATTGGATTAGGGTTTGGAATCGATGATCCTTCAACATTAATCAATGTGTTACTAGTTACTTTAAAACTATTGGACCATCATCCAAATTGAACATGACCTGACCCCAAACGGTCTTGAGGTCGTTTTGATGAACTCCAAATGGTCTTGAGACCGTTTGCCCATCTCATCACTCAAATCCATGTCATCCATTTAGGGTTTGGATCACTAGATTGATCACCAAATCAGCATTTGATTGCAAATCAACTTGGTATCTTTAGATCTTCAAACCTCTAACCATAGTCAACCCTAGACCTCCAAACGGTCTTGGGTGACCCCCAAACGGTCTTGGGATCATTTTTATGACCTGCAAACGGTCTTGAGACCATTTTACCATCACATGATCATTAACCAAGTCATTCAATTAAGGTTTGGATCCTAGGATTGGTCACCAAATCAACAATTAATTGTACATCAACTTAATATATTTGGACCTTCAATTGCTCAACCATACTTAACCCTAGACCTAAAAACAGTATTGGGTGATCACCAAACGGTCTTGAGACCGTTTGGGTGATCCCCAAATGGTTTTGAAACCGTTTGGGTCAATCAACCCAAAACATCAACTCATTCCATTGCAAAATCAGCACTTAGCCGATTAGGGTTAATACCATATCTTTGGTTCTTCAAACACTTAACCATATCCAACCCTAGACCTCCAAACGGTCTTGAGACTATTTGGGTGATCCCCAAACGGTCTTGAAACCGTTTGGGTCAATCAACTCAAGTTTTCAACTTAATCAAATTACAAATCAGCACTTAACCCGATTAGGGTTTTGGTGATTGATGGACCTTCAACTCATGAACCAATTGGAGTTAATCAATAATAATTGATGGGTCATTAAACTAGATCATTATGAACAAATCCCCAAACGACCAACCCTGGTCAACATCACCAAATGGTCTTAAACCGTTTGCTTCTATGCGATTTAGTGAAACCATTTCATTCCAAACGGTTTGAAACCGTTTGCTCCCAAACAGTTTGTGAAACCGTTTGGACATTTAATTGAAACCGTTTGGTCTAGATATTTGGGGGAGGTGTGTGCTTATGATGATGTCATCATCATCAAGCTCTAGACCCATGAAACCTTCTATGATTTCCATGGAAATAGCATCAATCAACCAAATCAATGATTGTAAATAGAGAAATGATCATTATTTGATGGGGAATTGAATGCAATAACAAAATTAGGGTTTTAGGTTATAAAACCCACCTCCAATTGAGATCCAAAGCTCCAAGATCACGGCAAAAATGGTGGATGAAGCTTTTGCAACTCCTCCTAGACTCGTCCTCAAGCTTTTGGTTGAAAAGATTGGCTAGGGTTGAAGAGGAGATCAAAATAAGAAGAAATCAATGATTTATTTTCAATTTCCATCATGGAATCAAGGTGAAAAGGGTCAAGAACCTTACCAACAGTCTGGGAGTCGTCCTCCTGTTCCTCCCTAGCTCCCTTGGTCGGTTTCCAAGCAAGGAGAAGAAGTGGGGTCGAAAAAGCCTTTGTTTGGGCTAGGAAAGGGTCTTTTTATAAGAATTTCAATGAGAGAGAAAATACTTTTATAAAAGTCTTTTAATTCCAAAATTGTTGCCACCCTCTACCCCTTGGTTTCATTTATGCAAAGGAATCTCTATCCCCACCGTTCTCCCTTCCATTATCCAAGAATAAAGGGAAAAGAAATTAAGCACCTTAACCCTTATAATAGTAATTTCCATATTTGAGTGGAAATTCTTTTTCTTGTAATAATGGTGAGTGGAGTCTTCACCTCCTTAGGATATGCTCGTGACTTTGCAAGGATTAATTTAGTCCACATACATCTGAATCCAACCATATTAATTTTGGTTGAAGGCCCCTCAATTATTTTATTTATTTTTACATTAAATTGAATTAGGATTCCAATTAGGCTTAAATCTTGATTATTTTAATATCAAGATTCTCTCTCATCCAACTTAATTCAAATGAGGTGCCCTTCTCATTTAATTTTCTCTAAATGATGTCAAGAAACACTAGGGACCTCATTGAAGTGGTAATTTGCATATTGAACCCTAGGTTTTGGGTAATTTACTCATTACACCAAAACTAGGTTTTAATGCACAAGGATTGCTCTACAAGCTTTATCTTGGTGCCCAAGCTTGTGGAAACTATACCACTACATCATATTCATTCTTATGATGTCTCAACATCAGAGGAAAATTTATCATGTGCAATTTGCAAGTTAGCCCATCAACTTAGGTAATTTGCACTTTAGTCCAAAATTAACAAAACAATGTTTCAACATTATTCAAAAAGGACTGAAATAGAGATATAAGTTCCTCAAGAGCCTTAATTACTTTTCAAAAGATAAGAGAAAGAATCTAATCAACTTTATTAGTCAAAACACCTAGGGTTAGAACATGACCCAGGTCAGGGATGTTACAAATTATCCACCCCTTATAAGGATTTCGTCCCTAAAATCCCAGATAAAGGAAAACAGTTATTATCCATGCATCATATCATCATGTACTCACATAACACCTCATTATTATGGAAACACCATAGAGTTTTGATCAATACAACGTTATTCCATAAAAGTTTATCATGGAATGATTCACATGGAACATATACTCCCATGTTCCTTAGTTGATTCAACATTTCTCTTTCAAGGTTACCATTATGTTCTGTCATCCTCTTGGGACTATAAGTCCTTTCATACCTTAATTGTGCCATCTCACCTAATGACACCATACTAGTTTTCCTTATTACTTGTACTAAATATCTCATTAGTTGTAGGTTCTCTTACCATAAAGAGAGGTTACTTATCAATCAGTAACTTATCTCAAAGATATCTTCTATTGATATGTTTATGAAAAACATAAACCCCTAACATGTGATGTTCCTACTATTTTACATGATTAATCTGATTTCATGGTTGACCATTCCAGACAGTCAACATAAATCATCAGATATTTCTTAGATACCAGAATCTTTTACCTTGGTATCTATCACTTGTATTGAAAGCACATCTCATATATATATATATATATATATATATATCTTCCTTTCATCTTGGGACATTACTTGTTACATATATCTTCACCTTGGAGCCAAAATCCAAGATAAATTGATACCTTTCTAAATGTCCATCACATAAGCATCTTTATATTATGCACATCAAATGTCCTATGACCCACTTGATTGCCATGTCTCTGAAAGGAAAGAGAACAAGGAATCATATTCCTCTTATTATTTCATGTATTTTCAACTATTCATGAAACATTTACTCTTTATCTCATCCTAGGTTCCTTGCCCTAGCATAGGAATTATAAGGATGATTACATGACATTATTCTTTTCTTTATTATTATCTAACATATTTATGATCATCTTAGGATCTCATCACATGTTCCATTTCCACATCATGGAAAGGATCTTTATAATACTTACAACTTTATTGGATAACATTCATCTCCCTTATTCTCACTATTTTATTATGAGGATTATACTTTTAATTCCTTATACAAACATGCTCATCTGAGGTTATCTCAGATTTCTCTTTCTCAAGCTTAGGACAGGACACATTTATTTATTCCATACTTCTTATTTCATGATACTCATTAGATTGTATCAGAATGACTGCTTGATCAGGGCAATAAAAAAGATAACAATCTAAGAGTCTCCATACTCACTTTGTCATTAATAGTTGTATACCTGGCCAGGGTATATAAATACTGAGATCAAGTAGTATGCACTTGTATACTGTCATTTTCGTTTTTTCCATATTATCACAAGTATAAGATTTAACATTACTGGATTTTTACCCAGACATCTCTTCTATACCTCATCTTCATCTCATAGAGGTAAAAACAACATAAAACATTTGTAATATTTACTATGCAAAATATAAGTCCTCATAGGACTAATCAAAGAAAACTCAATCAATTACTTTCTCAATTTAGCTCAGAAAACCATAAAAAGATATATTAGAAAGACATTATTTGTCTAACCTGTCATGATTCGTGGTTTGTTCACTGCCTCAGGCTAATTCTGCCTCAGAGTTTGACTTACCATAACATTTCTGGCTGAGCAATCTTTTGCCAGATGTCCTACCTGTCTGCATTGGTAACAAATTTTGGGTGCTATATATGGTCTAGAAGGTTCTTTACCCTTTCTAGATAACCATTGCTTTGGTGCACTAGGCCCTGGTTGTACTGGTGATACCAGAGTTTTTCCCTTTTTGGAACTACTAGTCCTCTGTCCCTGGATTTGGATAGGCCTTTTCTCAATTCTATCTTCCTTGTTCTTGGTTGGAAAATTCTTTACAAAATGTCCAGGCTTTCTACACCTATAACAAATTCTACTTTTGGGTTGAAACCTATTCTTTCCTTCACTATTTATTGATTCAACAGGCTGAGGTTGAGCATAAAATCAATTTGAGTGCAGAACTTCATCATTTCCTTTTGCTTCAACCTGCTGATGTGGATTACATATCCTATTGATATCCAAAACATCATCATTGGGGGCTGGTAATCTAGGTTGCACTGCTAGTGCTTGATCCACTAGATACATCATGGTTGCCCTAAATTCCCCAACAGTGATTCCTAAGGAAGGATTTCTTATCACAGTTGGATTAGCTAGGGGGTCTCAGGAAATTGTCCCTCTCTTGCATGCTCCCCTACACCTCTTCTTGGTGCAGTATTGCTGCTCTCTGCAGCAAACTCCTCATGTGACCCAGTCATCTTCAAGTTCTTCTTCTCCTATATGAGCAGAAGACACTATCAGATACACTGGATGACACTAGAACAGACTCTACTACCTTAGTCCTATGTCTTTGTAGACTCAGCGAACCTAGAGCTCTGATACCACTAAATTGTGGCATCCAACTTACAAAACACAAAATTAACTAAGCGGAAGCGAATCATTTGCAGCAGATTACTAAAAATCACTAAAAATTAAAACTTTTTGCAAAGAGATCCAATCATTGGAAATCCTTTACAATAAGAACCATGTCATAACATTTACATCCTATTTCAAAGTACATCTTTTGCACTATCTCTTCTTGAGAATTACAACATTAGCTGTCTCGAGACATATTATACAGACAACATATAACTTTGAGGCATCAAGCTAAAATCTCAGATCGATTCATTAAAACACTAACTATAGACTCTGAGGACATGAGAGTACAGAGACGACACATAGGACTTTCTAACTATATGACATGATAGTCAGGGTCTCCACCTGAGATCTCAATGCTTTCCGGGCTATTTCTTTCCTTTTCTGAAAAAAGAATATCTGCTTCTTTGTCCGCGACCACCTAAAAATGTTGGATCCCACGGGGGTGAGACAATTGTAAATTGCCCCAGCGGGAGATATAACTCTCCGCCAAAACATTGTTATTGCAATTTAAAGATATGATAATGGGCTGAGGAATAGCAGTTTAAAGCATTCTCATCTTTGAAAGCATTTCATCTATTTATGATAGAGCAATATATCATCTATTCTTTTAATAAGGAAAAAGGAATGACATGTATATCATTTATCCATCACATTATGTCATCATATCAAACTTTTCTTGTGTCACTCATTATCTTGTCATGTCACCCATGAAACATTCTTGTTTCAATCTGTTGGCCTTAGCCAATGTGCTAAACAGATAAGGAATTAAATCTACCATGTACTCATACATCATTGATACAGGCATTAGGTTATTACCAATTTTGTGTTATTAATACAGGCATTGGACTACTTCCAATCATGTGTCATCATTGTAGGCATTGAGCCTCTGCCAGGTATTGGACTCTTCCAAACCTGATTACACCGCCAGGCATTGGACACTACCAATCCTGATTTCACAGCCAGGCATTGGGCTTTAACCAATCATGATTACAGGCATTACACCTCTGCCATGTATTAGACTTCTCCAAACCTGATTACACCGCCAGGCATTGGACTTTAACCAACCCTGATTACACCGTCAGGCATTGGACTTTAACCAACCCTGATTACACAGCCAAGAAGTGGACTCCAACCACTCCTGATTACAGGCTTCATGCCTCTGCCAAGTATTGGACTCTAACCAATCCTGATTACACAACCAGGTAGTAGACTTTAACCACTCCTGATTTCACAGCCAGGTGTTGGACTTTAACCAACCCTGATTACAGGTATTACACCTCTGCCAGGTATTGGACTTCTCCAAACCTGATTACATGGATCATGGAATATAATTTCCTTTGACCCATCATTAATCATCTTGGTGTCTCTTACTATGCTATAATTGTTCTCATGGCTCATAAAGCCCATAAAGCATCTTGTCACCTCTCATTAGGCAACATCTAATCATATGTCTCACATGGCCATTCAACATCTTTTCACCTATCATTAGGCAAAAAATCATTTTATCTCATGTAATATAATAGTAACACCACTGCTCCCTCACTAGGGTTAGGGCTTGATGTTCACATCACATTATGGATTCTCATGTCCCATTACCCAATTTAGGGTTAGGGTTTTCCCATCTCACATTAATTAGGGTTTCATACTCACATTATTAATTCAATTTCTTATATGTTGCTCCACATCTCTAGGAGCATTCAAAGATATGATAAGTATTTGCTTATGATCACGATTCCCATCATATATCATTAATGATCATCTATTCAAGGTATGAGTTCATTTCTCATCCTTATAATGGTATGATTACATCATACTCCTTGATTTGTCTTAGCCCCATTGTCAAGGTATATTAGTCAACATTTATCAAAGTACATTGAGTTTATTACATCTTTATTGTAACAATTGCATAACACACCCTTCATGTGTTTCTTATCCAAGAATGTTGGATTAGGGGTCCATCAAGGTATGCTTACCCTGAAATGCTGAATGTGATATCTATCATATCTTGATGTATCACTTTCTTCTCATGTCCATCTTACTTAAGTTAATCTGCAAACCTTGTATTAAGGTATTTCCCTCTTAATACTTTATCCCCTAACTTGTCACTTTCATCATATGGTGCATAGGTCACACATTGGGACTATCCAATTATCTTTAATAATATGGACTTAACCAAAGGTTAGGCATTTCTAATATAGATTAAATCATTATTAGCCACTTTAGGTATTTCAACCCATAGGATGTTATTCACTCCATTATATAATATTGCATACATCACTCCTAAGAGTTTCATACCCTCATCATTGTAAGATGAATAGGGTTCTTACACATACATGAAATTAGATATATAATAATCTAGGCATCATCTTGTCCTTTAGACCCTTATTCATTAGGTTATCAACACTATCATCCATATAGTTCATCAACTTTACCCTTCATGGTTATAACATCCTCATCTTACTTTATTGTAATAACCACATCCTACTTTAGTATATTTCCCATTATACCATGACTATGGTTGCACATAACATTATATGGCATCATCCTAGATTTAAGTCTCACTTCACATCGTTCTTCAGGGTTTCCATAATACTACTCTTAATTAGGATTTCACATGACATTACCCTAGATTAATGTTTCTCATAACATTGATCTTAATTAAGGATTCTCATAACATTACCCTCAATTAGGATTTCTCATGGATTCACCCTTAATTAGGGTTTCACACGAAATCACCCTCAATTAGGGTTTCACGTGGAATCACCCTCAATTAGGGTTTCACATGGAATCACCCTCAATTAGGGTTTCACATGGAATCACCCTCAATTAGGGTTTCACATGGAATAACCCTCAATTATGGTTTCTCATGGCATCACCATTAATTAGGGTTTATTCTTTCCTATCAATTGGGGATACTCATCCCAATTAGGGTTTCACTCTTTATTCCCATAATTGGGGTTTTACAATATGTTACCCTTAACTAGGGTTAAGATTCATTAACCTTCTAGATTAGGGTTTCATGATATCTTTATTAAGGATCATAACCTAATCATCACATGCTCAATACTCATATATGAATTCCTCTCTATCTTCCTACCAACTTGATTAGGTTACATCAACCCTTGAATACAACTATGGTTAACATAGTATACTTAAGACATTACTCACATAACCTTTTAGGGTCAATTAATTTAAAGGTATTGATCATCTAGGTACTTTAGAGTTTCAACCTTTGTACCTAGCCTTAATAATCATCATTGGATCAATGGATCATTCATCATCTTAATTCTCAAGAGATTCAATCACATTGGACTTCCATTACATAAGGTATCCAAATGAATTGACCAATTGGATCTTCTATTACAATAGGTATCCAAGTGGATTAACCAATTGAGTTCTCAATTACATTAGGTATCCAAAAGGATTAAACATATTGATCCTCAAACAATTTTGATTACTTGGACCCCAAATGGTCTTGGTCTTTCAAAGTTCAAACGGTTTGAAAACCGTTTGGTAAAAGTGACCTTCAAGATCGTTTGCTAAAGTACCTTTTTGAAACCGCATGAACTCAATCGGTTTGGGATTGTTTGGTCCCAGACGGTCTTGAGACCAAGACCGTTTGGTCCAAACCTCCTCAAAACCGCATGGACCAAAGATGGTCTCAACTACTCCAATCGGTTTAGGGTTCTCAATGTTGATTCCATCAACCATTGTATTCATGTAACTAATCATCAATTGGGCCTATCACCATACTTTAATTGAGTTAAGTAGGTCATCCTTCAACTGATTTGACTCTCAATTGACCCTCAATTGGTCATCAATTAGGGTTTGAATCAATTGGATTAGGGTTTGGAATCGATGATCCTTCAACATTAATCAATGTGTAACTAGTTACTTTAAAACTATTGGACCATCATCCAAATTGAACATGACATGACCCCAAACGGTCTTGAGGTCGTTTGGATGACCTCCAAACGGTCTTGAGACCCTTTTCCCATCTCATCACTCAAATCCATGTCATCCATTTAGGGTTTGGATCATTGGATTGATCACCAAATCAACATTTGATTGCAAATCAACTTGGTATCTTTACATCTTCAAACCCTTAACCATAGTCAACCCTAAACCTCCAAACGGTCTTGGGTGACCGCCAAACGGTCTTGGGATTGTTTGGATGACCTCCAAACGGTCTTAAGACCGTTTTCCCATCACATCATCATTAACCAAGTCATTCAATTAAGGTTTGGATCCTAGGATTGGTCACCAAATCAACAATTAATTTGACATCAACTTAATATCTTTGGACCTTCAATTGCTCAACCATACTTAACCCTAGATGATCATTATTTGATGGGGAATTGAATGCAATAACAAAATTAGGGTTTTAGGTTATAAAACCTGCCTCCAATTGAGATCCAAAGCTCCAATCTCATGGCAACAATGGTGTATGAAGCTTTTTCAACTCCCCCTAGGCTCGTCCTCAAGCTTTTGGTTGAAAAGATTGGCTAGGGTTGAAGAGGAGATCGAAATAAGAAGAAATCAATGATTTATTTTCGATTTCCATCATGGAATCAAGGTGAAAAGGGTCAAGAACCTTACCAACAGGATGGGAGTCGTCCTCTTGGTCCTCCCTAGCTCCCTTGGTCGGTTTCCAAGCAAGGAGAATAAGTGGGGTCGAAAAAGCCTTTGTTTGGGCTAGGAAAGGGTCTTTTTATAAGAATTTCAATGAGAGAGAAAATACTTTTATAAAAGTCTTTTAATTCCAAAATTTTTTCCACCCTATACCACTTGGTTTCTTGTATGCAAAGGCATCTCTATCCCCACCATGATCCCTTCCATTATCCAAGAATAAAGGGAAAAGAAATTAAGCACCTTAACCCTTATAATAGTAATTTCCATATTTGAGTGGAAATTCTTTTTCTTATAATAATGGTGAGTGGAGTCTTCACCTCCTTAGGATATGCTCGTTCCTTTGAAAGGCTTAAGTTTTTCCACATACATCTGAATCCAACCATGTTAATTTTGGTTGAAGGCCCCTCAATTATTTTATTTATTTTTTCATTAAATTGAATTAGGGTTCCAATTAGGCTTAAATCTTGATTATTTTAATATCAAGATTCTCTCTCCTCCAACTTAATTCAAATGAGGCGCACTTATCATTTAATTTTCTCTAAATGATGTCAAGAAACATTAGGGACCTCATTGAAGTGGTAATTTGCATATTGAACCCTAGGTTTTGGGTAATTTCCTCATTACACCAAAACTAGGTTTTAATGCACAAGGATTGCTCTACAAGCTTTAACTTGGTGCCCAAGCTTGTGGAAACCATACCACTACATCATATTCATTCTTATGATGTCTCAACATCAGAGGAACATTTTATCATGTGCAATTTGCAAGTTATCCCCTCAACTTAGGTAATTTGCACTTTAGTCCAAAATTAACAAAACAATGTTTCCACATTATTCAAAAAGGACTGAAATAGAAATATAAGTTCCTCGAGAGCCTTAATTACTTTTCAAAAGATAAGATCAAGCATCTAATCAACTTTATTAGGAAAAACAACTAGGGTTAAAACATGACCCAGGTCAGGGATGTTACAAAAGTAATATCCTTTGGTCTCCTTAATATATCCAATAAAATAACATTTATCAGACTTAGGGCCAAGATTTTTAGGAAATATTTTTCTAACATAAGCTTCACATCCCTAAATATTCATAAAAGGCACATTGGGACGCTTCCCATACCATATCTCATATGGTGTCTTTTGAACTGATTTAGATGGCACTCTATTTAGTGTATACACATCGGTTTCAAGAGCAGACCCCCAGAAGGAAGTTGGAAGGTCAGCAAAACTCATTATGGATTGCACCATATCTAGTAATGTGTGATTCCTTATTTCTCATACACCATTATGTTGTGGTGTTCTAGGTGGATTCCATTGTGATACAATATCACATGCTCGCACAAGGTCCTCAAACTCTTGGTTCAAGTATTATCCCCCTCGATCAGAATGAAGTGCCTTAATACTTTTACCAAGTTGGTTTTGTACTTCATTCATGAACTCTCTGAACTTTTCAAGAGCTTCAGACTTATGTTTCATTAGGTAAACATAGGAATACCTAATGAAGTCATCAGTGAAGGTAATAAAGTATTGATACCCATCTCTAGCATTTGTTCTAAAAGGGCCACATACATCATTATGTATGAGTCCTAATAGATCACTAGACCTTTCACTATTTCCAGTGAAGGGAGTCTAGGTCATCTTTCCCAACAAATAAGATTTACATGTCTCTATTGATTCAAAATCAAAAGAGTCTTAGATAACCATCTTTATGGAGTCCTGATATGCGATTCTAATTTATGTTCCCTAGACGACAATGTCAAAGATATGTTTTGTTTGAGTTGTTGAGTTTTTTTCTTTTGGTATTTACATTATATACACTTGTCTCTAGATCTATCAAGTATAGACCATATGACATTGGGGCACTACCATAAAACCATGTTTACTAATAGAACATCTTCCATTCTTTATCAGAAATTAGAATCCATTCTTATCCAATTAAGATACAAATATGATGTTTCTATTAATGGCAGGTATGTAATAGTAGTTATCTAACTCTTATTAATAGCTTACTTGGTAGAGATAACTCATAGGTTCCAACTATGGTGGTTGCAACTCTAGCGCTATTTGCAACTCGCAGTTCTACCTCACCTTTCTCTAAAGGTCTACTTCTTTTCAGATCCTTCACATTTGAGAAAATGTGTGATCCACATCTAGTATCCAGTGCCCATGATGAGGAAGTAGTAAAGTTAACCTCAATAACATATATACCAAAAGTAGAGATCTCAATCCCTTGATTCTTCTTTCTAGGTTCCCTTATCCTTCTCCTTATTTTTACTACAAAAGACTTGGACTTTAGCTTAGCCACAGAATGCTTCTTGGCTTTGCCTTTGTCCTTGGACCCAACTACTCTGATCATCATCATGAGTTTTTCCATCTTCATTTATTCTTTGGCATTTATCAAAATTACAAGCAATTCTGACAGCGATCTAGCCATGTTACTCGAGTGATAACACTCGATAAACTAGCTATATGATTTAGGCAATGACTGCAAAATCATATTTGTGGCCAACTCTTGGCCTAAAGGAAAACCCAATCTTTCAAGATGCTTTATATGTCTAACCATATTAAGAACATGAGGCTCTATTGTTTCTTCCTTTGTTATTTTGCACTCAAATGACACCTTAGATATTCATGTTTATCATGTTGTTTATGCAACTCATAGTTCATACAACCCAGCATAAGATTCTTGATGTTTGCAACATCATTGGCATGCTTCAAAGAGGCATCCATGTCAGTCTTAGGCAAATTTGGAGTGGATACTGGTAGTGGTGCTTTAGGAACATGCAAAACACTTCTCAAGGTCCTAGACCAATTATGGAAATAATCCCATTTAATTCATCTAGTTTCTATAATTGAGTGTTTTCCATTTGATTCTTCAAGAGAAAACTTGCATTTGTCAAAAACCATTTTTATTTGATTTGATTTGAAAAGACAATATTAATTAGGTTTTTAATTAACCACTGCTTCCACTATTTTATTCAAATTGATAGCCTTCAATATCAATTCAAAAGATTGCAATGCACAATCTTCTAGTGGGCCAAGATCCATAACAATTCAGTCAATACCCAACCAGCGTTGGCACTCTTAACCAAATATTAAGGTAGGCAACATTTTCCAATTGCATCTTATGAAACTATTAGATAGATGATATGCACAACTCCTTGCCATAATCATCTGCATACTTCTGGGCTTAGACTCTCTAAGAATTACTAGTTAAGCCTGACCCAATAGCCAACACGATAATAGTGCACCCTGCTTGGCAGACCCACATTATTACCATCACACTTCCACGAAATAAATGATGTACCACTCTTGCGGTGTCCACACTTGGTTGATCAAGCATTTCATGTGTGTTTCTAAAGGAAAGCATCTTAGACTTAATATTTTATTGAGGGAGTTTGTATAATACATATACATCAACCAATCACCACATATATAGTACATATCATATACATGCTATAACCCACAACAAAAATATCCAATAAACAAAAAGTTATGGTTATGGCCAGCCGATTATATTTCCTTAGAGCCACAAAGAATTACCACAGTCTAGGTCCACATCATATGCAAAAACCTATTGTTGATGAATATTTGTGCTTTCCAATATGGATTGATTGGTTCAACCTTTGAACCGGTTGGCTCACCTCTTGGCCGGTAGGTTGGTCACCTCCTTCCAGTCGTCTGGATCCTCTAAATGACTAGTTGGTCGTATTGTATCCGATCTTTTGGCTCCACCAAACAGTCGACTTATTTGGTCCTTCAGGCTCCTAGTCGGCTCACCAGCTGATCATCTTGACCAAACCAGACGATCGTCTCGTCCTTGCCAGCCCGGTCGGCTCAAACCCTCCAGCTGGTCGGCTTGACTCCTCCGTGCGGTCGGTAGGTGTCTTTCTTCTTCATCGAAAAAAGAAAGTAAAATATCCTACTTTTACATAATTATTGAGAAACCTCGAGTTTCATTCGAGGGGAATAAAGTTAGAAGAGAATAATGCTTTTACATGGGGAAGATAAGAGATAGACTCGGTTCACAGACTGAGATAAATAGGATAAACCAATCACACAACCATGCACTAATAATAGGGGTTATTGGCCATAACCATACTACACATCCACCATCAAAACTCACTTTTAGGGTGACATATGTAAATTGCTTATATATATATATATATATATATATATATATATATATATATCTTTGTTTGGATTCTTATGTGGTGATTAGTCATACGTGTACATCAACCGGTTTAAATATTCCCATCATATGCAACATATAAACTCAATAAAACTAAAAATCTAATCATATTGATTATCCCAAAATATAATTAAATGATGCGGCTCTAATACCACTGTTAGGAAATACGACACCATGTAGGACGCAAAAACAAATATTTTATAGATAGATTTCCCATTAACCAGCGAATCGCGTCAATAACTCTGCAATGGAAAGGATGGTTTTGCGAAAATGTACCTACTTCTAGAGCAAGTCTAGAAACAATCTTCATTGATGTAGATGGGCACTTTGTCTTGGATGGTGTCTATACAACTCCTGGTTGCACTGGGACTCATCTGACTACTCCTCCATGGACAGTAGACTTAAACATCGTCGTGTCCAACAACTCCTCTCATCACAGACTGTTGGCTGACATCGTCCTCCTTAGCGATGGAAAAAGGCCACCTGGCCTCTAGAGAAATCCACATGGACCAACTAGAACTCTTTTTGTCCTACTAGAATGGACAGGAAGGAGTTGTCTCTCCCGTTGGTGTAGTAGTCACCAACTTGCTCTCCCATAAAAATGATCATCAATTATTTCTCTCCCGTAGCTATCCCTCCCTAATTGAGTAGGGCTTGCTTGGACTCTCATGGTTACCACAACTAGAGAGGACAATAATTGTTAGAGTAACTGATTCTCAATTGTCTGTGTTATGCTATGAGAAGTCCCCAACACCCCTCTATTTATAGTAGATGCCAGGGTCAGGGTTCCTAGTCTGTGTAGGAGTGGAAGGGACCATAAGATCTCAAATTTTTGCAACAATTCTGGAAACTTCACCGTATGCAACAGCCAAAATGGATGTCTGGAAACCGAGATGGTCGTCTGGCATGCAAGATGGTTATTCACAGTTTCCCAATTTTGTACATGTTTTGGCAATTCAATTCCAATTAGTGTGCGTCATGACATCAACACCAATGCTAGATTCAATGAATTGCATCCTCAAACATACCTTTTGGTGCAGACGATATGTTCATCTCACACCACACGAAATGGTCATCTCGCATAAGAGAGAAGGATGTCTCACTACCCAAGTCAGGATGAATTCCAGCCAATGTACAATACAATCAGCCTGACACTCCAAACAACTGTCTCAACACTTGAACTAGTCATTTGGCAGTCCAGTCAGCTAATTTGTTGCAAGAATTTAATACCTAAACACTTTAGTTATCAATCCAATCATCATTCAAGATTAAACTCCTCTTCTAGATGAGTTCCTATGTGTGACCCTATAGGTCCCCTATTACATTGGCAATGAATGTACATAGCAGCTTATGACATTACAAGCAATGAGTGGTGCCTAGTCACACATCATTGCTACCCAAGTAAATGAAAAGTTGGAGAACAACTTCAACCTATAATCTGTGTATGGTGATACATTTTTTGTATAGTTCCTTTGTCACTGATATCATATTGAACTTGAGGCATGGATCTGTCATCTTCTTTAACATTCAATCTATGTTTCTTTCTATAGCAGACTATATGAGATATGTGTAAGCTCAATATCATATACTAACTCACATGTACATGACTATGTATTTCTCAATCTCACTAACTCAAGTGGCTTGGATATCATACTCCCATAGGAGGGACAAATCCCATCTCTACCACTCACAGTCGGTCCCCATGTGTCACAGTCACCCAATCATCACCATTATAACAACCCATGTTTCAGGATTGTGTTTGATGATGTCAAAGCATACAGAATGACATGTGATGAGTGTAGTGTTTTCAGGTCTAAGAACCACAAACACCACCATCACTATGACAGCTAACTGTGACTACCATGGTAATGGTTTCCATATGTCAATCTCATGGTGGGTCTGTCCTATACACTATTCTCTAACATGTATATGTGTGCTTGGTTTGATATCGCCATATCATGACTAATGCGATTCTATCATCAACCAACTCACACTCTGATCTTATGTGTTATTGATGTCTATTTACCTTCCACAATAACAACCGATCAGGGACATAACAAGAGTGCATATACTCTTAACATCCATATGATATCATTGTTCAGGTCCTCAACCTGAAGACATACATCATTGAGTAATATCATTCTCTAGACATCTATTATGTTATTTAATTATCTCAAAAATTCAATAAACAAAATAAATTTGAAGATTGCCTTTATTATTAATCAAGTCATTTATAAGTTATACCATTACAATCATCATATGATTGGCTCTCTGGGCATACATACCAACATGGATGCCTAGAGAGCCAATCATACAATGATTGTAATGGGTAATGGGTACTCGATTTGATAATGGTAAAGGTAATTCCATCTATTATGTTTGTCTCAATCATGAGATGATGACACAGACATAGTATATGTCTAAAGAATGATGATACTTGATGACATATGTCTCCATGTTTAGGACCTGGACAGTGAGATCACATGTATGATAAGAGTACGCACATTCTTGTTATATCCCTAGTCATATATTACTGTGGAAGCACAATAAACAATAGCAATACATAAGACTAAAGTGTGTATTGACTAACGATAGAGTCTCATTAGTTATGATATGTGATATCAAGTCAAGCACACATGTACATGTTAGAGAATAGTTTATCAGACAGACCCACCTTGAGCATGATACATGCATACCATAGAATGGTAGTCAGAATCAGCTCTCACGGTGATAGTGGTGATTGTGGTTCTTAGACCTGAACTCTCTACACCCATCACATGTTGTTCAATGTATTTAGACATCATCAAATATGACCTTGAATAAGGGTTTCCATAAAGGTGATTCTTAAGTGCATTGTGACACATGGGAATTGAGTGTGAGTTATGTAGATGGAATTTGTCCCACCTATAGGATATTGATATCCAGGCTACTTTCTAATCAAGACTGAGAAATGTATGTCCATACTTATGTGATTCAATATGTGATTTATTAACTCACATGCATCTCATACAATCTGCTCTAGTTCAAGGAACAAGGATTGAACATTGAGGAGGAGGATGATTCCATGCCTCAAGTTCAATAAGGGTATCAGAGACAAAGAAACTATGCAATCATGATAACACTGACCATGGATTGTAGGTTGAAGTTGTTCTCCAACTTTTCAAATTACTTGGGTAGCGATGATGTGTTTCTAGATGCCAATGATTGCTTGTGATGTCATAAGTTGGTTATTGAAATTCACTAACAATGTAATTTGGGACCTATATGGTCACACACATAGGATGCACCTGTAATACGAGTTCATTCATGAATGATGTTTAATTTGATTACTACAATGTGTAGGTATTTAATTTAGACACTGGTTGAAAATTGACTGACAGGACTATGAACTGACTAGTTCAAGTGTTGAATCGATCAGTTGGAGTGTTAGGTTAATTCAATTTACATTGGCTGAATATTGGTTGATCTGGGGCATGAAAAAATGGGTTCAAGGTCTAAGATGACCGGTTTAATGATCAATTTGATTGGGTCAAGGATTGATGCTGCCTTGATCAAGGATTGATGTTAACATCATGTTTTGCATTAATCGAATATTGAATGCCAATGTGATTTAAAATAGGAAAGCATGTGAACTGACCTATTTAAGGATTGAACCGAGTGTTTCACCTATAATCTGATTGGTTCACCTATGAAATGATCGGTTCAACAGTGAACCGACCGATTCATCATTTGTAGCTTCTAGAAAATTCATGAAATTTTCTCTTCGACTCCCAAATCAATTGGAAACCTTAACCTTGGGGGGCTTCCCAGAAACAATATAAGCTATGAAAATTGTTGTCCTATTTAGTTGTGGTAACAAAGAGAGCCCAAGAAAGTCCTACCCATAAAAGGGAGGGATAGCAAGGGAGATACAATTTGGAGAGCAAGTCAGCATTAGCACCCTGACATTCAAAGTGATAGCTCCTTCCCCTTGGCTCTGGTATCACAATGTGGAGTTCTCAGTGGTATGCATGGACTACTACAAAGGTGGGGAGGTCATTTACATCCACCGAGAGGACATCATTAATCACCGTTCATGGTGTTGCACCACGAGGCCATTGCTGACCACTGCTCGAGTGTTGCTTGGAGAATAAGCATGCCACAACAAGATTCATCATTGGACTTGATCTAGAACTAGGTATAAATATTGTTACCTTCCTTCCTAGATACATCATTGTTGATGCAATCTCACTATTTAGTGAATCAGGCATTATAATTTTTGTTTCCGCTCCCTTATCTGCCTCCCAGATTTCCCAACAATGGTTATTGTATATTAGGGATTTAAATCAATATGATTGGATTTATTTTATTACATATTATGTGCATATTAAAATGATTAATGTGCATATTTGATTAAATACCACAGATGACCCCACCCATATATATATATGCAATCAATATGTGTCACCCTAAAAGTATTTTGATGGTGGATGCATGTGTGGTATGGCCAAAAAACCATGTAGATTCTATGCATGGTCATTTGATTTATCTTCTGTTGTTATTCAGTTTGCATATAGAACCTCTCCCCTACTTTCTAAATATAAATCAATGCTTCTCTTCATATATTCCCCTCAAATACAACTCAAGGTTTTCCCTTTTACAATATAATATAGAATAGGATAGTTTTAATTTATATAATATCATGAGAAGATGTTCTGCACCAGATAAAGAGATGGCTCATATGTCAAACTGATCGACTGAAGGGCCGAGGACACTAGACAACAGGAGGAGAAAATTGATCGATTGGTGGCCCAACTGATCGGCTGGAGGAGTCCATACATTGCTTGAATCAAAGACCAAACGACCATTTCAAGAGACCAACCGACCGAATAGGAGGCCAACCGATTAGCTCAAGTGTTGCGTTGATCAACCCAAACTGGTTCCAGAACAACTTTTTGTAAGAACAAGTTGTACATATGATGTGGACCTTAGGTGGTAGAAATTTGTTGATGCTCCAAGGAATTGCATTAGATTGGCCATAATCATCACTCGTATATTTTTTATTGTGTGTTCTTTTTGTGGTTATAACATGTATATGATACATAAGTATGTGGTGTTTGGATATGTAAATGTACTTATATAAAATCCCTTAATAAATATTAAGTCTAAGATGCTTTCCATAAGAGACACACATGAAATCTTGATCGACCAAGCGTAGGCTATGCCAAAGCATGGTGTGTCATCTATCTCGTGGAAATGTGATGGTAGGTACGTCAATTTTCCAAAGAAGGGTACATACTCTATCGTGTTGGATTTTGGACCAGTCTTAACCAGGTGATCTTAATGAGATTAAGTACCTAGAAGCATGCATATGTACTATGATAAAGATTTGTGTACACCATCTATCCAAGAGTTGCATGAGATGCAATTGATTAACACTGTCTACCTAAATAGTCAAGTTGTGGGCGATCAACCAAAGCTGACTCATTATTTGATGAAATATTGATTTTGTCTCACTATAAGGTTGTATCTTGTAATCTTCAAATTGGTAGTGAGGGCTATCAATTTGAAGAAACTAATGTGAGTGATAATTAATTAAAGGTCTAATTAATATGTTCAATGTTATCAAATCAAATTGATCAAATATGTTTTGACAAATTATAAATTTCTTTTGTAGAAGAAAATGTCAAACAAATTATCGTTGTTGTTAGTTCATAATAATAACAACAATTTGAGACAAGCTTCCATGACTTGTTCTGGACTTTGAGAAGGGTTTTCAATGATGAGCATAAGCTCTACATCCTAGAAACACCAGTTCCATAGAAACCTGCTCTTGATGTGCCTAGGGATGAGTTGGATGCTTATTGGAAGCATGTCAATGATGCCTTAGACATTAAGCACCTTATGATATGTTGTATGAACTATGGGTTGCATGAGTAGCATGAAGACATGGGAATGCAAGAGATGGTCACACATCTTAAGAACAAGAATCATGCAAAGCAAGAAAGGTATAATGCCTCAAAGGTGATCTTTGAATGCAAGATGACAAAAGGACATCCAATAGAGCCCCATGTGCTCGATATTATCGGGCATGTGGAACATATAGAGAGATTTAGATTTCCTTTAGGTCAATATTTGACCATGGATATGATTCTACAATCATTTGTTGAATCATATAGCCAGTTTATCGAGTGTTACTACTTGAGTAACTTGTCCAAACTCCTATCAGAATTACTTGGCATGGTGATAGGTGTCGTAGCAAGAATGAAGAAGGACAAACTTATGATGATGATCAACGGAGTGAGCTCCAATGACCAAGAATAATTATGAGGCTAAGCTGAAGTCCAAGTCTTCTACATTCAAAATGAGGAGAAAGGTAAGTGCAAAAGGAATTTGTCCTTTGCACTTGAAAAAACTAAGGAAGAAGAAGAAAGAGATAGAGTTCTCCACTTTAGGGCCTCAGAAGGAGTAAGCTAGAATAGTGTAAAGCAAGGGTTGTTGTGACTATAGTTGGAATCTATCATTCAGCCAGATAGGAGTGTAATAGAATTAGTGAATTGCTATTATGTACATGCCATTGATGAAAATATCCTATATCTTATTTGGACAAGAATATTATGAATAAATTGACATTTCATTTTAAAAGATGAGATTTTATATGGAAATTCCTATGTCTCACAATCTATGCTCGATAGTTGTAGAGACAAATGTGTATGACACATATACTGAATGACTTGGTGACTCAAACAATGAATATCTATACCATGTTCATCTAGAGCGTGTAATAGAAATGCATTTATAGAATCCATAACTATGGTTATCTAGACTCTTTTGGTTATTGAAGAAATATAGACATGCAAGTCTTATTTGTTAGGAAATATGTTAAAAGCATCTTCACTAGATGCAGTGAGAGAATGACTATTCTATTAGGTCTCGTAGATACTGATGTGTATAGACCTTTTAGAATAAATGCTAGAGGTGTTTAATCGTACCTCATTATATTTATTGATGATCTTAGCAGATATGGCAGATTGTATTTAATGAAACACAAGTTTGAATCTCTTGTAGTATTCAAGGAGAGCATGAACGAAGCACGTAGCTGGCTTGGTAAAAGTATTAAGACACTTTAATATGATTGATGTGGAAATAATCTAAAATTAAGAGTTTGAGGACCTTTTAGGAGATTGTGATAGCGCATCACAATGAACTCCACTTGAAACATAATGATGTATCAGAAAGAAGGAATCACACCATGTTAGTCATGGTGCAATTATCAATAAAATCTAGCCAACCTTCCAATTTTCTTTTTTGGGCACATGCTTTATACTAAATAATGACCATCTAAAATGGTTCAAAAGACACCATATGAGATATAGCATGGGAGGTGTCCCGATATATCTTTTATAAAGATCAGGATTGAAAGACTATATAATAAAATAGTTTCTTGAAAAGCTTTGTCCACAAATCATATAAATGCTATTTTGTCACATACTACTTTTGTATTTCAATCCGACAACAAAAGTCTTTTGTTGCCAGGATGGTTGTATTCCTACAGGGAATTTAATTCTAAAGGAATCATAGGGAGAAAAGAAGAACTCATAATGTTTGAGACAAACAAGAAAACATTGAACCTAAAGGGGTGCAATGGGAACAATGAGAATCATAAATTGTTATGGAATCTCAAGTTCCTTATGTAACACAAAAATTCATAGCTATAGTAGAACATGTCTTGAGTTTGAAAGATTATGCTATTTTATATATCAAGAAGGCAGTAAGTTGGTCATAGATTATGAGTCAACAACCTACCTAGATACTATTGAGGGACCAGAGTTTGAAACATGGCTTAAAGCCATGGGATCAGAGATGGACTCCATGTAAACCAACAAGGTATGACCTTGGTGGGTCCACCTGAAGAGGTAAGACCCATATGGTGCATTTAGGTTTTTGAGAAGAGACTGACACGGATGATAATATACAAACCTATAAGGCATATTGGTTACAAAGATTTCAAACAAGTTCAAGATGTTGAACATGAAAAAATATTTACCAATTGCCATGGTTCAATCCATCATGGTCATGCTTGCTATTGCTACTTATTACTACTATGAGATTTGTCATATGGATGTTAAAACCACATTCCTTAATGGGAATAATTATGAGGATGTGTGTGTGATACAACCTGAAGGTCTTATAAATTCATTAATGAAAATAAAGTCTATAAGATGCAAAGGTCAATTTTGGATGAAGCAAGCATATCAGAGTTAGAATCTTCGATTTCACAAGATAGTCAAAGAGTTTGTCTTTAGTCAAAATGAAGATGCAGTATGTAATTGCAAGAATTTAGTGTGAGCATATTTATATTCCACATGATTATGGGGAATAACATCCTTATATTGCAAATGTTAAATCCTGGATGAAGGGTTTAGGTGAAACATCCTATGTGATAGGAATTTGGATATATAGAGATAGATTTGGAAATCTTCTTGACGTAAGAAAGAGCACATACATTGGCAAGATGTTGAAGAGGTTCAATATGCATGACTCAATGAGAGAAAACTTGTCCATGTTCCATGGAGTTATTTCCTCAAAAGACAAGTGTCCCAGTTCTTGTGAAGAATGGGAGAACATGAATGAGATGTCACATGTATTCACAACGGTATCTATCATGTATGCAATGTAATATGCTCATCTCGTTATCTCGTATGTATTTGATATTGATGAGAGGATATCTGTCAGATCCCAATGGAAGTCATAAGACTACCATAAAGAACATCCTTAAGTACTCGAGAGGCACTAAAAGGATCCATTCATTAGTTATAGTAATAAGTAAGAGTTGGGTGTAAAGGGTTACACTGATGCAAGCTTCCAAAATGACAAAGAAAATGAATGATCGCAATATAAATTTGCATTGATGTTAAAATGAGAATTGTAAGCTAGAAAAGTTCTGAGTAAGAGACAATTGTCTAAATTCTAAAATTAGAATTCAAGTATCTTAGTGTTATGAAAATTCTATAAGATATTGTATGGATCAAGAAATTCATATAGATGAACTTGTGGGAGGTTCCAAACCATTGATGACGTAGTAGAGATATTGTGACAATAATGAAGCTATTGGATAGGCTAGGAATCTTAGATACCATATTGTGGCACTTCCATCTCATATGAGAGGTCGTAAAGTGAGGAGATGTGAAAACATGCAAAATGTTGACTAGAAGAAAACATTGATAAGCTGCTACAAAAGCACTTGTGCAACAAAAATATGATGGACATGTTAAGGTCACTTGGAATAAGATTCATGGGTAATTGTCTCTAAGTGAAAGTGGGTGTCTATTGGTATGTATGCCAAGAGAGAAAATCATAAGCTGATTGTAATGGTGCATTGGATACCCAATTTGGTAATGGTAAAGTTAATTCCATCTATTATGTATGTCTCAATCATGAAATGATGAAACAGACATAGTAGATGTCTAAAGAATGATGATACTAGATGGAATATGTCTTTAGGTTTGGAACCTGGACAATGAGATCACATATATGATAAGAGTACACACATTATTGTTATGTCCCTAGTCAGATATTAGTGTGCACACAAAATAGACAACAATAATACACAAGACGAGAGTGTGTACTGACTGATGACATAGTCTCATTAGTCACAATATGTGATATCAAGTCAAACACACATGTACATGTTAGAGAACAGTGTGTCGGACAGACCCACCTTGAGAGTGATTCATGGATACCATGGAATTGTAGTTTGAATCAACTCTCACAGTGATAGTGGTGGTTGTAGTTCTTAGACCTGAAGTCACTACACTCATCACATGTTGTTCAATGTATATAGACATCATCCAACGTGACCATGAATAAGGATTGCCATAAAGGTGATGCTCAAGTGCATTGTGACACATGGGGATTGAGTGTGAATGATGTAGATGGGATTTTTCCATCTTATAGGAGTTTGATATCCAGGACACTTGATAAGAGAGACTGAGAAATGTATGGTCATACTTATGAGATTCAACATGTGATATGTGAACTCACATGCATCTCATATAGTCTGCTCTAGTTCAAGGAACATGGATGGAATTTTGAAGAGGATGACGATTCCATGCCTTGATTTCATTCCAGATTTCAGAGACAAATGAACAATACGATCACGGTAACACTGATCATGGATTGTCGATTGAAGTTTTTCTCCAACTTTTCGAATTGTTTGGGTACCAATGATGTGTTTCTAGATACCACTCATTGCTTGTGATGTCATAAGTTGGTTATGGAAATTCATTGCCAATGTAATTTCAGACCTATAGGGTCATAAGGTTAGGATGCACCTGGAATAGGAGTTTATTCAATAATGATGTTTAATTTGATTACCTAAGTGTTTAGGTATTCGATCTAAACAACATTGGTTGAAAAAAGACTGATTGAACTATGAACCAACTGGTTCAAGTGTTGAACCGATCGGTTGGAGTGTCAAGTTAATTGAAATTACATTGGCTGAATATTGGTTGAGCTGGGGAAAGAACCAACCGGTTCAAGGTCTGATATGACTGGTTCAGGAGTTGAACTTCCCATTTCAATGATCAATTCAATTGGATCAAGGATTGATATTTACATCATGTTTTATATTAATCTCATATTCAATGACAATGTGAATAAAAATAGGAAACCACATGAATCGACTAGTTCAAGGCTTTAACCAACCAGTTCACCTCTGAACCAATTGGATCAATAGTGAATCGACCAGTTCAATGTTAGTAGCTTCTAGAAGGCTTGAACTGACTGGTTCACCTCTGAACCAACTGACTCAATAGCGAACTGACCGGTTCCCTGTTAACAGTTTCTAGAAAACTCAT
Organism: Alisma plantago-aquatica; assembly: GCA_963693085.1. Taxonomy (NCBI): domain Eukaryota; kingdom Viridiplantae; phylum Streptophyta; class Magnoliopsida; order Alismatales; family Alismataceae; genus Alisma; species Alisma plantago-aquatica. The sequence continues at coordinate 514,991,384 of OY856410.1, read as the reverse complement.
GAAATGTTGTCTCTTTGACTCCCAGATGGACTAGAAACCCTGACCCTGGCCTTGTTATAAATAGAGTGGTACATGGGGCTTCCCAGACACAACAACAAGCTCTAATAATTGTTGTTCTCTTAGATTGTGGTGACCAAGAGAGCCTGAGAAAGTCCTACCCGTAAAAGGGAGGGATAGCAAGGGAGAGACAATTGAGAGAGCATCTCAGCACTAGCACCCTAACGTTTGAAGGAACAACTCCTTCCCGTCGGCTCTAGTAGCTGAACATGGAGTTCGCGGTGGTCCATGTGGACTACTAGCTAGGCAAAGAGGTTGTTGCCACCTGCTAGGAGGGCATCATCAACCGTCGTTTGTGGTGTTGCACCAGGAGACCATTGTTGTGAGACCCCCAACCTTGCATAAATCATTGAACATTCTTAACTATCATAATTGAATGTTTATAACTTAATCTAACCTTGTGACAAGCTTTGTAATCATAATACAAGCTTAATTTTCAAGTTTTGTCCAATTTAGACATTGTTTAGCATGTTATACAATTTTATGCACATTTTGGTCATTTTCTACAATTTACCCAATTGAGAGGTTTTCTGTTATGACCGTATCCGAGCTTAATTGGTAAACTAGGGTTCACCTAGATGATTATATGCTTAATTGGATTGATCATTTATTAAATCTAATTAATTATGATAATCTAATTATGATGTTTTAAACCTAATAAGAATGTTAAGTATTCTATTGTTTGAGAAATTAGGGTTTGAGAAATATATACCCTAGTTGACTGAAATTAGGATTTTGATGGTACATGAATATGGAATTTGATCAGGATAACAGTGTGGTAAATGATTTTTCATATTTTCTACAAATTTTGTGTTTAATTGAATTTTTTATAAGATATGGATAAATCAATCATGCATATTGTAGAAAAAGTTCAGAATATTTGAGTGATCTTTGAATGTGGTTCTCGGTCGAACTATATTTCGACCAAAATGCTGATAGTGCTTTTTATAAGTGTAGTGTTTTATTTTTATTTATTTATTGGTAAATCAAAATGATCTTAAATTTTAACTGGAGATCTGAAACTATATTATAAACAACATGTAAAATTTTCATAATTTTTGGATGTGTTTAGGCCTTATCAGTAGACGAATTACAGTAACTAACATTTCTACAGAATTCTGGATAGTAGGGCACTATTAGATTTTTAATTATTTTAGGAAAGTTTGGAATGATCTCAAATTTTAAATGAATCTTTGTAACTAAATAATAAACAACATGATAAATTATTATAATTTTTGGATAAGGGTTGATCTATTAAAAATACGAATTTACAGAAACTTTTTTATGATAGAAAAATCTACTGAAATAAGAAAACGTTTGGTGAGGGGTCAATGTGCAATTGACCAAAGCAACTCAATTGCTCTATATGGTCAACCTAACACACAAGAAGCTCTCATAATTATTGATTCAAACCATAGAAAAGAAATCCAATAGAGAGAGGGAGAGTTAGGATTTGAGAGGTGAAATAGATGGAGATTCTGAACTAGGGTTTTGCGGTCCTAGGAATGATGAAATCATGTAAGTTTAGCTTCTTTAGATATAGTTTCATGGTGAATCTTCTATAACATGTAAAACTTCCGTCCCTCCTATGATTTTATCCAAAATGGTATCAAAACTTCCCCTTTTATCACTCGTTCTTCATAATTCCTCATTTTTAGGGTTTCCGAGTTGAAAGGAAGAAGAATCGGGTGAATGGCTAGGGATTTGATATGGATTCGAGATTTTCAGATATGGGATATGTTTTTAAGGTGTTTTCACACCTTAGGGTGAGTGGGAACTTCCTTTAAATAATATATTTCACAAAAATTGGTTAATTCATCTATAATCTTTAATTGCTAGTATGCGACTACAAACCCTGAATTGTCTATTTGTTATAAGTTGTTGCAAAATGATATGAAATGGATTATTCCTATGTTTGAATGAATTTCAGATGATAAAATCATATTATAAATGTATACAATACCTCCTAATGAGAATTCCCTAAGTATTCGCAGAGGTTTTAAGAGTAAACTAAAATATAGGGAATTTGTCTATGACTGAAATTTGTTGTATAAATAAATAGAGAAATTTGCTTATCTAGATCCCCTTGGTTATGAATGATTGTTTATTGAAATTCATAGTACATATATGTCAGATACTATCTTGGATTTCATTCAAAGTGAATAGTGTTTGTTTGATATCTCAGTCAAGAGGATGAAACCCTAGATGCGAGGAAAGTTGGATTTTTGCGAATAGATATCGTGAAATCCATTTGAAGGGATTTTCTTGACATGATAGACTTTATTTATTCAATGTTATTATTGATGCATGATATCCCAGTGAATGGCATGGAAACCCAAATTCAGCTCAGCTCCAAGGTTTCATACATATATTGATTTTGTATGATTTGTTGATAGTAGTCTTTATTCAGTGAATGTTTATGTCACATAAAATCTTTATGGAAGCCATGTGAATAAGTTGTTGCCTAGTGAGAGGTGAAAAGATGTGTGATGGCCTTGTGAGCCATGAGAATAATTGTACAACTAGTGAAATGAATACCTTAGTCTAAGGACATAGAGGTAATGGTTACCTGTTACAGAGGTAACAATGCTATGTGATGATCTAAGGGTTTGAATACCCAGATCCAGTAATCATGATAATGATGTGAAGGGATGAGAATTCACAGTATTGTGATAAGGGATTGAGAACCCAGGTATCATGTGTTTTAAAGATTTAAAAAGTACGTGATAGATGTATTACACCTTTCTTTGTAGCATTTGTTGTGATTAAATGAAACCCTAAGGGTAGGGTGTTCAATGAATCAAGTATTGTGATATCAATGTTCTCAGTTATTATTAATAATTCTTGTCATGATAAGTAATTAACTCTTAATTGAGTTATGAGATGCACAACTCAAGATTTGGGTTGATATGCATGATTCTAGTATGTATGTGCCAAGTGGACATGTAATATGTTTATTTAAGAATTTTAGTCTGCCTGCATGTATAGTATGTTGATTACTCAGTATATTATAGTGTTTTGAATATACTACTCTGTCAAGTTTAGAATGATATTCATGTTGTGATTTGAACTACAATTAAATAGATGAGATGCCATATAAATACCAGAGTCGAGTATAAGTAAGAAAAAGGTTCAACATAGTAAGAGTTTTCAAAGAAATAATAAAATTATAAATTTAAGGGCCATGACACCATAGAACCCCTATGTGAGGTCTGCGCCTTAGGGGTGAAACAAACTAACCCTGGCATCGTCTAGTATACGGGGGTCAACACGTGCTATCAGGTGGCACGGGGGATGAAGTCCTAGTGGAAGTCTCCTTAAATTATAGTTTGCAGTGTCCAACATCAACCAGAAGTCATGGTGGCACTAGAGTACAGAAAAGCATATCCAACATCAACCAGAAGTCCTGGTGGCACTTGTAACATACTCAATTCTGGGCACTTTTCCTTTTGGTCCTCTTTTTCATCTTTTCCTTTCATTTCTATCCTCTTTGGCCTTTTTGCTCAATTTGTGGAGAATATGATGGCCTAATGAGCATTTGTTCACCTTTTCTCTCAATATTTGGGTTTATGCACAAATACCTCAGTGGACGCTTAGTAATGGGTCAAATATGCAAAATGTCCACTTTAGTGATAAAAAGAATAAAGAAATTCGTGTTAGAACTTTCTAGTATCTTTTAGAATATGTAAAAGGAGATAATTCTCAAAATATGCATAAAGGAAATAATAAATGTGGTAATTGGAAATAATATGGAATATAATGGATAAAAGGAGATAATGAGGAATATATTGTCCCAAAAATCATATGTGGAAACCCATGAAGATAATTTGGATGTCAATCTCGTTTTCTTGACTTAAAAAGTAACTTAAGGGCCAAGTATCATCTAATTTGGGAAGATAAATGCATATATTAAAATCATTATTAAAAGATAATAGGAAATGGGTCAATAAAGTGAAATAAAATACTTAATACCCTCAAATTGGAAAACTAACTCCAAATTCGTAATCTAAACAAAAAAATAAGCCTTTGGGCAAAGTCTCAACTAAATTGGATAATGTTTAAATAATGAATAAAATAGGAGAGAGAAAGTGTGTAGAATCTTCTATTTATTTAATAAATAAATAAATAATCTCAACTTGTGAAACTAATAACAAAATCATGTCCTAATCCATTAGGAAGATTTATGGGTGAAGTTACACAAGTTTTAAGTAATGTTATCACCCTTTTTGAAGGAGGAAAGAGAAAATTACATTTTAATTATTTAACCAATTAAAATTTCCCTAAAGGCAAAAATAACTCCATATTTGGATTCTAGGCATCAATATCAATCAGAATATAAATTTTGGTAAATTTTGGATATCATTTGGGCCTCCAAATGAGGAGAGAGAAAAACATTCAAAATTAATAAGACACTTTGGTCGAATTTTAATACAACTAGGATTCATCTACTTTTACCATCCGCGAGATCGAATGGCTCTTAGTCCTTTGTGGACCTGAGTCCACTGATCCGACAACCCTTGGTCGTCTTCTTCCTCTAACCAAAAAGGGAAACAGGTGGTTTCTTTCCAAGAATTCAAATCCTAATATCTCGAGATATACTCGATGAAATTTGATGATTTTTGGTTCTACGAGTTCCTCACAAGATTCCACACCACTTTATTCCAAAATTTTTGTGTTTTGACAAAGATTTGAGAAACACCCAAGTTGTGCGGCTCCTCTCTCTCACCCCACCTAGTTAAACCCTAGCCTAGACCTCCTTGCCTATATATATCCATACCCCTAGGTCCTCCATCACCTTAGCAACTCAACCATACTTTTGATTTGGTGTTTTGAGGACGTTTGGACCCTCATCTAGCCACCAAAGACCTCCATCTTGTGGCACCCCTGTCGCTCTATTCTCTTTGTCTCCGTTCAATAGCAAGGTACCCTTAGATTCGTCTCATCTCCCTCTTTCTTTTGCATGCTTACACGCGATGTTTGGTTGTGTATATCATTTTTTCCCAAAATAGCAAGCTTGCAGCAGAGAACTGCTCACCACTCGCCGATCGGGCACTTTGGGGAAGAAGCTCCCCCATGTTTTTACCTTTTTGCCCTCTGTTTCTCTTCATGCAACTTTGTTCGCGATTGGGTAATTTGGTCTTTTGTGATTTGTTTGACCGGGTTGACCCCAGGTGGTCTGTGGTCTCTCAGACATTAATGAGAGGACAATAGGTGTGTGGGGCCCACCACCTGGCCCCACTTTTCTCTCCCTCTCTTCTTTATTTAATAATTGAATTTTTGATTTTCTGATTGGTTGATATCAAATAATTCATATAAATTCATCCAGTGGTCAAAAATTAAAAATAATAGTGTTTTGAAATCAAGAGAACGAGATCTATCCATTAAAATTATTTTTGAGGTTTGTTTCTGATGTTTGTGAAAAAGTGTTTTTAGAATGATTTAATTAATTAAAAATCACCAAAAATGCATCTAAGTCTATATCTTCAAAATACATAATATTATATGTTATTTTGATTAGAAAACCCTAACTAAGACAATGGTGATGTTTTCAGAGTCTAATTCGAAGGTTTACGTAAAAAGTTAGTAACTTTAGGGTTTTGACCTTTTAATGAATGAACTTATCATTAATACATGTATGCGATGATGAAATTAGGGCAAGTGGATCTGATCTCGTGTAAAGGTTATGAAAAGTGGTTTTAGGGCTCTAATGATAAGGTATGTGCATTTAACCTTTCAGTTGGGAATATTTGTGCCTTGACCTACTTTTCAATAATGAGAATTCATTGAATCATATTCCTTATACTCTTGATTCTTTGTTATACCTGATTCTTTGTTATACCTGCCTCATAATCAGTTTTGGAATATTATTCTTAGGTCTTGGTACCCCACTGCCATGTTCTTCAAATGAAATTCTATTACTTGCCATAGTTTCTAGCATGTTTATTTTATTAGACTAACTAACTAGTGTAGTGGTACTTGTATGTACAACCACCCATAGTTGGGTATGTAGTTAATCGCCTCGGGGAATGTGATACTCTCCCCCACACATGAAATATGTGTAGGTGATTGGGAATGTGTTATTCTCCCCTCACCCTTTGGTTGAAGGTCCGGTAGGTGCCTCAACCCTACATAGTTAAGGTAGTCAATATTAATCATACATGCAATGTTGTTGTTTTACTTTGTTTATGGAAAGCATCTATTAAAATATTCTTTTATATATATGGCCTCATTCTCTTGATTATCTTCATCATATGATGAACCCTAACATGTTTTTACATATTTTGCTTATCTTGATATCCTAGAATAGTTTTTGTAACACATACTTTTATTTTCCTTTCCCTTTTGCTGGGTGTCTTCCCAACCACCCAGATCTGGATCAAGGTGATGAATAGGACTTGAAGATCTTGGCTTTTACATGGACTTAGTCGACGGAGTTGTTGTTGTGGAGATAAAAGTGGAGTAGTCTAGACTTCCCTCTATCTAGATCCTATTTGTGTATGATGATGTAACCCTAAAAGGGAGATTTTTGATGTATCTTGTACAATTTTTCATGAAATTGATTTATTCAGAATTTTTTTTATTCCGCTACTTTCCAATGTGTTTTGTTTACCATATTTTAGTAGAGGGTGGTTTATCCCACTCTTTACAGCACTAGATTATAGAAAAACATATCCAACATCAACTAGAAGTGCTGGTGGCACTAGAGTATAGAAAAGTGTGTCCAACATCAACCAGAAGTCCTAGTGGATCGACTTGACTCTCCTCATATGTGCTCAGGTTAGAGGAGGAGCCCAGTTTACGGCATAATAGGAGTGTCGAGGCCAGAGAGCTAGTTTCCCTATTACAGACTAGGAGAGTAGTCAGACTTAGCTATCCCAGAGTGTCGACTAAGTCTTGTACGGTGGGATCATAGTGCACTATGAGTCTTCATATGTAGAGTACACTGCATATGATCAGGGCATAATAAAATGAATGAGAGGTTAAACAAGTGTGTGTAATTATTCAATTATTCTTTTATGTTTCTGAATTATTAGTTCTCTTTATGAACTATCAAGCATTTCATATATTGATTCACTCTTATTGATATCTAGAGTATCATGCCATATTTATGATTTGTCAATTATTAGACTCTTTAAAGCTTACTGTTGTTATAATTGATATCAATTTCTCAAAGTATATCTGTAATTATATCAGTGCTTTAGACTGCTTCTTTGAAGTACTCATTCACTGAGCGAGTAGGCTCACCCCTCTACTCAAATTGTTTTAGGGAAATCTCATGGAAGAAGATGTCATTGCATCAGAGTAGATCTGCCAAAAGAGTTAAGTCTGAGTATAGTCAAGTTCAGTCGAAACTTGTCACTCTTGGTCCTTGTAAAGAAATAAGAGAGAGTTGTAAATGATGATGTAAACATTATTCCTCTTTTAGCAATATATGTGAATCAACAAGTCTTATGTGCTTAAAAGTATGAGAAACATAATGAATGTTCATACATGCACTTTTACTATTGAAACCAGATTAGAGAAATCAATGTTTAGATTCCCTTGTGAAGTTAGTTTATGTGATTCAATGCGAGAAAACAAAGAGTTTGAAAAAGAAGAAAAAGTTAAGGGTGATATTTGTATTGTGTCAAATCCTCAATTTATGCCCTAATCTCATGATTAGTGGTAATTGTGAGATCGGGGTGTAACAACTTGGTATTAGAGCTTAGGCTGAGTTGTTAGGGACCATTAAGTTAGTAAGTTAGAGTCATAAGTGTGGCAGATAGGAGATGTTATGATGTTAGCTCTGGGGATTTGAGTATTTGGATATCTTGGCCCGGTATCTGAGTACTTGGATCAACCAGTATCAAGCTACTCTATCTATTCTTTCATGTATACCCTAGCCAGGTATACAATAGAAGGATGGGCTAGAGAGGAACCCTAGAAATATTAGGGTTAGAAACAAGATAAGTAACATGAATTAAGAGCATAAATATAAAATGAGATAGAACTTTCATTTCATATTGTTGTTTTATTTGAGATGAATAGAAAACCTCTTATATATTTGAATTCAGATATTCATTATTTTGAAATATGTATGGGACTTTAAGATTTTTTGTACACTATGCAGTTGTAGCATTTATTGATTACATTCTTTGTATAAAGTAGACTAGAAATGATCTTTGAATGAGCTTTCCTAAGTGGATATTCTTTCCACATGTTTGAGATTAATAGGAGTTAGTTAATCTTAAGTAGCTCTTGGCTTCAGGACTGTAGGTTCAGCCTGGTCCGGCTGACAGGGTGCCTTACTAGGATCTAATGACTCCTATTGAAAATATAATAACAGTATACTCCGGATAAATTAGACCCACATCATAGTGAGAATGTGCATATAATAAGATGTTGAAACATATGGTAATGATTAGAATAGCTAAGAATCAGTTAGAACTGATATCTGAGATCCAACTTTGAAGCATCATATGAGAAACCTTTAATTGGGAATAAAGGAACACGACATAAGGTTCTGATTAAGTTTAATCATTAGTATTATATGAACTTTAAATAGGAAATATGGAAAAAATGAGAAAAGTATGTGAGGGACAAGATAGTAAGAATCAATCATGAGGAATGGATCATATAATCGAGTACAATGCTTTTCTGTACTCCAAAGAAAAGAGAAAATAGAAGAAAAGAGTTAAGTATACGATAAGTACATAGAAGTAAAGAGTCTTCAGAAGAGTTAAAGTAAAGAGAATTAGATGAACATGTAAATCATAAGACTAGGATAAGAAACTAAGTTAAAACAAAGATAAATGTTGGAAATGATGAGCTTGATTAGGAAATGAGGGTTATGATATAATTGAGAGCATGGAATGTATTCCTTTATTGTGAAGTTAATACATTCATCCTTAGTGCCTTTGGATTCTAAGTCTCTACAGAACAACAAACTAGTTTCTAAAAGAAGAACAAAAGTGTAGCTTAACCAATGAATAAGTCATACAAAGGTAGACTATATTCATGAGGTAAAAACTTGATTAAAAGAGATACTAAGTTTGACCCATGCATGAGCCGTTTGATTTAAAATGAAGGATATGTAATGTATTAAACATGAGTTGAAACTAGTAGAGAGATTATTGATTTCGAATTTCAACTTCACATTAGTAGAAGGATAAAAAGAAATATGTGCGACATGGTATACACGATCATACACATGAATAAGAAACATGATCATAAGAAAAAACTAGAAGTTAAAGATGACATGTGGAATAGCAGTATATGGTAAGGGGATTATGAAAAGTAATGAAAAGGTTTGAAACATGGTGGAGTAATATAGATTATAAAAGAAAGAGGTTAGGAGGTTCAATCAAGTGATAGTTAGTCAAGTATCCTTATTGATAACTAATTAAACCTACATACGACAAATGTATTAATGAATGTTTGAATATAAGAATTCTAAGTCTCAAAATCATCTTCTCTTTCATATCTTCCTTAATGAGAGCAATGTGGGAATGAAGTGATAAGAAAATGAATCATATCTTATGCATAACCACCATGGTAGAGGCATCTAGTGAATGTAATAATGACACACAATATGATGATGAAACCCTAGCAGGGTAAATTGAGAATATAATATATCTGAATGGCCAAGTAAGAGAAAGGAAATTCAATTGATAAGATAAGGAAGACATTAGTAAAACTTATAAGATCCAAAGTTTGACTTTCAAATCAAGGGAGAAAAGTCACACACAATAACGTCATGCTACTGATAAAGACCAAACCCTAGAATTTTTAGAGTTGTAGTAGTTCAAGGGTTGTCACTAGTGATTTGACCTTGAATACTAGCATCTTTATAAAATAAGATCATGAAATTTGCACTATGAGAAGTAAACTAGCACTGATAGTAATCCAAGGTCAAAGGTAGCTAATATGAAATGTAGGTAAACAATATGGAAATGATTTAGAGCAAATGATAAGAAATAGATTTGAAATATAAGAGGTGTGTTTTGAACAAAAGGAGAAATACAATATGAGTGAAGTGTGATATGAAATAAATTCTTGCAGTGATAGCAAGAATGATGAATAATCTATTTGTACCTTGTATGTTTCAATTTTAGGAATGTTTAATCTACATGATTAAAATAAGAAGGAAAAGTAGCAAAAAGTAAGTAGTAGTGAATGAGGAGAGAGATAAGAGAAAACAATGGCTTTTAGTAATATGTGATTTTTTTAGAAGTATAATTTGTTGAAGGTATATTAAGGGATGTAAATTGGTTCTACGTATGATTTCAATGTACATGTACGAGCAATATGTTAGTTTTAGGTGTCTGATAGTTGTAGTCATTCATACTAGTAATCCATCTTAAGTATTGTAAAATTGTTGTATGGTGATATGGTTCAAATGATGATAAAAACAAATGGAGGGTTACCCTAAATAAGGTAGTCTTACCAATTCACTCATATGAATAGAAGTGATGATAACCATATTGTATTTATATGTAACCCTAATGAGGTATAGATTGTTATACCTAGCTTTAATACAACTAAGTGATGGTAATTGGGTATGAATAGTCCTTGAATGACTAATACAATCATGGAGTACTTTGTTACTATTGTTGAAACCCTAGTATGTTATAACACGATGGTTACACCTTGAATTATGTGTGGGTACATACTTGAGAATAGTATGGAATGTGATGGTAATGCTTCACCTTATGCATCCATGATCTAATGGAGATGTCGTGAGTAGTATTGTACAATTATTGTTGAATCTAGTCTTTCAACTCAAGACTGTTTTTCTATTTGAGTAGCACAATAGTAAAAATTCAAAACAACATGGTGAACTCCCTTTTGTGATTTAGAGGTAATGCATAACCATAGTACATATTTAGTAGTATGAATTGAGATAGTTGGATCAGATTATCAATGTTGAGGTAACACCTCAAGAGTATGAAAATTTTGAAATGGTTGTTTCTCTCTATCCTATGATTGATTGTGACATAGAGAATTCATTTGTTATCATTGAGTAGTCATGATTTAAACATGTTATGATTAGAAAAGAAATAAAGGACTTAATGTTGAAAGATACATTCAAGTATGAAATATAAGAATATAATGAAATGTAAGATATCAAAAGCTTAAAATAAACCTTGAAAGTACTTTTCTTGCACAAATATGTTTCGGGGACGATATCTTTTAAGGGGGGAAGAATTGTTATGATCGTATCCGAGCTTAATTGGTAAACTAGGGTTTACCTAGATGATTATATGCTTAATTGGATTGATCATTTCTTAAATATAATTAATGATGATAATTAAATTATGATTTTTTAAACCTAATAAGAATGTTAAGTGTTCTATTGTTTGAGAAATTAGGGTTTGAGAAATATAAACCCTTGTTGGCTGAAATTAGGGTTTTGATGGTACATGAATATGGAATTTGATCAGGATAGCGGTGTGGTAAATGATTTTTCATATTTTATACAATTTTTTTATTTAATTTAATTTTTTATATGATATGTATAAATCAATCATACATATTGGAGAAAAAATTCAGAATATTTGAGTGTTCTTTGAATGTAGTTCTCGGTCGAACTATACTTTGACCAAAATGCTGACAGAGTGCTTTTCAGAAGTATAGTGTTTTATTTTTACTAATTTATTATTAACATCAAATGATCTGAAATTTTAACTCAATATGTGAAAATAAATCTTAAACAACATGTAAAATTTTCATAATTTTTGGATTCCTTTAGACCTTATCAATAGATGAATTACAGTAACTGACATTTCTGCAGAATTCTGGATAGTAGTGCACTATTCGATTTTTATTTATTTATTCGAATCTTGGAATGATCTCAAATTTTAGCTGAAGATTTGTAACTAAATTATACACGACATTATTAATTATCATAATTTTTGGAGAAGTTATTATTTTTAAAATACACGAGATTACAGAAACCTTTTTATGACAGAAACATCTGCTGAAATAAGAAAACGTTTAGTGAGGGGTCAATGTGCAATTGACCCAAGTAGCTCAATTTCTCTATATGGTCAACCTAACACACAAGGAGATATCATAATTTGTAATTCAAAATAGAGAAATGAAATCCTAGAGAGAGAGGGAGAGTAAGGGTTTGAGAGGAGAAATTGATGGAGATGCTGACCTAGGGTTTTGCGGTCTGAGGAATGATGAAATCATGCAAGTTTTGGTTCTTTGGATATAGTTTCATGGTGAATCTTCTCTCACATGTCAAAATTCCCATTTTCTCACTCTTTCTTCATAATTCCTCATTTTTAGGGTTTCTGAGTTGAAAGGAAGAAGAATCAGGTGAATTGCTAGGGATTTGATATGGATTCGAGATTTTCATATATGGGATACATTTTTAAGGTGTTTTCACACATTAGGGTGAGTGACAACTTCCTTTAAATAGTATATTTCATGAAAATTGGTTAATTCATCCATAATCTTTAATTGCTAGTATGCGACTACAAACCCTAAATTGTCTATTTGTTCTAAGTTGTTGCAAAATGATATGAAATGGATTCTTCCTCTATTTGAATGAATTTTAGATGATAAAATCATATTAGAAATATATACAATACATCCTAATGAGAATTTCCTAAGTATTCATAGAGGTTATAAGAGTAAACTAAAATATAGGGAATTTGTCTATGACTGAAATTTGTTGTATAAGTAAATAGAGAAATTTGCTTATCTGGATCCCCTTGGTTATGAATGATTCTCTATCTAAATTCATAGTACATATATGTCAGATACTATCTTGGATTTCATTAAAAGTGAATAGTTTTTGTTTGATATCTCAGTAAAGAGGGTGAAACCCTAGATGCGAAGAAAATTGGATTTTTGCAAATAGATATCGTGAAATCCATTTGAAGGGATTTTCTTGACATGATAGACTTTATTTATTCAATGTTATTATTGGTGCATGATATCCCAGTGAATGGCATGGAAATCCAAATTCATTTCAGTTCTAAGGTTTCATACATATATTGATTTTATATGATTTGTTGATAGTAGTCTTTATTTAGTGAATGTTTATGTCGCATGAAATCTTTATGGAAGCCATGTGAATAAGTTGTTGCCTAGTGAGAGGTGACAAGATGTGTGATGCCCTTGTGATCCATGAGAATATTTGTACAACCAGTGAAATGAATACCTTGGTCTAAGGACCTAGAGGTAATGGTTACCTATTACAGAGGTAACAATGCTATGTGATGATCTAAGGGTTTGAATACCCAGATCTAGTAATCATGATAATGATGTGAAGGGATGAGAATTCCCAGTAATGTGATAAGGGATTGCGATCCCATGTATCATGTGTTTTAAAGATTTAAAAAGTACGTGATAGATGTATTACACCTTTCTTTGTAGCATTTGTTGTGATTAAATGAAACCCTAAGGGTAGGGTGTTCAATGAATCAAGTATTGTGATATCAATGTTGTTAGTTATTATTAATAATTCTTGTCATGATAAGTAATTAACTCTTAATTGACTTATGAGATGCACAACTCAAGATTTGGGTTGATATGCACGATTCTAGTGTGTATGTGCCAAGTGGACATGTAATCTGTTTATTTAATAATTTTAGTCTGCCTGCATGTATAGTATGTTTATTACTCACTATATTACAGTGTTTTGAATATACTGCTTTGCCACGTTTAGAATGATATTCATGTTGTGATTTGAACTGCAATTAAATAGACGAGATGCCATAGAAATACCAGAGTCGAGTATAAGTAAGAAAAAGGTTCAACATAGTAAGTGTTTTCTAGGAAATAATAAAATTATAGATTTAAGGGCCCTGACACCATAGAACTCCTATGTGAGGTCTGCGCCTTAGGGGTGAAACGAACTAACCCTGGCAGCGTCCATTATACGGGGGCCAGAACATTCTATCAGGTGGCACGGGGGACGAAGCCCTAGTAGAAGTCTCCTTAAATTATAGTTTGCAGTGTCCAACATCAACCAAAAGTCCCGGTGGCACTAGAGTACAAAAAAGCGTATCCAACATCAACCAGAAGTCCTAGTGGCACTAGAGTACAAAAAAGCGTGTCCAACATCAACCAGAAGTCCCAGTGGCACTAGAGTACAGAAAAGCGTGTCCAACATCAACCAAAACTCCTGGTGGAACGGCTTGAATCTCCGCCTGTGTGCTCAAGTTAGAGGAGGAGTCCAATTTACGACACGATAGGAGTGTCGAGGCCAGAGAGCTAGTTTCCCTATTGCAGACTAGGAGAGTAGTCAGACGTAGCTATCCTGGGGTGTCAGCTAAGTCTTGTACAGTGGGATTGTAGTGCACTATGAGTCTTCATATGTAGAGTACACTGCATATGATCATGGCATAATAAAATGAATGAGAGGTTAAACATGTGTGTGTAGTTATTCAATTATTCTTTTATGTTTCTAAATTGTTAGTTCTCTTTATGAACAATCAAGCATTTCATATATTGATTCACTCTTATTGATATCTAGAGTATCATGCCATATTTATGATTTGTCAATTATTAGACTCTTTAAAGCTTTCTGTTGTTATAATTGATATCAGTTGCTCAAAAGTATATCTATAATTGTATCAGTGCTTTAGACTATTTCTTTGAAGTACTCATTCACTGAGCGAGTAGGCTCACCCCTCTACTCAAAATGTTTTTAGGGAAATCACATGGACTTGAAGAAGATATCATTGCATCAGAGTAGATCTGCCACAAGAGTTAAGTCTGAGTAGTCAAGTTTAGTCAGTCCTTATCACTCTAGGTCCTTGTAAAGAAATAAGAGAGAGTTGTAAATGATGATGTTAACATTATTCCTCTTTTAGCAATATATGCGAATCAGCAAGTCTTATGTGCTTAAAAATATGAGAAACATAATGAATGTTCATACATGTATTTTTACTGTTGAAATTAGATTAGAGAAATCAATGTTTAGATTCCCGTGTAAAGTTAGTTTATGCGGTTCAATGCGAGAAAACAAAGAGTTTGAAAAAGAAGAAAAAGTTAAGGGTGATCTTTGTATTACGTCAAATCCTCAATTTATGCCCTAATCTCATGATTAGTGGTAATTATGAGATCGGAATGTAACATTTTCTTTGCAACTTATCACTTTCAGTATGTTCCTTAGATGTTCTCTCATCATTCTTGAGCTTGTTGATCATGGGGCTCCTAGTTGAGCCATGATTTGAAGGTGTTTTCCTCAAGGGTATTTTAGGGTTTACCCCTTCATGGATGAGCTATCTTTAGTAGCTATCAACTAATTAATTATTTGATTGGCTTGGAAATCTGATAAAGGAGAGATAAGCAGGTCTATATGGATGATGGGGGAGCTTCTTGTGTGTGTGCTTGTATATTCTTAATAGTTTAAGGCCATGGACACTTAGAAAGATACTAGAACTTCAACTTTTTCTTTTTCTTTATCTTAAAGTTTTATATACTTATCCCTAAGAACCAAACGAGCTATTTTCTCTCCACCACGTCCCTTCTCCTACAAACCTCATTCTACCTCTATGCTTCTGTGAAGTTCCTGTCCAATGAAGAAAAAAGTGGGGATCTTCTTGGGGGAAAAAGCAACTAGGGTTGCAATTGACTTCCTTTTAGGGTTTAAAAAGATTCCTTCTAGTGATCTTGACCTAAAAGAGTAAGAATCCCTTCTTTCATGCATTTATTTCCTTTTTACCCTTCCTTTGACCTTCCTCCTGATCAGAACCTTGCTGTTCCATGGTACAAATTTCTCTAAAGCTCTAAAATCCTACCTTTCTTGATCCTTATGCTTAGGGTTTTCTCATTTGATGAAGAAAGGTGCTAGATGGACGAGTTCACTACTTATGCTTGGATTTTCTACCCTACCTACCCATGTTTTCTTCTATTTGGGAGTTTATCTTATAATCAGAGGCAATTTTTATAACTTGCTCCATGTTTATTTCTTACCATAAGCATGCTAGCTCATGTTCTTACTTTTAAATGATGATCCATGCACTAAAAATCTATGCTTGACTTTGATTTTGATTTTTATAATGTTCCCTATTCTAATTTCATTTCTAGATGAACATGTGATCATGTGTATGTTATTCCTAAGGTATAACATGACTTGGATCATGTTGGTTTGACAACCTATGGTGCTAAGCACCTATCAACCAATGGTCAATTTTAAGATTTTAAACTAATTTCTTCTATAAACCCATGACCCGATGGTGGTACCATTGCAACAACCCTATGGTGTTGTCTTCATGACAACTGATGGTGGTGACCAAGGGTGTCAACTGACGTTCACCCCTTAGGTCATTTTTTGGCCTAATTATAAGATTAATCATCAAAAACTAAGTACCCTAATGATGCTATCAATCAATGGTGACATTAGCTTGATATTCAATAGTGATTAATGCATATAGTGTTGATCTAACAAATATGGTGACTTAATGGTCACTAGTGATGGTGGATCAGGTCTCCACAACCTATGGTGATTTAAGCATGTATTTGTAGCATCAATTAAGCCTTAAACCTATGGTTTCTTGGGTCATTTGATGCAATGGTCGGACCTATACTCCAACTGATGGTTTTAATATATGAACTTGACCTAATGGTTAAGATCTAATGTTTCTTCATCCAATAAATTGGAATGAGGCCTAAATGTAATATATTGGTCCTAATAAAGTGATTTAAATGGTTTCCTTTATGAGATCAACTTAATAAGCTCATTTACTGATGGCTTGTTTTAAATAAACAATCGCTTGTGGGTTTTACCCTACTCTCAATGGAACTTTTTGTGTTGTTAATCAAGGGGTGTCTAGGGTTAGATGGTGAATCTTTCTATAACACAACTCAATGAATTATAGGTGGTTTGTTCAAGATTTTTACTTATGTAAAACACCAATGGCTTTACCTTTTCAACATTTAATGGTAAGAAGTTGATGTCTCAATATTCCCATTGTTTTGGGTGAAGTGTGTAGTGTAATGTTATGATTCTGATGATGAGAATTTGATGGTTCAATGCCTTAAACTTGTAGTATTACCCTTTCCCTCGTATGATTATGATTTATAATCACCATAATGAATTAATGGGTAACCCTAATGAGGTATAGCTTGTTATACCTAGCTTTAATATAACTAAATGCTGGTAATTGGGTATGAATAGTCCTTGAACGATTAATACAATCATGGAGTACTCTCTTATTATTGTTGAAACCCTAGCATGCTATAACCCGATGGTTACACCTTAATTTATGTGTGGGTTCATACTTGAGAATAGTATGGAATGTGATTGTTATGCTTCACCTTATGCATCCATGATCTAATGGGGATGTTGTGAGTTAGGGTTTGGGTATGAGTGTTGATTAGTAACATTAATATAATTTATCTTGTTGAACCTAACTCTAATGCAAATAGATAAAGATGAGTATTGATGTTTAACCTTATTATATGATGGCATGATGGTGGAATAATCTCCTTATATGATCATAACCTTAATGCATTAATTGGTGGTTATCATAGCCACATGGTTGATACTTTCTTATGATGCAATATTGTGCTAATCCGATGTATTGTATGTAAGTGATGTTGTTGAGCCTTATTATAAGGCATGCAAAGATAATGATGATCTTGCATGGAATAGTATGATGGTCTTAATGACCTTTAGGTAGGGTTGAGCTCTGAATGAGGTGTAATGCTCTTGTGTTGATAAGGGTTGATACCCTGTGATATTGTGAAAAGGATTTATATCTTGTGATAGTATGATGACTAGTGTAGTCTCATGAATGGCAAGTGAATAGTACCATGTGACTATGAGATGAGAAATTATCTTTCACACATTTTAAATCTTTTGAAGTTGTGATATTTATATGCTTCCTAGAAGTGAATTAGGGTTTGTATGTCCACTTGTTTTATGCAGTCTTAATTTACCCAATTGGCATAATAAAAGATGCAATATTTCCATCTAGAAAATCTATTTAGGGTTATACATGACACTTCATATTGGATGATAACCCTTGTTGTTCTCTGTACATAGAGATGATGTTTAATGCATTAAGAGATAGTAGATATTCTGATGTTGTGGACATGCTCATGTTATAAATGTGTACATACAATAGTCATGTTTAAGTTGATAGAGATATTATTACTATTGGCTATGATTGTGACATTCGTTATCACATGTTGTTAGCTATGCTTATATTTCTAGATAAGCCTTTGTAACTAGAGATTCCTATACTACTAATCATGCTTATGAAGATAGTTGTGCTTATATTGTTAGCTCTACTTATGATGTTGGTATGTTCAACTTGATAGACATGATGATGTTGTTAGCTATGCTTATGATACTAGATGTAAAGAAGTGAAAACACCTCTCTACTAAAATTTGAACAATAAAACCTCTAGTCCAAACACACTCAGAAGGTATGATGGAGTGGGTGTAAAATTTTCAAATCTTTATTTAATGGTAACAAAAGACCAAAGTATAGAAGCGGAATAAAAACATGACTATATTCAATTATAAAACAAAAGGGTTACAACTTACATCATAAGGATCCATGTAGAGGAAATCTAAACCACCTCAAGATTGTCTCCAAGCTTTAACTGCTCAATCTAAGTCCAGGTCATCAAACCTTGTCATCCAAGTCCTCCACCTAGGGTTGGAAGCATACCCCAGCAAAAGAGAAACAACAGGAGACATCAACAAAGGCTGGTATGTGCATACTAAAAAGCAAATTGAGCAATTTATAAAGATTAAGGGACATCAAAATAAAAGGCTTCCCATGCAAGAGATAAGGACCACCCAAACGGGTATTAAGAGAAACTTAACATGACAAAAGGGATACTTGCCATAAAACAAAACCATAAAGAATGTGCAATACTGGCACATAAGGAGAGTAGGGCACACACCCCACAATAATCAATAACCTGCATGCATGTGAGATAAGCATAGCCCTAGAACAATATAAACGCAATTGGCGACCAAGCACAAACTTGAATCTGATAGAGAAAGGAATACTGCCAATCTCCCAATATATAAAGTTGAGTATGGATTACTGCCACACTCAATTACAGAGGAATGGTATACTGCCACCCTCCAAATAAACAATAGGGGATTACTGCCCCAAAATCAATGTAATTACACTACTCTAGTGCTACTGAATCACATTGCATGTAAATATAGAGGCAAGTAGAAAGTATAGTCAGAATTCTACAATGTTGCCATCACACAATGGACAACACAAACATATAAACATCCACATCATAATGGGCATATATCAACAAGTAAAATCCACATCACAGTGGGTATATATCATCAAAAGTCCAACTTGCACCAAGGCATAAGAAATAGAGTCAATGGAATATATATATGATCACAAGATCAATAACAATTAATATACTTCACATGAAGCATGATTTCAAAAGAACAAAACAATGTGTAGACTAATGTCCATAGGACCAAAAGTAAGACAAAAATAGGATAATTGCTCAAGAAGAATAATCAGGGATGCAAACATACATAAGAGACAAGAATTGATCAATATAGAAATAATAGGAGATGCAATCATACATCAACTTCAGATTTCAAAGTCCAAAGACACTTCTAGGTCCAAGCCTAGGCTTCCAAAGCACCTATTAGAATATATGTGGAATTCGAGTTAGGTTTCCATTAATTATTCAAACCCCTAAAAATGCCATTTTATTATGAGTAAATTAGGTTATCAAAAACCATGCCATATTTTGGGTTATATTTTCCTGAGTTCAAAACATATTTTATTATATTTTTCTGACTTATAAATTATTAGTTATGAATTATACAAGTTATTATCTTATTTAATTAGATCCATTAAATCACCCCTTCAAAAACATCAGATTCAGGAGAAAAAACCAACACTATCAGAAAGCTTTCATTTTTCTAAATCCAACGAGTATTTATTTGTAATTTTTGGCCAAATAGATAATTAGTTATCAATTTTATAAAATCGACCAATAAAAATTAATCAAATTGCCAAGTCAGCGAAGCAAGAAGAGAGAGGAGATAGCGGGGCCGACCTGTGACTTGGCCCAATAGGAAGTGGTCATGTCACCAGTCAGCCTCCCAGTTGACCTCACCCATAGATAAGGAAAACAGAGAGCAAAAAGATGATTATGCCCTAACCAGAAAACGAAGAAAAGAAGAAACATTGAGGGGAAAAACTGGGAAACCAAGTGGGGGATTCATCCCCAGACCTACTTGCGCCATTGCTGCATGAAGTAATAGGCATCAGCTAGGCAGATTTGGGCAAAATCGAAGCAAAGCAAGATGTGAATAACTGAGAGCATAGAATAGTAAAGCAAGGCCAACTGAACCTACCCAAAGCCTCAATCGAGGTGCCGGTGTCGTCGAGGGCCACAGATAGACGCCGCATCCCAGAACAAAAAAACCAACTCGTTAGAAAAGTGAAACATGGATGTGCAGAGAAATTAAGAGAAGAGAAAATCCATGTGAAGAGTTACGGAGGCAGCTGTACCAATATATATAGGCGACGTTGGGTGTAAGACCATAGGGTGTTAGGAGTTTTGAGAATCATGGCAATCAGATTGGGAAAAACTTGTATACACCACAAGAGACCACAAGTAAGGGCTTATTAGAATCAGAATCCAAATTAAAAACTGTAGGCAAAGAAATCATGTAATTTGGTGGAAAATCGATCGAGAAAATCACAAACAAAAATCAGCCCAGCTCGGCGCCACTGTAGCACTCCGAATAGGAGACGGTCGGGCGAGAGAGAAGACAGGTCATCATCTGATGAATCTGTAAACTTTGAGATTAAGAGAGAGCCATACGATCGAGCTGAAAGATGAGGAAAATGAAAAGAAGACCCGTTTGACAACATTAAATACAGAAACTATAGTCCACATGTGATTAGGATTGCATTTAATTAGCCTTTTCTCTTTCTTCTTTTTAAGGTGCAAACAAATCCAAAATTGGATGGAATTTTGCACAGAGGCTAATTAAAGCATGTAGATTCTGATTATGAAGTTAGATTTACCTTTTGACAACTTTTAGTGTGTTAACTAAATCAAATCACATTTTCTCTTTCCTCTCTCATATCTAGTATTATGATTATCCAAAAAGGATGAAACTTGACCCATAAGTCATATTTAATTTGTTAGATACGAGTTTGCCATAAATTTTACATATTGGAGTTGTTTGAGTATTTAATTAATATTTTGAAGGTTCTACACACTTTCTCTCTCCTAATTTTACCTTTTAAGAAAACTTACTCCAAATTGGATAAATTTTTTCCCAAAGGCTATATTTATTATGTAGATCACGAATCTAAGATTATTTTCCTCTTTTGGAGTCATTTATTATATTTATTACACCTTTTAGACAATTTCTCTCTCCTAACTTACCATATTATTTCAAGGTTGTCCAAATTAAATGAAAATTGACATGTAGGCTTATTTTGATGTGTAGATTACGAATTTGAAGTCTATTTTTAAATTTTGAGCCTTTATTACATGGATTATGCCATTAGGCCCATTAACTTCATTATGCATCCAATTAGGTTATTTATCATCTTATTATCACCAAATAAATTATATGACATATTAGATTACATTTTTCATACATTAGATTATTAGGTTCACTCTAACCTCAACCTTGTTTGGAAAAACCCAAAAGGTCAAAGTTTTAGGGTAGGGTTCTTGATCTGGTATGTTACAACACTCCACCCCTTAAAAAGGATTTTGTCCTCGAAATCAAAACATCCAATCATCAACAACCAACTACACTCCACCGCTTTAAGGGTTTAACCTAACCAGTCAAACTAAACAACTTTTAGAGCTACCCACATCTCTTAGTTGTGAAAGATTTTAGAGATTTATTTTCCTCATGTATCCAACTATTCAGTCACCATCTAGGGTTGAGTTTTAGGTCCTTGTGTCTCTAACCTATTAACCCTACATGAACATCCAAAAGTCATAGGGTAGGTCAACTATACCTTTATTTCAATCCTAGTCACAAAACTAGGGTTAGATTATACTGAACTAGAGTTTCATCTTCATTGTGACTTAGCTCGAGAAAACATTGACAAACCAGAGAAAATTTTTGTACATATAGTAGTATAATGAAAATAATTTTTGTTGATGAAATATTTTGCGATGTAAATCTAACATGTGCACTAAATATCAATACGAGAACCAAGTCACAATATTTCCATATGAATACTTCCTCATAACCTAATCTTATCCTCAAACAAAACCTTTTTGCAAAAGAAGATCATCATTGATCAAGTCTAGGGTCAACATCTCACTTAGAGCTAACTAGCAAAGTCAAGGGTTCTATAGGGAGACAAAATTGAACTAGTCAGATTCTGACTACCATGAGCTCTGATACCATGCTGTAAAGAAGTGAAAACACCTCTCTACTAAAATTTGAACAATAAAACCTCCAGTCCAAACACACTCAGAAGGTATGATGGAGTGGGTGTAAAATTTTCAAATCTTTATTTAATGGTAACAAAAGACCAAAGTATAGCAGCGGAATAAAAACATGACTATATTCAATTATAAAACAAAAGGGTTACAACTTACATCATAAGGATCCATGTAGAGGAAATCTAAACCACCTCAAGATTGTCTCCAAGCTTTAACTTCTCAATCTATGTCCAGGTCATCAAACCTTGTCATCCAAGTCCTCCACCTAGGGTTGGAAGCATACCCCAGCAAAAGAGAAACAACAGGAGACATCAGCAAAGGCTGGTATGTGCATACTAAAAAGAAAATTGAGAAATTTATAAAGATTAAGGGACATCAAAATAAAAGGCTTCCCATGCAAGAGATAAGGACCACCCAAATGGGTATAAGAGAAAAGTAACATGACAAAAGGGATACTTGCCATAAAACAAAACCATAAAGAATGTGCAATACTGGCAAATAAGGAGAGTAGGGCACACACCCCACAATCATCAATAACCTGCATGCATGTGAGATAAGCATAGCTCTAGAACAATATAAACACAATTGACGGCCAAGCACAAACTTGAACCTAATAGAGAAAGGAATATTTCCAATCTCCCAATATATAAAGTTGAGTATGGATTACTGCCACACTCGATTACAGAGGAATGGTATACTGCCACCCTCCAAATAAATAATAGGGGATTACTGCCCCAAAACCAATGTAATTACGCTACTCTAGTGCTACTGAATCACATTGCATGTAAATATAGAGGCAAGTAGAAAGCATAGTCAGAATTGTACAATTTTGCCATCACACAATGGACAACACAAACATATAAACATCCACATCATAGTGGGCATATATCAACAAGTAAAATCCACATCACAGTGGGTATATATCATCAAAAGTCCAACTTGCACCAAGGCATAAGAAATAGAGTCAAGAGAATATATATATGATCACAAGATCAATAACAATTAAGATACTTCACATGAAGCATGATTTTAAAAGAACAAGACAATGTGTAGACTAATTTCCATAGGACCAAAAGTAAGACAAAAATAGGATAATTGCTCAAGAAGAAGAATTGGGGATGCAAACATACATAAGAGACAAGACTTTCTCAATATAGAAATAATAGGAGATGCAATCATACCTCAACCTCAGATTTCAAAGTCCAAAGACACTTCTAGGTCCAAGCCTAGGCTTCCAAAGCACCTATTAGAATATATGTGGAATTAGGATTAGGTTTCCATTAATTATTCAAAACCCTAAAAACGCCTTTTTATTATGAGTGAATTAGGTTATCAAAACCATGCCATATTTTAGGTTATATTTTCCTAATTTCAAAACATATTTTATTATTATTTTCTGACTTATAAATTATTAGTTATGAATTATACAAGTTATTATCTTATTTAATTAGATCCATTAAATCACCCCTTTATAACATCAGATTCAAGTGACAAAACCAATACTATCAGAAAGTTTGCATTTTTCTGAATCCAACGAGTATTTATTTGTAATTTTTGGCCAAATAGATAATTAGTTATCAATTTTATAAAATCGACCAATAGAAATTAATCAAATTGCCAAGTCAGCGAAGCAAGCAGAGTGAGGAGATAGAGGGGCCGACCTGTGACTTGGCCCAATAGGAAGTGGCCATGTCACCAGTCAGCCTCCCGGTTGACCTCAACCATAGATAAGGAAAATAGAGAGCGAAAAGACGATTATGCCCTAACTAGAAAATGAAGAAAAGAAGAAACACGGAGGGGCAAAACTGGGAAACCAAGTGGGGGATTCATCCCCAGACCTGCTTGCGCCATTGCTGCATGAAGCAACAGGCAACAACTAGGCAGATTTGGGCAAAATCGAAGCAAAGCAAGATGTGAATAACCGAGAGCAGAGAATAGTAAAGCAAGGCCAACCAAACTAACCCAAAGCCTCAATCGAGGTGTCGGTGTCGTCGAGGGCCACAGATAGACGCTGCATCCCAGAACAAAGAAACCAACTCATTAGACAAGTGAAACATGGATGTGTAGAGAAATAAAGAGAAGAGAAAATCCATGTGAAGAGTTATGGAGGCAGGCGTACCAATATATATAGGCGACGTTGGGTGTAAGACCATAGGGTGTTAGGAGCTTCGAGAACCATGGCAGTCAGATTGGGAAAAACTTGTATACACCACAAGAGACCACAAGTAAGGGCTTATTAGATTCAGAATCCAAATTAAAAACTATAGGCAAAGAAATCATGTGATTTGGTGGAAATCGATCGAGAAAATCACAAACAAAAATCAGCCCAGCTCGGCGCCACTGTAGCACTCCGAATAGGAGACGGTCGGGCGAGAGAGAAGAAGGGTCACCGTTCGATGAATCTGTAAACTTTGAGATTAAGAGAGAGTCGTACGATCAATCTGAAAGATGAGGAAAATGAAAAGAAGATCCGCGTGACAACATTAAATACAAAAACTATAGTCCACACGTGATTAGGATTGCATTTAATTAGCTTTTTCTCTTTCTTCTTTTTAGGGTGCAAACAAATCCCAAATTGGATGGAATTTTGCACAGAGGATAATTAAAGTATGTAGATTATGATTATGAAGTTAGATTTACCTTTTGACAACTTTTAGTGTGTTAAATAAATCAAATCATATTTTCTCTTTCCTCTCTCATATCTGGTATTATGATTATCCAAATATGATGAAACTTGACCCATAAGTCATATTTAATGTGATAGATACGAGTTTTCCATAAATTTTACATATTGGAGCTGTTTGAGTATTTAATTAATATTTTGAAGGTTCTACACACTTTCTCTCTCCTAATTTTACCTTTTAAGCAAACTTTCTCCAAATTGGATAAAAATTTACCCAAAGGCTATATTTATTATGTAGATCATGAATCTAAGATTATTTTCCTCTTTTGGAGTCATTTATTATATTTATTACACCTTTTAGACAATTTCTCTCTCCTAACTTACCATATTATTTAAAGGTTGTCCAAATTAAATGAAAATTGACATGTAGGCTTATTTTGATGTGTAGATTACGAATTTGAAGTCTATTATTAAATTTTGAGAATTTATTACATGGATTATGCCATTAGACCCATTAACTTCATTATGCATCCAATTAGGTTATTTATCATCTTATTATCACCAAATAAATTATATGACATATTAGATTACATTTTTCATACATTAGATTATTAGGTTCACTCTAACCTCAACCTTGTTTGGAAAAACCCAAAAGGTCAAAGTTTTAGGGTAGGGTTCTAGATCTGGTATGTTACACTAGACTTATTCATGATGTTAGAGATGCTCATACTGCTAGACTCCTTATACTTTTAATAGGGATATGAGAATAGTCTGGCTAATGAAGATAGTTATTATATGCTCCTTTATGTATTTTGTTAATCATCAGTGTTATTGAGCTTATTTGTTATATATGACTAAACTGCTTAAACTGTCTCATTACCTAAAAATTTTGGAATCAATAAACATTTTTAGAGGTCATATCTCTTGGTGGGACATGGGTCTCACCCTTGTGGTTCGCCACATCTTTTTAGGTAATCAAAAGTGACGAAAACAAACTTGTCACAGCAAAGAGGAGCTATAGTAATGAATATGTGAGAAAGTTAAATAGATGTCTAGTGTGTCCTAGAGTCATCCCTGTACTCTCAGGTCTGGGCATGAAAAGTTTGTATATAGTGTTTCAAACAAATTAGAATTTTGTTAGCATGTTAATGCTTGTTTGTGTGGCATATACAAATATTGTTCTCATGTGTATATATGTTGTGGCTAAGGTTATATAACAATTTATATCAAATTCTTGTCATAGTATGGATACTAGAAAGATATTGGGCTCTTATGTAAATGTTTCTGAGCAGGTGTTGATGTTGAAATTAGTTTTTATTTACCCATATTTTTGGGTATGTGATTAATTAGTGATCGATTGTGTTTTATGTTTTTAGTAATCTCATTTAGTGTAACAGTTTCTCACAGTTGCTAACGACTGATCAAGTGTTTCTTGGAGAAGAAGCACACTGCAACAAAAGTTGTCCTTGGACTTGCTCCAAGATGTGGTATAACTCTTATTACCATCCTTCCTAGATAGATCGTTGTTGATGCAGTCTCACTGGTTAGGGAATCTAACATTAAAAGTTTTCTTTTTACTACCTTATCTGTCACCCAAATTTCCCAACAATGATGCCCTCAAACTACGACTCATGAAATATTCCATGTTTGATCTAGACATTAGCTGGTATAACACTATGGAAGGTGATCACATCACCACTTGGCAATCCCTTTAAGAAAAAATCCTTAAAAAGTACGACCCCCGTCTCTCACTTACCAAATTTAAGGGCAGCTCACCCATTTTTCCATAAATCTAGGAGGAACCATGGGAAAAATCTTGGGAGTGATTTAAAGAACTCCTTCATTGTTTTCCACATCATGATATTTCCCAAGTACAATTAACTTATACATTCTATCAGGGAGTCAAAAAGATACCAAGACCTTTCTTGACACCTCATCTGGAGATAACTTCATGTTCTAGAACTTTGACAACACTTAGGAAGTTGTATAAAGAAACATTGAGACCCAAGCCCAATATAGTCGAGGGCAAGGGGCATTTCTCAATGTCCAAGGATGAAGATAGCTCTGATCTCAAGTCTATTACTGAAAGTCTCAAGATGCTCATCTTGAAGCAAGACTGACTAGAGTCTTCTTTCAATGGCTACAAAATAAGAGGACTACCTCAATCTCTACAACAAAAAGTGAAGTCTACAAAATTTCTTTGTATTATTTTTTGAGGCTATGGTCTTTCTGGGCAACAGGAAGAAAATGGAGGATCTCAACTCCATACACATCATCCTTGGCCATCTTATTACAATTAAAATCAAACCAAAAGTCATCCTTGTTTCCAATATGACAACCCCTTCATTGCAAAAACTATAGTGCAACAATGTCCTCCTCAAATGAACCAAGGTTTTACACTTCCAGCTTTCCAATATAACAATAAAAAACTTTAGAACTGAGGTAACAATTGGGATAGTTTCCAAAATCATGGGTAGAAATTTCAAACCGCAACTAACAACCTCAGATGCAGCAGCCCAATCCCATTCCTCCACTGAAGAACAACTAGCCAAGTTAAAACAATTAATCCTATCCCAAATGGCTTATCAGAAAATAACTAAATCTTAGGTAGACTATCTCATTTCCAACCAATGCCTTCCAATAGGATCCTTTGTGGGAAACCTGACAATAATACCAAGAATCCTAAACAATTGAAAGTTATCTCCACTCATTTTGGGAGCGTGTATGCTCCTCCTCATCCTGTTCCTAAGAAACCCCAATGTATTCCCATTAACTTCAACGACAATGATTATGTGATGATTGAAAAAGACCAACTACCGAAAGCATTTGCCAATCCCAGTGTAGAGAAGCCTTTTGTTGTTGAATATTCACCAATTGAGTTTGTCAAGCCTAGTAGACCAATTTACAATCTGTACCCCCTTATCAAGATCGCCTCAAGCAGATGAGGCTAGAGACCAAATTCATTAAGTTTAAAGACACCATGAAGAAACTTCATGTGGACACCCCTTTTCAGGATGCACTTTAGAGATTCCCTCATGTTCCAAGTATCTAAAAACCTTGTTGACAAGGAAGTACACCATAGAGATATACAAGACCATAAAACTCAGAGGAACCACATCTGTATCATTTCAACAAAATGTCTAAGATAGAACCTGAATCTTTTGGAATTAGGTGTTATCTAGGTGATAACACTTGTAGAAAGTGTCTTCCATACTTAGGTGTCAACATCTCAATCATGCCTTATAGTCTATGTAAAATATCAGGTTTCATAGATATGCTTCCCGTATTGATGACTATCTAGTTGACATGCATATTCATTTATGATGAACCCATGAGCATCATCAAGGATGTACCAATGATAGTTAGCAAAGAAACATATGTCCCTTACATTTTTTTTATCATAAACATTAAGGAAGATCTATGTTAATGCCTTATCTTCAGCCATCCATTTATAACTATGAGCCACACCTTGATAGATGTGGAAGTGGGCACAATCCTCTTATGTCTAGGAAAGCAAAGTCTAGAATTCCAAGTTTTTCAAAGTATGAGAGGACCAAGATTTCAGGAAGAAGTCTATCTACTGGACTGCGTGGAGAAAATCTCCCAACTTAGGAAAGAATGGGACTTTCTATAGATCCAATGAAAATAGCTCTCATATCTCCGATTGATTTTGATTTGATGATGAGCAAATTGACCAATGATGATCCCATCTTGACACCTTTAAAGAAGACTCTCAAGCCAAATTTCAATACCTAAAGATAGTCTCTATCCTAGAAGAGAAGGTCGAGTCACCTAAATCTCCTGAGATGAAGACCCTACTAGAAGGACTCAAGCATGTTTTCCTTGATGACTAAGAGACTTGTCCTGTCATAATAAATTCTTACCTGTCATTTGAGCAAGAAGATAAACTTATGACTGAATTAAGGAAAAGAGATGTTCTCTTGGAATATAAGATGACTAACCTAACAAGGTTTAGTCAAGTCATATGTCTGCACAAGCTCCCCGTGCAAGAAGAATACAAGCCCTCAAGAGACCCTCAATGCAAGATGAATCCCAACATGAAGGAAGTTGTTTATCTTAAGGTCATCAAGCTTCTTACTATAGGAATTATATATCCAATATATTACTCATCATGCATGAGCCCCGTCCAAGTTGTGTCCAAACAAGGTGGCACTATCATGATAAAGAATGATAACAATGAACTCAATTCCACTCACACCTTTACCTAGTGGAGGATGTATATTGACTACCACCAGCTAAACAAGGCCACTAGAAAGGATCACTTCCCTCTTGCCATCCTTGACTCTTTGTTGGAGTGTCTTACTCCCCATGAGTACTTCTATTACTTGGATGGGTACTCGAGGTTCTATTAGTTCCCCATCCATCCTGATGACCAAGAAAAAGCTACCTTCATCGGCCCTTTTAGCACCTATGCTTTCAGAAGGATGTTGTTAGGCCTCTACAATGCTTCCTCCACCTTCCTATGGTGCATGACAGTGATTTTTTATAATTTGATAGAGATTGTTATGGATATCTTTATGTATGCTTATTTGTTTATGGAGATTGTTTTTACTCCTTCCAACAACATCTATCTCTAGTGGTTGAAAGGTGTGAAGAGGCATACTTCGTTTTGAACTTAGAAAAGTGTCATTTTATGGTGACAGAAGATTTTGTCCTTGGCCTTAGAGTGAGCAACATGGTGATTGAAGTCTATCGAGCAAAAATCAAAGTCTTCGCCAAGCTCCCTCCCCCTCCTTTTTTGGCTCGTTTGTGCTTTTCTTCGGCACCTTGTCTTTTACCATAGATTTGTTCATGATTTCTCCAAAATTGTCAAACCCATTACCAACCTCCTACTAAAAGATGTCGCGTTCAAATTTGATTAAGCTTCCATCAATAGGTTTGAAATCCTAAAAAGGGAACTCACTTACGCTCTTATCATCCCCACGTAGGATTGGTTACTACCGTTCGAGGTTATGTGTGATGCCAGTGACTATGTCATAGGAACTTTTCATGGGCAAACAATCGATAAGAACCATCTCGTTATCTACTATGACTCAAAGACCCTACAAACACGTAGCAAAACTATACCACCACTAAGAAGGAGATGCTAGCAATAGCCTATGTTTTCGACAAGCTTTTTTCATACTTGGTAGGATCTAAGGTTGCTGTTTACACAAACCATGTTGCCATCCTCTATCTGATGACCAAAAAGGATGTGAAGGCTAGACCCATTTGGTGGGTGTCCTTATTTCAAGAATTCGATATGGAGATCCTTGATAAAAAGTGTGAGAACCCATTACACTAAATGAGATTACTCAAAACATAAAACATAATCAATCATTAATTAACCACATACCCAAAAATATGGGTAAATTAATACCAATTTCAATGTCAGCACCCACTCAAAAACATTTGCATAAGAGCCCAACATCTTTCTTATATCCATACTATGCCAAGAAATTTTTGCAAATTGTTCTATCACCTTATATACAACATATATACACAGTAGAAAAATATTTGTATATGCCACACAACAAACATTAACATGCTAAAAAAATTCTGATTCGTTTGAAACACCATATACAGATTTTTCCTACCTAGACCTAAGAATACATGGATGACTCTAGGACACACTAGACATCTAATCATCTTTCTCAAAGATTCATTATTATAGCTCCTCTTTTCCACCACATGTTTATTTTCGTCACTTCTGATTACCTAAAAAATGTGGTGAACCACAAGGGTGAGACCCATGTCCCAGCAAGAGATATAACCTCCAACAATGTTTATTGATTCCAACATTTTTAGGTAATGAGATAGTTTAAGCAGTTTAATCATATATAGCAAATAAACTCAACGACACTAATGATTAACAAAATACATAAAGGATCAGATAATAACTATCTTCATTAGCCATACTATTCTCATATCCCTATTAACAATATAAGGAGTCTAGCAAAATGAGCATCTCTAACATCATGAATAAATCTAGTATCATATGCATAGCTAACAACATCAACATGTCTAACAGGTTGAACATATCAACATCATAAGAAGAGCTAACAACATAAGCACAACTATTTGGATAATCTTGATTAGCAATATATGCATCTCTAGTTACAAGGGCATGACTAGCATGCTAAACATAACTAACAACATGAGATATCTAGCATCATGAATATAATCAACAGTAGCAATATAATTATCAACACAATCATAGATACCATATGTATGCATCTACAATATTAAGCATATCCACAACCTAAGTATATCTACTATATCTTAATTGGACTAAGCATCATCTTTATGTAAAGATAACAAACAAGGGTTATCATCCAATGTGAAACATCGTGTATAACCCTAAACAAATATGCTACACGACTATATTACATCTTTTATTACGCCCTTGGGAGTTTGAGTCATACCACTCAAAGTCCAACTGACCACCGCTTGGTTGCAATCAGCTCCATATAGGATCTAGGAAGAGTCGGACTCCAAGATCTTCTCCATACTCGGTCAGTACGAGTCTACATCGTAGTGACATATAGTCAAACTGCAAAATAGTGACATATAGTCCTGTAACTAGCCCACCTTGGTACATGTCACAATTCTAGCATCTAGGGTATTTAAACCCAATCACTGAGGTACAACTGTAGTTGTCCTCTAATCACATCATGTTATAATCACTAAGACCCGACCAAAGTCATTCTAAAAAATTGGACTAGGTATGATTGCAACCATCCTCCCAAAACACTAGGTGTTAGGATGACAAGAACCCTGCATACTCAATAGTATGCACTCCATGTTTCCCCTAGGAATACTCATTTCAGCATCCATCAAGTTTTGACACTGAATATGGTTCTATGTCACATGGCACTACATGATTAGAGTTTTACTTGATTAGTTATCTCCAACTGGGTGAATTAAGGTAGCATCAAACAAGTGGACATACAAACCCTAATTCACTTCTAGCAAGCATATAAGCATCACAACTTTGAAAGTTATAGAACGTGTAAAACACAATTTCTCATCTCATCATCACATGGTACTATTCACTTGTCATTCATGAGATTACACTAGTCATCATACTATTAAAAGATATAAATCCTTTTCACAATATCACAGGGTATCAACCCTTATCAACACAAGAGGATTACACCTCATTCAGGGATCAACCATGCCCAAAGGTCATTACGACCATCATACTATTCCCTGTAAGATCATCATTATCATTCCATGCCTTATATCAAGGCTCAACAACATCACTTACATATAATACACCAGATCAACACCATATTGCATTAATGAGCTAGGAAATATTCATAAACAATCATAGAAGGGTCCATTAAGAATATTCCTTTATTACATCAACATGCAAGTAATATAGATATGATTACCCTCATCATATTCATAAGGACATGTTTATCATAAGAAAGTATCAACCATGTGGCTATGATAACCACCAATTAATGCATTAAGGTTATGATCATATTAAGGAGATTATTTCACCATCATGCCATCATATAAGAAGGTTAAACATGAATACTCACCATTATCTATTTGCATTAGAGTTAGGTTCAACAAGATAAATTATATTAACATTACTAATTAGCACTCATACCCAAACCCTAACTCATGGCATTCCCATTGGATCATGGATGCATAAGGTGAAGCATAACCATCACATTCCATACTATTCTCAAGTATGAACCCACACATAAATCAAGGTGTAACCATTGGGTTATAGCATACTAGGGTTTCAAAAATAATAAGATAGTACTCCATGATTGTATTAATCATTCAAGGACTATTCATACCCAATTACCATCATTTAGTTATATTAAAGCTAGGTATAACAAGCTATACCTCATCAGGGTTGCCCATTAATTCATTATGATGATTAAAAATCATAATCATATGAGGGAAATGGTAATACTACAAGTTTAAGGCATTGAACCATCACATTCTCATCATCAAAATCATAACATTACACTACGTACACACTTCACTGAAAATAATGGGAATATTGAGGCATAAACTTCTAACCATTAAATGTTGAAAAGGTAAATCCATTGGTTGTTTACATAAGTGAACATATTGAACAAACCACCTTTGAAGTCATTGAGTTGTGTTATAGAAAGAGTCACCATATAACCCTAGACATCCCTTGATTAACAACACAAAAAGTTCCATTGAGAGTAGGGTAAAACCCACAAGCGATTGTTTATTTAAAACAAGCTATTAGTAAATGAGATTCTTAAGTTGATCTCATAAAGGAAACAATTTAAATCACTTTATTAGGACCAAAATATTACATTTAGGCATCATTCCAATTTATTGGATGAAGAAACATTAGATCTTAACCATTAGGTCAAGTTCATATATTAAACCATCAGTTGGAGTATAGGTCTGACCATTACATCAAATGACCCAAGAAACCATTAGTTTAAGGCTTAATTGATGCTACAACTAAATGCTTAACTCACCATAGGGTTTGGAGACTTGATCAACCATCACTAGTGACCATTAAGTCACCATAGGTTGTTAGATCAGCGCTATATTTATTAATCTCCATCGAATAACAAGCTAATGTCACCATTGATTGATAACATCATTATGGTACTTAGTTGTTGATCATTAAGATTATAATTAGGATGAAACATGACCTAATGGGTGAATTTTAGTTGACACCATTGGTCACCACCATCAATTTTCATGAAGACAACACCATAGGGTTGTTGCAATGGTACCATCATCAGGTCATGGGTTTATAGAAGAAATCAGCTTAAAACCCTAAAATTGACCATTGGTTGATAGGTGCTTAGCACCATAGGTTGTCAAACCAACCTGATACAAGTCATATTATACCTTAGGAATAGTGTACACATGATAACAGGTTCATTTAGAACTGAAATTAGAACATAGAATATTATAAAAATTGAAATCCAAGTCAAGCATAGCTTTTTAGTGCATGTATCATCATTTAAAAGTAAGAACGTGAGCTAGCAAGCTTATTGTAAGAAATAAATGTGGAGCAAGTTATAAAAATTGCCTATAATTAGAAGATAAAATCCCAAATATAAGAAAACATGAGAAGTTAGAGTAGAAAATCCAAGCATAAGTTGTGAACTTGTCCATCTAGCACCTTTCTTCATCAAATGAGAAAACCCTAAGCATAAGGAGCAAGAAAGGTATGGTTTTAGTGCTTTAGAGAAATTTCTACCATGAAACAACAAGGTTCCAACCTGTAGGAAGGTCTAAGGAAGGAGAAGAGCAAGGGAAATGGAGAATAAAGGAATAAAACAACTTGCCTTGGTCAAAATCCCTAGAAGATGACCTTGGAAACCCCTAAGTAGGGCTAGATGGAGATCTAGGAGACCTTTTTCTCCAAAAAGAGGTTGTTTTCTACCTTTCAGCACTGATTTCCACAGAAAAATAGAGTAGAGTCTTTGATCCAGGTTAGAGGAAAGAGAAAGCAAGAAAAGTTTCATACTTGGGCAAGGAAGAGGTAAATATAGCCCATGGATAAGGATGGAAGCAAGCATGAGGTGTAAAAGTAGCTTTCCCATGTGTCCATGGCCTTAAACTATTAAGAATATATAAGCACACACACAATAAGATCCCCCACCATCCATATAGACCTTATTAGCTCTCCTTTGTCTAATTTCCAAGCCAATCAAATAATTCATTAGTTGATAGCTACTAAAGGTAGCTCATCCATGAAGGGGTAAACCCTAAAATACCCTTGGAGAAAACACCTTCAAACCAAGGTTTAACCAGGATCCCCATGGATAAAAATGATCAATAATGATAATATAACATCTAAGAAACATAATTCATGTGATAAATTGCAAAGAAAACCTCTCAATTGGGTAAATTGCATAAAAGTCCAAAACATGCATAAAATTGCATAACTTGCACAAACATTGTCCAAATTGGACCAAACTTGAAACTTAAGCTTTTATTATGATTAAAAATCATATCATAAGGTTAAATTAGGGTTATATGAATTCAATTATGGTAATTAAGCTTGTTCAACACTTTAAGCAAGATTAGGGGTCTCACAAAAAGGGTTCAAAAAATGTTGTCGGCCATCTCAATTGTCTTATCTCCTAAGATGACAATGTGATCCCAATCGACAACTCATTTCCAGATGACCAATTGCTTAAATTAGAAACTTACTTCCCTTGGTTTTCTGATTATGTGAACTACCTAGTGGCTGGTGTCCTGCATCCTAAATATAAGGGACACTCAAAGGTAAAATTTCTACAAGATGTTAGAAACTTTTATTGGGATGACCCATGTGTGTTTAAGTTATGTGTTGATGGATTTTTCATATATTTGTCATAGAAGATGAAGCTTGTGATATTTTGGTGCAATGTCATTCCAACCCTACTGGTGGGCATATGAGTTCTCAAAATATGGCTAGGGTAATTCTCCGATGCAGTTTTTACTGACCCACTATGTTCAAAGATGTCTATCATTTCATTCTTGCATGCAACTAGTGTCAAAGATCAGGAAACATTTCTAAAGGGACCATATTCCTATGACTTCCTGAGAACAATTAGAAATTATACATTTGGGGGGTTGACTACGTGGGACCTATCCCTTCTTCATTTGGATTTGAGTATATTCTTGTTGTTGTGGACTATGTGTCCTAATGGGTGGAGGTTGTTCCCCCAAAAACTTGTGACTCCAAATCAGTGATGAGATTTTTTTAAGGACACTATCTTTCCTAGGTTTAGAGTCCCTCACACTGTAATACAAAATGGAGGATCACACTTCCTAGAACAAAACTTCAAGACATTCTTGAAAAGATATGGTGTGCACCATGAAGTCACTTCTCCCTACCATTCTTAGACCAGTGGCGAGGTAGAAGTCTCTAATTGACAAATTAAACCTATTCTGGAGAAGGTTGTGAATCACACGAGAAAGGATTGGGCATTGAAGCTCAATGAAACCTTGTGCACATACCAAGCTGCCTTTAAAACACCCCTAAGAATCACTTCATTTTGAGTTATTTATGGAAAATCATGCCACCTCCCCGTTGAAATGGAACATAAGCCAGTTGGGCTCTCAAAACCCTTAATTTTGATTTGTCTTTGGCTGGGGAGAAATGTCATCTCCAATTTCAGGAGTATGAAGAACTTCACATGATTGTTTACAAAAGTACTAGGATCTACAAAGATTGAACAAAGATATGGCACGATGGCCACCTGAAGCAGAAAGATATCCAGGTGGAAATCAAGCTCTTGTATAAAACTCCAAATTGGGAGTGTTCCTAGGAAAACTCAAATCAAATTGGTATGAGACCAATCTTGTGAAACATACCTATCCACATAGATCGTTCATTCTCTGGGACAAGTTCAAGGCTAATTTTTCGTCTATGGACATAGGTTCAACTGCTATCTCACTATAGATGACTTTGTAGTGCAAGGAGTAAGACATTATCCTCCCACATCTGATCATGAGACAACCTCAACCCTTACTTCTCTCAAACCTGAACTGCCCACACTTTAATTATAGAAGTCAGACCTTTGATAGTAAACTAGGGTGCTTGTTGGGAGGCAATCCAAAACTTTCTTTTCTTTTCCTTTATTCTCTTATATTTCTTTTTTCTTGTCATCCCTTTTCACTAACTTTATTTTTTCATTTGATATTGAAGGGAAATTTCAAAATATCATTATTTGAATCGATCAGTTGGTCCTCAAACTGATCGACTAGAGAGGGTAGGTGTATCGACATTTGAAACATTTCATTTCCCCCTACAACAGTTGAATCGAGCGACTGAGTACACCATTTAATCGACTGGAGGACCACATATCCCCTATAAATATATGCCCACTTGGGGGTCAACTCACCATTTTTACCCTATCCACCACCCCCCCAACAAAATCAGATCCTCTTCTTCAACGCCTTCTCACAGCCATCAGCCTCAGCAAGTCAACCGATTGGCGACCTGACTTGCCACCACAATACCTCACTACCATAGCCAGGTGAGTGACTAGCTTCTCCGACTCACCGTCCTTTGTCATCGCCTCGTGTAGCACCTGCCCAGGCGATTTGGTCAACGTGCTTACCGACTTGCCACTGCCAAACATCCTGTAGTAGTTGTCCTTTGTCGCTACAGTCGCAACAACTCATCCGACCCCCCCACATACCCCCAATCCAGTAGCCATCGTGAGAAACACCTATACTAGTTGCCACCTTCTTCCTCCCTTGGCATTCCCTCCAGTTCACAGTCAACCGGTCGGTTGGCTAACTTGCCATCCTCTTCCACTCCTAGCCCAGTAGATAGATCGACCTTCCCAATTGAGCGATTGAGACCTCTCTACTTCAATCTCATAGCCTTCACTTGATCGACCCATTTCCTAGTCAAGTGGTCACCATACTCCTTAGCGAAAGCAACTCACTCTATAAGTCGATCAACTCAATCTTCATTCGACGACTAGCTCTCTTTAGAAACAAACATGTCTCAAGATGGTTTCAAATGTGGTTTATTTATCCGTTTCTACAAGGGTAAAGATATGGCACACAACCCCCCCAACCCTCATCACCACCATGTCTTGGGGGTAGGGATCCATATTTAGGATCCCACTAGTGACACCTTCCCTGAAATCCCTGAGGAAATGGGCGGCTAACATTAACATGATTGATGAGTTCATTGACCACACTGAGGCTAGATGCACCACAAATCTGACTCCCACACCCACATCTTCTGTCGGGCCATGATTTGCCCCTCTCTGAGCAATTGCATCCAGTTCATTGATGACGATCATCTAAAGTGGTATGAAGACATGCGAGCAATTGGGGTTATGATTCCTATATGAGTGTGAGAAACCACTCTCTCTTCCCCTTGGCATACATGATTACATTGACACCATCTTGAAAAGGAATCACATATCACACTTCCTATACCACATATTATCTATTTACATCGATCTTTCCCTAGAGTTCATGACGACCTTTCAGCAACATTACAATGCACATGATGGATCCAGATATATGATGTGAATCTTTAGGGAGAACATACACATTATTGCCAGCCAGATCACTTCTATTATTCTCAATGCCTAAGATTCTTAATGGTTTACAAGATGCATGGAGATTCACCATCCCTCTTATCTTAGTCGGTATGTTATAGATTAATTTTTGGTGGATCTTACTAACATGCGTCTCTCTATTCCTTCGACACCAAAGGCCTCTAGTTTGCACAACCCATTGGTCCACTGTCTACACAAGATCCTTTCCAGCACCATCTATAGTAGGATTGGCAAGCATGTCACTATGACAATACAAATCTCTACACCTTATGGTACCTGCTCAATGGAGATCCCTTCGATTAGGAGAGTGTTATCAACAACCACATCCATATCCAGGCAAGCCATACACCAGTTTAGCTTTTAGCTTGGGCCACATCCTCACCACCATCATTGTATCTCTAGGCTTCATCTACATACCCTTTGAACCATCCTACCTAAGGGGACTCAACACTTAATTGATATTCCATATATGTAGCCCAATCATGTTATACTCCCTTGTTGGTATGTATGCCATGAGAGCCAATCATGGTATGATTGGTGGGATACATTTAGATTGATTTGATTAACATCAAAGGCAAGCTTCCAATTCTTTCTGGTTCAGTCATACGAGATAATGATAGAACAAATTGAATGTCTAGAGAATGACAGTACTCAATGATGTATGCTTTCAGGTTGAGGACCTGAACGATGAGATCATACGGATTCTAAGAGTTTGTACATTCTTATCATGTCCCTAGTCGGATGTCATTGTGGAAGGTAGATAGACAACAATGACACACAAGACTAGATTGTGGTGTTGGTTGATGACAAAATCTCATTAGTCATGATATCGAAATATCAAACCAAACACATAGGTACTTGTTAGAGAACAAGCGTACCGGGCAGACCCACTGTGAGTTTGACACATGGAACCATGACATGGTAGTCACAGTCAGTTCTCATAGTGATGGTGGTGAGTGTGATTCTTTGACCTGAAATCACTACACTCAACACATGTCATTGGGTACATTTTGACATCATCAAATGAAGTCCTGAAACATGGGTTGTTATAAAGGTGATGATTGGGTGGCTTTCACACATGGGGCTTTGAGGGGTGAGTGATAGATATGGGATTTGTCCCTCCTGAGGGAGTCTGATATCCATGGCCACTTGATGAGTAGGATTGAGACAGGCGTGCATGCATGTGTGAATCAGTATGTGATATTGATGTCATACATATCTCCTCCAATCTACTCTGAGATCAAGAAAGTGAATGAACATTGAAAGGATGATTGTTCCATGCCTTGAGTTCATTCGGGATATCAGTGACAAAGGAATTATACATTCACTAGAACACCATCACGGATTGTAGGATTGAAAGTTGTTCTCCAACTTTCCTTTTCACTTGGGTAGCACTGATGTGTGACTAGGCACCGCTCTTTGCTTGTGAAGTCATAAGTGTTATGGACTTTCACTACCAACGTGAAATGGACCTGCAGGGTCACATACATAGGATTTAACATGGAAGAGGAGTTTATCCACAAACGATGTTTAAATTGATTACTAAAGGAGTTTAGTAGTTCAATTAAACACTCAATCAATTGATATCTCAATATCATAGTGTTCAAGGTGTTGGATCGATTGATTAGAGTAACGAATTGATTGAAACTGCAATTGGTTGATTTTGCATAGTCTGCACTCCCAACCGATCGGCTCATGTGATGAACCGATCGGCTCAGGTTGGTGAACCGATCGGCTCAAGTGGTGAGTCACTTGGCTCATGTGTCATGAAACGATCAGCTCAATTGTTGAACCAGTCGATTCGTGTGACCAACTGAGATAGTTTGGAAAGTCAGAAGATTCTTTTTGCAAAAACATATTTGTTTCACTTGTATAAATTTGATTTGGACAAGGACTAATATTTGATTAGTTGGAAACAAACTTTGAAAGTCAATTCGAGTTGGACCAGGACCATGAACCGATCGGCTCATTCTTGAACTGATTGGCTCAGGTGTCCCAACCAATTAGTTCAGGTGTGAAACGATCGGCTCAGGCCCCCAACCGATCAGTTCATGCTTGAAACGATCGGTTCAGCTAGTGTAGTTGGTTGTTTTGTGGAAAATCTCGAACCCTTCTACTCCTGCTTCAATCCCGCATTGCCTGAGGTAGAGAACCCTATCCCGTGACCCTCCTATATATATAGGGGTATTGGGGCTTCTCAAAAATAACAACTCAGAACACCAGTTTCTTTGCAAATTTGTCGTTCTCTCTGGTTGTGGTAACTGAGAGAGCCCGAGCAAGTGCTACCTGATAAGGGAGGTACAACAAGGGAAAGACAACTACTGAAAAGTGACTAGTTGCAGGAGAATGTGTTAGTGACTAGTACACTGACAGGAGGGTGCAAATCCTTATGATTCCTTATGGGACAAGGAGATTGGAGTTCCAGGTGGTCTGTGTGGACTACTGTAGAGGCGAGAGACTTCTTCTACTCAGAGGACAACTATCAATCCCAATAGTCTCGATGAGACCAAGAGCTGCACAGACACATTCCAAGATAGGAGGTGAAGACCGTGCAAGCCATGAGGTAACATCTCTGAGCAAGCCTCAGGACAAGGTATGTCTCCACAAACCATCTTTCCTACTGTATAGACGTTGACGCGATTCCTTTTTACTGGGTTCGAGGAGGAGAAAACTTTTGTTTCCACTGCCTTCTCTATCTCTCCTAAAACCCAACATCCCTAATGTCTAATCAGGTACCTATTCCCTTATCTTTCATGATAGCACTACCCAGATCACACGACCCCTCCATTCTAGGTTTTCCACAACTATCCTATTCTACTGTCTCCAAAACTTTCCAACCCAGATACAATAGTTTCTCCAGGAGAACCCAGTTCCTGAGGATGTCATCCCCGAGCCAACAACCCATCACAGGAGCATCCCTCTAGAGGCAAATGATGATGAATCTAGTCCTCCTCCTCTTCCAGTGCCATGCCAAACTAGGAAAAATGCTAGTGAGGATGAAGGCCCTAAAGAACCATATGTCTTCTATGAGATCAATCAGTAGTTGGATCACATCAAAAAATCCCAACAACAAATGGAGCATGAGAAGTATCGCCAGGGCCACCATCTCAACCACCTATATCTGATGTAGCGCTCCTAGGAGCACTGACAT
Organism: Alisma plantago-aquatica; assembly: GCA_963693085.1. Classification (NCBI taxonomy): domain Eukaryota; kingdom Viridiplantae; phylum Streptophyta; class Magnoliopsida; order Alismatales; family Alismataceae; genus Alisma; species Alisma plantago-aquatica. The sequence continues at coordinate 514,950,130 of OY856410.1, read as the reverse complement.
GTTCAGAGTGGCCACTACGCTCCCACCCAGTCATTCTACGAGTAGCATGGGGCTCACCAGGTGTATCTTGACTCCAACTCCTAGTATTGGGGATGTGACTACTATGAGACCAACTCTTCATCTGCTCCTCCCCCACCTCATTCTACACCCCCCAAATAATCTTCTTCCCTCCATCTCATATTTAAGATTTTCTTAGGATGAGAAAAATTCTAAGTTTAGGGTGGAGGTGGGTGGTACATATCGATTCCACCCCCTCTATGATCCCTTTTTCTAGCATATCCATCATTTCATATTTTCTTGCATTTAATCTTTTGTTTATTTTGTTTCATTTCCCTTGTATGATATGGCCTTTCTCTAGTTAAACAGTAATTTTATATGCATGTATTAATATATCCCTCTTGATTGAAGTGAACATCTTGTGATATAATAATATTAATACCATCTTTGTTAGAAAGCATATGTCATTTGAGAGCTTAATTAACACTATTTCCCGGGAAAGTTGAAAAGCCTTAATGGATAGATAGGAACCAAACACAATGTTTCTTCATTAGAATTGTGAAAATAGGTTGTTAAGTTTCTAGAATTTTGCTTGTTATAGAATAATTTGAAATAATGTTATAATACTCACAAAGCATTAAAATCAAAAAAGTGAGAATGCAAATATTCAGATTTTTTTAAACTTCTTGCACCACCGTCCTACCTCTCCATCCCACTAAAAAAAATCAAAAGCCACAACATGTGTCAAACTCTAAGTTTAGGGTGGCACACCCCTTCATCCCTCTCTATTACTTCTTCCATACTCCTCATAAATTTAATAGGGTTGTACCACCAAGAAAAGATGTTGAAGTGCACATCAAAACATGCAATCAACGTAATTGCAATAAAAAATTAAAAGATCGCGAGTCAAATCGAGGAGATATTTCCTTTTTCCACACCCTCCTTCACTCCTTTTATCATACCTAGGGAAAATATCCATACCCCCAATTCACCTAAAAGAAAAACCCTCATCTTGTGCAAACTCTTGTGAGAACATGCAAGATTACCAATAATAGAAGGGATATGGCATCTATTTACTTGCAAGTCTTGAAATGGAAGCAAGTTGTGAAGAAAATTTGAGTGAAGAATGCTGAAAAGTTTTGCTTCATGATTCTAGGAAATTAGGGTGTCTTAGCCTTGAAAGGTTGTGAGGACAATGTAGTGCTATGAAAGCGAGGTGAACAAGGTGTCAGAATAAATTGGTGGGTGCCTATGATTTTTTATGGCTCAAAGGTGAGAAGTGGTCAAATTAAGGGTATTTTGATGAATGCATATTCATCCATTTTATGGCATCCTTTAGGTCATTTATTTAGGACATCATGATGCTTTCTCCTAGTTTTAGGAATTAATTTCAACTTCCTTACCTTTATCTCATTAATTAGATTCCTATTAATTTTTCTCACTTTTTGTAAGTTTTATGCTCATTCTTACATCTGCAACCTCAAGTCCAAGATGCACTTCATTACCTTAAGAATTAAAAGATTCAGTAGTTGTTTCAGCCTCCTAGAAGACCAGTCAGTCAACTCACCCCCTCTTGGTTATCGATTCGGTAACAAACTTGGAAGAAGTCACAATTAACAATTGGTCGACTAGACATTCATTCGATTGACTCAAACCCATTAAAAAGGCACTTTTTCATGGTCAAACCAGCTAATTTTCCTCAAGTCGGCTGACTGGTGTTCCTTAAAGCCGAAGTATCAATCTATCAAATTGCACTTCCCCTGCTTAGAAATTATGCAACAATTAATCATGTTGATCGACTAGACAATTAGTCGATAGTTGGCGCACCAACTCTAGAATTTTCTAGCCACTGCCTGTCCCTTTTCTTGGGTTCCCATGGTGCTTGCTCTACCATAAAAGGAGGGGGAGTGCCAAAAGCTAATCACCCCCATATGGTATCAGAACTCTGTCCAAGAAAATAGAGCATGGAAAGGAAGAATCAAAGCCACATTCTTCCTCACCAGATCTGTAATGGTGTTGTTTTGTAACATGATTTCTCTCCTCCCTACCTTTTCTCTTATTTCTATCCCCTATGTGCATGTAGCTTGTCTTATTTAACTGTGATTCCTTTGAATAACAAAAGATGAATTTTCATTTGTTTACAAAATGATTCACGACCTAATCCCTCATTTCTCATGACTTTTGCGATTCATAATGATGATATCCTGGACTTAAGAACCAGAACCTCAAATGAAACTCACAAGTTCCTTGATGATATTCTAGATTGGAACATATTGGATGACTGAATCACGACCTTTACACACAATGATGATCGAGTCTATGTGGTAGCTTGATACATGATACATGTTTTTGAATAGGAATAGATATGCATAATCCTAATCTAATCATTTATTTAAAAAGGATTAAAAATGGCTAAGATAACTAAGCAGGGATGTGGAGGTGAAACCTTGACTCCTATTAATTCTCCATCAACTGAATCAATTCTAGTTTCCTTTGCAAGTTTACCTTCTTATTTAGTTTTAATTTCTCTTATTAATTTAGTTTTATTCTACAAATTTACTTTTTTTTTTCTAAGTATAACTCTCTTCTCAAAATTAGAATTTAAATATTTTTCATTGCATCTAGTTTGAATTAACTTCTAATAAAGCCATTCTTTGGAACCAACACCTTTCTATACTAAAATCAATTTGCTTGTTTGTATTGAATTGATAGCTGTAAAAAGGTAACCTATAGGGACAATTTCTGTAGTGAATGTGTTTTGCATGAGACAACACATCATCTATCTACCATTACATCCTTATTTTAATGAAGTTTATTTATAATTAGAAGTGCTTTAAAAATGTACGTTAATTTATCTTATTTCTTCATTGTTTCACTTTATATTATGAGTTCGATTATGTAACTCTAATTATTTTTTAGTTTGTTCAAGTATAGTGACTTTTTCTAAACTGTGAGGCATTTCCATCGATAAAAGTGATGAGTATAATAGTCCATGAATAGTAAGTGATCATGGATTGTCCTCCTTGGCTAAATAAAAACTTATTATGAATCAAAGTAATGGTTTTTCCTTCTGTACCATTCACTGGACTTTCGCTACATGTGTTCCTACTAGTATATCACCTAAAGTTGCTAGAATTGTATGGATGTTCTTATTGGAATTTTTGGATGGGTCAAGAGAGGCTCTATTGGTATTGTATTATTAGACGTGTATGAAATTTATTGTCTATTCCTGATATTGGTCTGACAGTATGGTATTTATGGGCAAAGTGCATCTTATTTATATGAATAATGCTTTTAGATTGTATACCTGGTCTGAAATCAAAAGTTAATTTCAGTATGTTTTTTAGGTTCCAATTTTTCCATCATAAGTTGGCCAGAAAATTTTAGGAACTCAAGTTCGAGATAATTTTTCAGTGATTGGTTTCAAAATTTTGAAAAATAAGTTCACCAGAATCTTTGAGCCTTTCATTACTATAAGCAGGGTTTGCTTTTGTAACTTTTAGAGGAAACAAGATGTAAAACAAGTTACACTCTGGGTCAACACTTGTTCTACAATGGAATTTTCTTTCACTCCTTACTTGTATTTCATCCCTCATGGTATTCGTCTGCCTCCACGTTCATTAGATCAATATAGAGAAACTAAGTTATTTAATTTCTCTATTGTGTTCCTTCAGCATGTAATTTCTTTGTAGTGAATATGCACTATCCTACCTGACACATATTCATCATCATCGGATTAAACTGCATCAAGTTTCATGCCAAAAATCCACTTTTGGTGTTCTCTCTGCCGTATCTAATATTCTAGTTGTCTAACGCATTAGTGATGCAGTCCTATTTTAGGGCTTCATCTTCTGTCTTATTATACTTCAATCACATCTATACCTGCTAGATTATATATTATTTCCCTCAATATGCATATTTCTATAGAATGCACTTATGGACATTCGTTGCATGTTTTTTAGGTACTTGGACCATGTTTTGATGGACAAGAGAGAAGCAGGGTGATCCTAGGGTTCCTCCACCATTGGAGGGATCCAAGGAAGGTCCAAAAGCTTCCCCAATCTACCCCAGTGGACAAGAGTAAAGTGAAGAAAAGATGGCCATTGAAAACCAAAGTTGAAGCTCAAAGTGCAAGCAAAGCCCCAAGCACGGCCATGGTGACACAGACCGACCGTGCTGGAAATGAAGAATTTACAGTACAAATCCCAGTTTTTAAGTAACTACAGTAAACTCTCCAGCACGGTTGTGCTGCACAGCATGACCATGTTGCAACTCCCCAACATGGTCTTTCTACACAACATGGCCATGTTGTGACCCTCTAACACGGCCATGCCACACAACATGGTCATGCTACCACTAACCCAACACGGTCGTGCTACCCAACACGGATGTGTCACGTATAACCCAGCACGGCCGTGCTACTAGCTCCCAACACGGTTGTGCTGCCCATCATGACTGTGCTACTAGCCAGTCACTCCCCCTAAAACAACATGATATTTTTCATCATTTTCACCTTCTCCGTTCCCATCCAGCATGGCTGTTCCACTCATACCCCACCACGACCGTGCTACATAGAAACCTAGCACAACTTTTCCACTACATTTCCCACTTTACCCCCCACTTGACCTGTTGCTTCCTCCCCACATATATATGTGGGTGGTGGCTAGAGGTTGAGGTTGGCCATCCTTAGCTACCTTCTACCCCCTCCTAGCTCCCCATTTTTGCATTCCATCCATTGCACTTCATTTCGACCTCCATTCCACTCCATTTCACCAATTCCACCACCAAAACCCTAGTTTCCTAGTGTTTTGACACTATTCCAACATCATTCCATGCCCTTGCACCTTGGAAGAAGGAGGAGGACGACCTTGCAGCTGCTAAAGAGGAGGTGTTTTCCATCTACACTGAGCTCCATGGCTTATTCTACCTCTTTCTCCTTTCTTTTTGTATTTTGCATTTCCAAGAATAGCTAGGCCCCTTGGGTGGACCGTTTGGGGCCAAAAATGTTACATTGATGCCACGTTGGGGGTAAATGATATGTAAATATTGTAATTTCGTTTGCTATTGATGATGTTCTATTTCTGTCTCACTCTTCATGAATTGCTTGTTGGTTTGTTCTTGAAATCACCTAGGAATTTAAGAAAATTGCTTATATGTGTGAATTTTGGGATTTGATCCTAGGTCTAATTCATGGATCCCTAGCTAGCAACCCATCTTCCAACATGCTAATAAATTCTCCTAACCCTAGTTGAGAGATCTAAGTAGATAGTTTAGATGAATTTAGTGTGATTAGCTTAGATCTTTCTCAAGGCTAGACTGTGACGGATGTGAGGCCTAAAACCTCATTTCCACTCCCATTACTACCCTCATCCCCTAATCACCCTAAGATCCTCTAAACTAGAAACCTAGGCTTGTTTAGACTCTAAATGAATTGCACCTAAACCCTAAACTAATTGAGCCTCGCAAGGGTAGTAGGAGGTGTTAGGGATTAGTTCCCTTATACACAACCTATCCTATCCATGGCCAGTTAGTAGTCTAGGGCAATTGATTAGACTCTAGCTTGTTATTTGGTTTGGTAATCTAAATGAAAGCATAATCTTCACATGCCACCCCAACCTAATTGATAAGTACATCCCCTAAACAACCCACACATCCCTTTATTGCTTTTAAACCCTAATTGCCTTCTTGCTTAGCTAATGTTAGCTTAGTTATCTCTTAACTTGCTTAGTTAGCTTCTTACCTTGTTCTTTCTTTGTTCTTGCTCGTTTAGGTCTTTAATTGTTTTTTGCCCTATTTTCTAGCTTCGTGTAGTGCATACCTCTTTTTTCCTGCCTTAGCATATCTTTCTCTTTCCTTGCCTTGCCTTATCTTTTCCCGCTCAGTAGAATTAATTGTCTAGGGTTAACCTAGGTTTTGAATCTTGCATGTCTTCCTTTTAATTTCTTATTCATCATTAGTTTAATCAACAAACAACCTTTAAACCCTTCAATAATAGACTCCACTATAGGAACCTAGACCAAAAAACTAACCTAGCTCTAGTGCCCCCTTTTCTCCCTGTGGACCGACCCTATACTTGCCTCCCCCCTGTACTATGACATGACCCTGTACGCTTGCAGGTGTAGTGTTTTAGTAGAAGTAGGTGTGTTGGTTTAGGTCCATATAAATTTTGAAACCTATCCCTAGTGTGTTCCGATCTCGTGGGGTGCATCTAGTCAAATCCCAATTGATTAGTGTGTGCACCATTGGCGGGAAGCACCAATCAATGCCATAAACCTTAGATTGGTTAAGAAATATGAGTTTACTTCAAGATGTTAATTCTATTATATGACACCATCTACATCTAATTGTTGTCTAGTATTAAAATCTATTAGAAGAAGGGAAATTAGCATTTGATTAAGCCCCACTACATGCACCTACTAGTTGTTGATTTCCCTCTCATATTATTCCTTAATTATTATTCACTATATGTGTATTAGATTTTATATTCTAAATTTCTCATATCTTTATTTGAGTAATTTTATCTCATACATTGGACGTCTAATCTAGCCTCACTACAATGAAATTAAGAATTGATGTATGTGTCATAGAACATGAAAATTCACCTAGATAAAGGTCCCTAGGTTTTTACTTACACTACATACAATAATCAACACCTGCAAGTGAAGGGATGTATACTTCAAGATCACACTCAAAGGACCGCATTTTTAAAAATTAGTCTGATCAAAGTAACCAAAAAGAATATGCACTTATCACAAAAGGTGGTTATTTTTATTATACTAAGATTGTAGAATAAAAGGGAAAAATTAAGGTTGTAAATCTACAGATGATGGGAATACTAGGTGTAATGGATTTCACCATTGCTACATATAATTCACTCTCTCACTACATCATATTACATATATAAAAATATATATGTTGAGGCTAGGTAAATCCCCCTTATCATGTTAGAATTAAAGACCCAAATAGATATCACTCCAAATTTATGTCATGTTACCTAGAGATCATACACCTATCACCTCAAAAAATATCTATCCTGACTTCACATTGAGAATTTAAGATAAAATAATTAATATCCTAGATCATAGGTTCAAAGTTCTCTGCACCCATGATCTGATAGACATGTAAACATGATGATTAGGTAAGAATACAAGCATTAAAATAATTTTTTATAAGCATAGAAAGGTTCATACAATCACAGATGCACTAAAGAGAACAAAATCGAGTAGCAGGGCTGCTCGCCACTCCCTAGTCAGATGACTACTCACTCATGGAAGCGAATATGAGTAAAACAAGGGAAAAGAGAGAGAAATCTAGTGTCACAATAGAACTTGGAATCACAACAAAGTACAAATTCAAACTTGGGGACAAGGGTGTCGAGCAAGCTACAAGAACAACTCATGGACATTCGTCGAAGGTGAAGTTGTCAATCTCCTTTCCTTGAACATTGGAACTGCTACTATGGAGGAGGAGGAGGCAAATGATGGATAAGAGATCGATGGATACCTCAATTCTAACTCCCTTCATAGTCAACTTTCTTGGATCCTTTGATAGAGGTTGGGTTTTCATTGGTTTGTTGACTAATGAACGTGGTAAATGAATATGGAGGTGGATTACTCAAAATTGATATTGTCATCCTAGTGGTGTCAGTAATGGATCCTCTTCTTAGTGGAGGTGATCTTATATTTATAGGAACATGTTAGGGTTTGGAGCACTTCCCAACTACCTAGTATATTAATCTCATATGTCATGGATATGAAGTAGGAATGGTGAGAGGAAGACAATGAGTCTCATGACTGTCCGAATTCCCATAAGTGCAGGGGCATATAAGTAATCAAAGGTTGGGTGTGGGTTACCCATCAAAGGTCATCTATTAGTGTGGTGGACTCTTCCCAACCATTAGAGGGTGAAGTTGGGTGTTGGATAAGATTCATATTGGGCCTTCGTTCATAGAATCTTCATCCTGAGACAAGAATAGAATGTGCATTGGTCTACACTCTTATCGGTCTAGGTGTGTAGGATTTCTATAAGTCATCTATGTGTTGAGTCTGATTGACCATGGATGTATTATAGTGGGGCACTCATTGGCCATCATGCATGCTTTTTCATTAGAAGGTCTCCATCGATGCTCGCCATCAGGATGGGTATCAGACTAACAGGATTTGTTGGAGCATGTAAACTCACCCCGGGGGCAGCGTATGGCCAATGGCCTACGCTGATGTAGCTTCTGACTAATGAAATTAGGGATGTAAATGGATAGGGTATTTCTATTTTCCCACTGCCCATTCCATGTAGGGTAGGGTAAGGGTAAGCACATTTTTACCCACCACCCATTTACCCTTTATTTGCTTTACTCACGTTTAAAGGGGTAGCGTAATGGAGAATCTTTACCCTACCCTCTTTATCCATTTTCCCATTCATAAAAACTTTGCATTAATAATTTCATATGCTAATATATATATATCAATGCCTATGAAAAACCCCAACAAGAAACACCGCTACTTTCTTAAACTGTACTATATGATTCCCAAAACTTTACTAAACGATAGGCATGGTGTCACATCTTTTGTACTCATATTGTAGAGAGAAAAATTAATTCATTGATATGAAATAATTTATTAAAAACATTAGGCCTCTTTTTAGAAAAATATTAGGTTCACTATTGGTATTTTTGTTGTATATGACTAAAAACATATTTATTACAATTTAAAACTAGTTTTAGGAGTGTCTTGTGTTTGGTGTAGGAAATAACATATGAAATTGTTGTTGAAAATATCATATACCTATCTTCATGTTGCTTTACCCAGTTTACCCATTACCATACCCATTTATCATGTTGGTAAAAGAGTGTGGGTAAGTGTAGGGTAAAAGTTTCTAGGAAAAGGGTAATTATCCTACCCGCTACTCACAACTTTGAAGCTGGTAAGAGTAAGGGTAAACCTTTACCCTACCCCACCCTACCCATTTACAACCCTAGATGAAATGTAACCCAGAGAAGGTTTGGATCATTAAAAAACTTATCCATTTTATCAAAGGTTTCTTGGGCCCGCTAGTATATTAACATCACCACCATTTCCTACATCGGTGCTCATGTTCGAGCTTGCCATGGAAACCTAAGAATTGTATCAAAATCCTACATTTTTGAATGAAATTAAGAAAATCTAATTTTAAACTATTTTAAAGCAAAATGAGGGAGTTGAATATGAACTTCAAATAAAAATACAACTAAAATTATGATGAATATGCATTCAGAAATAACTTGCTATGAGGTTTACCCATGCACAAACACAATGTGCAAAAATGAAGGCTCTTATCGATCGTGCAACCCTCACACATGTAGTTTTATCCAAAAGGGGGTCGTGGAATGACTCCCTTGCATAAAACTACTCACAAGATTGAATATAATATCTAATGCATTATGATTATAACCCTTTCACAAAGCTACCAAATAGGCTAAATATAATATTATAAATGAGAAAATGTGAGTATTTTACCTATCTTGTGATGCACAAATAATGGTTGAACCAACATGATACATCACTCTTGCATTAAACCAATTCAAACCTACTACTTTCTAAATTGTGCAAATGTATATCAATTGTTCTGAAAATTCTTTATTATTCTATAAAAAAATTTGTTCAAATAGGGAGGAAATAATCTAATCCCCTTTGAAGTAAAATACAAATGATAGATGTCCAAAACAATACAAGAATAGCATGAATTCTCCTTCTAAAACAAAGCTAAAATGAAGCTCCCATGAAGAGTATTTGATTGTATTTGTCATGTTGCAATTGACTTAAATAGAGTAGAAGCCTAAGGAGCAGTTGTTGTCCAGCACAACATATGTTGAATTTCTCATCTTCCCCACATTTTTTTTCTCTCCACTATGAGAATATCATATATGAGTTGTATCACCGTCTTAGTTTTGCATTGGGTTCTAGGTAAGCCACTATCCATCATGACATTTGAATAACTAAAAACCAATGAAGCATATAACTTGAAGTAGAAAATTGAAGGAATAACACTAGTTACATATCACACTTTATAAGGATAAAACAATCAGGAATGAAAATGACTTATATTTTTCTAAACTCGGTTCAATCCCCTCTGATATGGAGTCACCTATTTTGAGTGTAGACTTTTTTTTTAGTGTAGACTAAACAAGGCCTTACCTTTTTTCTAGAAAACCCAAAATTGATTCGCTGAATTGCCTGATATCCAACATAAAGTTGGTATGCCACTCGCTTTGCTATTGCTTTGTCCTTTGGTAGTTTTCCATATAATTATGAAGTTAATATGTTGTTTAAGCATACTTATACAAGGTGAATGATGCCACATTATTTTAAGAAATGAGATGGGGGAAATTATAATGATGTGTGTTCATGAGATAAGATGGGTGGTAGCACCTCTAGTTATCTGGATTCGACTAACTAAGAGCATTTATCATGGAATTGTATTGATACTATAAGAGAAAAAAGGGCCTTATAGAAACTTGGATATCTTTTAGTGAGAAGTTATCCACCAGCAGCAATTTGAGTGTCTACGAATAGGAAATTAATGGACATAATGGTCAGTTATAGCAACTTCTAGAGATCTGGAGGAGAATAGTTGTAGTGATCTGGTGCGCTTTCGCTAGAGGTGCAACACACTAGCCGATTTGACCAGACTAGATGCGCCCCACGAGGTCGGAAAACACGTGATGGGGATTTGCTTTTAAAATTTATAAACCTAACTTAACACCTACTCACACTAAAACACTACACCCGCAAGCGCACGAGGTCATGTCGTAGTATAGGAAGGTGGCAAGTATAGGGTCGATCCACAGGGAAAAGAGGGGGCGCTAGAGCTAGGTTAGTTTTGCTGGGTTCCTACTGTGGAGACTAGGGTTAAGGGTTTAAAGGTGATTTTGATTGTTAAACTATTATGAACAAGCAAGCAATCAAAGGCGAGAATGAAATCTATGTTAACCCTAGGTTAGATTAAGACTAAGCAAGCAAGGAAAGACTGAGCTAGGTATGAAAAGGCAAGTTACACTAAGGCAAGCAAGAGAGAAGAAAAAGAGCAATTAAAGAGCTAAGCTAGCATGAACAAGACAGGAGCAAAACAAGAAGCTAACTAAGCAACGAAAGAACTAATTAAGCTAAGCAAGCACAAAACTAGGGTTTCAAGCAGTAAAGAGATGTGTGGGCTGTTTAGGGGTATGAACTTATCACTTAAGTTGGGGGGTGACATATGAACATTATGATTCCATTTAGATTATCCAAACCAAACAACAAGTTAGAGTCTAATGGATTAACCTAAGCTACTAACTGGCCATGGATATGCTAGGTTGTGCATAGGGGAACTAGTCCCTAACACCCCCTACTACCCTTACAAGGCTCAATTGGGTTAGGGATTAGGTACAATTCAATTAGAGTCTAATCAAGTCTAGGTTTCTAGATTAGGCATTCCTAGGGCAATTAGGGGCCGAGGGTAGTAATGGGGAGGTGAGATTAGGGTTTTGGACCCCAATTCCCCCACATTCTAGCCTTGAGAAGGCTTCATGCTAATTGCACTAGAATTACCTAAGCTAGCTACTTAGATCTCTCACTTAGGTTTAGGGAGATTGATTAGGATGTAGGAAGGTGGGAGGAAACCTAGGGATCCAAGAATTGGACCTAGGGGCAAATCCCAAAATTCTCACATATAAGCAATTTGCCTAAATTCCTAGGTGATTCCACACACAAACCAATAACCAATCCATGGAGAATGATATGCAAATAGAATATAATCATTAAAAAATGGAATTAAAACATTTACATGTCATTTCCCCCCAACATGGTATCAAAGTAACATAATTTCCCCCCAAACAGCCCACCCACAGGGGCCTAGCTACTCATAGAAATGGAAAATACAAAAAGAGAGAAGAAAGAGGTAGAAGAAGCCATGGAGCTCGGTGTAGATGAAGCAATCCTCCTCTCCAATAGTTGCAGGATGTCCTCCTCCCTCCTCCAAGGATGAAATTATGTGGAATGATGAAAGAAAGTGGATGGAAGGCTTAGATTTGGAGGGTTATGTGGTGGAAATGGTGAAATTGAGTGGATTTGAGGTGGATATGGAGTGGAATGTAGTGGATGGCGATTTGGGGAGCTAGGAGGTGGTGGAAGGTAGCTGAGCTCGTGCCCCAACCGCCACCTAGGTATATATAGGTGTCTAGGGGGTCTAGGGTTAAGTTAGGGGTAAAATGGGGAAAGCAGTGGAGAAATGGGTGGATTTTATGAGTAGCACGGTCGTGGTGGGTTACCACGGTCGTGGTGGTTAGGGTAGACCACGGCCGTGGTGGATGGGCACAGTCGTGGGAATTAAAATGTGGAGATCACATGGATATGTACATGGATGGCCATAGCCGTGGGGGCTCACCACAGTCGTGGTGGGGACCTATGGCCACGGGCATGTTGATCACCACGGTCGTTTTGGCCATTTTCATCAATTTCTGGGAGTTTGTGATTTTTTGTGCTTAGGGCATGTCCACCACGACCGTGGTGGGGTACCACGGTCGTGGTGGTGTCTCTCCCATGCATTTGAGCTTTGAAATTTATCATCCATGGAGGGTATTGCTTCAAAACATTCTTTGACCACTAGGGGTAGGTTGGAAATGGTTTCGGCCTCATTTTGGGCTCATCCAAGACTGAGGAAACCCTAGATTGGACCATCCTCTTTCCATGACATCAAGTAGTGGACAAAGTACCTATAAAACATGCAAAAAGCCTCCATAAGTGCATTTGATAGAAATAAGCATATTGGGGGAAATAACATGTAATCTAACAAGTATAGATGTGGCTGAAATGCAAAATGACACAAGATAAAGCCCTAAAATAGGGCTGAATCATGATCATATATGGATCTCAAGTAATAGATGGAATGCTACCAATTTAGTGATAGAGACATTAAGTAGAACAATAGTCATCTAAAATCCTTTACCACCAATTTTGAAACAACATGACACTAACAAAAGGCAGGTTGCCATACAAAGATACAATTATGTGGATAGTTATGACCTATGGGATGGCATCGTCTACTTGGGCGATGCACATGAGAACTCATTAAGAGGGGTCTATTATTGCATGTGGCACATCTGGAGGTATTCTTTAATCACCTCATCAACTTAGCCATCATCCACTTCACTGAGAGTATGTATCTAGGTCCACATGGTACTAAGGGGGGGCTGGAAGATGGAAAATATAGAAAGAGGGAAAAAGGAAACCATTTGAAGGTGGATACCAATAAGTTGCCAGATCAGGGGATGTATCACTCAAAAAACACAAAGGGCAGACACCTATCCTAGTTGGGTATGTGTTTTAGAGTCTCGTGTAACTTGTGCACCGTGGGTGACTAAATGAGGCTAGTAACTTCCAAATTTGTGTCTGATACGACCAAAAATATTATATTGCCCTTTAGTCAATGCCTACTGAAAGTTCAAATCTCCTCAATATACACATTTTTTGGTTTGGAATATTAGATTGATTATATCCAATTACTTTGATAGTTAACAATTAACAAAAATTTAAAGCTTCATTAGGCTGCGTTTGTTACGTGGTGAATCATGGTGATAGTGAATGATGGTGAAACAAGAATGTTGTTTTTTTGCCATGGTGATAGGGAATCATGGTGAATCCGTGATGAATTTTGATCTATTTTTGTCCCCAAGAAAAAGCACGGTGAATCATGGTGAAAGAAGTTTCTTTCAAGACTCCACTACCTATTTAGACAAATGTGCAAAAAAAGGTTCTAATAAATATGATTCTTACTTGTGTAGGATGTTTTTAATTAAAAAAATCCCCTTCCCATCACTATAACCATGTAACAAATAACAATTTTTAAGTTTTTATCACCATCTCTATCACCATGCACATGTTATCAAACAACACATTTTAATAATTTCCCTATCACCATCACCGTGCCTATCACCATCACCGTCCCCATCCCCATCACCATCAATTTTATAAACATGTACCAAACACAGCCTTAGAGTGATCAATAACTACAAGACATAAGTCAAGGGCATATATTTCCTCTAAATATATGTTTTCACATCTTATCATTCTATTATATTTCACCATTGAATGATTATCAAATTTAATAAAATATAATAGCATAGTTTAAGCATGAGCATGCAACTCAAAGCAACAAGTACAAGTAGGCACCAACAAGACACCTTGCGTAAAAGGATTTCTGTAAAGTGATAACAACATAGTGTTCAATGAGAGTCTTCTATAATGATTTGGTGTTGATCAGATGGAAAGTATATAGTTTGGCTTAACAAAACATTTGTGAGCCAAATTCCTTTCATATAAACATATGCATGAAAACATATATGTTGTCCCATGATTTCTAACATTTACTTCCACTAATTTCATGAAAATTTAATACCTCCCATGGAAATACTTTGTTTAGGTTGTTTGTTGGATAGGTCATGGTATTAGCAAATGATAGTATTGAAAATTCATAAACAATTTGATACAATTGCACTCACATGGCGATCCTTTGTTGATGATATCTCTAGCTGGGAAAATGTTAAGCATGGGTTCCATTAAGTGATATTCCTACATATACAAAGGCATATGTTTTACTAGACCTGTCAAGCGAGTGGGTGGGTTGGGTTTGGGTTGGGTCATTGTGGGTGCGGGTCTGGCGAGTGCGGGTCAAAAAGATACACTTCTAAACGGGTGGAAGAAAATCACATACAAACCTGAGCCAGCGGGTTGCAGGTTGCCCATGGATGCCCATATAAAATGTATACAATCAACAATACGTTACCAATTGCTTTCTTTAACACAAAAAACAACATTTGAAATAGCTTGTAACTATTGTTTTTATGTCAAATATAGTGCAAAAGAACCTACCAACTCTATGTTTGACGTCAAACTATTCAATTAGTTTTTGATATATGAAAAAGTAGCAACTAGTTGTATGTTGATATAAATTAGGAAAATCAATGTAGTTTTCATAAATAAATATCACAAGAAAAATACATAATTTGTTTATGTAACATTAGGCATTCCTAATATTACAACTACTTGTTATTGCCTATTGCAAACACAAAATAAAGAGAATACAATTGTTGTTGGTAAAGGTAAAGAATTAACTTGTACAAAACAAGCAACATCTTTTAATAGGTGTATGTGTATATTATGTATATAAATATATTTGTTTCAATTAACTGGGTCACCCACGGGTGCCCGCGGATCACCCGTGAAACCCGCTTAATAAACGGGTGGGTTTGGGTTTGGGTGATTTTCAGCGGGTGGCAAATTTTGCCACCCAAACCCAACTTAAACGGGCCGACCCATGGGCGCCCGCGGATTTTGACCTAGTTTGACATGTCTATGTTTTACACATACATATTACATCCAAAAAAATATTAAATTTGTGAAAGGTAATTATGACATCCTCTAGACGAAATATGGTATGCCCATCTTTTTAGGTAGCACGAAACAAGTGGGCATTGATATACAAAAGTAAAAGGTAGAGTTAAGGATTTGCTTTTTCTATGTTGGTGTTCTATGGAGGTTCAATGAGCACCATGCCAAATCTCTCTACCATTTCAATTCATGTAATTTCTCAAGAGGCCGCACAGACCTATTGTCCACTTCCTAAATGAAGGGCCATGAGTGGCTAGACCATAGTTGACAAGGAATCTTGGTGATGATCTTGCCTAGCTAGGCGCCTAGACCACATGTGGTGTGTGGGAACAAGCATGTTTTTAGATAATTATCCACAATAAGGATTGGATAGATATGGTTGTTAAGTAACTATGGCAAGCATGAGTCTCACTTTTTAGAGATCAACATTATGAACGCACAAACTTCTTGTATATTTACACAATTTTACCATCAACACATAAGGTCAAAATATATTGCAAAGTTTATTACTTGGAGCCACCTCATGTTATATCATTTGTAACTAACATAAGTGTAAAAGATGCACCATATTATATTTTTTATAGGAAATTCTTATATACATCTAAAGGAAGAGAGTTTTGAATTTTCTTATCAACTTAGAGACCAAATTTCAAAAGATCATGCTAGAATATAGTTACAATATAGACTATAAAATGCATCACCTGACTACATTTTCCAAAAATAATGAACAACTCAAAAAATTTGGCATTGTGAAATTCATCCTTCATACAAAAAATGATACATTTTCTAAAAGTTAATATAAACAAAAATAGTAAAATTTCAAAGACATTATAGTTTATATGAAACATTAAAAAGCATTATACAAAACTAAACAATGATTCTTCAAGAAAATTACCTGTTATGTGAGCGTCGATACAACTAATTATCAAGACAATGCATCTGAAGCCTGAAAAGGTGACATGTAGAGACACATGTTAGTACTTGGATCTAAACTGAGTTGGTTGTTAAGTAATTTTGTGTAACATTTTTTATATGGAATGCATTAAAGAAAGGGAATGGACTGACAATATATATCAAAGCAACAACTTCCTTGATTTACAAAGGACCATTCTTAAACTAGACCCTCGCCATGTTTGATGAGTGGTGCTATTAAAATGCATCTTATGTACACCTTTGTGTTCGGAGATTTTATTCATGTTAGGGATATAAGGTTTTTGCTACAAAATCTAGTTGAATAAGAACAAATTATTATTTTGGAATTAATCTTAAATACTTCTTTTATGCAATGGTTGTGAGTTTGGTAAAAACTCATGGATTTATGGTTTATGCTCCTATGATTTAAGTGTTAACACATATTTGCTTTCCATGGTACTATATTTTCTCAAGGAAAATAAAGGGGGCCAAGTTAAGTAGGGAGTAAAGTGATAATAGTTGTTGGTTTAAGTACCCATACATATAAGTATCTTACATGCATGATTAAGCTTGACATTAATACATTAAAAAGTAAAAATGTAAAGAAAAGATGCTTATCTTCCAAATCACATAATATTCTATAACAAAGTAGGAGCATCCATACAAGACATGCTTACCACATATACATAAGGAAAGACAACTAAATGCAATTAGTCACAAATCATTAAGAAAAAAAATTTAAATAGCTATGTTCATAAGTGAAATACATATATAGGACTCTAAAATGGTCAATGTAGGTTTAATGAACCAAGGTAATACAAAATATTCCAAATAATACATCCCACAAATAAATCTTAGCCTATTGTTGGCATCATTTCCAATATGTGATACTCATGAGGTGAATCCGGAAGATTAAACTTAAAATTTTACAAGATATTTTTGTTGTTACACAATAATATATAGTTATACATTCAATAGCCTGACATCCTTCATGAATGATAGTCGTGTGTACAAGTTTAAATCCATAACTCGAGCAATGCCTTGCAAGTATACAAGTACAAGTAGTATATTTGAGATTGTCCAAGGAGCAAGGTATTGTTAAAAGAAAGAGCAATGAAATTCAACAATCTAGATCTTTTTAGCACGATAGGTTTTGTTATGTGAACTAAGAAATTTAGAAGAAAACAAATTAAGACAAAAAAACACTTCTATTAGGGATTAAATTGAATTGGGGATTTGTGAGAATAGGGTTTCACATCCACATCTTTACATGAAGAATAAAAAAGATCAACAATACTACAAATAGCGCAAGGGATATTTTTATTATACACCCACCTCTCAGTAATGTAAAATAGTCCTAACTTTGTCTACCACTTTTGAGGATATATCTAGATTCGAACTACAAAACTTTGTTCCCCAACACATCCCAGCCAATCTATGGCCAAGGTAGTGCAACTAAGATACATCTCCTTACTACTATACATATCTTCCTAGATTATACAAAGAGAACAAATGATACATACAAAGTGGTCAGCAATGCATGCTAGAAAAAATAAACACCAATAAACCATAGAATAGTGAAATAACTTGCATTATATATGAATTCATGTTCAACAAAGTTATGACATCGGAGTTACTCCCCTATGCCCAAGAAAAGGAGTCTACTCGTCCATGGATGTAGAAAATAGATACAAGCATTATAAAATAGTGCTAGACATCATAACAGAAGGAAATAAATTTGGATGTTAATAGAAGAAGTAGGAAAGAGTTAGAACTCCGATCAAGGAGTCAAAACTCTATCATTGCTACTAGAAACTCTCAAGAAAGCTTCATTCTGGAGAGGAGAGAAGAGAACGACAGAGAACCCTATGATAATTTTTGGAGAAGAAGGAAGAAGTTTCCCTCCTAATAAGATACCTTTTATCCCCTTAGATGCCTCCAACTTCTCTTGTCTCTTCTTTGGACGTCTCTTGCTTCAAATGACTCATGATAACCATACCAAGTGAGGTCATTCGTGTTTAAAAACAAGGGATGATTTTATTTTAAAATTGAACTAAAATCACAGGGAACACGACATGTTAGTTGTAGTAACTAAAGTCGAACTTCTCTAATCAATGATGACACAATGTGTCTATAACTAACACACCGTGTTACTAGAAGTCAGGAAAATATATGCAATTCTAGAGAAAGTGAACACAACTAGTATAGATATTAGCACGCCTTGTTGATGTCTTAGAGTAATCCCTGACATCTTATGGATGGAGGAGACACACTATGTTGGTTGGCCAACACGCCGTGTTGATGCAAGTCAGCAAACTTGATGATTTCCTAGAATGAGGGTTTCATGACGTGTTAGTTGGCCAACACGATGTGCTTCTACACGTCAATGAGAATATGAGTTTTTCGTGCTATTGACACACCATGTTTGTTAAATCACACGTTATGTTTCTAACAAAATTTTTAGAATTGTCTTCAAAATTGTAGAATCTCTTGGGGAATCTGAATAAGGTTGGATGTGATTAAATTATCCCCATGTTTTGTCAAAATATTGTACATGCAATCACAATCATAGAACAAGTAAAGATAACAATAAAGTTGGAAATCTATCATGATTAGAGGCAATTTGAGGTAGAAAACAAATTGAAAATGCATGCAAGAGTACACAAAAAGACTATAAATCATGCACATAAAATCCTCCTAAGCTTAAACCATTACTTGTCCTCAAGCAAAAAAACATGGAAAAACAATTGAAGAAAATGTCAAGTAAATGTATCAATCAAATGAAATAAAAGAAGTGTATCAAGCAAATCCAACCATAATCAATGGTTTTATGTTGTTAGCATTAGTTCAACTTAAACACCCAAGATAGAAGTTTAGTTCAACAAAAGTGGCAAAAATCCAACTAGAAGAGTCAACATAACAACATTAATAGAATTTATATGACCAAGCTAAATAATTAATGGATATACAACCTAACTCTCTAAACTAAATATATATATAAGATAAAATCCCTACTAATATAAATAATCCAGCAGTGTTCTCTTTTCTTTTAGAATAAGAATAAGATAATGAAGCTTGGGTTCTGGTATCTGCAGCTAAAATAGATGTATGCACACGTGGAATGTCTGTTGGGGTAAATTTACCCTCTTAAGGATGTAATACCTAACAATCAGAGCCAGATCAGAAATACACTAGGCTAGCATGATACATGGGTGGTTTATCCATCTCATGTGTGTAATATATGTAAAAAATTTAAGAACAAACCAATATAATCAAAAGCAAGTCAGTTCCACTCAAGAACCACGTGGCCTTAAACTAAAGTTGTTATTTCCCAAGCACAAAAGAGTTAACTAGATTACATAATCAACTAAATTTCATACTTATTTGAATAAAAATATTGAGAAGGTGGTTGAAAATGAACTAAGAATTTGATAAGGACATCTAGAATGCTAAATAATTTTGTAATGTTGATTCATCCAAAAAAAAGATTCATCTGTTACATGTATTAAATAATCAAGATTTGAAAAGGTGAACATGTAGGCTGATAGCAAGAAATGTAATAAAGTAAATGTGGTTGGCAACATATTTCATTTAATGATGCAAGGCTTATAAAATTTTTCTTCAACAGTTATTTTTCAAAAACAATTTGGGACAATCTGACAAGCTATTTAGCAAAAAGGAAATCCAATCCCAACAAAAGAAACATGCCTTTAAAACCACTATATTTTACTACGATCTAACCCAAAAACTAAGAAAAAGAAATGGACAGGACAAGTAAAACTAAACTACTGACTAGTTTCTCCTTGGGAAAATCAGAAACTATACATAATAAAGGAAATTCAATCCAAAAAAAGAAATATGCCTCTAGAAATACTAGATTTTTACACTATCTAACACAAAAACTAAGAAAAAAATTGGAAAGGAAAACTAAAACAAACTACTGGTCGGTTTTCGCCCCTATGCATGAAGTCTATAGTACGCTCACTGTAAAAATAAAACAAAGAGAATAGAAACCCAGTACCCCATCATGGCAGAGATGTCAAGGTGGAGGGCGTGTGCTCTTATATGCAGTTGGAAATTGTTGCGGCAAAGATATGCACCTCTTTGTTGATATATATTTGATTTGGGATGAAGGTGTAGACTTGTGATTTGTAGAAGGAAAAGTATTTTGAACATCAACATTGCTGGTATCTGCATTCTCCTCTTCAAAATAATCGTAATATGATTTGGGAGTATTTTTCTCATCATCAAGAAATGTTTCAAGGCTTTGTGAAAAAATGACATATGGATTTCTTGAAGAATCATCCTTTGGAGTATGTGCAAATTTGTTTATTTGAGCTTTAGTTTTATTATCTTCATTGGTGTCAACAACTTCATATGATATTCTCTTTGACGGTGAAGAAGATTCTCCTATAATCGATCCACTCCTCAAAGTCACTTATTATGTTTGTATAGAATTCATCTCTTATTGACTAGACAATAAACTAGAAAGAGATTTTTGATTTGAAAGAGCTTATTGATAAATTTGATTCTTCAACATTCTAGTGTTAGTGACTATTCCATCCATTTTAGAATGAAGTTGTGAAATAGCATCCTTTAGCAGCTACCTTTATTGACTAAACTCATCATTTTGTTGAATTTGAGTTGTGACAAAGGTCTAAATCATGGACTCAAAATTGGACTTGGGCTGAGAATGTTATTGTTGTTGGATGAAATTATAGTTGGCATTGTTGTTGAGCCTCAGAGGGTTATTTCCCATGGCCGGTTGGTTTTCCATTTGTTGTTATTATTGCTAATTTGGATGATGACTCGATTTTTTAGCATTGTTACTCTTGTGATAAGAGAAGTTCAGATGGACTCTCCAATGAGGATTGTAGGTGTTTGAGTAGGGGTTGTAGGACTGCTTGTTCCCAGAATTTTATATGGCATTGCATTTCTCCAGTGTCTCTTCAAATTCCAATGGCAGGGAAAAATGAAAAAGGAATGTGTCCCACTACTCCATATGCATCACAAATTACTTCTCCGGCTTGGACAGGTTGAGTGCTTACTTTATTAAACTTTTGAGATAAACCATCCAACTTTGCTACAATCAAGTCCACAACATCAACTGTCTGTTTCATGGATTGCTTACTAGAAATAGTTCTTGAAGAAGAAGGTTGGTTGCTCCTATCAAAACTCCATTGGCAATGATTAATTGCCTTTTTTTCAATTATGGCATAAATCTCCCTGTATTATTTGTTCATTAAAGCACCATTAAGCATCAACATACATCCTTGTATGTAAATAAGACATTATAGAAAGTTTGCAATAGAAGCAAGATGATTAAACCATGGTGTGGACAAAGACGTTAAAGGTCTTTGAACATTTCCCATGTGTCTTACAAGGTCTCTCCATCCCTTTCTGATTGATGATTCGGGTCTTCAATTGGGTAGTCCTGCTTGGTAGAAAATATTTAGCTAAGAAAACATTAAGGAGTTCCTTCCAGCTATTGATGGAGTTTCTTGGAAAAGAATAGAGTAACACCTTAGCTCTATCTCTCAAAGAGAAGGAGAAAAGATGAAGACAAATTGCATCGATAGGAACGCCATCTATCTTGAATGTTCTTAGGTAATGCACAAATTCAGCAATGTGGAGGTTCAAATCCTCCATTAGTGTCTCTCCAAAACTATTTAGTTGTGTCATTTGTATAATGGTGGGGATGATAGAAAAATTATTTCCCTCGATTCGAAGGCTATGGATGGTCCCATTTATTTTTGTAGCAGATGGAACAACAAAGTCCTTAAGGGGACAATCATCTTTCATTGTTTGTTCTTCTTTTTGACATGGATGTTTGGGTGAAGATGGTGGTGATGAACGTTGTGGTTCCTCCAAATCTAATTGAGGTTCACTCCTTCTTTCTTTTTGAAGGTTGCTAATATTGTGCTCAATTTCAGGGTCTACACATGTGGAAGGTTCAAGATCCCTTTTGGATCACTACATGTAGTCATGCAATTAGAGAAGATGAGTGAAGTACAAAAATAAAATGGAAGATACAAAAATATGAAAATTATGATGATCATGATGAAAATAATGGTGAATGTGACGTGTTTGTGGTGTGATCTAGTCTCACTTACTATTTAGTACTTATTACTCTAACAAAAATATCTATGATCCCCGACAATAGTGTGAAAAACTTGTTCTATGTGTGTACAAGTTTTGAATTTATAACTCGAGCACTACCCCGCAAGTATATGGGTGTGTGTAGTATACTTGAGATAGTCCAAGGAGAAAGGTATTTTTAAATGCAAGAGCGATGAACTTCAACAATCTATATCTTTTTATCAAAATAGGTTTTGTTATGTGAACTAAGCATTTTAAAAGAAAACAAACTAAGGATGGATCAAAATGGATTGGGGTTTCTTGAGAATAGAATTTTACATCCACATCATAACATGAAGAACAATAGAGATCAACATTACTAGAAATGACATAACGGATGTTTGTATCCTACATCCACCTCCTGGTAGTGTAGAAAAGTCCTAACTTTATATACCATTCCCATGGATATACCTAAATTTGGACTATAAACATTTTTTCTCCAACACATCCCAACCACTCTCATGGTCAAGGTAGTGTAGTTAAGGTAAATCTCCTTACTCCTATGTATATCTTCCCAGATTATGCAAAGAGCATTAATCATACATATAAAGTGGCCAACAAAGCATTTAAGAAGAAAACAACATTTATGAACCCTTAGAATAGTAAAACAACTATCATTATATATGAAATTTGTGTTCAACAGTGTAATGACATTGGAGTTACTCCCCCATGACCAATAAAAGGATATTTACTCCTCCATGGTTGTCAAAAGTAGAAACAAGAAGTATAAAATAGTGCTAGACATCATAATCAATGGAAAAAAACTCAGATGTTTGTGGAAGAAGTAGGAAAGATTTAAATTTTAATCAAGGAGTCAAAACTTCACCTTTCTACTGGAAACTCTTCATAACACTTCACACGCTAGAGTGGAGATAAGAGAGCGATGGTGATCCCTACTGTAGTTGTTGGAGAAGAAAAAAGATAAAGAAGTTTTCCTCTCGAGAAGCCACCTTTTCTCCCCTTGGACGCCTCCGACTTATCCTTTCACTTCTCTGGATATTTCTTCCTTAAAATGACCCATGATAACTATCTCAATGAGACCCATTCATATATAAATCTGAGGGACAATTATTTAAAAATTAAATTGAAATCACAGGGAACATGGCGTGTTGATTTTCTGACACTGTGTGTTGGTTGCGATAAAGTAATCTGAAATGCTCTGATGGATGATAACATGACATGTCTAGTAATCAACACGTTGTATTGCTACAAGTCAGGAAAATTAGGATAGTTTTGGGGTGAGTGAACACAACATGCATGGATATTGACACATTGTGTTGTCAGGTTACAATGATCCCTGACTCTTCTAGATGGAGGAGGCACACTTGTTAGTTGACCAACCTGTTGTGTTACTGTAAGTCAGAGAACTTGTTTATTTCCTTGAATGAGGGGACACTACATGTTAGTTGGCCAACAACCCATGTTTCTGCACATCAATGAGAATATGCTTTTCCCTACTATTGACATGCCATGTTAGTTAAACCACACAACATCTTTCTGTCAGAATCTTCAAAAATGTCTTCAAAGTTGTGGGATGTCTTGGCGAATCTAAATAAGGTTGGATTGTGATTAAATAATCCCCATTTTATCATCAATATATTGTACCTATAATGACAACCATACTACAAGTATTGATAACAACAAAGTGAGAAATCTAGCATGATTAGAGGAAAATTGAAGCAGAAAATGAATTGAAAATGCATGCAAGAGTAGATAAAAAATTTATAAACCATGCACATCAAATCCTCCTAATCTTAAAATCATTGCTTGTCCTCAAGCAAAAAGAACATGGAAAAACAATTGAAGATAATAACAAGCACATGTATCAATCAGATGAAATGAAAAAATTGTATCAAGTTAACTGAAACATAATCAATGGGTTTATGTTGTTATCCATGAGTTCAACTCAAACACCCAAGATGGGAGTTGAGTTCATAAAAAATGGAAAATCCAATTTAAAGAGTCACATAACTACATTAATTATAATTTACATGACCAAGCCAAATAATCAGTGAATATGCAACCTAACTGTATCTCAATTATAAAAGATATAAAAGATGAAATCCACATTAACATAAACAAATTAGAAATGCTCTCTTTTCTCTTAAAATAACAATAAGACAATGAAACATATGTTCTGAAACTAGACAACTAAAATAGACTTATGCACATGTGGAATGTCAGCCTTAAAGAGTAAAACCTATTGATTGTAGCCATATCAGACTTACACTAGGCTAGAATGAAATGTGGTTTGTTTAGCCATCTTATGTGGGGAATATGTGTAAAATTTTTGAAGAACAAGTAAAGATAATCAAAATTGAGTTGGGTTCCACTTAAGAACTATGTGGCCTTAAACTAAAGTTGTTATTTCCCAAGCATAAAAGAGTTAATTGGATTACCTAATCAACTAGATTGCACACTTACTTTAAAAAAATATTGAGAGTGTGGTTGAAAACACACTAAGGATTTGGTAAGGACATCTAGAATGCTAAACAATATTATAATGTTGATTAATCCAAAAAGATTCATTTGTTACATGTATTAAATAATCAATAGTTAGAAAGATGAACATGTACGCTAATACTAAGAAACCAAAATGAAGTAAATGTGGTTGGCAACATATTTCATTTAAATGATGCAAGATTGTACAATTTTTCTTCAATTGATATTTCTCAAAACAATTTGGGATAATCAGACAAAAGGAAAATTCAATCCACACAAAAGAAAAATTCCTATAAAAACACTTGATTTTTACATTATCTAAAACAAAAACTAAGAAAAAGAGATGAAAAGGAAAATTAAAATTAAACTACTAGTTGGTTTCTCCTTTATACAATCAGACAAACAATTCAACAAAAAAGAAATTCAATCCCAACAAAAGAAAATACCTATAAAAATACTAGTTTTTTACACTATCTAAGACAAAAAGTAAAAAAAGAAATGGAAAGGAAAACTAAAACTGAACTACTAGCTGGTTTCTCCCCCATAAACTTGAAATTTGTAGTTTCATCACTGTAGAAATCAAACAAAGAAAATAGGAATCGGATACCTCATCATGGCGGAGATGTCAAGGTGGACATCATGTGCTCTGATCTGTAGTTTGAAATTGTAATGAAAAATTTCTATGCTTCTTTATTAATATATCTTTAACTCGGTCTGAAGATATACACTTGTGATTTGCTGAAGGAATGGTCTTTTAAACATCAAAATTGTCGTTCTCTGCATTCTTATATTCAAAATCATCATAATATGATGTAGGAGTATTTTCCTCATCATCAATAAATGTGCCTACGCCTTGTGGAAAAATGGCATTCTGCTTGCTTGAAGAGTCATCCTTTGGAGAATGTACAGATTTATCCCTTTGAACTTCAATTTCATTATCTTCATTGGTGTCAACAACTTCAAATGATACTCTCTTTGATGATGAAGAAGATTCTCCAATAATATATCCACTCCTCAAAGTCACTGACCTGTATGTTTTCTGGGATTCATCTCTTGTTGACTAGACAATGCACTAGAAGGAGATTTTTGATTTGCAAGAACTTGTTAAGCAATTTGATTCTTCAACATCCTAGTCTAGGTGGCAATTACATCCACTTTAGAAGAAATTTGTGAAATAGCATCCCTTAGCATCTACCTTTATTGACCAAACTCATCATTTTTCTGAATTTGGTTTGAGAGAAAGGTCTCAAGTATGGACTCCAAACTCATCTCTGGTTTCCAATGCTTTTGTTGCTTGATGAAATTGTAGTTAACATTGTTGTTGAGCCTCGATGGGTTATTTCCCATGGACAGTTGGTTTTCCATTTGTTGTTGTTGTTGACTTAGATGATGATAAGAGTTTTGAGCATTATTATTATTGTGATAAGAGAAATTTGGAAGGTCTCTCCAAACTAGATTGTAGGTGTTTGAGTAGGAATTCTAGGACTGCTTGATCCCAAAATTTCCTTTGGCATTGCATTGCTCCGATGTCTCTTGAAATTGCAATAGTAGGGTGAAACATGAAGAACCAGTGTGTCCTGCAATCCATATGGATCACAAATTACTTTGTTGGCTTGGACGGGTTAAGTGCTTACTTTCTTAAACTTTTGAGATAAAACATCCAACTTTGCTAGAATCAAGTCCATAGAATCAATCGTGAGCTTCTCAACTTGCTTATTAGAAATAGTACTTGAAGAAGAAGGTTGGCTTCTCCTTTCAAAACTCCATTGGCAATTATTAGTTTCCATGTCTTCAATTATGGAATAAGCCTCCCTCTATGATTTTTTCATTAAAGCACCATTTGTAGCAGTATCAACAAACATCCTTGTATTGTAGAATAAGATATTATAGAAAGTTTGCACTAGAAGCCAGTTTCTTACACCATATTGTGGACAAAGACATTGAAGGTCTTTGAACCTTTCCCATGTGATCATACACGGTCTCTCCATCATTTGAGAATAATTGATGAGCTGACTCCTCAATTGTGCAATCTTTATTGGTGGAAAATATTTAGCTAAGAAAATCATTAGGATTTCCTACCAGTTGTTCATGGAGTTTCTTGGCTTAGAAAAGATCCACGCCTTGTCTCTACCTCTCAAAGAGAAGGGGGAAATAAGAAGACATATTGCATCGGGAGGAATTCCATCTATCTTGAATATGCTTAGGTACTGTAGAAATTCAGCAATGTAGATGTTCGGATCCTCCATTGATGTCCCTCCAAAACTGTTTAGTTGTATCATCTGTATAATGGTGGGGTAGACAGAAAAATTACCTTCCTTGATTTGTGGGCTATTGATGGCCCCATTGATTTTTGTAACAGATGGAACAATAAATTCCAAAAGAAGATGATCATCTTCCATGAGTGTTCTTGTTGAGCTAGATGTTTGAGTGAAGATGGTGGTGATGAAAGTTGTGTTTCATCCAAATCTGATTGATTTTCACTCCTTTCTTTTTGAAGGTTACTAACGTTGTGCTTAATTTTAGGGTCTAGAAATGTCGAAGGTTCAAGAACCCTTTTGGATTGCCACATACAATCTTATAAGTAGAGAAGTCAAGTGAAGTAAAAAAATGAAAAAGGAAGATATTAAAATATGACAATGATGATGATCATGATGAAATTGATGGTGGATATGTCATGGTTGTGGTGTGATCTAGTCTCACTTATTATTTGACACTTCTTACTCTAACAAAAATATTGATGCTCCCCGGTAACGGTGTCAAAAACCTGTTAGTCCTATGCACAAGTTCTAAATTTATAACTCGAGCACTACCCCATAAGTAAATGGGTGCATGTAGTATATTCAAGATTGTCCAAGTAGTAAGGTTTTGTTAAACTCGAGAGAAATAAACTTCAGCAGTCTAGATCGTTTTAGCAAGGTATGTTTTTTTATGTGAACTAAGAAATTAAGAAGAAAAAAAACTAAGATAGAAATTAGTTGTATTAAGGGTCAAATTGGTTTGGAGATTCTTGAGAATAGGTTTTCCCATCCACATCATAACATCAAGAACAATGAAGGAAAATAATAGTATCAATAACACAGGGGAGGTTTGTATCATGTGCCCACCTCTTGGTAGTGCAAAAAAATCCTAACTTTGTATACCACTTTCATGGATATACCCAAATTCTGATTACAAATCTTTGTTCCCCAACACTTCCAAGACACTCTCATGGTCAAGGTAGTGCATCTAAAGTACAACTCCTTACTCCTATGCATATCTTCTAGATTATACAAAGGACATAAATCTTACATACAAAGTGGTCAACAAAGTATGTAAAAAGAAATCAGCACTAATGGGCCTTAGGATAGTAAAACAACAAGCATTTTATATAAAACTTGTTTCAATTGAGTTATGATGTGGGAGTTACTCCCCCATGACCAAGAAAAGGACACCAACTCAACCATGGATATAGAAAATAGAAACAAGTAGTAGAAAGTAGTACTAGACATCATAATAGAAGAAAATAAACTTGGATGCCTTTAGAAGAAGTAGGAAAGAGTTGGAAATCCGATCAAGGATTCAAAACATCATACTTACTTTTGGAAACTCTCTAGAAAGATTCACTCCAAAGTGGATAGAAGAGACAACAAAGATCCCTGTTGCATTTTTAGAGAAAAAGAAAGAAGAAGAAGTTTCCCTCCAAAGAAACCACATTTTCTCCCCTTAGACGCCTCCAACTTCTCCTTGCTCTTCTCTGGACGTCTTTTGCTTCAAATGACTTGTTATTACCATCCCAAGTGAGTCCCATTTGTATTTAAAAATTAGAGATGTTTTTTTTAAACTAAACTGAAGTCGCAGGGAACACGGCGTGTCGCTTTGCCAACATATCATGTTAGCTGTGATAACTATAGCCAAACTACTCTAGTCAATGATGACATGGCGTGACTAGTAACCAACACATTATGTTGCTTGAAGTTAGGAAAACTTGGGCAGTTCTCAAGAGAGTGAAAATGGTTTGTATAGATACTGACATGCCATTTTGTTGCGTTACAACAATTCCTAACACCTTTTGGGTGAAGGAGGCATATTGTGTTGGTTGGCCAATACACCATGTTGTTGCAAGGCAGGGAACTTGGCAATTTCTTGGAATGGGGGACACGACGTGTTAGTCGGCCAACACATCATGTTTTCACATGTCAGTGAGAATATGTTTTTTCCTACTATTGACAAGCCATGTTAGTTAAACCACATATGGCGTATTTCTATCAAAATCTTCAGAAATGTTTTCAAAGTTGTGGAATCTCTTGGGGAATCTGAATAAGGTTGGATTGTGATTAAATTATCCCCATTTTATCATCAAAATATTGTACCTACAATCACAACCATGGAACAAGTAAAGATAACAACAAAATGGGAATCTAGCATGATTAGAGGCAAGTTGAGGAAAAAATGGATTGAAAATTCATGCAAGAGTAGGCAAAATGACCATATAAAGCATGTACATCAACGAGAAGGCACCATTGGTATTAGAATCAAAATAATGCTATGAAGATCTAAAGAATTACATAACAATATCAAAATCTAGTAGATGGTCCTGCTTGAATTCTCTGCATCAAATTCATCAAGCCTTTATTGTGTTGGGTAGTAGTCACTGTGGGCATTAACCATACTTCTTTAGAGTAGGAAGACATTGCCTTTCCTTGGTCATGGACCAATATTCTTGTGCTCTTTTTTTAATCTACTCTTGTGGTTGGGAAACTCTATCCCATCATGGAATTAAAAGAGGCTTTTAATGGAAGAGAAAAAATCAAAGGAAGGACTATCAAAAATATAGGAGCCTAGTATAGTTCCTTTAGAGCTGAGAGGGGAGGGAACACGACAAGAGTTTGGAAGGGGAAATATACTAATCAACTTTTATCATGCTTGCAACTCAAAGCACAATCAAATGTGTCATGATATGAAGTGGTGGAAACATGACCTAGTCATGTCATTTGGTCTATACTTAGATGGGGGGCAAGGGGGAGGGAGATTAGCCTGAACCATTGTAGTGGAATGAAGCAAATAGAATATGTTGATCCCATAAGGGTTTCACTTTCTTCCATAACAAATCTAGGTTGTATGTAATGATCAGATGTTCTAGACCACTACTTGGTTTGTGAAGCATCTAGGTCATATCCTACCTAACATCCTATGCCAGGGTTAGGACCACTATACCTAAGAATGAGGGTGTTGATCCTTACCCATCTGGTGACTCCAACCTTAATGAATACTAGTTTTCTCGTAGTTTCCATAACCAAATCACACTATCACAAACATCAACAACATCAAGTTTAATATGATAGTTAAGTACCACCATTTTGTAAGGAGCGTTGTAATGTCAATTTGTAGCTAGTCTTCAGATAATCATAGACAGGTTGAAGTCATTGATGAGGACTGTCATGGCTCCATTACAAAGCAACTTTGTTCTCAACCGCTGCAACTCATAATATGATGTTTCTAAGAATAGATGAAAACCCATGAGACATAGGAACATGAAACTTGATATCTCCACCTCAAAAGGCACATCACAAAATTCAATTGAAGCCAACCTCCAAAATTATCATGGAAAGGTGGAAGTTGTTGATGAGGAACATCATGTCCCCAATGCAAACCAACCTTATTGTAAACCACTACAACTCAAAAAAATAGGTTGCCATGAAGATATGAAAACCTATTAGATGTAGGAATATGAAGTTTGATATATCATGTGTATGATTTGCATAAAACCGGTGAGCATAAAACTCATCAAATAAGGTGTAGCAATGCAACCTATGTAGTGAGGATAGATACATACAACAAAAATCATATGGGCAAAGATTGGGAGGTAATGATTCAACATATTAGAAGCATGAAGCAAACTAAAGAATTCTTCAAATTGCTTAATCTATTTATAAGTTCTTCAAGTACCACCATCACGTAAGGCACATCACAATGTCAATTTGAAGCTAGTGTCCAAATATGCATAGATAGATTGATGTTGGTGATGAGGAACATCATGCCCCCATTGCAAAGTGACTTATCTCCTAAAAAGAGTGGGACCCGATATGGAATCCACTCTTCACTAAGAGGATAAATAAAACCATCCTATTCCGTATGATGGAGGGAAGGCAGAATTTTATTATTTTCCAAATGGTATATATTATAGAACCAGATAATGAATAAGTAATGGAAATAAAACTATTACAAAGTTATGTCATAATACATTTACAATTGTTTCACACCATAAAAAGGTGGCAGTGAAAAATAAAAAGGTATACACATGTAAGGCCAATCATTGAGGGCAACACGACCATTACAATCTATCCTCAAGTTCAAATTCTTGAATGTGGTCTTCTTGAGTCCTTGTCCTACAATGTACCTACACCTGGGTGGAAGGGGAACATCACCCAAAAAATAAAAAAGGTATGTATCTATAAACACTAAGTATATGCATATAAACACTATTTGAGCATTATATTGAGGTTATAAGTACAAAAAGGATGTTCCCATGTAAACTAGGGCAGATGGAAGTAGGTAAGCTCAACAAGAGTCAAAAGAAGAGATTGAGGATATAATTATGGAGAACAATATTTGAGATTAAAGAAACATATCACCATAATAAATATTCACGATGCCTAAACAAACAACATATTTACATGCATAAACAATGTAGACTAAGTATACCTAAAATAGGGCCATAACACCACAGGATCATGACCTAAAACGTAAGGGAGGAAACACATATCCCATGTGAAATAAATGTACCCATTATAAGTATGCTTCTACTATATTAGATATTCTAGTCAAACATTTAGCATGCACAAATAGAGTGGTAAGACTAGCATTCCAATCATTCATAGTAGGTATTGAAAGCATGGCAAGAAGGGGTCAATGGACCCATTTAAATAGAATAATCTAATGTCTACAAGAGTTTGTAAGGTTTCAAATATTTAATTATGAATGTTCAACTTTGGATTTTAAAAAAGGGATAGCAGTCAAGTAAATTCGTCAATATATAGGAATTTAGATCATAGTCACGAAAATTAACAAAAATAAGATCATGATCACACATGCATGGTCTTCCCGTCTAACCTTGTCTTTAGGAATGAATTTAATAAGTCTCCAAGAATTGATGATGAGAGATCTACAAGGTACAAGGTACACGAATATCATTACTATTTGGATAGAAATCACATGTTTTCTAAAAAAATTAATTTAGAATTAGGTTCTCCATTCAGATTCTAGATTTATTTTAATTACATGGTTCATTTAGTCACATAAGTTTAAATTGTCTAAATTCCATAAATATGCTGGCTAGAATATAAATTTCTACAATTTTGGTCTAAAACGTTATTCTCTACCTAATACCATTGATTTCATATTTTTCCTAACAAATGTTTAGCACACATACTAATGTATATACATGTTCTAGTTCTTGATTTTCCTTTACTGAGAGTACACGCTATTTATGTTGATTTTAGTACGTTTCAGTGTAGTTTAATCCACAGTTATGTTAATAAAATTGACTTTATAAACATATTGTTTCTCTAAAATTCTATTTTAAATAAAATAGGTCAGTCTAGACTATGTATTACTTACACTGAAATGTATTTATCATTATTATCAAATATGTATATACATATACGTGCATCCAGGGTTCAGAATATATGAAAGGAATGAGATCAGTATAATAGTTTTTCTAATGAAAACTAGTGAAATTAGATAGTCAAACTTATTTATAATGGTTCATGCATATTAATGATGAGTGATCCTCACTAACAACTAGGATCAGTTATATATTACTGATTTCATTATCATTGAGTTACATATTTGTAGATGTTAATATGCTAATTTTATGCTAATACCATATGGGTAGATATTCTAGAGTAGCTAGTCTAGCTAATCAATGAAATTATTTTTATGTTAGTTAATAGTTCCCTTCATCATATAATTGATTTTCTAGATTGGAATCATAGGATAAAAGCTAACCTTCAGTTTGTTGATTCTCTACAAAACATTTGATGGATTAGTTATTTGTTCAGAAGATGGTGGTACAAGCAAGATTTAACCGGGTCAAAATCTATGTCGATCAATCATGGACATTCTCTTCAATGACAATGAAGATTAGGAGTTCTCTTGATCCTCATATGTCCTTTGCATAGGTCACCATTGGCTTGGAGTTATGACTTCCATGGTAGATGAAGAGAAGAAAGAGGACTTGTGCTCGATCCTCAAATCTAATGGAACCCTGGCAAGGATATGAGGGTAACCTTTGGGTTGGTCTGGTAGACTCATGTGACATTGGGCATATGTAGTGCTGGTTGTACATTGCAATATTCCATATGGTGTCTAACTTGATGTGGAGGGAAATGTGTCTAGGATATAAGATGGAAGGTGATACCTACTCAAGTTTTATTGGTCATAAAAAATCAAGGACAAAGAAGAAGAGAAAAGGAGGGAGGACAGGATAGCTAGAATAGCTCATGATGGTGGTGACAATTCTACTTTGCAATGACTTGGGTTCAAGGTGATGGAGGAGCGGGTCTGCTAGGGTTCTTGTAGATCCAAGGAAGGTGGAGGGGAATAAGATAGGGACCATGAGTGTTGGTGTGAGGAATATTCAGAAGAAAGAAAAGGAGAAGAATAAGGTTGACACAACAATCATGGATCAAGGACGCATTGATTGCATCAAAGAGTGGAGAAAGAAGAGGAAGTGAAGAGGGAAGGATAAGAGAGAATTGAGGGATATAAGGAGGAGGACATGTATAAAAAAGTAAGAACGATCCATCTATGACCATTTATAAACTACAGAAGCATAGACACAATAAGGGGAGCATGTGTAACTTGGGCAAGGAAGCGACGAATGCAATAATAGTGTAAATATAGAAAGATTTGTGTATACTAAAGAAAGAATATTAAAAAAATAAATATAACGGTCAAAGCAAGTCTTTATAACATGCAAATTTATGTTTATGCTATTTAGGTGTGAGAGGTTCCATTTCAACATTAATTTTTCCTTTTAAACATGTTTGACATCGCATCTCTTTACTTGTAATTTAAGTACTCACTGAATGCGTTTAATTCCTTTCTTAATCAGTAGTTATCTATTATTTCATATATATTATTTTATATTCATCCTTTTATTTTGTGAAAGTTCTAAAGTCCAAAATAGAGTCAAAATTATTTAATAGGGAATTTATATAATTGACCCCAAATAAAATTTTATTTACTTCATCGATCTAAAAACCTCATGTAAAATGACATTTATATTTTTTATGATTTTAGATTTCGATTCTTATAATTAAATCTACATCATGGTACAGGAACTTATTATTAGTCATGGTAGGAATGGGTCCTATAGAAAGGGAGGATTAACTATGAACCTAGGTTCAGGTAAGTTATAAAACTCCACCTCTTAAAGAGAATTTCATCCCCAAAATTGACCTGGTTATGGTATGGTATAATAATATGTACCTTCGAATTAGGTAAGTGGTTTCTAGTTCACTAAATGCAATGGATTATGGTTTAGCATTTTGTATCATTCTCATAGATAATATCCCATGATTAACCTATGTTATTTCATGCATCAAGTTGCTATTAGTTTTCTCATATAATGTTTTGAACTAAGGTTACACCAAAACCTAGTATATCTTATGTATTATGACCAAAACCTTTCATATATCAATAGGCATATTAGGTTTAAGGTGTAAGATTAGGGTTTTGTTTGTTAACAAGTCTTACCATCCAATTCCAGCATTTTAGTGAATTGTAAGCACTTAGTGAACTATCCTTCCATGGTTTATAGAACACACATTAAAGTATATAGTATATTAATGTGTACTTAGATCCTTTTTACTTTTGTTTTTTATTATCATATATGCAATATGCACGTTCATGACTTTTACATCCTAAGTGTGTTCAACCTATTTTCTAGGGTAGGGTTACTCATACCATTTATCATTAGCAATATGGGAGTATAGGGGAATTAAATTCACACTAATAGGAATCGATCATCTTTTTTGCTTAGTAACTTAGCTGACTAAGATATACCAATTTAGTTACATGAAGATACATTTTAACTCATATTAATTATCCAAGTAACATTCATGGTACTCAAATTGACAAGGTTTACCCACTTGCCTTGGTTAGGTGGTAGCTAAATTTGTTACCCAAGTATTACTTGTTTCAACCTCTATATAGTTTAGATAGTCCTTAAATTAAGATACACTCATAATAGTTAAGGCGTACAAGACTCCACCCCTCAAAAGGATTAATCTTAACTTAACCACAAATCTAGAGGGGAACATGGGTGGATCAAATAGGTCTTATATAAATTCAAAACATCTTATTCACACTCTTTACATCACACTTGGGCCTAGGATCTCAGAGTTGATCATATTCTAGTTGAGGGTTTCTTCACTAAAGATTTTCTCTAATACTCAAACTTTATTGTGGTGGTAACTCAGTTCCAAAAACCATAGATAGAATTTGAAATCTTTTCCTTTTTACATATAATTTTATAATGAAAATAAGTTACGTGAAGAAAACTTTTTAATAGAATCCCAAAATGGTGCTAAAATTGGTCCAAGAACCATGTCAACCGCCTTTCACTACACTAGACACCTACTATTATTCTAACATGATATCATTCCACAAAAAGAGCTAATCATTAATACAACTAAGAGGGCATACCAAAAGCATCTCTAACCTATGTATATGAGGGGAAAAGGTTTCCTATAACACATAATCACCTTCCACTGGATCCTATTAGAACACAACATCTAGGATTCCTCACTTCACCCTAATCACATTATACACTATATCATATCAAGAAATAGAGAAGGCATATCCTTATCCCACTATTACAGGAAGAAGTTAGGGCTCCTTCTTCACTTTGATGGTTTACACCCATGGTGCCATCATAAGACAAGATGAACTATAAAATCAAATACCGTCATCTTATTTAGTAGGTTATCTAATTATTCCATGCATACGAGAGAGGTGAACTCTTAGGAATACTTACTGAAATTCATATATTCTTAAGAATAATTATTGTACATGTGGTATTTCAAGCTTATCTATGATAGTATTCATCCCCAAGATAGTGAGCTTTAGGCAAGACTAAGTTGATATAACTCCATTTCTAAAAGCAAAGCATGCCTAACTATAATGGAGTTAGTTCAGTTTATCACTAAGGGAATCATACTAACTTGAAAAATTATGTCAGGAATCTACATTTGTTATCCATGTATGCACAATACTAGAAAGTGTATGTATGTGAGGCATGATAGAAAAACAAAAAAAATAAAAGGGGTCTAAGATGTGAATTAGGGTTAAGCCTCACTTTAGTGTTCAAATCAACATACACATCATAAGGATCAAACTACCCTCCTAGATAACAAGTTATATGAATCAAACACTATGAGATTCACTTCCTATTTGGTGACATTTCCACCTTCATAAAGAGGGTACAGACAGAAAGGGTTTGTGAAAAACTATGTCTCATCCATTTAAGTGGTATGGGGAGGGGTAGGGACTAATTTTGATAGGGATTTAAACCCCAGTTAGTATCCAATGACATAGGGATAGTCATACCAACAACTTAAATAAGGTTACTTAGACACTTATTTAAGTAACAACATGGGGATAAGTTGAAATAGTCAAATCACTGACTACTTAGGATATGATACCATGTTGTAAAGAGTGTTCCTTGAGAGGGGATCCACTCTTCAATAAAAGGAAAAATAAAACCATCACATTCCACAAGATGTAGGAACAAATAAATTTCATTATTACGAAATTCTATATTTTATAAAGAAAGATAATGAGTAAGTAATAGAAATAAAATTATTACAAAGTTACATGATAATACATCTATAATTGTTCCTTACCATTAAAGGTGGTCGTGAAAAATAAAAATGTGTACACCTAATGATTGTAAGACAACTCACATTGGGAAATTCGACCATTCCAAGATATCATCAAGTTCTAATTCCCGAATATGGTCTTCCTGAGCCCTTGTCCAATAATTTACCAACACATGGGTCAAAGTGTAATATCACTCAAAAAATGAAAAAATGTATTTATCAATAAACATTGACTATGTGCATATAAGAAATATTGTGCTGTATATTGATTACACGTATAAAAATGATGTTTCTATGAAAAAGGGGTCACGTAAAAGTAGGTAAGTTCAACAAGGGTCCAATCAAGAGGTTAATGTGTAATATTTATAGAGAACAATATTTGAGATATAGAAACATATTACCATAACATACATTTAAAATTTTCAAATAAATAATATCTTTGCATGCATAAACAATGTAAACTAAATATACCTAAAATAGGATCATAACACAATACGATCATGGCCTAAGTAGTAAAGGTGGAAACACACGCCCCGAGTAGAAAATATGCACCCTTTATAAGTAGTATTCTACATAAGTACCACTCTTCTAGATATTCTAGTCAAACATTTAGCATGCACAAATAGAGTGACAAGACCAACATTCAAATAATAACTCACATTTGATATTGTAATCATAGAAAGAGGGGAATAAGACTCTTCTAAAAAGAATAATTAAATGTCCAAAAGAGTTCATTAGATTTTAAATCAGTTTATATGGATGTTCAACTATGGATTTCCAAAAAGGAATAGTAGTCACGTAAATGCCTCAATATAGGAATTTAGATAACATTCATGATAATTCCTAAAATTAAATAGGTATCGAACATACCTATTCTTTCTATCTAATCCTATCTCTAGGGGTGAAATTAGTAAGTCTCCATGAATTAGTGATGAGAGATCTACAAGGATACAAAGGTATAAGAATATCATTACTATTTGGATATAAATCATTTTTTTCCAATTTTTCTATTTTGAATTAGGTTCTCCATTTAGGATTTATATCTATATTAGTTAAAGGGTTCATTTTAGTCAATAAGTATAAATTTGTTTATATTGAATAAATTTATTGGTAATAATATAAATTCCTAAAATTTAGGTTTTAAAATGTTATTCTCTATCTAGTTCCATGTGATTTCATATTTTTTCTAATAGTATGGTTAGCATGAATACAAATGTACATACACATTCTAGTTTTTAGATTATCTAGATGGATTGTAGTAAACTTCAGTGTAGTTTAAACCATACTTATGTTTATAATGCAACCCTCCTAAACATATTATATCTCTAAGATTTTGTTTTATTCAAAATTGATAGAATTGGATAGATGTATTGCTTAGACTCACATGTATTTCTAATTATCATCAAATAAGTATGTTCATATATGTGCATATAGGGTTTGTAATATATGAAAAGAATGAGACTAGTATATTAGTTTTCTTATAAAAACTATTGAAACTAGAGATGTTGAACTTGTGTATATTGATTCATTCATAGGTATAACTATACCATTAAATCAATGATTAGTGGTACTAACTAACAACTAGGATCATTTCAACCAACTAATTTTAGTAACTACATCAGACAGAAAATATTTTTTATCAATGAGTTACATATTTGTAGATGTTAATACACTAACTTTATGCTAATATCATGTGTGTAGGGATTCTAGATTGTCTTCTCTAACTTGACAATGAAATTACATTTCACATTACCATAGTTTTTCTCATCACTAAATGCTTTTCTAAGTTGGAATTACATGATAAACATTGACCTTTAATTTAATGATACACTATGAAATCTTTGATGGATTGGTTCTTAGAATTAAACGATTGTTGTACAAGAAAGCTACATAGATTAATCCCAGGCATGTTCTTTAGTGTGAGGCATATAATGAGTTCTCAAGATCCTCATATGTCCTTTGCATAGGTCACCACTAACATGGAGTTGCAACTCCCATGATAGATGATGGGAAGAAGGAGATTTTGTGCTCAATCTGTCAATCTCCTAGAACCTTGACGAAGGATATGAGGTGACCTTTGGGTTGGTATGGTAGACTCATGTGACCTTGATCAATTGCAGTGTTGGATGTAGATTGCAATATTCTAGATGGAGTATTACTTGATGAGGAAGGAAATGTATCAAGGTAGGCAGTCAAGGAGGAAGAAGAATAGAAGAGGAGGGAGGACATGGGGGCTAGATCAACTTCTGATGGTGTTGATGATTTTACTTTGTAACATATGGGGAGCAAGGTTAGGGAGGAGCACGTCCACTAGGATTCTTAAAAAGCCAAGTAATATTAAGGGGAAGAAGATGGGTGACTCTAGGATTGGTGTGAGGAAGAAGAAGAATAAAAAGAAAAAAGAAGAGGAGAATAAGAAGGATGGTGAGTAGCCACAGATCAGGGATGTATTGTTCATGTCAAAGAGTGAGGAGAGAATATGAAGAGAAGAGGAAGGAGAAGAAATGGGGATTGAGGAAGAGAGGAAGTGAGGG
Source organism: Alisma plantago-aquatica (assembly GCA_963693085.1). Classification (NCBI taxonomy): domain Eukaryota; kingdom Viridiplantae; phylum Streptophyta; class Magnoliopsida; order Alismatales; family Alismataceae; genus Alisma; species Alisma plantago-aquatica. Next base: position 514,910,845 of record OY856410.1, on the reverse strand, counting down.
AGATAAGTAGGAAGAGAAGGAGAGGAGAAGAATTTGCTATCTACAACATTGATCGTGTCAAAGATGAGGGAGTAGGTGTTACTGGGGTGAGGAGGCGGTTGATGCCATGTTAAGGTAAATATAGAAAATTTCATGTATGTTTAAGAAATAGTAGTCAAAAATTAATTTAATGGTCAAAGGAAGTCTATTCGATATGAAAATTTATGAGTAGGCTATTTAAGGTGTGAGGAGTTCAACTCAGACACAAATTTTACCTTTAGAACATTTTCGACGTCACATTTCATTACTTGTAGTTTAAGTACTCGATGAATCCATTTATTACCTTTCTTAATCAATATTTGTAAAGTATATATATATATATATATCTTTATTTATCTTCATCTTATCCTATAAAATATATATAGTCCCAAAATAGAGCCAAAACTTATTCAATAATGAATTTATATAATTAACCTCAATTAAAGTTTTAATTACATAATTGGCCCTAAAACCCATGTAAAAAAGTATCATCTTATTATGATTTGAGATCCAATTCTTCTTATCAAATCCACATCAAGAAAAGGCACTCAATATTAGTCATAATCAAGATGGGGCTTAGAAAAAGAAAGGGTCAACTATGAAATTGAATTTTGGTTTTTTATCAGCTCCCAACCATTGTAACTCAGAAAATGAGGTTACTAAGACGAGATAAAAACCTAAGCTATGTAGGAACATAAGTTTGATATATAGGTCCCATAAGACACATCACAAAGTCAATTTAAAGATACTATCCAAATTTATCATGGTAAGGTGGAAGCCATTGATGAGGAGCATCAGGGCCCCACTACATAGAAACTTCATTCCCAACCACTACAAATAAAAAATGAGATTGCAAAGAAGAGATGAAACCTATGAGATGTTCATGAAACCTATGAGATGTAGGAACATGATGTTTGATATATCATGTGTATGCTTTGCAGCAACCATTGAGTATCAAAGTCGTCAAATCGGGCATAACAATGCAAACTATGTAATGGGAATGGACTCATATGGACAAAGATCGGGAGGTAAGATTCAACATATTAAAATCATTAAGTATGTAGGAGAAAAGATAGAAATGAAAAAATAAAAGTAGAAGAAAACTATGTACTTAATCATCCCTACAATGGAGCAATAGTTCTCCTTCCTGGTCTTTGCATATTATACAAACTTGATGTAAATAAAGGAAAGGGAATGGTCGAGAACAAACAATGGACATTTTGACAAATGAGAATAATCAAGTTATTTGACCATAACCTTATATCTTCCAATAAAATAACTTTCAAAGAGTTTCATTTAGAGGATATAATTCATTTCTAGTGTTGAGGTCAAGATAGTTGTATGTTTTGTCTACAATTATGTTTGGATGACCTTAGCTTGTTGCAATGCTAATTTGCAAAGAAAACATAATGCATTTTTGTATATATCATATTTGTATTTTAGTGAACTTACAATATTAAGTATTGTGCATAATGTTTGATAGTTTTTATTCTTATAGTTGAATTAAAATTAACAATATTAGCATGGGTTGTGACTATATAGCATGGTTTAAATATCAACATGTTTTTCATATGTTGTCCATTAAAGATATAGAGGTTTATTGTAATTAATTACTAATGTAAAGAACATGTGTAAAATGCATCCATGTAAAATAATATTGAATTCCACTACCAAAGACCATCCTATATGGCCTATATGCAAGATATACTAAGACATAATGAGTGTAATGAAAAAACAAAGTCATTGTGGTTATACGTGTCTCAAATATGTGGCATGACAGAGAGTGAATAGCAACAATTATTTAGATTTGCAACATAGGAGACTAAAATCAATAATAAAGTCAAGTGAAAGAAGTACAAGCAATATGTAATCTTAGATATAGATTCATATATACTATGTCCCATTGATTAAGGGGTATGTGATGAGACATACAACTCTAAGAGAATAAAAGATCAGCATTGGACATGTTAAATACCAAACTAAAATGAACATGTAGTTAGAGACATGGCCCTTATGCAATTTTGTATGGACCAAATTCTTCATGGTTAAAATCACTAGACAAATATTTAAATGAGTCGATGGATAGTGTAAATAGTTAATTGTAAAATTCAAAACTTGATGTTTATGATATATGCTTGGTCATATCATAAAACTCTTAACAATCATTTAGATAGTATATGGTAATTAATTGGATATGGTTTTTGATCTAGAATAATTATTTTTGTTGAATTAAGTGAAAGCTGAAGAACGTTGATGCAACCTCTTCTTGAGTTGCATCCTAGTATTGATATTACTTAGTGATGAGCACCAAAATCAAATATGTTAATTCATTAGACACATAAGAGATATTTATATCAAACATTCAATTGAAATTACCTAGAAAAAGATGTGGTACTCATATGAAAATTCCAATGTCATATGTATATCTTGGGTATTTTGGCAACAAGTAATCTCATTTTTGCTCCAGTCCTCTTTGTGATTTTAGTCTTGTTTAGTGAAATGATCATTTAGAAACCAACATGATATTAGATGTTCATTACTTTTCTATCAAAAATATAGGAAATCACAATTTAAATATCTTATGTGAGGTCTTAAACTACACAAGTACATCAAACAAATTTAGGCAGAAGACCAATTTTATTTATATTATAATATTAATTTGCACAAAAAGTGAGAGAAATACATATACCACAACCACTATTCAACCATAAGAAAAGAAAACTAAACAGAAACGGTTGCAACTAGTAAGTAAGAAAAGATATCTTAAAGAATAAAATTCTTATGGAAAATACATACATAAAATGCAAACAAACAATGTTATTGGCTTCCTCACTAACAAAGAACTCTAATCGGTCTACAAAAGACATTTTAAGGTATCTGTACATCCAGATTCCAAAAATATTTTAACTATGCATCCAATGTTATGTTATTTGCACTAATAAGAAAATATAGGTGGTTGAATTTACTATGTAATACCTTCTGTGACCCGTGTAGTATACCTCAACCCAATAATATAGATTTGAACAATTGCATTGAGATAAAAAAGGTATTAAATTAACAAATAGATTAGTATATCACCAAACTTGATTGCCTTGAATTTGGGTTGTTGACTGTTTGTGTTGGCTATGCCCTTTCAATTTTCCCTGCCATGGTTTTGGAGCATGGATACTGGATGATTTGCTCCTAATTCGTGTAGATCTGTTTTCGTGGATAGCTTGGATGGAAGAGAGGTAGCTAAGGCAAGAAGGCATAGAAATAATGACATTGGAACATAAGAGGATGAGGATAAATCTTCCTATACTTTGTACATTTCATATAAGTGTATCTAGTTCCAAGCCCGAGTAAAGGAGGAGGGTTGGAGATAGTTTGGCAGCCATCTATAAAAAAAATTTCACTTTTTATATGACTTGGATCCTTATAAAAAAATTATTGGAGCATCCCTACCTAGCGACGCACTACATCGACACCCAGATGTAGTGATTAATATGTAAGGGGTTTGACATAGAGGCGCCCGATTGTGTTGAAAGACGAATAAGGGTTTCCACATCTTGGAAGGGTGTGGGTAAAGAAGCTAGTCCCTATGCATTGTTTCCTGAATGTAGTGAAAAATTTGCAAGGGTCACCACATCTTGGACGGGTGTGGGAAAGGAAGCTAGTCATGTTGCATCATCGCCCAGATGTAGTGAAAAATGTACAATGGAAATGTTTTTGATAAAGGCAGGTAAATAAGTGAGTTCAAAAAAAAAGGATTAGAGTGGGATCTTGGAATATTAGCTCTTTGATAGGGAAATCTTTAGAGATAATGGATAATGTAATGATAAGAAAAGTCAATATAGCTTGCGTGTAGGAAACCAAGTGGACATGGAAATGTTGTAGAGATATTGGAGACACATGATGTAAAATTTGGTATACATGTATCAGCAAACATAGAAATGGCTTAGGTGTTATTGTTGATAAGATGTTGAAAGATCATGTTGTCAAGATCACAAGGATGGGTGATAGAATCATAGCTATAAAGGTTGTTCTTGGGAGAATGATTTTTAACATTTTTAGTGCCTATGCCCCCAAGTTGACCTTAGAGAGGAGGCTAAGAAGGATTTTTGGGATGACTTGGATGAATTGATGCAGGGAATACCAAAAGAGGTGAAGATCATTATTGGGAGTGATTTAAATGGCCATGTGGTAGCAATGTTGGGTATGAGAGATCTCATGGTGGTTTTGGATATGGCAGCAAAAATAGAGAAGGAGAGAGGATATTAGACTTTGCAGTTGCTGGCAAACACCCATTTTAAGAAAAGAGAATCTCACAAGATTACTTTCAAGAGAGGAAACAGTTGTAGACAAATTGATTACCTCCTTATGGGGAGTTAGATCATAAACTATGCAAGCATGGTAAAGTGATTCCTAGCGATGAACTCACGACCCAACATAGTTGGTGGTTTTGGATATTAACGTGAAGATCAATAAAGGCAAGCATAACAAGAACCAAGATAGCATGATCAAGTGGTGTAATATTAAAGGAGAAAACGAATTGATGTTTCATGATAAACTCATCAGAGAGGGAACTTCAAACTTGGAGTCTGATTTTAACACTATCTGGAATAACATGAGTTCCTACACAACCAAAATTACCAAAGACACTTTGAGGGAGTCCAAAGGTCGCATGCCTCTATAGAAAAAGACTTGGTGGATGAATGATGAAGTGAAGAAGGCTATTAAAGTGAAAAGGGAGATCTATAGGAACTTGCCAAAATCTCAAGATGATGTAACATTCTAGAGATACAAGCAAGCATAAAGAAGCTAAACATGTTTCTTAATAGGCAAGGTCTATATACTTTGATGATATTTATAAGAAGTTGGACACAAGAGAAGGGGAAAAAGTATATATATATATATATATATATATATATGTATGTATGTATGTATAATAAAAGAGAAAGGAAAGGAAGAGACTTGAGTCAAGTAAAATGCATTAAGAATGAAGATGGTAGATTGTTGGTGAAGGATGATGATATCAAGAACCAATGGAGAAATTACTTCCATAAGCTTTTCAATATAGATATTGTAAATAATGTTAGTGTCGTGTGTGACATCAATACAAAGATCATTTACATACTACGAGTTTCACTATTTGAGGTCAAGAATGCTTTGAAAAAGATGAAATTGTCATGGGGACCAGACAGTATTCCCATTGATGTATGGAAGAGTATGGGGGATGAAGGAGTTATGTGGTTAACAAATTTCTTTAACATGATCATGAATACCAATAAGATGTCGAATGAGTGGATAAATAGTACTATAGTCCCCATCTACAAGAACAAAGGTGATTTTTAGAGCTGCATAAAATATAAATGTATCAAGTTGATGAGTCACACAATGAATCTTTGGGAGAGGATTATTGAGTAGAGGATAAGATCTATAACCCAAATATCAAACAACCAATATGGTTTCAGGCCTGGAAGATAAAAAATAGATGTTATTTTTATAATAAGGAGGCTTATGGAGAAGGATAGAGAAAGCAAAAGATATCTCCATGCGGTTTTCATTAATTTGGAAAAGGCTTATGATTGAGTCCCTAGGAAATGTTATGGATGGCTTTAAAGAAAAATGGTGTGACAATCCAATACATTGACTTGATTAAATACATATATGAGAGGTTGACTGCAAGTGTGAAGACTCCTGGAGGAGAGACACCAACTTTTCTATCACAGATGGGTCACACCAAGGATCCACACTCAGTCCATATACATTTGTTCTTGTTATGGATGAGTGACAAAGAATGTTCAGGATGATATTCCTTTGTGTATGTTATTTGTTGATGATATTGTTTTGATTGATGAAACTAAAGATGGATTCAATGATAATGTTGAACTTTAGAGAAAGGCATTGGAATTAAATGGATTGATGATTAGTAGGCAAAAAACTAAGTACATGCATTGCAACTTCATCCGATCTCGTAGTATGAATGGTGGAGAAAAGTTGGACAGAGTAAATATACCAAAATGTGATAAATTTTGTTACTTGGTGTGATGGAGTGAGTTTTTACTTTATTTTCTCTCTCTTGTTATTTCTTTTCCCAATTTATTGTTTACAAAACTACCCTCAACTTAATAATTGCATGACTAAGCTTAATATAGCACTTTTGGGCAAAAATATGCAAACCCTAGTATGCTTTTATGATAGAATACATATGATAATGTATTTAGTTTAATGAACACATCAAACTTTTGAATTTGGGTTTCAAAATTTTACCATAGTCACATCTTTACATCTTTAAGCTACCCCTAAAATTTCATTCCAATTGGATGTACCTTTTTAGAGTTATTAACAATTGAAAATCAAGTGTATAATTCCATCTATTAACCCTATGACTTAGGGTTTCCATTTTATTTGACAAATGATATGTCACGCGACCTATGTTTAGGCTGGGCGCGGACCTTTGTGATGGAGGGACAACCCTCAGCCGTCCGATCTAATGGTCACGGATCTAGGCCATGATCCAAGGGTCAAGGACCCATCACCTACCTCCCGCCTTTCCCGGCCTTGACCCCAACAGAACCCTGGACCATCGACGATCTCGGGCGCTTGACTCTTGCGTCGCCCACCTAAGATTTTTGGAGGAAATGATCCTCTCACCGAAACGAACCCAACAAACTCTCACGCGTCATCCAAGACCCCCGGATTTGGGAGAACAAACTCCCGTTTTCTCGTTGCTCCCACTCCGGCGGCGGCTGTAACATCCAGGACCCCAACCAACCCTAAACCTATCCCGAGAACCTATAAAACCAACCCCTCGACGTTGCCCCTTCTTCTTTTACCACAACCCTCTACTTTCCGACCCTCTTCGACACCAGAGACCCCCCTACCTGACCTTCGGTTCCTTGTAGCGCCGCCGCTCGACCGTGCTTGACTTCTCCTCCGCCTAGCTATCCTTCCCCTCAATTGGCTACTCCACTCAGTTCGCAAGAGCCCGCCAGTTCTGGGTGGCATCTTCTAGCTTGCGCCCGCGGCCTGTGGCATCCGCGCCTCGTCTTCCGGCGAGCTCCCTGCCGCTCCCGACTGCAAGCTGCTCGAGCAAGCCTAAGGCAAGTCAAGGGATCAATCTGGAACGTCCGATCAAGTGAAGATAAACCTCGATCGTCCGATCAAATCCGAACTGATCTGGAACACTCGAACGGTGCAGATCGATTTGAGCCGTGATCCAGTCGGATCCGGCCGTCGATCGGGGATATTTCTCTTTTCTTTTATTTTTCGATAATCTTTTAGCACTCAAGAAAATACATTTTCTTAGAAAAATCATAATAAATGCTAGGATTATCAGAATATAGCAAACCAATATACCATTTTGATCAGAAAAATATGCTCTGTTCATATAAAATATTATTAATACCTGAATCCGCTCCCTATTTCAAAAATAACTGTCTAAGGCCTAAAGGACATCCTTAATCATAATTAATTATTAAAAATGGCTTTCTTGATGATATATGACCTCTAAAATGTTTGTAACCAATAGATGAAACCCTAATTTCAGAATAACTCGAAATACTATACAAAGTTGATAAGTGATCAAAGGATTAGAATAAACCCTAATTTAGCTTTCTCTTTCTACATGGATTTAAAGATATATTGCTTATGTCAAAATTGATATCATTAGATGACAATTAGTGTTTATTAGTAGGTCTGAATACTTAAAACGAACCATGATGTTATGAATAGTTAACATGTTAAGGATTACCCTCCCTTTTTCCTTAATCATCTTAGAAACCCTAATTTCGAGAAAATCTTCTAAATTGTCAATTAGATATTATCTTTAATCCAAATAATTTATAATAGATCAGACCTGATAATAATTGTGAACCTAATTAGAACATGGGGAAAACCCTGATCTAAATTAAGATAACATAAAAGGAATAATAACTAAGAACATATCTTAGTCCTGGTCACTTGGACCAATAGTAATGTTGTACCCTTGCTTTCTTTGCAGGGTGACTAAATTCCTGTTTGAATATAGATCTGTGGACTTTTGATTGAACAAGCAGGTACGTGGTTATAAGTATATGACTAGTTTTCCATGGTTGTTAAAAGTATTGTACTTGGATGCAACTACTTTATAAATGTGCTTGGATGAAATACTATAGTGTATTTTCTTTTTCCGACAAAAACTTTACATATAAGATGAAATGTTAGATGCATTGTAGCTACATGCACTACCTAATGCTGGATGTATGTGCCTAATATGGATGTATGAAATTTGGCCCATGTTAGATGTATGTATCCCTCTCTTTTCCTTCTCTATGGCCCACATTAGATGTATGTTGAAAAGGTGCTTGAAGTAGTACAATCGCATCAAATGACATGTTAAAAGAAATGTTTACTTGATTATCGCTTTGCTTAAAGAATACGAATTCTGCTTATCTCGTTTTGATTTCAAAAGTTACTTTCTTATGCAACCATACTATAGTATCTTTTTCTACCACGTACTCTTTTGACTCGTGTTTTGTTTCCCGTATTTTTAGGTACAAAGAACTTGTGAGACAATGGAGTAAAAGAGATGATCAAAGTACCTGAAGGCATAATAAATGAGCAAGGAGGATATATTAGAATAGATTTCTGTTCTTCTTATCTATATCATGATAGATGTAGTTTTTCCCCTTTCCAGTACTTTGAGGATGATAATATCCTATGTATCTCTATTATTTCTTTAGAACTATTTATATCTCTTCTCCCATTCGAATAAGTTATGTATGACTTTAATTATCTTTAATGAATGGTGGTTATTGTGGCTATTAATTGTTGTTTGTGAACTAGATCTTGGCATATCTCTGGTTTTAGTTGACTTCACTAATTTCTTGTATTTTCCCTTTTGACATTTATAAGATATGAGTGCACGCATATCTGTTTATGTCATTATGGAAAGTATATAGAAATTGGGGTCGTCACAGTTGGTATCAGAGCCAGGTTCACACAACATAGTCACATGAACCCATTCACTCTATTGTGAGTCTAGGGTAGTCCTTGAGTTTGGGATACGAAGGGTTGAGGTGATTAGGATAGCATCTGCCTAAGGTCTGGCTAAAGTCTCCGAGCCACTTTGCTTGGCAATCACGAGGCTACCTATAAGGCAGTGTGAGTCTACCTGGCCGATACTCTAAGTTCCCCTACTTTTGGGATTATCCTATTTAGGACCCTCTCACCTCTAGAAAATTCCCTCTTACCTCTTTCTCTAGGAATATTTCCCTCTCATCTCGACTTTGAAATCTCCTTCTCACCTTATAAGGCTAAGAAAATGTCTCTCTATTTAGACAAGTCTTAAGGACTGACTTATAAGGACCGCCTTAGGATATCCTCCGCAAATTGTAACATTAAGAACTTTAATAATAAAAAAAAATTATGAATGGAAATGATAATCATGATGATGATAATAATGAAACTTTTGAGAGATAAACCCTGATTTATTTAAATTAATTTCAGGATGCCTCCAAAAACCAGAAACTCCAGATCCTCTGAGGAATCTCACTCTCACAAAAGGAAGGGCCCTGAAACCTCCGAAAATCCTGATCCTACGGGCCAAGCGAGATGGGAAGAACAGAAGAAGGCTCTTTTTGACTTCATGGAAGCCCTAGTCAACCGAGCCATCCCAGAAACCAGTAATTCTAGGGCCAGAGAAGTAACGGTGATAGATTTCATCAAGTTAAACCCTGATTCCTTCTGGGGGGAAGACCAACCCGAAGTGATGGACAAGGCAGAAGCCTGGCTTCTGTCCATGGAAAACGGATTCCGTACCCTAGGAGTCCCTGAAGAGAAGAAGGTCACCTTTGTAGCCCATATGCTTAAGGGAGGGGCTAGGATTTGGTGGGAGAATTATGGAGGGAATAGGGGAGGAGAGGTGGATGCCATGGGTTGGGAAGCCTTCAAAACCCTATTCACCGACCGTTTCATGCCCATAGCTGAAAGGAAGAGGAAGGAGGTGATGTACATGGAGCTCAAGCAAGGCAAGCTGTCAGTGGCCGACTACACTAGACAGTTCAGGCTTTTGGAGCGCTATGCCCCCATCCGTACGGAAGAGCGTCTCACTGAGCACTTTGTTGACCGTCTTACCACACAGTTAAAAACCCTAGTCATAGCCTCCCGTCCTCGAAACCTGGATGAAGCCCTAGATATGGCCCTTAAGTAGGAGAGAGAGCAGGGTTTACAGAAGCCACCTAGCATGGGGTACCTAGGGTTAACCACCACTGAAGAGGAGAAGTTCAAGAAGTTCCACCCCGGCCACAATAAAGGATCAGGAAAGGGAGGAGGTTCAGGAAGGAAAGGCCCAAGAAACAACAAGCTGATGGACTATCGCAACAAGTGCAAAACCTGCGGACGAGGACACGATGGACCTTGTCGCTACACCAAGCCCGTCTGCTACAACTGCAAGAAAGAGGGACATTTCCTTGCCAAGTGCCCCAATGCATCTATCCTTGGAAAACCTCCAGTAGGTGCTCCACCCCCTCAGGGACACCGCAATGCGAGGGTGTTCGCAGTAACAGCAGAGGAGGCTAGGGCAAATCCGAACCAGCTTGTCGAAGGTAACCTTAAATCGTTTTCATATATCTAATATCTTGTTCAATGCCTTCAATTATTTATAATGTAATTATCATGTGTAGGCATTGTTTTCTTGAATGGACATCCTGTTAAAGCATTGTTTGATTCTGGATCCACAAACACCTTCATTTCTCGCAATCTAGCCTCAATGTTGCACTTACATATCAGGGACTTGGGATACATTCTGGATGTGTCAACCCCAAGTGGCAAAATATTCACTACATTGCAGAAAACTGATGTTCTCCCTCTAAAATTTGAAAATTATGACATGCCGTTTGAATTCATTCTCTTAGCCATGGAAGACTTTGATGTTATTCTTGGCATGGATTGGCTGTACACATATCATGCTTATATTGACTGTAGAAACAAGATGGTAGTTCTCTCTCAACCTCATTCCTCTCCTGTAGTGATCCCTCGGGGAAGCGGATTTTGTAATAATATAATAATTTCCTCTCTTAAAGCTAAAAAGCTCATATCTAAAGGATGTAAAGTCTTCCTCGCATTCGTCTCAGAGACCAGTCCTGATATCGGACCTGTAGAAAGATTGGAGGTGGTACGTGATTTTCTTGACATATTTCCAGAGGAGCTTCCTGGGCTGCCTCCAAACCGAGACATTGAGTTCTCTATAGATCTTCTTCCTGGAACCACTCCGATTTCTAGGGCACCGTATAGGATGGCACCTACTGAACTTATGGAGTTGAAGAAACAATTACAAGAACTACTTGATAAGGGTTTTATCCGACCTAGCGTTTCCCCTTGGGGTGCACCTGTCCTTTTTGTTAAAAAGAAAGATGGTTCGATGCGGATGTGTATTGACTATCGCATGTTGAACCAAGCTACCATTAAAAACAAGTATCCTCTCCCTCGTATTGATGACCTCTTTGATCAACTTCGTACTGCTAAAGTTTTCTCAAAAATTGACCTCCGTTCTGGCTACCATCAACTGAAGGTCAAAGACTCTGACATTTCTAAAACAGCCTTCCGAACTCGGTATGGACACTATGAGTTTCTAGTGATGCCATTCGGGTTGACCAATGCACCTGGTGTCTTCATGAATCTGATGAACAAAGTCTTCCAGCCCTATCTTGATGATTTTGTGGTTGTCTTCATTGATGATATTCTGATCTTTTCTGATTCTGCGGAGAAGCACCGGGAACACTTGAGGACAGTTCTCGAGATTTTACGAACCCAGAAGTTCTATGGCAAGCTATCTAAATGTGAGTTCTGGATCGATAAAGTCATGTTTTTGGGACACGTCATCTCTGGAGGCACTATTTCTGTTGATCCTGCCAAAGTTTCTGCAGTGCTTGATTGGCAACCTCCTCGCAATCCTTCAGAAATCCGAAGTTTCTTAGGTCTGGCTGGATATTATCGTCGTTTTATTTCGAATTTCTCCAAAGTGGCACTCCCTCTCACGAAGCTTACTCGGAAGGACGAGCATTTCATCTGGTCAGCTGCTTGTGAGTCTAGCTTTCAAGAGCTTAAACAGAAGTTGACATCAGCACCTGTCCTTGTTCTACCCTCTGGTAATGAAGGATTTGTGATATTCACTGATGCTTCCCGGCACGGTCTAGGTTGTGTCCTGCAGCAGAACGGAAAAGTAGTGGCCTTCTCTTCTAGACAGCTAAAACCCAATGAGTTGAATTACCCTACACATGATTTGGAGTTAGCTGCTATCATCCATGCTCTAAAAATCTGGAGGCACTACTTGTACGGAGCAACGTTCGATATCTTCACTGATCATAAAAGCCTCAAGTACATTCTGACGCAGAAAGATTTGAATCTTCGACAACGACGGTGGATTGAGTACCTAAAGGACTACGACTTCACCATTGGCTACCATCCAGGTAAGGCCAATGTGGTTGCAGACGCCCTTAGTAGGAAAAGAGTTGTTTGTACATCCCTGTCTGTACCCGAATGGAGGAACATGGAGGACTTGGCCAGCTGGAAACCACAATTCCTGGCTGATCGTGTGCATGTCAACAACATCTCTATCACATCCAACTTGCATTCTGAACTTCTGGAGGCACAGAAAGTTAGTCTCGAGCTTGCAGAGCTCTCCTCCCTTCTGGCTAAACCTCATACACATCTGTCAGTGGGTCTTGATGGTGGTCTTCGATACAAGAACCGCATGTGGGTCCCTGAGCAGTCAGCTGTAAAGACAACCATTCTTAGCGAGGCACATGGGTCCAAGTACACAGTTCATCCCGGCACGACCAAGATGTACAAAGACCTACAAAGACAGTTCTGGTGGAGAGGCATGAAGCACGATATTGCAGACTTTGTATCCAGGTGTCTGACATGTCAACGAATCAAGGCCGAGCATCAAAGACCAGGTGGTCTACTGCAACCCCTCGAGATTCCGGAATGGAAATGGGAACATATCACTATGGATTTTGTAGTGGGATTACCCAGGACCAGGAAGGGGTACGACGCTGCTTGGGTCATCGTGGATCGTCTCACCAAGTCAGCTCATTTTCTACCTGTGAAGACTACTGCGAAAGTTTCTGAGTTGGCCGACCTTTATATTCGGGAGATTGTACGTCTGCATGGGGTTCCAGCGTCCATTGTCTCGGACCGGGACCCGAAGTTCACCTCAAAGCTGTGGAAGCAGGTTCAAGAAGAATTGGGCACTAAACTGAATTTCAGTACAGCTTATCATCCACAGACAGATGGACAGTCAGAACGAACAGTACAGATTCTGGAGGATCTTCTACGAGCTTGTGTACTTGACTGGGAAGGCTCGTGGGACCATTACCTGCCTTTAGCTGAGTTCGCCTATAATAATAGTTATCAGGCAAGTATTGGGATGCCACCATACGAAGCTCTCTATGGACGACCGTGTAGATCTCCGTTACATTGGGACGATGTCGGGGAAAACACCTTGATGAAATCTGAGGAGATGCAGTTGTATGCAGATAAAGTTGCACTGATTAAGAAAAGAATGAAGTGAGCACAGGATAGGCAGAAATCTTATGCAGATGCGCACCGACGAGAACGACAGTTCAAGGAAGGTGATCACGTATTCCTGAAAATCTGACCTATTCGAGCTTTGGCCAAGAATAAGGGAAAGCTCAGTCCTCGTTATGTGGGACCCTTTGAGATCCTTGAAAGGGTTGGAGAATGTGCCTATCGTCTTGCTTTGCCACCCCAGTACAGTGCCATGCACAATGTCTTCCACGTATCCAATCTGAAGCCGTACGTCAAAGATCCTAGTCACATTCTGAATCATGAGCCCCTCGAATTGAAAGATGATCTGTCATATGTTGAGTCACCAGTCAGAATTCTCGATCTACAGACAAAGGAGCTTCGCAACAATCGGAGTATAGATATGGTGAAAGTTCTCTGGAGCCACCATGATCCAACCGATGCTACCTGGGAGCTCAAGTCTGAAGTCGAGCGGAAGTATCCACATCTCTTTCAGGCTTCTTGAATTTTGAGGACAAAATTCTTTTAAGGAGGGGAGAATGTGATGGAGTGAGTTTTTACTTTATTTTCTCTCTCTTGTTATTTCTTTTCCCAATTTATTGTTGACAAAACTACCCTCAACTTAATCATTGCATGACTAAGCTTAATATAGCACTTTTGGGCAAAAATATGCAAACCCTAGTATGCTTTTATGATAGAATACATATGATAATGTATTTAGTTTAATGAACACATCAAACTTTTGAATTTGGGTTTCAAAATTTTACCATAGTCACATCTTTACATCTTTAAGCTACCCCTAAAATTTCATTCCAATTGGATGTACCTTTTTAGAGTTATTAACAATTGAAAATCAAGTGTATAATTCCATCTATTAACCCTATGACTTAGGGTTTCCATTTTATTTGACAAATGATATGTCACGCGACCTATGTTTAGGCTGGGCGCGGACCTTTGTGATGGAGGGACAACCCTCAGCCGTCCGATCTAATGGTCACGGATCTAGGCCATGATCCAAGGGTCAAGGACCCATCACCTACCTCCCGCCTTTCCCGGCCTTGACCCCAACAGAACCCTGGACCATCGACGATCTCGGGCGCTTGACTCTTGCGTCGCCCACCTGAGATTTTTGGAGGAAATGATCCTCTCACCGAAACGAACCCAACAAACTCTCACACGTCATCCAAGACCCCCGGATTTGGGAGAACAAACTCCCGTTTTCTCGTTGCTCCCACTCCGGCGGCGGCTGTAACATCCAGGACCCCAACCAACCCTAAACCTATCCCGAGAACCTATAAAACCAACCCCTCGACGTTGCCCCTTCTTCTTTTACCACAACCCTCTACTTTCCGACCCTCTTCGACACCAGAGACCCCCCTACCTGACCTTCGGTTCCTTGTAGCGCCGCCGCTCGACCGTGCTTGACTTCTCCTCCGCCTAGCTATCCTTCCCCTCAATTGGCTACTCCACTCAGTTCGCAAGAGCCCGCCAGTTCTGGGCGGCATCTTCTATCTTGCGCCCGCGGCCTGTGGCATCCGCGCCTCGTCTTCCGGCGAGCTCCCTGCCGCTCCCGACTGCAAGCTGCTCGAGCAAGCCTAAGGCAAGTCAAGGGATCAATCTGGAACGTCCGATCAAGTGAAGATAAACCTCGATCGTCCGATCAAATCCGAACTGATCTGGAACACTCGAACGGTGCAGATCGATTTGAGCCGTGATCCAGTCGGATCCGGCCGTCGATCGGGGGTATTTCTCTTTTCTTTTATTTTTCGATAATCTTTTAGCACTCAAGAAAATACATTTTATTAGAAAAATCATAATAAATGCTAGGATTATCAGAATATAGCAAACCAATATACCATTTTGATCAGAAAAATATGCTCTGTTCATATAAAATATTATTAATACCTGAATCCGCTCCCTATTTCAAAAATAACTGTCTAAGGCCTAAAGGACATCCTTAATCATAATTAATTATTAAAAATGGCTTTCTTGATGATATATGACCTCTAAAATGTTTGTAACCAATAGATGAAACCCTAATTTCAGAATAACTCGAAATACTATACAAAGTTGATAAGTGATCAAAGGATTAGAATAAACCCTAATTTAGCTTTCTCTTTCTACATGGATTTAAAGATATATTGCTTATGTCAAAATTGATATCATTAGATGACAATTAGTGTTTATTAGTAGGTCTGAATACTTAAAACGAACCATGATGTTATGAATAGTTAACATGTTAAGGATTACCCTCCCTTTTTCCTTAATCATCTTAGAAACCCTAATTTCGAGAAAATCTTCTAAATTGTCAATTAGATATTATCTTTAATCCAAATAATTTATAATAGATCAGACCTGATAATAATTGTGAACCTAATTAGAACATGGGGAAAACCCTGATCTAAATTAAGATAACATAAAAGGAATAATAACTAAGAACATATCTTAGTCCTGGTCACTTGGACCAATAGTAATGTTGTACCCTTGCTTTCTTTGCAGGGTGACTAAATTCCTGTTTGAATATAGATCTGTGGACTTTTGATTGAACAAGCAGGTACGTGGTTATAAGTATATGACTAGTTTTCCATGGTTGTTAAAAGTATTGTACTTGGATGCAACTACTTTATAAATGTGCTTGGATGAAATACTATAGTGTATTTTCTTTTGCCGACAAAAACTTTACATATAAGATGAAATGTTAGATGCATTGTAGCTACATGCACTACCTAATGCTGGATGTATGTGCCTAATATGGATGTATGAAATTTGGCCCATGTTAGATGTATGTATCCCTCTCTTTTCCTTCTCTATGGCCCACATTAGATGTATGTTGAAAAGGTGCTTGAAGTAGTACAATCGCATCAAATGACATGTTAAAAGAAATGTTTACTTGATTATCGCTTTGCTTAAAGAATACGAATTCTGCTTATCTCGTTTTGATTTCAAAAGTTACTTTCTTATGCAACCATACTATAGTATCTTTTTCTACCACGTACTCTTTTGACTCGTGTTTTGTTTCCCGTATTTTTAGGTACAAAGAACTTGTGAGACAATGGAGTAAAAGAGATGATCAAAGTACCTGAAGGCATAATAAATGAGCAAGGAGGATATATTAGAATAGATTTCTGTTCTTCTTATCTATATCATGATAGATGTAGTTTTTCCCCTTTCCAGTACTTTGAGGATGATAATATCCTATGTATCTCTATTATTTCTTTAGAACTATTTATATCTCTTCTCCCATTCGAATAAGTTATGTATGACTTTAATTATCTTTAATGAATGGTGGTTATTGTGGCTATTAATTGTTGTTTGTGAACTAGATCTTGGCATATCTCTGGTTTTAGTTGACTTCACTAATTTCTTGTATTTTCCCTTTTGACATTTATAAGATATGAGTGCACGCATATCTGTTTATGTCATTATGGAAAGTATATAGAAATTGGGGTCGTCACACTTGGGTTCTATTATTCAAATAGATGGGGATGTCCAAATGATGTTTGTCATAGGATCACTACAATATGGTTGAAATGGAGGAGTGCAACTAGAGTATTATGTGATCAGAAGATCCCTCTTAGATTAAACAACAAGTTTTGTAGAATAGTTATATGACCAACCATGTTCTATGGGAGTGAATTTTGGGCATTGAAGAAACAAGGTCTCAACAAGATGACCGTGGATGAAATGTGTTTGCTGAGATGGACGTGTGGGAAGACAAGAAAAGATCGTTTGAGAAATGACTATATCAAGAATAAAGTGGCAAGCATTGAGAACAAGTTGTGTGAGGGCCGAATAAGATGGTATAGACATGTGCAACGCAGACCGACGAGCCTATATGAAGCAATGTTATTGTTTCAAGAACAATTAATACAAGAAAAATAAGACCTAAATTAACATGAGAATATCTTATAAAGAGAGATTTTGAATCTCTACATCTCAACTAGAATATGACCCATGATAGAGTTGAATGGAAACGAAGGATCCATGTAGTCAAACCCAACATAGTTGAGACTGAGGCTTAGATGATGATGATGATGTTGATGATGATGATAAATAGAAGAGTATGCAGATAAGGGGGAAAGAGGATAGTGGGGACAGTGAACAAATGACAACTGAAAACCTAGAGGTGCAACCTTGTTGTTCTGGCTGGTGTGCTGCATTCTTTTGAGAACTTCTCTGGCTAGTCAAAATCATTGAAGCGAACAACAAGGAGATAGAAGTAGTGGGGAGAGTTAATCATCCAGGAGGCAAAATAATGATTGCAAATGCCATTGAGCTCGACCTCGACCTCAACACAGTAGCCCTAAACAAGCTTGGCTTTACACATATTCATAACCACAAAATGAATGTAGTAGATATATGTGATTACTCCAAATGAATCCAAAAGGGTTCTATCCTTCTCTTAACTCATTGAGGTCTTTCAAATAAAAAAAGCAAACTAAACTATTCATCCCTTATATAAGTCTTTAGGTGGGATTCTACTTGGGCCATTGTGTAAGACTTATGACCCTGATACAATGCAAATAAGGGATGTAGTGCTTATTGATCATTTGGCACCAACCCTCACAAGATATTATTTTTATTTTAGTGCATGGATACAATATATTTATAGACTTTATATATCACAATAGATTTTTCATACACATTAGTTTTAATATGGTGTTATATATCTATAATCATATGTTTGCTCCAATCACTTTATTTTAAACTATATTGGTTGTTTTACTTTCAAATGCACATGTTTGATTATATTGAGTTAGATTCAAAGATCACCAGTAGTGTGTATATTTGATATATATATATATATATATATATATAGCTGTGTGTGTGTTCCTATTGATTCTAAGAGATGGAACTAGAATTCTCCAAAATGTAGGTATTTGTATCCACCTTGGAATAAGCCTGTCTCTACAAAATGATGCATTAAGTCCTTCTACATATCAAAGATAGTTTATAATTTCCTTCTACAAACTAAATGAAGAGACTGACACTTATCATATTATGTGATATGATGAAGTGTCAGGATCATTTTCAATAAATTAGTTGTTGCAATGTTCAAAGATGATAATGAAATTTGGTATACATAGTTCCATTACAATTTTTATTTGTTGTTATTAGACTGTCGTCAAAAAAAATTGCATGCATGGCATTTTTATGTATAAAAATCAAGTTTAAAACCAAGTATCTAAACTTAATTTCCTGAAACTAAACTTGATTTCCTAGAAAATGAATTCCATATAAACTCTAGTTACAAAAAACCAATCGATGTTAGAATTTCTTACTAGGTAAAGTCATTGTTGTAATGGGACTATTACCATTCATTATTCCATATTTTTTGTATAAAGTTCATTGGGATGAGAAAAATGGTTGTATATGTACTATCATATGCTACTTGACATGTAACTGTCATAGGAAGGTCTGGTAGAATTATAAATTAGAAAAGACTACTAGTCACCTAAATCGTGCTTACTATTATATATTTTCCTTTACTACATTAAACCACTAGATACGTCATTATACAACTTCACTCCAACAATGCTTATCCATTGGAAATGAAACCTTGCATGTGGACAATTAGAGGTATGAACTGGAAATGCTATGTCCTTGAACACATTATGGTTCTATTCCTTCTCATCTAGTTAATGTTGTCTCATGTTTACATACCTAGATCTTTTTGCATTTTCTCTCTCTATATTATGACATGTCAAACACTTGGAATTTTATACACGTCCTTGATCTTATGTGGAACCTATATTACCTATACAAACTCTTGCATTCCTACTCATGATGGCAAACATATCATATCTTGATATTATGTAAACAAAATTTCCAATAACAAATTGGAGCCCCATTTTGAAATGAAGAGTATCTCGTCATCCAACATCATTTCCCTTATCCATAAATATTACAATCAATCTCCTATTTGTTTAGTTTACATATGGTCACGTATCCATGACCCATTAGTGATAAGTTGCTTTCATAATTTCACTTGACTTCTTAAAAGTGAAGGCCTGCAAATATACATTTCATAAATATTTATTTCATGGTTGGACTAACTTATATGTATTTGTTTACTAGTATTTTTATGCTAACTATGGATGTAGTAATAACATAATTTTCCTCCAAGTTCTTGCAAGTCCTCTCACAAATGTAATGATGTATTTTAATGTATACATGACATGTTCACGAGGATATGCTTCAGCATCAAGAATACACTGATAATATGTACTGATCGAATTTTGTCATCGGGTTATATCTTGTCATCATTCAATTCCTATTTGAATATCCTCTCAGTCTCAAAAGGTTTGCTCCCTTTAAATTTCATGTCAATAGTTTCAGTGAATCAGGGCTTCCTATGGTGGGTGTTTAGAAGAAGGACTTGTCCACTAAGTATTTTTTGACAACCTTAGAAGATGAATCATAGTTAGTTTCACTTGTTATGACTAGGAGCCTCCAATTTTTTTATTGCAATTGGAAGATGGAATTCCGGTAGTAATTTCTTCACAAAAGTTATCTTCTAAATATCTTTGGGTAGAATAGAGTCCTCCATAGATACACACTTTATTGTGGTATTTATCTTTTGTGAACTGAACTAACATGGCTTGCTCTATTTTCCTATATAGATTGCATAATTGTTGCTAGCTAATTGATTGTTGTTGATATTGGCAGAAATATTTAGCTAAAAGTGATTGCTAGTAAATACTCATCTAAACTTAGAGAGGAGGATGTGATTGGTGACTTGTAATGTTATAAAAAATTGCACTTGGAACCTTAGGTGGAAGAAACATTAATAAAAAATATGTAGAGAAATGTAGGATGTTGAACCACATTAAGAAACCTTAGAGAGGACTCCCTACAAGAACCAACTTGATCATGGATAGTGAGAGAAAGAGAGAAAGATGGTTGTCACTTTTGAGAGATATATTGAAAGAGGTGAAGCATGAATGGTAGAGTAGGGCATGTCTGATATCATCAAGGAATAAGAGGGCCATTAGAGATATTCATCAATTTATAGGATCTCATAATTCTTTTTAATATCATCACTCCTTCTTTGGGGTTTGTAGGTTGAAACTACACATCTATTTTCAGTTGTTGGTGCCACAATTTTGAGTTTTCCTCTACTATTTTGAGTTTTCTGTTATTGTAGATTGTCTTGGTGTCACAACTTTAAGTGTTCCTACGCATTTAGTTTTCTGCTACTATGCCTTTTATGGTTAACATTGGATAGCTTGAATCCTCACAATTTTATAGAAATATGTTTTGTCGTCAATTCGCTCCACGAGTATTTGTTACAAATGATACACACATAGTACTCTATGGCATTTAGTTGTTGAGGTTTTCAAGGAGAGCTCATACTATGTTATAGTGCCTATAGCTACTACTTAATTTTTTGACTTTGTTTTTTTTTCGGAGCTAGGCTCATGAAAGATTTGTGTTTTTTGTTCAAAATTCTTCTCTTGCTTTAGAAATGGGAATTGTTTATAGAGTGAAGTATGTGTTGAAGATATTGTATGGTTGTTTGAGATAGTTTGAAGGCCATTTAGGTTTTTATTGAGCCTTCTTTAGTGACTTCCTGATGGTAGAAACTCTTAAAGAGGAAATTATTGTTGAATAATTATGTTCTGCTCTTGTCATTCTAGACTGGTTTGTGGCATAGTATTCTTTCTTAGTTGTTACTTATAGCTGACATGTGTATATCTTCATTTTGTCTTGGGTCACGCATCGACTGATGGTTTTTAGTGCCTTGAAGATAGTTGCTTTATTTATTTATCTTGGAGTTGTTTTATGGTGAAACTTGTATAGGTAGACACTTTTCTAGTTGTTTGGACTCTTTCTTGTCTTTCTTTTGACATGTTATCTTTATTCTGATGTGCTACTAAGTTTCTAACTTGGAAGATGTTTGTTTCTTTGAGAGCTTGGGTATCTAGTTTCCTAGTCTCAATTAATATGTGTTTTCCGGTTTCTTACTAATATGCACTATTTTCTTTCTCAATTTCTACCTAAACAACTTGTTGTACATGAAGATGGTAGAATAAGAAATGAATGCATAAGCATTCCATGGATCAATTCATCCCCAAGAGCACTGCCTACTCTCATCCAAATCATTCATGAGGGCATTCAAGTGTGGATATACATGCAAATTCATGTACTAGATCCCTTAATACAATTAGTTAGAATTTCAATCTAAAATTTCAAAGTTTCACCCTACAACTACAATGGAGATGTTAATTCTTAAGTTTCTGTTACATCTACAAGATACTTCATCAATGCACCTAGCCTCTCGATCCATAATCCATGAAGCCCGATGATATACAATGCATTTCCCTTGAGAGACAATAATGACATAGGGTAGATAACAATGTAATGTAGATAGCGACAACTAATGTATGATATGTGTAGGGGCGGACCCAGAAATGCAACCTTAGAAGGGACAATTACAGTATGATACTATAGAAAGAAAGAAAATGCATGGTGAATGTATATGTCTTCTTGAATGGCTTGATTATAGGAAAATCGAACACATGACATCTAGATTAGAACATTGTGGGAGTTCAAAATTCATACAAAATGGACATTTTATAAATATAGTAAAAAATATCATATATATACATGTATATATATTTGAAAATGTTATTAGTGTAGAGGTTTCCTAAAAAAGGCATACCATTATAGGAAAAAATGTGTGTTTTCTTGTAAATAGTGTTTCTTTAATTAAATCCTTCTTTCAAAATGTAAGTATATACATTTTAACAAATAGTTATTGTCCTAATTTTCTATTAAATATATTTTCCAATTTACATATTACATTATTTTTATAAGGAACAAATTTGTTTGATGTATTTTTAGTAAACATCTCAAATATATAAGATAATAATATCCTACATTGGTACAAGATTATATTTCATTAAGATAGAGTATAGTATTATTTGATGGTCGACAATATAATTGAACAAACTATTAGAGAAAGTTAGCATGATACTTTAAGTTATATCTCGTTAACTTATGTAGTACTTTATTTACATAATATTTTTTAATGTATTCAAACAAATTGTCAAAAAAACATAGGGTAGTAGCATGTGTCTATGCTCGATTTGGAAAGTTTCTAATGAGAAATAGGAATTATAGAGTTAATTTGATTTTAGTGTTATCTTTTGAAGAGAGTGATTACATTTTTTAACTTATTAAGAGAAGGACTAATCAAAATCAATCAAATATTTTTATCTAATCTTGGAGGTTGAGGTTAACACTTATTGTACTTATTTAGTATTTAATGTTGCAGTGGTTAAAGGTTAAATATAAGCGCTTAGATGGAACTATGAAGAACAAATAATATGAATAAAATAAAAACGACATGAATATATTGTGGTGGATAGAATAATGTGGTTCTTTCATCACTCTGTTTTGGTTCACATCATCAAAAAATGTAGTAGTGAATTCTCTAATTAGTTGCTAAAAATATTTTGAGTAAATAATTAATATGAACAATGACATGAGAATTTTATCATAGTTACAGTGCCTAAATGAAATGCTAGATTCATTGGTCAACATAAGAAAATGATTCCTACCATGTAGTAGACATTTTTGTAAGTTGTGTGAGATATGTTTAAGAAGAAGGAAAGAGGATGTTTTATCAATAGAGAGGAAGTTGGGAATGGAGGAACTAAACTAATTAGGAAAGTGAGATAGAGATAGAGAACAAGAGTAGATTTACTAGAAAAATAACCTTCTATATTTTTTAAGAAAGTGTTGCTTTTGTGGGTACATGTTTGATACCATGAGAGTTAATTATGATCTAAAGTAAAAAATAGATGAAAAACACCTAAAACTAAATAATTGATTATATATTCTAAATTTAGGTCCATGCATTCCAACTGGTATCATATTTTTAGAGAACTAAAATATAGCATGACAATTTGTAAGAAAAACTCAATCTTTTTTGTAGGTGTTGATGTTTTTAATTGGTAACTATGTACAATATCTAAATTTCAATGGAATAAGATAATATATAATTATACTCAAGGTATTACATTTTCTGAATGAAGAATAACAAGGACTATCATATTAAAAATAGAAAAGTACATCTACAACAAAGAACAAAAATGTATTTAAGTATTATAACAATATGTCGAGTCCAAAATGAAAATTTTAAATCTATTTTACTTCTAGAAGTTTTTCAAACTTTATAAATATTAAAGCATTCATAAATAAAACAAAATTTATTTTTTGAACAACTTAAGTGGTATATGGCAATGTAATAATTATATAAAGATGTTCTATAAAATAATAAAGCATAATTCATTGTAAAAGTATATCCATCCCAAGACTTAAATATGAGAGCACTCAATGGATGTCACTAAAACAATTTCTATATTTCCACTATACTACAATTTATATTAGATACAATGCTAACTAATTGTATATTGTACCACACACAAATCCAAATATTTGACACACCTACATATTATAAGGGTACATTCAATTTTCTTGGGGGTTCATGGCCCCTACTTGCCCCATTGGAACTTCTATTGCAATTATATCTCTCATGTAATATGGCACTTCATATGATCATATATGTGTATATATATATATATTTATATTAATATTAATATATGTATGTGAATATATATAAATATATACATATTTTCTTATATATAAATATATATGTATATATACATATATATGCATAAATATATATAAGTATATGCATATAGAAACAAACACACACACAGATATATATATATATATATACATATATATATATATATATATATATATATATATAGAGAGAGAGAGAGAGAGTCAGGCTAGAATACACTCGAGTGTACGGATCGCACGAATACACTCAAGTGTGTTTACATATCAAGACTATTTTTTGCAAGATGTAAACTGTTGATCTTCACCGTCATACTATAACTAGGCTACATACAAATTTTGAGCCCATTTGGATGAGTATAAGTCACTCATCCGAGGGCAACAAAATCGACGCACGAAACTAATTTGAAATGCATAATTTTTGCGGTCTTTATAACATGACCAATAAATGTCCAAATGTGCTCAAATTTTGCGTATGAGCTATTCACAAGATGATTAATAAGATCAATGGATTAGATTTTTGAAAAAAATATTGCATCATGATAAACTACTTGAGTGTATTCTGCTCCGAATACACTCGAGTGTATTCTAGCCTGACTCTCTCTCTCTCTCTCTCTCTCTCTCTCTCTCTCTATATATATATATATATATATATATATATATATATATATATATATATATATATATTTGTGTGTGTGTGTGTGTGTGTGAGTGTATGTTTGCATGTATTTGTGTGTGTCTGTGTGTGTGCATGTGTGTGTATATATTTATGTATATATGTGTATGTTTATATATATATATATATATTAATCTCATATATATAATGTGTGTGTGCCTTTGTGAATTTAGTGTCCATAGATAAAGAGACTCAAGTTTAAACAACTACAAAAGTATATCTCGAATTAAGTACCTTATCGTGTGCCTGATCTCTAGTACAGGTTGTGAAAGGGGGAAATTCTTTCTCTCTTAATGTTATACATATAGGTGTATATATATGAGTTTATCTTTAATACTTGTGCGGGTATTGTAGTATTGACTATCCGATGCAGCAATTTATAGATTTTGCAAACTTGAATTAGAACTCCCAGATCTTCAATTGGATCCCAGCAATGAAAACATGTGTGGCAGAGAAAACCAACCAATTTTTGTGCCAAATTGGGAAAAGCACAACGAATGATTTTCTCCACCTGAAGAGAAATCCAATTTTGAGCTTCTGTTCTCTAAGTGTGGGAGTCTCCATTCCACTCTACTCCTCCATTTTGAATAGCTTCTCCATTACAACCACATCTTGTTGTGGTTCTCTACGTAAAGGGGTCAGCCTCCTCTTCCCATCCTACCCTCAGCTCAGGGCGGGGAATTCACTCACGTGATTTTACCATCAAGCTAGTGGTAGCTACAAAGACAACCTAATTTTGGGGTTTTGAGTTGCTACGAAAAGACAATTGTCCAACGATTGTCTTGATTTTTTCCATAAATGTATAAGGATTAAAGTAGTCGACAACTAGTGCCCTTTGTTGAAATGGAAAGAACAAAGGGAAAAAATACAACTGCTAAGGAGGTAATAAAGAAAAAGGGCAAGTGGAGAGTAGGAGAAAAAGATGATAAGGTACCAAATCATTACGATGTCCTTGACATTATTTAAGAAGATGATATTGCAAAGACTATACAAAAAGAGATTGTAATGAAAGAAGTTTTTGAAGGAAAACAAAGGACTGAAGTTGATAATACAAATGATGATGAAGAGAATGATGTATCTGACGATGTTGAAGAAGAATCTAGGAGAAAATCAAGAGATAGTGAAACCCAGGAGGAAAAGAAGCAATTGATTGTGAAACAGAAGACCAAACTTAAAGGAAAGGGAAACTATGTACAAGGTAATGTCCTTTTACATTTTAGTATTACACTTGATTTTATCAAAACATTAAGTATTTGACATGTAAACAGAGTTGTTTAATATAGAAATGTAAGAGCTAAAGAAATAAATTAACAAAAGAAAACAAAAAGTAACATGTCAATGTATAAAAGTAACTATCCATATAGACAATGTAACTATATGGATAAAAAGGTAATAAAAGTGAAATATTTAGATAAAATGCATCAGATTGTATAATAGATGATGCTAGCATGTTTATACTTTATGCATCACAACTAGTCATGGTGGACATGTATTCCTATTAAAACTAGTATAGGATAGAGATGTATCATTGAGGATTTGTTAGAGTGTTTTGATCATCTGTCTCAGTACTAGTGTTCCTGTAATTAAATTTCTTCTATCACCGTATGTTGATTATTTGAAAAAAAATGCATCAATTCTATAGTATAGCCTTTATTTGTTGGCAGCCAAGCATCATTGTATGTATAAATTTCTCAAGAATCAAGAAGCAAGTATTGAATCAAGACAGTAAAAACTTGAGACAAAAGTAACTTTGTAAACTATAAATTTAACATTTAAACTTAAAAGTGATATTCAGCCCATAGAAGTAACATGTTTTCTATAAAAGTAACCTTATGTAATAGAATGTAACTATTGATGGTAAAGTAATATTATGAACAGAATAGTAAATGTGTGAACTATAAAGTCAATATTTTAGCATAAATGTAACTATCTGAATTATAAAGTAAATGTGTGAACCATAAAGTAACTATTTTGCATATAGAGTAATTGTGTGTCATAAAAATGTAACACCATGTCCAAAAAGTAAAATTAGGCTTCATAATGTGACTACAAGGGACGAAGTGTAACTATTGATGATATGTAAAAAGTATGAACTTAAAAGTAACATCATAATACAAAAAGTAGTAAGTAAATTCACAGGTAAGTAACATTAGATTTTGATATTGTTAAAGGTACATAGATTCTATAACATCAACGTTACATTAAGAATTACAATACTATTCAAAATAGTTTGATGCTTAGAAAAACTCAGCTTGACATGATGAGATCCACTGCTTTTGTAAACTTGAAAATGATGCCTCATCTAACTTTAGATATGGAAATTTTAGAGGATTTGATAGAAAGGTATGTTGATGATGATAGATTCATGTTATCTCTAGGGATTGAGGCTAGGATGACAATTGAGGATGTTGAAATGATATCAGATTTTCCAAATACAGGTACAAAAATTGTACCCAGGAAAAAATCCTAGATTGTTAAAAAAAATTTGGAAGATATGTTTCTTGGAAGAAAAGGTGAGGATGAAAGTGGGGAAACTGTTAAGGCAAAAAGGGAGAGATATTTTGCATAAGGACAGCTTGGGGAGGTTGTGGCAATAATTTGTAATGAATGATGTGGAGGAAAATTGCCAAAACATGTGTAGATCATGTATGGTGTACTTGTTGGAAACATTCTTGTTACTATACACATATTATTCATGCCCCCTCACCATTTTTTGTTGTACTACATGGATGATGTAACTACAATAGGGTAGTTAAATTAGGCTAAGTTAGTGCACTGTCACATTTACAAAAATATGAATGAACTAAGAGAAAATTTGGGAAGAAAGAGGAGAAGGGAGATCAGTAGAATCACATTCTACACCACTAGTTGTGTTATGTGCCTCTGTGTAAGTATTTTGTTTCATCATCTCTTATTGCACTGAATTGTTCTATATGAAGATTTGAATTGTAAAGAATACTTTTCATATATACGTAGGTCTAGGCTTTGAGATTACAAGAACAACAAAACCAACATTCAAGAAAGCAAAGCCAATGATAAAGAAATGGGCTTCTGCTATTAAGACGAACAAGGATCTCACAAGGTTTGGTACTAAGTTTCAATGTCATTGAAGAGTATGGCACTATAAATGTACATAAATTATATATGATACATTATACCATTTGTCATGATTAACATGCACATATTTTGACAAAGATGAACAAGGATGATAAAGATGATCGGGAAGTTGCAAAAATAATCAAAGAAATACCATATTACCTTGCAACAAATTGTGCAAAGAGTAAGGCATTGTCTAGTAAGGTAGTTGTAGTAGTTGGCATGGGTATAAGAGTCTCGGATAGATTAGAGCAGAGAGTCAAAATTTTAGAGGATGAACTTAGGATTCATAAGGTAGTCTGATGTCAAATAGTACTAGATGTATTTTCTTCTTTAAGAGAAGAAAATGAGAGATTGAGAGAAAAGTTGTTAGAAGTTGAAGAAGAAAATGGAATGTACATGGAAGAAACTAAAGATGACAGGAATCAAGAAGTTGTAGATACTTTCACTCTAAATTTTAGTGAGAATGCATGGTGGAATTTGTTAGATATCAATGAGATGTGAAAGATGACTGAGGATTTCATAAAAAGTTGGTAAGTATAGACCAACTTGAGAAACATGGGGATTATAGTTTGAACAAGGTGGGGATAAAATATGGTGATTTTTATTACTAAATAAACAAAAAATGATAGTTACAAATAAGAAACACCAACGAAAGGTGTTGAAGAAATGGAGTTCAAGAAGAGGACAAGAAAACTTCATCTCAAGAGAAATCGGTTCAAGAAGAGAAATAGAAAGATCCAGTTGTAACAGAAGAAGATGACAGAGGCAAAACAGATGCTCAACCTTCAAAAGATGCTCAACCAGGAGAAGAAGTTCCAGTAGAAGAAGATGAAGGTTAAAAACAATATGTAATGATGGATGAAGACATTAAAGATGTACTGAAAGAAGATAAGACAAATAGTGTAGAAATATAAGTTGAAATATGTTCTTGTGAAGGTAAGAAGAAAATTCCTAAAGTATTGAGAAAGAGAAAGAGGAACCTTAAGAAAATATCAACATAAGGAGGCATGCACGGGTAATGGTAAAACATATTTTCTTGTCAAATTTTTGTATATTTGAAATTAGTTTAGTAAGTAACTAACAAAAGTTACACTTCAGATATAGCATAAAAGCTCCACGTTCATAGGATTAATATATTTCAAGACAAAAGATATGAAAGAGGGTGTGCAGGATTTCATTCAAAACACAAACAAAGTATAAGGAATTGCTACTTTATACTCTTAGTTTAAGAAATAGGTACACTGTAGACACAATACTTACTTTTTAAACGTAATGTTAATATCCACACCAATTACTTAGACATCAATTACAATAGTAACCTATTAGAGATAATAGTAGTTTTTTGTATATATTTGTTTCTCAATTTATAGATTGTATATAACATATTTTGTATGTAATTTTTGGAAAAATAAAAAAAATGCCCAGGTCTAAGATGGAATGAAATTTTGGAAAAGATACTTTGTGCACCGGAAAGGACGTATCAACATTATTTTTTAAAGACAAAATGATACAGTCACATGTAAGAACTGAAGTAGTAAGTTTTTATCATTTTATTATAAAATGCTAATTGAGGAGTCTAGATTTTCAGGTTATGGATTTCTTTGTGAGAATGTTAAAAGAAACAATAATAAAAAGAGGAAGAAGTCATTGTCATGGAAATGTTTGTGTACCCATATACTAGTAAGACAAACCACTATCACACTAGAATACAACAACTTACCACAATACTGTAAAGGTTACATAGATATAATTTTCAGTATTATTTTTGTAGTAAAAGCTAAACATGATGTTGGATGACACAACAATGAAGGATGTCGATATTCTATCACCTCTCTTCAATGTACATGAAAAAAAATAATGACAATAGATTTAGTGTTTATGATACTTAACAAAGAAAAATTACTAACACTTGCTTGAATCAAGTTTAAAAGATGGGGTGCATAGGTATTATAATTTGATGTCAGGGAAGACTATTTCTTAAAAAGAAGTCATTAGTGGTAGGAATTGTGAAGGAGACAAGCACAACAAAAATAACAAAAAATATTCTCCACATATCCTAGAAGAAAATCTCGTTGACAATGATGTATTCCGAAAGACAGTGAGCAAGGTATACCTTATCACTAAGAAAGTCCAGTGATGTCATCCTCGTATGGTGATGTGCATCGGTCCTTGAGGGAATGGAAAGTCCTCATTGACATCCTTCGAATGCATTCATAGGACACCTATATCTCTTCGTAGTCTACACGGATGGATTGAAACTACTCGTTGTGCTTCCTGATTCGTCGGGATGAAGAAGACTCTCAGTTGGTGACGTTCTTGCATCATTATCACTCTCCTTCTCTCTCTATCTCTCTCCAGGATGATGACAGACACGGTTCAAGTATAAGAGCATGTCTTATGATCTGGTCGTCATGCCCCTTCAAATAAGAGAGGGAAGGAAACAAAGTTTTTCAAAAATCTTGGGAACAGAATGCTACGGGGGAATTTAATGTGGGACCCTTGTAGATTTCCAAATAGGAAATTATAATATCCTAGATTCATGTCATTAATTAGTTAATTAATTATTCACATTAGTGGATTTATTCATTTCAGTCACTCAGTTGTCAACTCTAACTGATCGCTCAGGGTTATCCGATCAACTTATCATATAAGTTAACAATTTGAAATCCAAATAATTGGTTTAAGCCTTTTAACCAATTAACTTGGATTATAACCCAATATTGTTCTAGTTGATTACCTAAACATTTTAGTAATCAATTTGATTTAGAACATTTGTGATCTTGTCCACAACTATACTCCTATTCCAATGCATCTTATGTGTGTGATCCTATAGGCTCCAAATTACATTCGCAGTGATGTTCATAATAAAATTATGATTTGACAAGCAATTGTTGGTGTATAGTAAAATTTAATTACTACCCAAGTAATTGGAAAAGATGGAGAACGTGTCTTTTTTTAATCTTTGTTTCCATATCTAGAGTAGACTATTTGAGGTACACATGAGATAAATATTATATATTAGCTCACAAGAGCATGGACATGCATTTTATAGTCTCACTCATCAAGTGGTTTGGATATTACTTCAATGGGAGGGGTGAATTGTATCTATGTCACTCACAATAATCCAGATGTGTAATAATGCATCTAAGAACTACTTGTATAGAAACCCTTTTTCAAGGTCACATTGAGTAGTGTTAAAGCTCATTGAACAACATGCAATCATTGTAGTGACTTTAGGTCTAAGGATCACAATCACCAGTATCACATTGAGATGTGATTATGACCGCCATCATTGTCTTCCATGTATCACACTCAAAGTTGGTTATCCAGTGCAATTGTTCATAACAAATACCTATGTGTTTGATTTTATATCCAATATCATGGCTAATGAGACGTAGTCATCAATCAATAAACATACTAGTCTTGATGTATTATTGTTTTCCTAATATCCACAGTAATATCTAACTAGGGACTAAAACAATAATGAATAATCTTGACATACACATGTTAAGAGTATTCACATATTAACAACACATGTTAATAATGAATACTCTTAACTTACACATACCAGTATTGATGTATTATTGTTGTCTTAATATCCACAATAATATTTGAGTAGGGATTAAGACAAGAATAAATACTCTTAACATACACATGATCTCATGTTTAGGTCCTCGACCTGAATTCAAATGCTATTGAGTCATATATTCTTAGGATATTATTATATTTATTCATGATCGTGTATTGAAACAAACATAATAATCAGAATTGCATATGTTAATAATCAAATCAATTACAAGATGTTTCATTACAATCATCATATCATTGGCTCTCAAGACATGTCACCAACAATTAGATGGGTAAGAAAAAGAAAATGCTATTAATACATCATTGAATGAAATGGTGTAGGTTGCATTGTACTTAATAATGTTTGGTTTAACATGTAGGTGGGTTTTGTTCATGAGTTTTTAGGGGAATTCCAGCGAGTAGAAGTCAAATATCTCAATGGATAATTGAGTACACCGAATGCCCTTACCAAGAAAATCATGGTGTTGGTTGTAGAGTATACGTTATGAAGTATCTTGAATGTTTAGTGAATGAGAAAGAGATGAACTTGACAAGTAAAGACATCCATACAACTAGAGAAGAGATCTTCCTAGGAAGAATGAATAAGTCAAGACTATAGGAAGTTAGAGAACATGCTAATGATAAAAAAAACTAAAAAGATGGAGGTGACAATAAAAATGATGATGTGTTTGGGGATAACATGCCAAGCCTAAATACGTTTCTTGTATCAGATTAAATCCAGATTTACAAAAAAATGTTGTAGAATAATATGAGTCTGAAATGATGCTTGTGAAGATGTGCATCTAAACATACATTTAGAATCTCCATTACATTTTTTTAATGTTTTACGGTGTTACTTTGATACAGTGATCAAATCAGTTTGTATAAAACCTATTATGCTACCAATGCAACATATTTTTATGTGAAAATCTGAATTGGATGATTGTGAAGATATTTATTTTGTGTTGTTGTTACATTAACTTCTCTGGATAGAATAGGAGTTCTCTATATTTATGTTTATGCTAATTCTGTGTTGATGATTATAGTAAATTATATGGGTTGTGTTACTTTGATGCTTGTTGTGTGATGTTTGAACATGTTACTTTGATGTTATTTACATGGTTCTATAACTTCATATAGCTAGTTTTCATTTGCATGAGAAATAATGTGCATGTCAAGTTGTATCACAAGTCATATAAAATCTAAAAAGATAATGATTGTGGTCAATTGTGAGGTGCTTGCAATAGGTATAAAGTAACTCTATGAATTGAAAAGTAAATCTATGAACCAAAAAGTAACTAAGTGAACTTTCAAGTAACTATGTGAACTTAAAAGTAAATATGTGAATTGAAAAGTAATTATTGGACATGTAAAGTAACTCTTGGTCCACAAAAGTAACAAAAAGTTCCAGAATATAACTACAATGAACTCTTAATAAGAATACATCTATTTGAACATAAGGTTATACATTTGTTGTGTTATTATGACTAAAATAACAAAGTATGCTTGTCCCAGTACAAAGTAACTCTGTGAACTGAAAAGTAACTATGTGGATTGAAAAATAACCATGTGAAGTTACAAGTAACTATGTGAACTCAAAAGTAATTGTTGGACATATAAAGTAATCAAGAGTCTACAAAAGTAACATAGGTTTCTAGAATATAACTACAAGTGATGTTTAATAAGAATGAAACAATATGAAAATAACATTACATGGAAGTTATGTTACTACTGCTAAATAACAAAGTATGATCATTCTATCTATAAGTAACAATTTAAACTGAAAAGTAATAGTTGGACCTATAACGTAATCGTTGGACATATAAAGTAATTGTTGGACATATAAAGCTGATTGTTGGTTGATAATGTAACTACAATGAATGTAGTAGAACTCTTAATAGTAAAGTAACTATCTAAACAAAGGTTATGGAATGAGCTTTGAATAGTTAGGGTGTACATCAAAATAATTGACTTTTTGGGATAATACACAATAAGGTGTTGTGTAAAGTAACTATTATAACAAAACCATAACATTTGAACCATAATGTAACCATTTGACCATAAATGTAACTATAGGCTACAAAAAAGTATCCTTTTGACATAAAATGTAACATAAAATTCAACTATAAGGGAATGATCTTTGTCTTAGTAAGGACTACATTGTAGAAAGAAGGATTGCTCAATATTGATACTAGATAAGCTGTAAAGGGAAGAAGAGAAATGTAATCACAGATCCAGTTATGTATCAGAAACTAGATGAATATATAACATGCCAAATGAATTGTAATGTATCTTTAGCATAAATTTGAACTTGATACGACAGCAACTCAATAGAAAGAGTTTCTACAAAATTGAAGTGTAATCAATTATGAATTACAATTATCACAAAGTATATCTGACCCATTACACTTACATTAAATTTTAACATGACTCACACACAAAACAATTGGATAATAATAGACCAACAACACAGCTATAGCAGAAGTCCAGCAACAGCAGCAACAAAGTAAACGAGTGAGAAGCCAACAACGGAAGAAACAATAGCTAGAACAGTTTGACGGTAGATCGAGCAACATCATTATAGATCAAACAAGACTATTACATATCCATTAGAAACACCACAATCTATAAGAATCACTAAAAAATCACCACCCACAACTTACAAAATAGAACCCTACTCATTTCATGTACATATAAAAACCAAAAACAAAGATACGATAACAATGATGTAGATTCACAATATATATTTGCAAAACAGGTAACATATACACATATGTTTTGAAGGATAGTTTCTGCTATCATGATTAACTTCATATTTCATATAATTCTTACATTATCTCACTAAAGACTGTAAAATTTCAACTTCATATTTATACCACATATTAGTCACTCTACATCTTCCTTTAGTGTCACAAATACTAGGATCATGAACCTTGGTAGCAGATGAAGAAGCTATACTAGAATTAGTTACACCAAAATCAGAAATATCTAATTCCAAAAGCTTCTTTTGCAAAACAATAAACTTTTCATGATAGAGATCTATAGCTTTGTTCCCACAAGCTATGTTGACAACTGAATTGCACACAAAAACCAACTATAGGTCTTCCTAGTGGATGAATGCATAATGAATACCTTGACAAAAACCAAAAGGTGGTCTCTACACCCTTTGCTCCACCTCATTGATATATATGGATTAGGAAGACAATAACAATCATGAATCTTTAGATAAGAAAGAATGTGCTTGTAGGGAATTCCTTTGAATTCTAACGTGAAACCATTATAAGATAGCACACCAGTGGATATTTTTTTCTTCAACACATGAGGACAACTAGATCCACCAATGTGATAGATCTCAAACGCACCTTCATCACAAGTTTCCTTCATGTGATATGCCATACTTTCATGAACTCCGGATTGAAATATCTTAGAAATAGACTTTGTGTATATACCTATCATTTGCTCCTCCAAAGGCCACAATGAAGCCCACAGGAGATTGTTTTACTTGTCATCAAAATCCTTGTAAATTTCTATCTCTTAAAAATGAGAATAAGTAGTTTCCAAATTGCAAATAAGTTCAAATAGAGTTTTACTGCTATGGACATAGCTTTGATGAATGCATTCAATCTCTCACTCCTTTGGGTTGTCTACATACCAACAAGATAGGAATCTTACATATAACATGGCACCCACTTCCATTGAATAGCATACATATCACAAAACTAAATAGTGGACATCAAATAATTCTCTTTAAATATAGAACTCCACTTCTATTCAAACATGTTTATATCATCTATGTTATATACACAATAATTCAAAGCCCCAATTATGCATCCTTGTTTAGAATAATACCAAGCTTGGAGGAAAGTTTATGCAAAATGTGCCAACTACAAAAATGATGCTTACATGAGGGAAAAGTAGTAATAATTATAGCATTAGATTGTTGGGTCTTGATCAATTATGATGGAAATAGGCTCTTTACCAAAACACAGTACATGATGTTTGAAAATTCATATGAAGGAATCATACTTCTCATCCAACAACAAAGCTAAAGCAAAAAAAATGCCTTGTGATGGTGATCAATACCACCAAACATTTCAAAATCATTAAAAATGTATTGGTATGGTAAGTGGTATCAAATACAATGGCATTACTAGAGAGTGTACAGTCATCAATAGATAAGGGATCATACCAAAACAAGTGTGTCAAGAAACATTTAGAATCTTTTTTATATACATAAAAGATTTTAGATTCCAAAATCTTGAAGCTAGTAAAATATTCCAACACCATGTCTGCATAGTATTTAGATGACCCCTTTAGCTTGGTACTAATGTGTCCATGAGCTTGTCTACTTGTAAATTTCAACTTTTCATAACCACCAGACTCAGATGCTATTAATACAAGCCGCTTGGACACATGTATATTAGCTTGACTCATAGAAGAAAGCATATCTTTTTTTTGTTTGGTCAAGTGATGAATTACACTTCAAGTAGCACAAGTGAGTGGTATCTACAAGATCATGATTGTCATCATCAACAAATTCACTAATAACCCACATATATGAGGACTTGTCAAGTGTGAATAGGATCATGGCTTTGCACTCACACCTTTTCACAGAAGGCCTATGCTTCTTGGACAACTTCTCTTTCAGATTACCAATTTTTTCACAAACACAGCTCAAAAGACCATTATATCTCCTAAAATGACTAAGATGACCTTGTTTATCAAAATACTAATCTTTAGATAGAAAAACATGGGTACCTCATTCATAACAATTATCATCTTTCCTCGCATTAAATCTAATCATACGAGCATATCCACAATAAAAAGGATATACAAAAATCTAAACTTCCAAACTCAAGTCCAATCCTAGGCACATTAGCTAAGGACATAATATCATAGTAAATATATGAAAAAGAATGTACATTATCATCAAAATCAATCATAGCATTTCTAGCATCAGTATCAAGACAAGGATCCAAAATGGAAATAGCCTCACTAGCAAAACCAACACAAAAACAATACATAAACATTTGATAAATAGTTATAAGACACACCCATTTAAGATAATATAAAAGTAGTGAATTTTATTGGAATAAAATAATTAGAAGAGACATATATCATAGGTACATACTCATTCAACTATTTTAATGAATAAGTAAGTATGAGGCATGTCATCCAAACATAGAAGGTGATGATAAAAAAAAGGAATAAATAAATGTGTAAGTAGGAATTATGTGTCTGGTTTAATAATCTAGTTTTTTCTACATGGCCATGGTGCTTTCCGTAGTTATGGTTAGGTGATGGTGGAATGGGTGTGTGAAGCTATGTGTCCAATCTTTAAAAGAAGGTATATTTGGTTGTTTATGCTAGGGGTGTGTTTGCCTACACGGTTATGTTTATGTGATCTTGGCACTATGGTTGTGTTTCCTTATAGGCATGATCGTGTAGTCTAGCATGGTCGTGTTACTATTTTTGGTACATAATTACGGTTACTAGTCATATT
The DNA here is from genome assembly GCA_963693085.1 of Alisma plantago-aquatica. NCBI lineage: Eukaryota > Viridiplantae > Streptophyta > Magnoliopsida > Alismatales > Alismataceae > Alisma > Alisma plantago-aquatica. The sequence goes on along the minus strand of OY856410.1, from coordinate 514,873,877 downwards.
ATGTTGTATTTAAGTAAAATATTCTATATTTTTTTTCATCTTTTCTTATTTTAGCAAACACACGAGTAAGGTACACGATTATTTGCTATAGGATTTGATTCTCATATTTGAGGAACACACATATGTACAAATTTAAAAATGATTATACCCAAGACAAGTATTGTATTAAATTAAAGATAACTATTTGAACTTTAAAGTCACACAATAAACTATAATGTAGCTATTTCACATATAAAGTAATTGGGGGTCTACAAAGGTAACAATACTTTTTAGAATATAACTACAAGGGACAAAATTTAACTATTGAAATTAAGTGTTCGATTTAGAGATCTAAATATGCATCAACTTGTATTTAGACTTTACTATAGAATGCCCCTCAATAAAGGCATGATATAATCAAGCCTACAGTAGTTCATATATTACATTAGGGACATTTATATACAATACAAGTAACCAATTTATCAACAATAAGTGATATTATGAAAACCTCCCAATTCTAGTAGGAATACATATATTACCTAATGCTTCCACTTGCATAAGATATCCTTAACTTCTTGTATTCAAGGTAATGTGCATGAAATTTGCGGTTTGCAAGTTTGACTTTAAAATCAATATAGAACTTGATTGTCGTAGACAACCATCTTCCATGGTGGAAGAAAAAAATATAAAGTGGGGAGACAGAGTGCCGAAAACTAAGAATGAGATCAACAACAAGATCGCATATGATAATCACCGTTACAAGAGACTACAGAACTCAGTGGATCAATGAATTGTTGACGACGAGTATAGGAATATGAATCCACTGAGTGTTGTCATATGTAGAGTATTCTCCTCCACAATTTCTTCATGAGATACTTTGACAGGTCTATTCCAGCAGCACAACAAGTTGCTCTTGATAAGATGAACATGGTGGCATTAGATAATAAATCATTTGAAAATATGAAAGATGTGGGTGATGGGATTGTTATTTTTTGAAAAACCTATATATGCATATATATATATGTATGTATGTATATACATAGATAGAGAGAGAAAGGGATTGTTATTTTTTGCATGTGTGGTAACATGCTTATGTTACCTGAAGGTTATGAGATTTAACTACAAAGTCAAAAGTTTTAAATAGATACAAGAAAGAAATCATGTGTGATCTATGAAAAAATAATTATTCTATCAAGATTAGTAAAACCCATGTATGACCAAGATAGTACCAATGCAAATTTTGACTAATAATTTTCACTCGAATTATGTCTCATGTAATTGGGTAACTTAATTATAATAAACAAATGAGTAGTCCACATGTGAGTAGTACATCATTTTTCTATCTCTCTTTCTCTCAACCTCTCTCTCTCTCCCTTTTTATTGAAAACAACATTGGTCCTAGTTTTTATTCATCCTACTCTCTACTTTAGGCCAAAAGTTCTCCAAACAAATGTCTATATCCATTGCTAACCAATGGGGCTTATCAGAAGAAAAACTTATGGAAGAGGAGGAGAGTGAGGAGTGTTTTAGAATACTATCAGCCACCAATTTGTGACTACGTGGTATAAACAAGAATTTTAGTTTGCCTATTGCTACAGAGAGTTGGACAACCTACTATTCGATTGGGGTGAACTTTGTGGTTGTGGACTAAGCACTAGAAAGGATTTTTATGGTAGAGTCGCATCCCATTATATGGTGGATGCTACCAACCTTTATATTTACATAGACTTAAAGCATAGGAGATGCCTTGCAGTTCTGCTTCCAGCGTAGATGTAGCTTGGCTGGGGAAATATGTACCCATGATAGTCTTTCATGTATAAGCAATGGATAGATACCTATCCTAAATTTCTTAGAATGGTATCAGAAGGTTGCATCTACAAATATGATTGTGCAACATCCCCTCGGCGATATAGTTGGCATAGTTTCTAGGCTTATGGGTCGAGGGTAGGATTCAAGGAGGCTAGATATAGGTTTATCATGCTCCTTGATGAATGCAACTCGGGCTTCAAGGTTGAGCTTCATATGTATGGATTATGTAATTTTGTGATTGCTAGATAGACCAGCAAGCAATAATGAGTTGGATAGATTCTATCGTGTCATCGATTAAGAGTGTGATGTGATTAACCCAATCATCCTCCAACATGTTGAAGAATGTAGGGCTAACTATAAGTGATTGACACACTGATTTATAGAGAGGCCAGTTGTGTAGACAATGAACTAGAGTGTCTTGAACGTTATTACAAATCGAGTAGGTCTCCTCCATAAGTATGTGCCTATAGATCTTCTTAGCACTTTTCAAGATAGCATGATGTTTTAGTATCCATAGGAAGGTCTTCAATCGAGTTGGCAAGGAGGAATTCCAAACTTACATCAAATTCCCCATTGGTGGGGTTTCTTCCTAAGAACAAAGCCATCTATAAGCTTGTTTTATTGTGAACTCGCCACATGGTTTGAGTGTCCAAGAGCAGTGTCTAGACCATCTTTAGGACTTTGTGGGGGAATATTCTACATAGAAACCAAGAGGACTATGGGAGGTTGACATGGACAACAGACCAATCCCACTTGAGTTCATCAAAAACCATGGTTCTAACTAAGAGATCTGCAAGATTGATAGGGATCGTGTGGGAGGGATTGAGTTCCTTGATTGAGTGGACTTGAATCTAATGATCTTTCCACGCGTTCATTGTATATTGTGAGTTAATTATTATATGACATGACATTCTCATAAGATCCATGTGCTTTCGGATGAAAGACCATGTGAGGGTCATGTTTTGTGGCTTAAAACCCCATTGTGCATGTATTGTTTATGCATGATCATACCTAAAGGGTGAATGGGTTGTTCATAAAGTACCACATGTTCTTGAGTATGAGAGAGGTATTCGAATATCTAGCAATTGTAAGAACTCTAAAGTCCTTGGCCATCTAATATTCTTCCAAGAACATGGCCACCAAACCAGATAAAGTATTTCATATGTTTATTTATATCATCACATAACAATGGTGAAAGCATAACTGACTCCATTGCTTATGAAAGTAGAATAGGAAGAGTCAATGTTGTGAGTGTGATTCTCCCTGCCAAGGAAAGGTGGCGAGTTGTCCAATTCAACATGTGATCCCTGATGGAGTGAACAATATAAGCATGTGTAGACTTGTTTATTCTGTGATGAAATATTGAGAATCCCAAGTAGCATCCCAAGTCATTGGTGCTTCAAAGAAAGCTTACTTCTCTTCTCGGGTATTAGTGGGAGATAAGTTACTGTAAGATTTGTCTCTAGAAATGATTTGGCTTGTAACTCTAAAAATATCCTTGAATACCTTGTTAATATTCTTAGCTTGATGGTTAGACACTTTACCAATAAGCAAGATATCTTCAACAATCATCATGTCGAACAAAGGTGTGATGTTGTGTGTAAGGATTATGGGTTGCCAATTTCCTATTGAAAAAGTTGTCTAATGGCCTGAATCAGGCATTCCATATAGAGGAAGAATACATAGGGACTAAAGGATCTCCTTTGAGAACACCCTATAAGGATTTGAAATCATCCATTGGGGAACCTTCTTAAAGGATTGAGGTACTCCCACTCACGATAATTTTCATAATAAGGGATATTTTTTCTTCTCCAGAAGACCTACTTTTGAGACGATATCTAAAGAAAAAGGACCAATGCATGTGATTGAAGGCTTTTTCTAAATCAAGTTTGATGCTGAGTTTTTGGTCTTCATGGAATGAATAACTTCATAAACCAATAAAACATTGCTTCTAACACATTTTCCTAGAATTAAACTCAATTGTGTTTCCAATATCCATGTTCAAAGAAAGAGCTTGATTCTCTTAATGAGGATCTTTGAGATGAGTGTGTGTGTGTGTGTGTGTGTCTGTCTAAGGGATGTATTTATTACCCAGTTGGTAACATAAATTATTTATCTAAATGAATGATTACAATATGATCATTATTATTATATTTCTTGCATTATGGTTACAAATTCTCACTCATGGTCATGATTTTGGGTAGATATTATTCCTTGATAAACTTCATTTCTATTATTTCTGACAAACACAATAAAAATTTGAAGTCGTGTTTATAAATTGAGTCTTTTTAGTACAAATTGTATCATCTCATTATAGTTTTGTGCCTTCATATTGTAAAATTGGATCCACAAATAATAATAATTTGTTACCCTCCCCCAGTAATGAATATATGGCCACAAAAATATATATATATATAGAAATAAAGGACTCATGATAGTATTGAAATTGAAGTTGGTCTAAAGGCAAACGGATCTTGTGCACTACTTTGGGCTAGTATATGCATAGTCCTAGAGATGCATGGTTCAGTTCAAACTGATACATTGGTCTACATTGATATATTTAGAGATGAATCATAATATACCTCACCTTCTATTAAGTAATGGAGACCAATTATATATACATACTCTATCCAACTTAAATCCTAAAAATTTTAGATTAGCCATAAAATCAATTGACATTCATTGACCTTGTATTGATTTTGTTAACTTTAGGTTCTATAGGTTCTCATATATTTCCCCTTATTGTGATACCTTGTATATGTAATGTCTTTAAACATTGACAAAGGGTGACCCTTGTCTCCCCATAATGACACAAATTTTGTGATGTGTGATGGATATGGCTAGAATAATACCTACTTTCATCAATTAGCATAACATGATGTGTAGGTAATATATAACCTTTTTTGAGAAAGTGAATATAATTATCAACATGTTTTGCTAATTTAAAATAGTTTGAATAGAGAAACAAAAACATGAACTTTATTTTTGGTATACGCCTTATGTTATAAGAAAAAAAATTGGCTTTACTGTTAGGACCCCAATATATCTTAGATTTACTCAATTTATGGGAAAGGGACACATTTTCTTCAGATATTACCAATTCAAGGACCAATTTGTTGTTCCAAAAATGAAGGAAAAGAGTGTGTCCAAAATCCTCCATTGACTTTTCATTTAGTACATTTATGAGATTACAGGAGAAACATTCCCCCCCTTCCACAGTCTGTAGTAGAGGCCAAATGACAGATAGGGTGGTAAATCAAGAAATACTTCTTTGAATAATTCAAACATAGGTCCCTTCATCGGGGACTATTTGAGTTCATCAATTGAGATATTCCTTGTTGGCATATAGTATATATATAAATATATATAGTGTATATATATGTATATGTATTTGAGTGTGTGTTTGTGTGTGTGCATGTTGTGCATGTGTGTGTGTGTGTTTGCGTGTGTGTGTGCATGGTGTGCATGTGTGTGCATGTGTGTCTATATATTAAAAATATTTTTGTATTTGTGTTTGTACTGGTACACATGTTGCCTTTAACGTCAACTACTTAAGGCTTTCAACATTAGTTTTTAGGTGACATTTAGGTAGGTGGCACTTCTAGGAAGTTAAATTGTAGTTTACCACTGTCATCCATTTTTATATGGTACTGAAGTTACATTTGTTTAGCATCGGATTTTGTCCTAAAAATGGCATAGCAGGATATCTTATCGGTTAAAAGGTTTACAGATAAGATTCTTCTCTAACATTGATTTTAATTCTAAAACCAACATTACAATATTTCAATATCTGATTTGCTTCAATGATTGATATTGAAATATACATTTATTTTTTTTACATAGAAAGTATGTAAACATATTGTCTGGCTATTCAATAGGATGCAAAACATGTTCTTCTACTGAACAGTAGATTTCATCATGTCTTCAACTTAACATGACACTTCATACCTACAAATATGTTATAACAAACACATATATATACACATCCATATTCACAACCCTTTCTTTAGTTGCCCAATTGCATTCATATTACATATATGTATGTATGCATATATATATGTATATATATATATATATATATATTCAAAATGCACTTGTTTTCACACAGGCATTCACAATTTACAAGTACTTTCACATTCACAGCTTCAATTTCTCAACTAAATCAATATCCAAACTCACTTATATTCAATATAATTTAAATTCAAATACATAGTTTACTTATGGATCTACTTATATAACCATACAAAATAATTAGATTCATAGTTTCATACATAATCAACAATCCCAATTCAATTTAGTATCAACTTCCTTAATGAAGTACTTTTCCCACAATTCTCATAGCTCATCTAGAGTGTCTTGTGCATAGGCATTTGGGTGTTAAATACCTGGAAAAAGAAAGATTCATATGATAATATTATGTAAAGTATGACTCTAATTCAAACTGGATTCAACACTTGTGATCAAAGTCTATATTGTTTGTTGTATTTTTTGGATGTCCTTCATTGTGGTTCTGACAATGAATACATACTTCATCACATAGTATTTACATACGCAACCATTATCTTTTGTATGGAACTATAAGTTTATAGTTATGTGAGACATTAATAAATAAATAAATGCATAGTTGGCATGATATTTGGAATCATAAAACACCTTAACACTCATTCATGATATGTTTTCTTTTTTCTGTCCACATCACCTCTGACCTCACGGGATGCTTTTGTCCTCCTATAAGTTAAACATATGGATGTTGTATGATTAAGTAATTATATAACAATAATGAATATGTTGAAGGATAAAAATTTATACATACCCTATAATTGAGAATTTTAGTTGGTATCTTTTATCCACCAATTTGCTACCCAATGAGTCAAGATAATACGCAATCAACGTGCTTAGTATGATCACCAACACTTCTTAATCTCTATTTCTGAATAAAGAACAATAAAAATCAAATTGTAGGTGAATAAAGGTAATTCATAATTTAACATTATCAGAAAAGAATTGGAAACTTACCTAATATTGGAAGGAGACAAAATCATGCCCTTTCTCCCAATAGATATATATTTAAATATAGTATATAAACAACCAATTATAGTTGTCTACATTCTACCTACACTACTAATTAGTGATGGAATCAGGAATGCCAAATTCACTAGTTCAAACATTATAGTCTCAACATATAAGTAGTTGTAAGAGCATATGTAATGGTTTATTATATAGAACATGGTATTTAGCCATAAGGTATCACTATATCCATAATTTTATTACAGATGTATTAATCCATACATACCCAAATAGCTCCTTACTATCTAGAATGAACATATTAGCATCATGATCTTATCCTATAGATTCCTATGATATATGGATCAACATATTAGACCCTTGTTGAATACTCAGTAACCATCAACATAAGTCCTAACACTGAGGACCTAGCGAGTCGAGTATTTATTGTGAAATCAGAGTAGGTGTAAGAATATTTGGAGGAGGAATTATAGGGGGGTTCTTAGGTATTAGAGTCTATTAATATTCGTTATCAATTGGAGACATATATAGTCAAATGACAGATATGAACAAATAAAAATATAGTATATATTTATCACACCTTGCCATAGACAATCCAATTTTGGGCCACCCAATAAAGCCACATTTTGCTTCTCCTAATGTCACTAGTACATAAATGACCTATAGTGTCGATTATTTTATGCGTATCTCACCAGTTATAAATTGATGACTAAGTGGACGATGCTAAAACTCAAGATGTACATCATCAATTCTTTTAGCAAACCAAAACTGACAAGATATACATATATTATTAGTTAATGTTACAACTAGACTAATGAAATAACACATAGCATGCGATGAAAATGTGGTTCCCCTTGGTAGTTTCTCGTCTGTTATCCCAAGTAGAAATAATGAGGTAATGCATAATGTATTGTCAATTTATAAGGGATCGATGAGGTAATACTCAACTTGCAGTCAGTTTCTTACGTAGTAATCAAAAAATGTTTAGTGAATATATTGTAGAAGTAAGGGATGTGTGGTTGGTTTTGTTCACAAAACTGACAAAGTACGTTAATGTAGTTCGTTTCTTATGAAATAACTGACAATATATGTCTATTTTTTTATATAGTAGCTATGTAGACTTGTTGTTTGGTTGCAAGCTTTTTAGATCCTGTAGTTTATTGTGACTATAGTCGTTCATTAAAACTACATTGGTTAATCAAAACCAAAGGCTCTGCAAACTTCACAGCTTAACAACAAGCCAGCAAACCTACAAGAATAAACAAATATATATACAAGATAAATTGATTTAGTTCAATATTCTATCCATTTTCACTTCAATGAACATACATATGCATGGACTCATAGCTCAACCAATTTAGTTCTTAGTCGCACGTTCAATTTTGTACATATGCACAAATACACATTAGAAAGTAGACTCAGTAACATCCAATCTTCCTCATGCACTTCATATTCAATTAACATACACATATTTATGAACACATATACATATTTATGAACACATATACATATCATCTGCCATAGATTCAAAGTTTGAATCCATAATATATAAAACAAAATATTTGACATCAAAGTTCGAATACAAAATATCAATCCATCATCCCAATTAGCTTACAAGTCCACATGCTTCATGAAGCAATTTGCCCACTCTTCACGTAATTCATTTAGACACTTCAACGTATAGGTTTTAGTGTTGTTAAAAGCCTCTAAAGAGATGACACATAATTCTAATTAGATTTGACTATTTGTGTAACGACCCCGCCTCCCAGTAACCCCCAATTAAGGGAGACCCGAAGGTCAGAGCCGTTATTCAATTAACAGGATCAAAGGTTTGACAAATAATCAATAATAATTATTTAATTCTACTACTAAACTGAAAACTGGTATAAAATAAAACTTTACTTACCTTTTAAAAACTGGGATTTCTATACTTCTATCCATGAAGATACTAATCTAACTAATCCTCATGTACACGTTATTTCTCAATTAGTTCCACATATGCCACTTTACTGTTTGTTCTTTTCATTTGTACCTAAAATGCCGACAAACAAAACGTCGGTCAGTAAGAAGATGGTATGTGGGGGAGATAATAAATGTGCAACTATGTTAACAATGTAGTCAACCAAATATCACTTAACATCCAAAATTACGTTTTAAACAATACTACTCAATCCTTGCCTATCCCCTATCTCTGTATCGTCCCTGTAGTGGGCATGGATACTACCTCTCTCATATGGTAGATCCTTACCCCCATGGCCCTACCACACAGGTAGCCAATTCCTAGGGTTATGGAGTCACATGGCCCTACCCAAAGGTAGCCCAATCCCTGACTCATGATGACTTGATGGTCCTACCCCATTGGTATCCATTTACTAAGTCATTCAATGACCTGATGGACCTACCCCATTAATAGCCATTTACTAGGTCAAACTATGAAGCTACAGAGGGGACTAGGATCTGAGATAGTAGGCACTTATCTTAGGTGATAGTCATATCCACATTATAATTTGCAAGAATTAAATTCATCCAACAATTAATTCAAGCCACGATGTAAACATCGATAAAATCCTCGGCAAACTAATATGAGATAATCATAAGCGTAACCACATACCTGTACAAGTATATTCAGGTGCAGGAATAATCCAAACAACAAAAGGCAAGCAAGCATTCAATAAGATCCTGAAACAATTATACAATTTTCTTTTATTACTCATGTCATTGAGATCTATTAAATCTAGCTCGCTTCCTAGGGTTTCTAGTCCACTTTTAGGGTTTCAATTGCAATTAGGGCTTCACTTCATCTTTTACTATTTTAAACCCTAATTTAACGCAATTGATCACAAACCCTAATTGTTTCTACATCTAATCCTCAATTATGGATTAAAGGCATAATTAACCATTAATTAATCTCATTAAGCCTCTTTTTATCAAAGCTACTATTTTTATCCTTTTAATCCATGACAATATCATTATATGCATTTATCATCAATTCATAGTCCATTATGGTCCAAAACACATATGAACTCGATTTGCCATTAATTCTACCTTTTATTCATGAGAAAACCCTAATTACTACATTTAGGGTATTTATCCACAAATTAGGAACTTTAATGCTCGAAATATCTTATAATCATGAAAACTCAGTTCTATACATGAAATCAAATAATTAAAGTCATTAGTAGTCCTCATTACCAACATTAGGGTTTCAAGGCCTATTAAAGCCTATTTATGCACATGAAACTCTAAATTAAACTATGTGCAAAACTCATCTTTTTTGTTCCTAATGTTCTCTTTTATCATTAATAGTTTAATACCAACTCTAAACATCCATTAAACCCTACGTATCACATTAATTATATCAAAATAGGGTTTCTTAAACATTAATACATTAAAGTTGACATCTTCCATTACTTTTCAAACTAGAAGTAAAACTAGTCTCTACTAGTAATTTTATTGAATTCCTCATGTTTTTTTGAGCAAGATTCATGTATTATATGTCCCCAACCGAGCTACCATTAAAAAGTTATGATTTTAACAAAATCACTTACTTCCGGCCAATGAGGAGCCGCCATGTCGTCTGTTTCTCATGCAATGCGATCGATTTGGAAACATAACTGAGTTACCATTGTACCAACGCGTAAGTTGTTTCTTCTTCAGCCCGCGGAGGGGCAAATTTGTCCAATTCTCCTGATCCTCTTCAACCTCGGATCCCTCCGCTTCCAGGCCGCCGCTAGCTGCTTCCCGCGGCTTGTTATCCCTCCCTGGGGCTCGAGGACCATGGCCAAAGGCTGCCCCAGGTCCGCAGCACCTTGGCACACCTGAGGTGCCCTTAAACCACGATCAAAATGGCCTACCATGTGCGCGGCTCTCCTTTAGTTGCTGCCGCACCTGCTGCAGGTTTATAGACCTCCAGCAGGGGCTGCACATAGACAAAAGCATGAAAGAGGTAGCTGGCCCTTTAGGGTTGGTCGTGGAAGATCTCTACCTCTAATAAGACCACAATGAAACCCTGCGTTGCCCTAGAACAAGGATATACCCTCTTGGTTAGGGTTTAGATGGAAAGAAGAAGAAGAAGAGGTAGCATTGCGTGGAATCCCTCTCGATCTCGAAGCAGGGGTTCTACCCTTCTTATAGGGGTGGGTATGAATCCCTAAGGCGTGCCTCATGAGGACTCAAGTCCCAACTCGAAAGGAAACACACTTTCCTTGGTTGTGAAGAAACCATCTCTCTCTCTCTTCATTAACCTTTATTTCCTTGATATTACTTGTTGTATGGATATTTAGGAATTCGAAATTCTTCTTCCTTATCCTCTTTAATCTTGTCTTTTAATTCCTTGGCCTCGAAATTATATTCTCCTCAAGTAGGAAATACTCCTTCTCAACAAAACCACATAATTCCATTAATTATGTATTCCCATTATCCTTTTTTTGCAAATTTTGGTATTTTCTCTTTCTTTCCTCCTTATTGGGACTCCTTGGATCCCAAGAAACTCTATCATTTCGAAATCCTTTTTATTGGATACTCATTACCCTTCTAGATGCATCTAAATGCATTATTCTTCATTATCATGTGTATTTCTTATTAAAATATTTCTTTTTGAGGATTTCTCTTTATTTCTCTTTTATTTTCCTCATTAGTATTCCTTTTATCATTAGGAATCCTTGGAATACGAAATTCCACTAAGGATAACTCAATTATACCTCTTTTCACTTATTTTTCACCTTTTACCATGGTTTTCAATTTCTTTCTTAATAAAGAAATACTTTATTAATCTTTTCTTTTCTTATTGCTTTTCTTTGCAACTTCAGACTCCTTGGAACCCAAGGAACCCATGTGGCACGAAATCCACCTTTGTATTAAGTTCTTTACCTTCTAGAGGTTTCCACATTTTACTTTTCTTGATTTCTTAATTATTTGAATTTCCTTGTTATTGGGCCCAATAACCAATAAAGCCCACAATACAATCATCAAGGCTATTGTAAACGAAATCCATTTATTCAAAACAAATTATATCATTATTTGTTCCAATATATTTAATGTGAGAAATTACATTCCTCACCAAAGGAACCCAAAAATTGGGGTTGTAACATCCTTCCCCTCTTATAAGAATTTTTCCCTCAAAATTCTATCAAGCAAACAAACAGTTCAGGATAAGCCTTTCATACGTCCATCAGGGCTCCCATGTGGCATCACCCTTTCCATTATGCTTCCCAAGAACCTTCATCATCTCATATTCTTCCATTTGAGTTCTTTCTTACCTTGGTATATCATACCCTCATAGGTGACTCAGGACATTTCAGCCTCTCAAAAGCTGAATAGGTTCGGGGCTCAACACATGACTTGGATACCTCACATAGTGCTCTAGATCAGACTCATGGAACACATTACACATCATGTTATCCTGAGGGGCAAGGCTAAACACAACCATCTCTACTAATCCATCGAAAATGGACCCATATATCGAGAACTCAGCTTTCTCAGTTGTAGCTTAGAGGGGTCGGATTTTCACATCACATATTCTCCCACAGTGAACTGCATGTCAGTCTACTTTGCATCAGCTCGTGACTCATGTCGCCACTGGGCTCTCTCTCCACCATTGCACGATCAAAGCGACTTCATTTGCACACCCTGTGGTTCTTTTCTGACCTTCGCGAGGCCTCCTTCACCAACATCATCATAATGAAGTGGTGACTGACACAACCTCCTTATAGAACTTCTTGCATCCCGATAAAGGCTATGGTGGCTAACATCACATCTTAAGAACTGTCTCTATGTATCACCCTGAATGAGCACACATGCTCTCATCAGACCCTCTAGTCTGGATCATACTGTCCATTAGTTTGGGGTGACAAACTGTACTATCATCGAGTTCTTCATGTATCCACTTCCACCTCATGGGAGTGAACCTTGGTCATAGCCAAGAACTTTTGAACTCACATCAGGGTGTGGTTGAACCATCCTTCTCTCTTAAGTAGTTCAACTAAATCTGTCCAGTGATAGTGCTCTTCCTTTCTTACGTCATCTAGGTAAGGCGATTTACCATAACCCATATTGCATCTTGACCTTCCATGGTCTAGGGGAGACTCACACATCCACAGTGATGAACTCCCATTCCCTCTCGGGAACTCTTTATATGTTATATCCATGTACTGGGTTACTGGTGTTCGTCCTTCGCCTCCTAGCTTGCATGGCCACATGATACATGCAACTTTATTTTTAAGCATACAAAGTGCTACTATCACTTACTATATTTGTAGTTTCATGATGTATGGTGATCATGATTTCCTCAAGATCGATTCCCCAGAAACCCTAAACCACTCTTATCAGGGTTTTGTCACTTTCCTTTCCAAAGAAGTACATCTGAGGCTCTAAACCATCCTTTCATTATGTCAAGGATCAAACAACCGCTTAATCTTATTCAACAACTATGGTTATATCAGAGTGTTAGCCAAACTTATCTCTTTTTCTCATCTTAAGGTTAGCCCAACAACCTCAACTTCTTCTAACTTCCAGCTAATCTAGGCAATTATATCTCAACCAGAACATTCATTACCACTTCTTATCCTTAGGTGTTAGGTATTGTTGAGAACATACACCTCCATGTATTCCACTTATCATCTCATCTCAAACTCTAAGTTTGCCTTCATCAAGAAACTCTCAGTTCATCCTCATGGTGATCAAACTCAACCTTGGTTAACTTGCAAATTCCACATAGCTCCTGATAAAACATCCTCTTAAGATGACTACACTACTTCTCTTAGTGTTTGTAAACCATCCATGTATTATCCACTCCACAAGGGTATGTTATCCTCTCTATCCTCATACCTCATAGCAACGTTCCACCTCACATCATCTTTATCCTTGGTGTATGGCATGCGTACTCTCCTATCTCTCACTCCCATAACAAGAAGAAATAAGCATTTGGCGGTTGTCCAAATACAAAGTTCTTCCCATTCCAGGAGTAGAGATGGTACATCCTACCTTGCCAGTACACCTTCAAATCTAAGTTGAAATGTGCAACTCATGTCTCCACATCACAAACATCATGATATCAAAAATTACTTCCATGGAAAACTGGTCTCGAACCTACTGGGGTTTACACACAATCCTTGGTCATATCCTCTGGGTCTATAGGGTTCCGGCACTTTTGGGGTCATTCCTCTTCCCTCATGCATCCAGAGAGTGCCCTACTCATCTGCCCTTTGGGTCCCATGAGTTCATGAAGGTGATCTGTAACACCCCTGACCTGGGTTATGACCTAACCCTGGAATTTTTGCCTAAATATGTAATTAATATACTTGTGAACACTCCCTGGCATGTAATTCAGTTCCTCAGGAACATTTACTTTCAATTTTGCTCCTTTTTGTATAAAGTTGTAGCATTGTGTTGTATGCAGGGACCTATGTGCAAATTATCTAGTTTAAGGGTTGAACTTGCAAAATTCACAAGATAAGATGTTCCTTTGATGTTGAGACATCATGAGAATGGTTATGGTAAAGTTTGAGGGATTTCCCAAGCTTGAGCACCAAGGTGCAGCTGTGGAAGCAATTCCCATGCTTAGAAACCCTAATTTGGGGTAAAGTGCAATTTACCCAAATTGAGGGGTCCAAGTTGTAATTCTTAATATCTAGAACATCTTTTATGACTCTTGTCATCATTTAGAGTAGAAATGATGAAAGGGATACATCATTTAGTAATCATATGAGAAAAAATGATCTTTGTGATAGAAATCACCTAAAATGGGTATGAAACCCTTTCATGTATGTACCCTAGTTGAAGGTTGGATTCCTTTACCCCTAGATTTTGAGATTTCATGAGATTTGCATAAGGATAGATAGGTTTGGTCGTGCCTTTGAGCAAGGAGGGACCTAGATGTGATTTCCAATCTTGTGAGGTCCTTAGGGTGTAAAAGAGGCTAAAGTATATAAGCCCTTTTCCCTTGCAATTAGGTGAACGAACTTTCTTTCCTTCACTTCTCTTCCTTTCTTGCTCAAACGACCAAGGATAGCTCTGGAGCTCAGGGGGGACGACCAACCTGTTCTAGGTAAGAGAACCCCACCTTCTAGCTCGAATTCATGGAGGAATTCACTTTCTAAGGTTGGTTTTATGGTTAGCTTACTTAGTCTTCTTGTTCTAGCCGACCAAAGCAACATTTCCTTGGAGAATTCACCTCTGACCAAGTTGTGGAAGCTCAAGGACGCCATTAAAGCTTGGAGCTTGAAGGCTTGGAGCTCTAAGATCAACCTTTAGGCGGGTTTTATAACTCTAAACTTATGCTTTATATGTATGCTCAATTCTTGCAATTTACTTGGTAAATTCTCCTTCTACCACCCTTCTTCCTTGCACATTTGCAAGCAAATCAGTGGAGAAACCGACCTTGCTAGAGGTTGAAGATGAGGGGCATGGTTCCCTATGTTACTTTTTCAAACGACCATGGACCCTTTTGGTCCAAACGGTTGCAAACCGTTTGGGTTCAAACGGTTTCAAACCGTTTGCTCTCAAACGGTCTTGCAAGACCGTTTGGATTGAAACGGTCTCAAGACCATTTGAAAGAGTTGACCAAGGGACGACCGTTTGAGGGTCTGTTCCTAACATATTGAATTTCAGCTCTGCAAAGAATCAAAGTCTAATTCTTAACCAATTGAGAGTTGAAGGCACTTCAACATGAAACCCTAATCGGGTGAAAAAGTGCTGATTTAACATATAGATCTTGTTGAGTTTTGAGTTGAAGGACCCAAACGGTCTCAAGACCATTTGGGGATTCCTCCAAACGGTCCTAAGACCGTTTGGGCACAACTCAAGACCGTTTGAAGGTCTAGGGTTGAGTTAATCTAATGGTTTGAGGGTCCAATTATAGGAAATTGATGAATTGATGAAAATTGCTGATTTTGACCTAATTGGTCTTCAACCTTAGTCAAAATGACTTGGATTTTGGTCAAACCTTGGGAAAACGGTCTCAAGACCGTTTGGATGATGTTCAAACGACCTCAAGACCGTTTGGGCCAAGTTTGAGCCCAATTGGAGGTCAATTGATAGGTTCAACCTTGAATTGATTCACATTGTTGAACATTGATGACCAATCGATTTGAAACCCTAATTGAGGAAGATTGAACCCTAATTGGCTTGCAATTGAGGGTCAATTTGATGTCTAAGAGGCTAAGTCTAACCCTAATTGACTCAATTTATAAGTGGTTAGCATAGCTTTGACCAATTGAGGGCTTCAACACACATATCCATGAACATTGGTAACCTTTGAACCACTTTGGAGGTCCAAACGGTTTGAGCCCTTTTTGGACCAAACGGTCTCAAGACCGTTTGAGACCAAACGGTCTCAAGACCGTTTGGGGCCAAACGGTCTCAAGACCGTTTGGGCTCAAACGACCTCAGGATCGTTTGGTCCAATCGATCTCAAGCAAGTTGATCAAACGGTTTCAAACCGATTGAAGCTCCAAACGGTTTGGAAGTCAACCCTTCCAAACGGTCTTCACCTCCAAACGGTCTCAAGACCGTTTGGATCCAAACGGTCTCAAGACCGTTTGGGTGGTTGAAACCGTTTGAAGGTTGAAACCGTTTGGAGACTGGTGATGGTTTGTACTTAACCATTTGATGGTGTAATTAGCTCAATGATGATCCAATCTAAACCCTAATGGTAACCTAGGTCATTAAGGGACTATGTGATTAGTAAGTTAACCCATGATGGTAATCATGTGGCAAATTACCAAAATACCCTTGAGGGGTCTAAAGGGGTAAAACCTCGTTCTAATCAAACCCTAATCACATGATGTTGATGTTTTGGATCATGTTAGTCAATGGAGACTTATCTCAACCTGATCTAGAGTGGTGTTGTCACCATCTACTAGTGAGAGGAGAAAGAAAGTATTTCTAGAGAGAGAAAGTATCCTAGAGAGAGAAAGTACCCTTTTTAGGAGGAAACTCTAGTGAGATACTTCAATTACACATGAATGTGCATGATTAGGGAATGACCCACCTATGTGAGGTCATGGAAACCCTAAATATGATATCTAATGGATCTTAATCTTAATTAAGAGTCTTAATGATGATGTTTCTCTTACATGATGATGTAATGATTACCATTCACCATGGTGTGAATAGTAAACCCTAATTTTAGGGTGATGACTTGAAAGATGAATAGTAAACCCTAAATTGTTGAATTGTTTACTATTATCTGTTGAACTAACCATACAGGTTATTATGAGATAATGGTCATACCCAGGTATGAAATACCATGTTATATTCATTGAAAGCATGTCTTAAGCTTTATAAATAGTGAATCATCTTGATGCACTGCTAAGTGACATCTTTTGTGATTTATGGGCTGTAAGAGCCATAAACACCATCAAGGTCATGCTTGACAGATGACTTGTGATGAGATAATTGAGAACTCGTAATTGAAATGAGTTAGGCCTGCTACATTTTAGTATTCTCATATATAGCTGTGATGCTAATGTTTTTGTATGATGATATGAATACTGAATGTACCTAACTAATCAAGTGAAATGTAGAGCCCTGATCATAGATCCATCATTGTCAGAGTCTAAATGATGGTGAAACAGGTTTTCCTCAGGGAACTCCTGGATCACATACTTTTGAGTATGTGGGGTACATGGATGTGTAGAACCTTACATCCTAGTGTAGGTATTTGATGTAGATTCTTGTAGTCCGTCATACCTTCACTATAAAAGAAAAGGTGAGAGGATGATGTAGATTCTAGTAGTCCATCAGACCCCACCATAAAGTCCTAAAGGTGAGATGTATATCTACTCTCCCTTAAAGACACAAATACCGTATCGGTGAAAGATAAACAAGAAATCTTCCGATAGCAAAGAGAGTACAGAATGCCACTGTAACTCTAAAAATAGCGAAGGACCAGAGTACCCTGGTGAGCTATTACAAAGACATCCCGCCAGATGTCAAACAATCAATCCTCTAACTGACTGAGGAAGATGAGGTCATAAGAATCCGGCTCTTTTAATGACCTAGTATGATACCGAGGCGACTTAATAGTGATCGGTTGGAGTATGAGTGGTATACCTCATCTCCACAGGGCATAACAATAATGTTTGAAAAACATAATCAACAACGTAGTATATCTGTTAGAGTTATCTACGAGTTATTTGATTGATGTTACCTTCAATAGTATAGATGTTCTCATATTTTAATATTGATTGAACTCTTGCTTATCATCAGAACTGCTAGTGAATATCTTGAAGGCTCTTATTGCTTTAGTTATTCCTTACTTTGCTTATAAAGCCTAGTGGAGAGTTATAACTCTCGCTGGGGCAATTATGTATAATTGTCTCACCCCGTAGACTTCTACTTTTTAGGTGGTCGTCGAAGACGGAGGAACAAGAACTCTGGTGACCAATCCCAGCAACAGCAGCATCAGGAGCAGTAACTATCTCAGGTGGAGATCTAGCCTGCTTCATGGTGTAGATAGAGTCAAGTCCTATATGTCCTCTGTACTCTCAGGTCCTGGAGTGTTTTGGAGTATGAACTCTTGAGACTTTTTGTATCATGTTGTATAAAATTACTCAAGAAGTAATTGTCAGTGATGTAAACAGTTAAATCCTTTTTCTATGGAAAAGGTTTGTGGTTTCAGGCTCTTGTCTCGAAAAGTTTTAATTTCCCGTGATTTTTGTCTTCCGCTGTTTACCGATTGCTTCCGCACATGTTTAACTCGGGATTAATTTGTGGTTTAGAGATCGGAGCCCACAATTAAGTGGTATCAGAGCTCTAGGTTCACCGAGTCTACAGAGGCATAGGACTTAGGAAGTCGAGTCTATCTTTAGTATTCCTTCCTTATCTAAAAGAATCTTCTACTCCTCAGGAGAAGAAGATACTTAAGATGTCAGAGCCACATGATGAGTATGTGGAAGAAAGTAGTGCCAGTGCACCTCAAGGCGGTGCAGGAGTACCAGAGGTGGAACAGCCTGTACCAGAACAACCTAGAGAGCCACCCCAGTTTGGCCCAGCTGACATAGGTAACCCAGCACTCCATACAATGTTTGGGCAGTTCATGACTGCCATGACACATATAACCGACAGGTTGCCTATGCCTGCACCTAGGTCACCTGTCCAGCCTGAGGGGCAAGGTATCGGGAAGACATTCGAGCGACTACGTCATGTCGGAGCTACCGAGTACCATGGGACTGCTGACCCCGCAGATGCTGATCTGTGGTTGACAGAGCTGGAGAAGGCTTTTAGGATCCTCAACATCCCTGAAGCTGAGAAGGTTAGACATGCTGTCTATCTTCTCAAAGGAAGTGCTGGTCACTGGTGGACCATGGAAGAGCAGAAGAGACCTGGAATAGAGATCTCGTGGGAAGACTTTCGGCGGGAATTTGTTCAAAGGTATTTCCCAAAGACCTTCCTGGACGAGAAGATCTCTCAGTTTGAGAGACTGAGACAGGGTATGATGAACATTAGCGAGTACGAAGCTAAGTTCATGGAGTTGTTGCGGTTTTGTCCGCACATGGCTGCCACAGAAGAAGAAAGAATCAGAAGGTTTGAGAAGGGGTTGAATGATGACATGTCTACCCCAGTGTCTGCCTTAGAGAACCGAGAGAGATTCTCTACCTTCGTTGAGTCAGTCCGAAGGATAGAGAGATCTGTGGTTGAGAAGAGGCAAACACAGAAGAGGTATCCACAGTTCCAGGGTTCTTCATCTATGGACTTTAAGAAGTCTAGATCCTCTGCACCTAACCCTCCACCATCTAGATCTAGTCCTCAGACTCAGTGGTCTCCTAGTAGAGGTAGAGGAAGAGGACAACCACCTCGGGAGACACAGAGTTCTGCATCAATGTCTGCTACCAGACCACAAAGACCACAAGAAAGAAGATGCTACAACTGCGGTAAGGTGGGACATTTGATGAAGGACTGCCGATCTAGGCCTGTCAGTGTGACATAGCTTCCGAGACAAGGACAACAGGGATCACAGGGAGGACAATCTCAAGGAACAGGTCGAGGACGCGGGCAAGCGTCTCAAGCTGGATCATCAGCACCACCTCAACAACAGGCTACGGCGAGGTTCTATGCTATGAACCCACCAGAGGCAGTGGTCAATCCACAAGTAGTGACAGGTCAGATGGAACTTTTATATTCTGATATGTCAAAATCTTGTGTAGTATCTGTTTTGATTTACCCGGGTGCTACGCACTCTTTCATCACTCGAAGAGTGATTCGTAACTGCAATATGATAACTAGTCATAGGGCAGATAAGTTGTTGTTGGAGACTCCGTTGAGTGGGTCTGCTGTTCTGCAAGAAGTATGCTCTCCTTGCGTACTCTTCTTTTCTAAACATCGCATTCAAGTGGATCTCATACCACTTGATATGCAAGGATTTGATATAATCCTAGGGATGGATACCTTGGAAAGGTATCGAGTTGTCTTGGATTGTGAGTCCAAGCTGGCTGTGTTTGCTGATGAAAGCAACACATGGATCTTTCAAGGTGAAAGAAAGATTCTGTCCACCTGTCTTGTATCAGCTATGGTTGCTGATAAGTTGATGAGGCAAGGATGCTACGCATTCTTAGCCCATGTGGTAGATGTTACCAAGGAGAGTTCCAACCCTGCTGAAATTCCGATAGTCAGGGAATTCGAGGATGTGTTTCCCAAAGAACTTCCTGGTATACCACCACCCCGGGAAATTGATTTTGAAATCAATTTGGTCCCAGATACGAAACCCATAGCCCAGACTCCGTATAGGATGGCGCCTGCTGAGATGGCAGAACTCAAGAAACAGCTTCAAGAGTTACTTGAGAAGGGTTTCATCCGACCGAGTACCTCACCTTGGGGTGCTCCGGTTTTGTTTGTTAAAAAGAAAGATGGATCGATGCGGTTGTGCATTGATTATAGACAACTCAATAAAGTAACAATAAAGAATAAGTATCCTTTGCCGAGGATTGATGATCTTTTCGACCAGTTGCGTGGTGCAACAATCTTTTCCAAGATAGACTTAAGGTCTGGATATCATCAAATCCGCATTAAGGACAGTGACATATCCAAGTCTGCCTTTAGGACAAGATATGGTCACTATGAGTTCACAGTTATGTCGTTTGGACTAACCAATGCACCAGCTGCATTCATGGAACTCATGAATAGAGTCTTTCGACCTTTTCTTGATCAGTGTGTTGTCGTCTTCATAGATGACATACTGATTTATAGTAAGGATGCTCAGCAGCATGAGAAACACCTTCGCCAGACTTTGACCTTGCTAAGGGAACATAAGCTATACGCTAAGTTTAGTAAGTGTGAGTTCTGGTTATCTGAAGTATCCTTCCTTGGACATGTGGTATCTGCCTCGGGAATTCGTGCTGACCCTGCAAAGATAGAATCTGTTCTGCAGTGGGAACAACCGAAGACACCGACGGAGATTAGAAGTTTCTTGGGGTTAGCTGGTTATTATCGAAGGTTTATTAAGAATTTCAGTTCTATAGCCTTACCTTTGACCAAGTTAACCCAAAAGGATGTTCCTTTTGCTTGGAGTGATAAGTGTCAACAGTCTTTTCAGCTGTTGAAGGAGAGGTTAACGAGTGCACCTGTGCTTGTGTTGCCTGAGCAAGGAAAGGAATATATAATCTTTTGTGATGCCTCCAAGAATGGACTTGGATGTGTGTTGATGCAGGATAAACAAGTGATTTCTTTTGCTTCCCGACAGCTTAAGAAATACGAGGAGAATTATCCGACACACGATCTAGAGTTAGCTGCTGTGGTCTATGCTTTGAAAATCTGGAGACATTATCTCTACGGAGAAACTTTCCAAATTTTCACAGACCACAAGAACCTTAAATACATCTTCACTCAGCATGAGCTTAATATGAGGCAACGTCGCTGGATGGAGTTAATCAAGGACTACGATTATACAATTGATTACCATCCGGGCAAAGCCAATGTGGTTGCTGATGCCTTGAGTAGGAAATCAACAACATCAACCATGGATAGGGCACAACTAAGTTCCTTAGTATGCTCTAGAAGAGATATGCTTATCTCTTTAAGGCAAGACAATGTGCAGATAAAGGCATCATTGTTAGCTGGTCTGTTAGTTGAGATGCAGATTAAACCTACCTTAAGAGAGCAGATAAAGGAGGCACAACAAGTAGATGTTTTTGTACAGCAGATTAGATCTGAGTTTGGAGATGAGAAGCGAGAAGGTTTTCATGAGTCAGATGACCAGGTGGCATGCTATCATGGAAGGATGATAGTGCCAGATGTGGACAACCTGAGGAAGTTAGTCCTGGAAGAAGCTCATTCTTCGATGTATGCTATGCATCCAGGGAGCACCAAGATGTATCGAAACTTGAAGGATATGTATAGGTGGCCTGGGATGAAGAAGGATGTAGCTGAGTTTGTTCTGAGGTGTCCTGTGATTCAGCAGGTCAAGGCTGAACACCAGAGACCTGCAGGAACAATGCAACCCTTACCCATACCACAGTGGAAGTGGGACCATGTGACCATGGACTTTGTTGTTGGCCTACCTAGGACAAACAAAGGACATGATTCCATTTGGGTAATTGTTGATAGGTTGACAAAGACAGCGCATTTCTTACCTGTCAAAACAACCTATTCTGCTGAAAGGTTATCCCAGATATATGTTCAAGAGATAGTGCGGTTGCACGGAGTTCCTGTCACTATAGTTTCTGACAGAGGTCCCCAGTTTACAAGTCGCTTTTGGGAACAGTTACACAGAGCCCTAGGCACCAAGCTAAGGTTTAGTACAGCCTTTCATCCCCAGACTGATGGACAGTCAGAAAGAACTATACAGACCTTAGAAGATATGTTGAGAGCATGTGTTCTCCAGTTTACCGGGAGTTGGGATCTACATCTAAGCTTGATAGAGTTTGCCTATAACAATAGCTATCAACATAGCATTGATATGGCACCATATGAAGCCTTATATGGTAGACGTTGTAGATCACCCTTGTGTTGGTATGAAACTGGTGAGCACCAGTTGTTAGGCCCTGATCTTGTGCAGCAAACTACAGAAAAGATTAAAGTAATACAACAACAGCTTAAGACTGCACAAGATAGACAGAAATCATATGCCGATAAACGTCGTAGACCCCTAGAATTCCAGGTTGGAGACAGAGTGTATCTCAAGGTCTCACCTTGGAAAGGAGTCCTTCGTTTTGGGAAGAAAGGAAAGTTAGCTCCTAGATTTATGGGACCTTATCCAATTGTTGAAAAAGTTGGAAAGGTGGCCTATAGACTAGAGTTACCTCAGGAGTTGCAGAAGCTGCACCCTGTGTTTCACATTTCCATGCTGAGGAAATGTCATCCAGATACCGAGTCAGTTCTACAACCTATGGAAGTAGAATTGAATGAAGATATAACATATGAGGAGGGACCAGTGTCAATCCTCGATAACAGAACTAAAAAGTTAAAGAAGAAGGATATAAGCCTTGTAAAAGTCCTCTGGAACCATCGTGGTGTTGAAGAAGCCACTTGGGAACTAGAAGATGAAATGAGAAGAAAATATGCTGCTCTTTGCTTATAATATGCTTTATCGATTTCGGGGACGAAATCCTTTTGAAGGGGTAAAGAATTTGTAACACCCCTGACCTGGGTTATGACCTAACCCTGGAAGTTTTGCCTAAATATGTAATTAATATACTTGTGAACACTCCCTGGCATGTAATTAAGTTCCTCAGGAACATTTACTTTCAATTTTGCTCCTTTTTGTATAAAGTTGTAGCATTGTGTTGTATGCAGGGACCTATGTGCAAATTACCCAGTTTAAGGGTTGAACTTGCAAAATTCACAAGATAAGATGTTCCTTTGATGTTGAGACATCATGAGAATGGTTATGGTAAAGTTTGAGGGATTTCCCAAGCTTGAGCACCAAGGTGCAGCTGTGGAAGCAATTCCCATGCTTAGAAACCCTAATTTGGGGTAAAGTGCAATTTACCCAAATTGAGGGGTCCAAGTTGTAATTCTTAATATCTAGAACATCTTTTATGACTCTTGTCATAATTTAGAGTAGAAATGATGAAAGGGATACATCATTTAATAATCAGATGAGAAAAAATGATCTTTGTGATAGAAATCACCTAAAATGGGTATGAAACCCTTTCATGTATGTACCCTAGTTGAAGGTTGGATTCCTTTACCCCTAGATTTTGAGATTTCATGAGATTTGCATAAGGATAGATAGGTTTGGTCGTGCCTTTGAGCAAGGAGGGACCTAGATGTGATTTCCAATCTTGTGAGGTCCTTAGGGTGTAAAAGAGGCTAAAGTATATAAGCCCTTTTCCCTTGCAATTAGGTGAACGAACTTTCTTTCCTTCACTTCTCTTCCTTTCTTGCTCAAACGACCAAGGATAGCTCTGGAGCTCAGGGGGGACGACCAACCTGTTCTAGGTAAGAGAACCCCACCTTCTAGCTCGAATTCATGGAGGAATTCACTTTCTAAGGTTGGTTTTATGGTTAGCTTACTTAGTCTTCTTGTTCTAGCCGACCAAAGCAATGTTTCCTTGGAGAATTCACCTCTGACCAAGTTGTGGAAGCTCAAGGACGCCATTAAAGCTTGGAGCTTGAAGGCTTGGATCTCTAAGATCAACCTTTAGGCGGGTTTTATAACTCTAAACTTATGCTTTATATGTATGCTCAATTCTTGCAATTTACTTGGTAAATTCTCCTTCTACCACCCTTCTTCCTTGCACGTTTGCAAGCAAATCAGTGGAGAAACCGACCTTGCTAGAGGTTGAAGATGAGGGGCGTGGTTCCCTATGTTACTTTTTCAAACGACCATGGACCCTTTTGGTCCAAACGGTTGCAAACCGTTTGGGTTCAAACGGTTTCAAACCGTTTGCTCTCAAACGGTCTTGCAAGACCGTTTGGATTGAAACGGTCTCAAGACCGTTTGAAAGAGTTGACCAAGGGACGACCGTTTGAGGGTCTGTTCCTAACATATTGAATTTCAGCTCTGCAAAGAATCAAAGTCTAATTCTTAACCAATTGAGAGTTGAAGGCACTTCAACATGAAACCCTAATCGGGTGAAAAAGTGCTGATTTAACATATAGATCTTGTTGAATTTTGAGTTGAAGGACCCAAACGGTCTCAAGACCGTTTGGGGATTCCTCCAAACGGTCCTAAGACCGTTTGGGCACAACTCAAGACCGTTTGAAGGTCTAGGGTTGAGTTAATATAATGGTTTGAGGGTCCAATTGTAGGAAATTGATGAATTGATGAAAATTGCTGATTTTGACCTAATTGGACTTCAACCTTAGTCAAAACGACTTGGATTTTGGTCAAACCTTGGGCAAACGGTCTCAAGACCGTTTGGATGATGTCCAAACGACCTCAAGACCGTTTGGATGATGTCCAAACGACCTCAAGACCGTTTGGGCCAAGTTTGAGCCCAATTGGAGGTCAATTGATAGGTTCAACCTTGAATTGATTCACATTGTTGAACATTGATGACCAATCGATTTGAAACCCTAATTGAGGAAGATTGAACCCTAATTGGCTTGCAATTGAGGGCCAATTTGATGTCTAAGAGGCTAAGGCTAACCCTAATTGACTCAATTTATAAGTGGTTAGCATAGCTTTGACCAATTGAGGGCTTCAACACACATATCCATGAACATTGGTAACCTTTGAACCACTTTGGAGGTCCAAACAGTTTGAGCCCTTTTTGGACCAAACGGTCTCAAGACCGTTTGGATCCAAACGGTCTCAAGACCATTTGAGACCAAACGGTCTCAAGACCGTTTGGGGCCAAACGGTCTCAAGACCGTTTGGGCTCAAACGACCTCAGGATCGTTTGGTCCAATCGATCTCAAGCAAGTTGATCAAACGGTTTCAAACCGATTGAAGCTCCAAACGGTTTGGAAGTCAACCCTTCCAAACGGTCTTCACCTCCAAACGGTCTCAAGACCGTTTGGGTGGTTGAAACCGTTTGAAGGTTGAAACCGTTTGGAGACTGGTGATGGTTTGTACTTAACCATTTGATGGTGTAATTAGCTCAATGATGATCCAATCTAAACCCTAATGGTAACCTAGGTCATTAAGGGACTATGTGATTAGTAAGTTAACCCATGATGGTAATCATGTGGCAAATTACCAAAATACCCTTGAGGGGTCTAAAGGGGTAAAACCTCGTTCTAATCAAACCCTAATCACATGATGTTGATGTTTTGGATCATGTTAGTCAATGGAGACTTATCTCAACCTGATCTAGAGTGGTGTTGTCACCATCTACTAGTGAGAGGAGAGAGAAAGTATTTCTAGAGAGAGAAAGTATCCTAGAGAGAGAAAGTACCCTTTTTAGGAGGAAACTCTAGTGAGATACTTCAATTACACATGAATGTGCATGATTAGGGAATGACCCACCTATGTGAGGTCATGGAAACCCTAAATATGATATCTAATGGATCTTAATCTTAATTAAGAGTCTTAATGATGATGTTTCTCTTACATGATGATGTAATGATTACCATTCACCATGGTGTGAATAGTAAACCCTAATTTTAGGGTGATGACTTGAAAGATGAATAGTAAACCCTAAATTGTTGAATTGTTTACTATTATCTGTTGAACTAACCATACAGGTTATTATGAGATAATGGTCATACCCAGGTATGAAATACCATGTTATATTCATTGAAAGCATGTCTTAAGCTTTATAAATAGTGAATCATCTTGATGCACTGCTAAGTGACATCTTTTGTGATTTATGGGTTGTAAGAGCCATAAACACCATCAAGGTCATGCTTGACAGATGACTTGTGATGAGATAATTGAGAACTGGTAATTGAAATGAGTTAGTCCTGCTACATTTTAGTATTCTCATATATAGCTGTGATGCTAATGTTTTTGTATGATGATATGAATATTGAATGTACCTAACTAATCAAGTGAAATGTAGAGCCCTGATCATAGATCCATCATTGTCAGAGTCTAAATGATGGTGAAACAGGTTTTCCTCAGGGAACTCCTGGATCACATACTTTTGAGTATGTGGGGTACATGGATGTGTAGAACCTTACATCCTAGTGTAGGTATTTGATGTAGATTCTTGTAGTCCGTCATACCTTCACTATAAAAGAAAAGGTGAGAGGATGATGTAGATTCTAGTAGTCCATCAGACCCCACCATAAAGTCCTAAAGGTGAGATGTATATCTACACTCCCTTAAAGACACAAATACCGTATCGGTGAAAGATAAATAAGAAATCTTCCGATAGCGAAGAGAGTACAGAATGCCACTGCAACTCTAAAAATAGCGAAGGACCAGAGTACCCTGGTGAGCTATTACAAAGACATCCCGCCAGATGTCAAACAATCAATCCTCTAACTGACTGAGGAAGATGAGGTCATAAGAATCCGGCTCTTTTAATGACCTAGTATGATACCGAGGCGACTTAATAGTGATCGGTTGGAGTATGAGTGGTATACCTCATCTCCACAGGGCATAACAATAATGTTTGAAAAACATAATCAACAATGTAGTATATCTGTTAGAGTTATCTACAAGTTATTTGATTGATGTTACCTTCAATAGTATAGATGTTCTCATATTTTAATATTGATTGAACTCTTGCTTATCATCAGAACTGCTAGTGAATATCTTGAAGGCTCTTATTGCTTTAGTTATTCCTTACTTTGCTTATAAAGCCTAGTGGAGAGTTATAACTCTCGCTGGGGCAATTATGTATAATTGTCTCACCCCGTAGACTTCTACTTTTTAGGTGGTCATCGAAGACGGAGGAACAAGAACTCTGGTGACCAATCCCAGCAACAGCAGCATCAGGAGCAGTAACTATCTCAGGTGGAGATCTAGCCTGCTTCATGGTGTAGATAGAGTCAAGTCCTATATGTCCTCTGTACTCTCAGGTCCTGGAGTGTTTTGGAGTATGAACTCTTGAGAATTTTTGTATCATGTTGTATAAAATTAGTCAAGAAGTAATTGTCAGTAATGTAAACAGTTAAATCCTTTTTCTATGGAAAAGGTTTGTGGTTTCAGGCTCTTGTCTCGAAAAGTTTTAATTTCCCGTGATTTTTGTCTTCCGCTGTTTACCGATTGCTTCCGCACATGTTTAACTCGGGATTAATTCGTGGTTTAGAGATCGGTGCCCACATGATCAATCTTCTAACCCATGGCCCTCAGACAATGATAGTTGTTACCTCCTGACCCTATGGTCATGTGCAACTAGGGAATTAGGCAACTCCTTATTCCATCGGTCTTATCCCTACCTGACCCAAGGACATACTTAGGATTCTATTATAGTACATGTCCAACTTAGAACCTTACCCAAGCCTTCATCATCTCTCTATGCATTCTCGACTGACTTTCAGCCCTTCATAGGGGTCATGGCAACCTGCCAACCTTGGTCAGGCCCCATACCGGTTACCTCCATGGTAACACATCCACATGCACTTAGAGATGGTTATCTATGGGTCTACAGGTTCATTCTCATTCCATGTACTTTTCACTTAGCTTCTCAAGATCCTATGAAACTTCTTTGGGTTACCTCAAAACCAGCAAGACTGGTATACACCCTGCCAAAGGGTCCCTCTCCCAGGATGGGAGGAAACTACAACTCTTGACAACAAGGTCACAACCGTCCTTAGGGTTTACATTCACATGAACATGCCTAACCCAGCAGCTACTAAAGCACACGCAGATCACCTATTAAACCATGCTAGGTCATACTTGTTCTCTTTCCTCAATATTAGTTCAACTTAGTTGTGAAGGGTTCATCAAACATACCCTTAACTTAAGGGGTTTCCTTTTCCTACACACATGAGGAATACCACACTCGAAACTATAGAGATTCAAATCTCATCATGAGCATCAGATATACTGCTTCCCCTCTTAGGCCTAGGAACCCTAGGTTCACCTTTGGGTGTCCGACTGCATGCTCAATCTATTAACCACGAATCAAGCATGTCCAAGGTTTGTCATATACTTCCATGATCCTTTTATATAAGCAGCACCTCAGAGTCAAGTCCTCCTCAAGGACAACCAATTAGGTATAAAGCCTCACAACTGGTTACTTAAACCTCCTCAAGGTCTAAGGCACTCCTTGACTCATCCCAGCAGGTAAACACTTATATTGTAGGCACATAGGTACTAGAAGAATCATTCTCTATTTAGGGTTTGGTTCCTCTCAAGATAACCAAGACATCATTAGCCTCCAAGGGTCAAGAATACGACAACCACTATCATCCACTTAGGTCGCATCATCCTCAACTCCCATTGTTCCTCAAGTTTCAGGGTTTTAGGCTTCCAACCTTCTTGCCTGAGGTCTGCTCTCTCTCTAGAGCTAATCCTACAACCAACCTCTCCATAAGAGGTTCTTTCTTCATAAAGGATCAAGCTCATAAGCATACCTCTACGTAGGTAGAGCCTATGCTTAAACTTATGTTTGCTCAAGATCATCCTTAACCCCTTATGCTTATCTCATAAGTCATCCATCATGACCCCTTGTCTAGGGCTTCATCCAACTATCAACACTACTGGCGCACTCTGGGTGCAAGCTATATCCTACTTGCAATAGCCCAAAAGGTTTCTATATGTTCTTCTCTAACCTCACCCATGAAGGAGCTATCCTTCGCTCAAACATGCACGACCCTTCCTAGGGTTGGGTTGCCCAAGGTACTCAGTCATCTAACCTCTTATGGAGTCCCAAACTCATTTCCAACCAAGCACTCAGTCAACATCTAACTCATCATGTCATCTCCCATTCTAACCTTCACTTAGGGTTGGGGTTAACCTCATCCTCAGAGGATGTGCTAGGTCTCTACTTTTAATGGAGATCTCTACCTCCAAGACTAACTCTCTCTCTACTCATCCTCCAACCAAGGAGGTCTATCCTCAGGTCTCTCCTGAGAGAAATGACAACTCATGTCATACGACCTAAGCATGTATCTATTCTTTAGTTTGTGATTAATCTATTAAGCTTATATCCATGACATCTTATTTACATGTTTTTCATTAATTCGGTGGAGGATTCTCTAGACCTTATTAACCTTACCCATACCTCAAGAGGGTGAGGAGAAGAGAGGAAACCCTAATCCTTAAGGTCCTTAACAGAATTTGAGTTGAGAAGGGACAAACAAGATGAGAGAGTCCTAAAGGTATCTTATTTCGAGTCATATCCTAAGACATCGGCCAGGCAGTCACACCATCTGGGAGTCCTCGTATTCCGACTAGCGGTGCGGAGGAGAATATTGCCAGCCCCCAGACGTGATCCTTTTCTAGACACCTCAATCTTTCAGACAATCCTCTAATAACTCCCTTGGGTTCTACAGAATTTGTAAAATTTAATAATTATTAAAGATTAATTGAGGAACCTATGCTTTGATACCAATTGTAATGACCCCGCCTCCCGGTAACCCCCAATTAAGGGTGACCCAAAGGTCAGAGCCATTATTCAATTAACAGGATCAAAGGTTCGAGAAATAATCAATAACAATTATTTAATTCTACTACTAAACTGAAAACTGGTATAAAATAAAACTTTACTTACCTTTTAAAAACTGGGATTTCAATATTTCTGTCCATGAAGATACTAATCTAACTAATCCTCCTGTACACGTTATTTCTCATTTAGTTCCACATATGCCACTTTACTATTGTTCTTTTCATTTGTACCTAAAACGCCGACAAACAAAACATCGGTCAGCAAGAAGCTGTTATGTGGGGGAGACAATAAATGTACAACTATGTTAACAATGTAGTCAACCAAATATCATTTAACATCTAAAATTACGTTTTAAGAAATACTACTCAATCCTTGCCTATTCCTTATCTCTGTATCGTCCCTACAGTGGACATGGATACTACCTCTCTCATATGGTAGATCCTTACTGTCACGCCCCAATCTCACATTAACCACAAACCACAAGATTAGGACGCAACAGGATGGGATTTACACATAAGCCAACCACTCTTCACTTTTAAAAACATTTTAAAGATATTAATAGGAAAATCTGATTTATGCTGTCAAATGAAACTAAACAAACTGCGGAAGCATCTTTATTAACTGACTAGCAATATAAACAGAGTCTACAACATATTACATTTTTTGACATAAAAATAAAACATAACAGATAATTTACATCTTTATACACATTCACTCTCTCACTCACACCTCGTCCCAAAGATCGAGGGGAAAGGACTAAGAGACCTCTAACTACTAACTACGAACCTTCTATCGACTAGGTGTAAGGATAAATCGATCCTTCTGATTTCCTGCTGCTGACGATAACCTGAAAATGTTTTGAGTAGAGGTATGAGCCTACTCACTCAGTGAATAGTATTTCACTTAGCTATCACTAAACAACTCATCAGGTTTTTAAACTGAAATTAAACATAAATGCAGAACTAAACAAGGCAGTTCTAATAACATAGCAGATATATAGATATTAATCACATTTCTAAGCATCAACAGATATTTCAGGTAAATAAACAGTTATATAAATTTACTGTGATCCTACTTGATTACTTATTCATATTGTTATTATGCCCTAAATATATGCAGTGTACTCTGCATATAAAGATCCGCAACAAGTTCATGCTACGGTCCCACCGTACAAGACTTAGCGACACACCCGGGAAATGCTAAGTCTGACGCCAGCCCTGCTCTGCCACAGGACCACAGGCTCTCCGGCCTACAGGCTCTCCGGCCTCAATGCACTACTCCAAGTGCTCTAGACTCCTCCTCTAACCTGAGTACACAGGCGGAGAGTCTCACGGGGTTACCACCGTGACTCCGCACGGATTAATGTTGAATAACCCCCCATTTTTCCTCCAGTGCCACCGTGACTCCGCACGCGTTGTTGTTGGACATTGCCTCTCTGTCCTCGTGTCTCCATGACTCCGCACGGATAATGTTGCAACATGAGTTTCACCCCTAAGTTGCAGATACCTCTTAGGGGTTCTACGGTGTTAGGGCACCTAAGTCTATTAACCGATTAACAAATAAACATTAAACAGGAATATCACATTTCATGCATATTGCACAATCTAGATATCACATGAAGCAATTATATATCCTTTATCATCATTAAACATGATTCAATCTCATTTATTCACTTTCGATGCTAAACATCTATTTTTAAATCAGCAAATACATTGCAAGTATAATACATGAAATTTCATCATTTTCACTAAGCATATTAGGTATTTCAAGTTCCAATGAAACTAACATACTCTATTGTATGTACTACACTGTTTAGAGGTTATACTAACTGATACAGAAACAATTAAACATTTAAATTGAGTTGGATAATGATTACTGAATGAACTACTACTCACCCACTTCGGTGTGTTCGTATACACGGAAAAACGTCCACAAACACGCCTAATTCTGCACTTTACAGTAGCGTGCACGCCGTGCACTTGGGTGGTACGTCGTGCACCTTCAGTGCACTTTTATTCTACTTTTCTGCAACCTTGCACGCCATGCAAACTGATTTGCACGCCGTGCACCTGGGCAGAAACTCGCTCCGCTATCTGTAACTTTGCACGCCGTGCAACCTGCGCAGAGACGGAAATCTTATTGTAGATGAATTCGATTAAAGCCGAATCAAAGACTAACAACTACTGGTTTAGAACAATGTATGATTTGATCCTTTGAAGCATCAACTTCTCCCGAGAATAGTCTCCTTTGATAGATAATACTTCTACATTATTTCTCCTTATTGAAAACTCAGAAACTGGATCACTTAGAATAACAATATTGCTAAGCGGCATAGAGACCTGAATGAAATTAATGAAAACATTTAGAATGGCCATTGATTTCTCTTTTCTGTCGTAAGAAACATTTCCAACTTTCACTTTGTAAGATGACTCCATTGCATAGATACGACTGGGAAGTAAACTGTTGTATAGTGTAAATACAGTGACAAAGGAAACATTCTGTCTGTGTTTAGAATCTTGCCTTAACGAATAAGCAAGTGTGTTGTTGAGAGCATCAAGGCCTGCAGTAGTTGTGCAAAGTTTAGCTGAGCTGTTTTGTCATTATGTATGATCGATTCACATAACCATGTGACTTGGCACTGGAGACGATCAGGCAACCCCTGACCAGCAGCCGGACCGGGAACGAGGTGATCGGGCTTCTTGCTGCTCGAGGCTTGGGGCTGCGGATAAGTGCTAGAAGCTCAGAATCGGACTTAAGGGCAGCATTGCTTGGGGCTACTACTCACTCAAATGGTCCCTGGCCATTATTGCAGTGGTTGCTGCTTCATAGATGGGGCGCCGCCCCTTGCTACTCTGTTGATAGGCTACAATTGGGTGAGGTAGAAGAAGAAGATAAGGATGATGGAGGAGGAGTGAGGCGCAGTAAGAAGACCTCCACGAATCCCCAGAATCGGCCACCTACACTCCCTTCACTTCTGCTCAGTTGCCCTCTGGCCTCTTCGCCTCGCAGCTACTGCTGCGGCTTGCTTGGACGACCGTCACTCTTGCTGGTCCGGCGCCACTATTTGGCCAGGATAGAGGAAGGGAAGGTAGAGGAAGGAGAAGAAGGATGGCGGACGAGTGGGCGTAGGCAAATCGCGGCTTGGAGCAAGAATCGCCTCGCCCTAGTTTACCCCTGCCGCGGCCGATCGGGTCTGTAAGTTAGGCGGTGGATCGGCTAGGGAAAGAAGATAAGGAAGACGAAGGGTATTAAGTTATTATTGGAAAAATTGCATTATAAACCCATGATTCATGAAAATCACGTAACTCTCGCCTCGAATGTCCAATTCAAATGATTTCTTTTGTGAAATTTCGAGCACGAGATCCTCTACCTTCATAAGGCACAAAATTATGCTAATTAGACCATTTCACTGGATCAAAACTCTAATTGCATCTATGATCACTTAACTTAATCGTCTTAATTATGCACTAATTGCATCTTATATATTTAATTTAACTTAATCAACTTGATGATGCACTTAACCTGTCTCAATTACTTAATTACGCACTAATCAAGGTTCTTCATGTTAATCGAGGTATTTCTTGACTAACCCTAACGTGGGTCATAACAATCACCCTCCCTTATAGGAATTTCGTCCCGAAATTCCTAAAAGAGAAAGGAAACGAGTTACTCATTTCTGACTCGTATTCCTACGTAGCTCCCTCTAGGTTAAGATTTCTCCACAAAGCTATCACTAATGGTATCTCACAATTCGTGAGTTTCTTGATCCTCCGATCAATCATCTGTATAGGTCCCTTAACCTAGGACACATCTGATCTGATTCCAGATTGACCCACAAAACATTGTCTTTCCAGAATTGTTATAACAATATCTCACTTTATGATAACTACTGAGAAATTATCATACTATACATGCAGACAAACTTTTAAATTCTTAAATAAACCAAATGTATGTCAATTTGGTACTAAAATTAAATCATGCAATTTAATTGTTAAACATCATCACATCTTATAATGAAAATCGATATCAAGATACTTGATTCATCGTACACCCTATCCTTAGGGTTTCATTTTCCTTGTTCATTCATCACATGCCAACACCCTACTCATAGGGTTATCTCATTCACTAATCACATGGCAACACCCTACTCTTAGGGTTTCCATTATCTCATCTGTTTGATTGCAATTCAAATCACAATACAGTATCATTCTGGAGCTGGTAGAGCAGTATATTCAAAATCATTGTAATTACTGAGTAATCTTTCTATCATCCGTGCAGACAGATTAAAAATTCTTAAATATTCCAAACTCAAATCAATTTTGGCACAAACATACTGAATTTCATGTAATTGAACATCCTATGACACCAATAAAAGTAATTTTCTCCACTAATAAGAAACCATCTGTAATATTTTTCAATTATCTGAAATTTCTCGAAGAACGTGCATATTCACCAAATTCCTGGTTTATGCATCACATAATTCAATTAAGAGTTATTTTCGTATCATACTTTCTTGAAATCATGCACCTGATGATTTACCAAATATGTGTTTTCTGGGTTCATACTCAAACCGTACCATTATCATTTGTGTATTTCTAAACTCAACACTCACACTAAGCAAACTCTATAAGACTTAAATATTCTTCCCAACTTCCACTGAGATGCATAACACATGCTCTCAGCATGTCCTTAAGAGTCTGAATGGTCCTCTCAGACTGACCATCCGTCTGCGGATGAAAAGATTGTACTGAATCTTAACTTTGTGCCCGAAGCACAATGCAACTGTTTCTACAATCCTAAATGTGAACTTAGAATCTCAATATGATATGATTGAAACTGGATTACCAGGCAACCTAATTATTTTATCCATGTATATCTTAATCAAGTCTCGATACATCACAGGTCGACTTAATATGAAGAAAGCGAGCAGACTAAATTAATCTATCCACAATCACTCATATCAAATCACAACCTCTAGGTGTCCTGGGTAATCTTACCACAAAATCCATTGTGATAAATTCCCCTTCCCATTCAGGTATAGAAAAAGATTTACAAGGTAGCTATAGATTTCTAGGGTTCAGCCTTAACCTACTGGTACACACTACTTTTAACCACATACTCAGCTACATCCTTTTCACACCAGGTCACCAATACAACTCCTGAGATTCATATATATATATATTTTAGTGTTTCCTGAAAGCATAGCATACATCAATACACGCACTTCCATAAGAATCTTTTCTTTCAATTCACTATCTCAAGGTACACACAACATGTCATGCTAATACAACACCTTATCATCTAAAAACTTAAACTCTGGTCTCTTTCCCTTTGTCATGTCATACATGATCTGCTGTAACTCACTGTCATTTTGTTGAAGTTCCTTGATCTAATCATAAAAGATAGGCTTGACTTACATCTGTACAATCAAATCACTCTGTGTTGTCATCCCTAAGCCTAAGTTCAACTTCCACATTTCTACTAACAGGTCTCTATTGAAACCTGCTATAGAGAACGCATTAACTGTTGAACTTAACTTTCTGCTGATAGCATCAGCCACCACATTCTCTTTACCAGGGTGATAATCTATTGTCACATCATAAAGATAGTGACACCATGTCTTAAAAACATGAACTTCATCAGCTATCTTCATATCATATATCGGATAATTCTCCGCTTTCTATGCTACTTACTTATTGTTACATTTTAGGTTTATGTTTTACTCTTTTCTCTAAGTCATTTCATGTTGTTCATGTACCGATCAGTTTATCTACCTCAAAACCCTAGGTCACTATCAAAGCCAGTTTACTTTTCATAGAATAAATCTCAAGGTCTTATTTTACAAAGATACTGGTATTCAAGGTTACATCACTAATGATATCCCTTAAAATACTACAAACTTAATCATTCTAGGGTTTGGTCCTTATTAATAACATATCATTATTGTGTGTGTGTGTGTGGTCGATCATATTGATCAATTTGAGTTGCTTGGGTCGATAGCATATTAACCCAACACTCAACTTTAATATATTGGCTGAAAATTCAGTTTTCACAATAGTTTCTATAATTCGTTTATTAAATAGCTAACAGAAGCTCCACAAATTCTGGAAATTTTATATGTTATTCCTAATGAAGTTTCAGACCTCCAGTAAAAATTTGAGATCATTTAAAGTTACCAATAATTAATTAAAAATCAAACAGTGCGCTGCTATATAGCAGTCTGCAGTAGATTCGGTCGAGTTGCAACTCGACCGACACCTTACTGTAGAGATCAAAAGTCATCCAAAAATTACACCAAATTAATAGAGTGTCTAAAATTTGTGATTTTCAAACACAGTTAAAATTTGAGATCAATTGGATATACCAATAAAAAGAAAAAATTCAATTACCACACTGCTATATCATTCAGAAAATGTGGTCGGTCGAGTTTGAAACTCAGCCGATGAACAGGTTAGAACATTCTTCAAAAAAATTCTGATATCTTCCAATGTTTTTCACATTTTATATATCCAAATCATATCCCAATTTTAGCCAAATTAGAGTTACACATAAGATACTAAAAATCATTTACTAAAACACTTTACTTGTCAAATTTGTATTTATGTATCATCAAAACCCTGTTTTGGGCCGATTAGGGTCTATGCTTCTCAAGCCCTAATTCTCAAGATTAAGAACATTTAGACTTCTTATCTTAGTTAAAACATTCTAGTGTATATACATTCTCACTATATTACGGGTCTAAATCATCCAGAGTCTATTCTTATATTACTGTTAATAGGAGTCATTAGATCCCAGTAACGCATCCTGCCAGCCGGACCAGGCCGAACCTGTAGTCCTGAAGCCAAGAGCTACTCGGGATTAATCAACCCCTATTAATCTTTAACATGTGGAAAGAATATCCACCTAGGGAAACTCATTTATACATGATTTCGGGTCTACTTTAATACAAAGAAAACAAACATTAAACAATTCACTTCATGACACAACAATATAAAAGAATCATGTTTACTTTATAAACTGAAAATTTCATTTCATACATATAAAAGCATTTCAAGTGATCTTTAAATCAAATAAACAATGATAGATAAGAGTTGAATCGCATCTTATATGTAATCTCTTATTCCTTTATTAATTTCTGATCTCTTAACCCTAAGATTTCTAGGGTTTTCTCTCTAGCCTATCCTTCCTCTGCATACCTGGCCAGGGCATCTAGAGAAGAACAGACAGAGTAGCTTGATACTGGTCAATCTAAGTATTCAGACACCTGGCCAGGGTATCTAAACACTCAGACCTTCCAGAGCTAAAACTCATCATTTATTATTCGTCTCACTTATAACTTTATCTTTTGACCTTAATTGTTCTTAACGACTCAACTTAAACTCTTTACTTGGTTCTCGTGACCACATCCTCTTCCTGCTATCTGCAATAATATAACAGAACACTTCCTGTTAGAAAATTACAGATAGAAGAAAGACACCTAAACCTTAATCCTATTGGTCTCTTATCGTCCCCTGACCTTGAGTAACTATGTACTCAAACCTCGCTCTGATACCAAAAATTGTCACGCCCCAATCTCACATTAACCACAAACCACAAGATTAGGACGCAACAGGATGGGATTTACACATAAGCCAACCACTCTTCACTTTTAAAAACATTTTAAAGATATTAATAGGAAAATCTGATTTATGCTGTCAAATGAAACTAAACAAACTGCGGAAGCATCTTTATTAACTGACTAGCAATATAAACAGAGTCTACAACATATTACATTGTTTGACATAAAAATAAAGCATAACAGATAATTTACATCTTTATACACATTCACTCTCTCACTCACACCTCGTCCCAAAGATCGAGGGGAAAGGACTAAGAGACCTCTAACTACTAACTACGAACCTTCTATCGACTAGGTGTAAGGATAAATCGATCCTTATGATTTCCTGCTGCTGACGATAACCTGAAAATGTTTTGAGTAGAGGTATGAGCCTACTCGCTCAGTGAATAGTATTTCACTTAGCTATCACTAAACAACTCATCAGGTTTTTAAACTTAAATTAAACATAAATGCAGAACTAAACAAGGCAGTTCTAATAACATAGCAGATATACAGATATTAATCACATTTCTAAGCATCAACAGATATTTCAGGTAAATAAACAGTTATATAAATTTACTGTGATCCTACTTGATTACTTATTCATATTGTTATTATGCCCTAAATATATGCAGTGTACTCTGCATATAAAGATCCGCAACAAGTTCATGCTACGGTCCCACCGTACAAGACTTAGCGACACACCCGGGAAATGCTAAGTCTGACGCCAGCCCTGCTCTGCCACAGGACCACAGGCTCTCCGGCCTACAGGCTCTCCGGCCTCAATGCACTACTCCAAGTGCTCTAGACTCCTCCTCTAACCTGAGTACACAGGCGGAGAGTCTCACGGGGTTACCACCGTGACTCCGCACGGATTAATGTTGAATAACCCCCCATTTTTCCTCCAGTGCCACCGTGACTCCACACGCGTTGTTGTTGGACACTGCCTCTCTGTCCTCGTGTCTCCATGACTCCGCACGGATAATGTTGCAACACGAGTTTCACCCCTAAGTTGCAGATACCTCTTAGGGGTTCTACGGTGTTAGGGCACCTAAGTCTATTAACCGATTAACAAATAAACATTAAACAGGAATATCACATTTCATGCATATTGCACAATCTAGATATCACATGAAGCAAATATATATCCTTTATCATCATTAAACATGATTCAATCTCATTTATTCACTTTCGATGCTAAACATCTATTTTTAAATCAGCAAATACATTGCAAGTATAATACAGGAAATTTCATCATTTTCACTAAGCATATTAGGTATTTCAAGTTCCAATGAAACTAACATACTCTATTGTATGTACTACACTGTTTAGAGGTTATACTAACTGATACAGAAACAATTAAACATTTAAATTGAGTTGGATAATAATTACTGAATGAACTACTACTCACCCACTTCGGTGTGTTCGTATACACGGAAAAACATCCACAAACACGCCTAATTCTGCACTTTACAGTAGCGTGCACGCCGTGCACTTGGGCTGTACGTCGTGCACCTTCAGTGCACTTTTATTCTACTTTTTTGCAACCTTGCACGCTGTGCAAACTGATTTGCACGCCGTGCACCTGGGCAGAAACTCACTCCGCTATCTGTAACTTTGCACGCCGTGCAACCTGCGCAGAGACGGAAATCTTATTGTAGATGAATTCGATTAAAGCTGAATCAAAGACTAACAACTACTGGTTTAGAACAATGTATGATTTGATCCTTTGAAGCATCAACTTCTCCCGAGAATAGTCTCCTTTGATAGATAATACTTCTACATTATTTCTCCTTATTGAAAACTCAGAAACTGGATCACTTAGAATAACAATATTGCTAAGCGGCATAGAGACCTGAATGAAATTAATGAAAACATTTAGAATGGCCATTGATTTCTCTTTTCTGTCGTAAGAAACATTTCCAACTTTCACTTTGTAAGATGACTCCATTGCATAGATATGACTGGGAAGTAAACTGTTGTATAGTGTAAATACAGTGACAAAGGAAACATTCTGTCTGTGTTTAGAATCTTGCCTTAACGAATAAGCAAGTGTGTTGTTGAGAGCATCAAGGCCTGCAGTAGTTGTGCAAAGTTTAGCTGAGCTGTTTTGTCATTATGTATGATCGATTCACATAACCATGTGACTTGGCACTGGAGACGATCAGGCAACCCCTGACCAGCAGCCGGACCGGGAACGAGGTGATCGGGCTTCTTGCTGCTCGAGGCTTGGGGCTGCGGATAAGTGCTAGAAGCTCAGAATCGGACTTAAGGGCAGCATTGCTTGGGGCTACTACTCACTCAAATGGTCCCTGGCCATTATTGCAGTGGTTGCTGCTTCATAGATGGGGCGCCGCCCCTTGCTACTCTGTTGATAGGCTACAATTGGGTGAGGTAGAAGAAGAAGATAAGGATGATGGCGGAGGAGCGAGGCACAGTAAGAAGACCTCCACGAATCCCCAGAATCGGCCACCTACACTCCCTTCACTTCTGCTCGGTTGCCCTCTGGCCTCTTCGCCTCGCAGCTACTGCTGCGGCTTGCTTGGACGACCGTCACTCTTGCTGGTCCGGCGCCACTATTTGGCCAGGATAGAGGAAGGGAAGGTAGAGGAAGGAGAAGAAGGATGGCGGACGAGTGGGCGTAGGCAAATTGCGGCTTGGAGCAAGAATCGTCTCGCCCTAGTTTACCCCTGTCGCGGCCGATCGGGTCTGTAAGTTAGGCGGTGGATCGGCTAGGGAAAGAAGATAAGGGAAACGAAGGGTATTAAGTTATTATTGGAAAAATTGCATTATAAACCCATGATTCATGAAAATCACGTAACTCTCGCCTCGAATGTCCAATTCAAATGATTTCTTTTGTGAAATTTCGAGCACGAGATCCTCTACCTTCATAAGGCACAAAATTATGCTAATTAGACCATTTCACTGGATCAAAACTCTAATTGCATCTATGATCACTTAACTTAATCGTCTTAATTATGCACTAATTGCATCTTATATATTTAATTTAACTTAATCAACTTGATGATGCACTTAACCTGTCTCAATTACTTAATTACGCACTAATCAAGGTTCTTCACGTTAATCGAGGTATTTCTTGACTAACCCTAACGTGGGTCATAACACTTACCCCCATGGCCCTACCACATAGGTAACCAATTCCTAGGGTTATGGAATCGCATGGCCCTACCCAAAGGTAGCCCAATCCCTGACTCATGATGACTTGATGGTCCTACCCCATTGGTAGCCATTTACTAAGTCATTCAATGACCTGAGGACCTACCCCATTGGTAGCCATTTACTAGGTCAAACTATGAAGCTACAGAGGGGACTAGGATCTGAGCTAGTAGGCACTTATCTTAGGTGATAGTCATATCCACATTATAATTTTCACGAATTAAATTCATCCAAAAATTAATTCAAGCCACGATGTAAACATCGATAAAATCCTTGGCAAACTAATACGGGATAATCATAAGAGTAACCACATACTTGTACATGTAGATTCAGGTGTAGGAATAATCCAAACAACAAAAGGCAAGCAAGCATTCAATAAGATCCTGAAACAATTATACAATTTTCTTTTATTACTCATGTCATTGAGATCTATCAAATCTAGCTCGCTTCCTAGGGTTTCTAGTCCACTTTTACGGTTTCAATTGCAATTAGGGCTTCACTTCATCTTTTACTATTTTAAACCCTAATTTAACGCAATTGATCACAAACCCTAATTGTTTCCACATCTAATCCTCAATTCCAGATTAAAGGCATAATTAACCATTAATTAATCTCATTAAGCATTTTTTTTATCAAAGCTACTATTTTTATCCTTTTAATCCATGACAAGATCATTATACGCATTTATCATCAATTCATAGTCCATTATGGTCCAAAACACATATGAACTCGATTTGCCATTAATTCTACCTTTTATTCATGAGAAAACCCTAATTACTACATTTAGGGTATTTATTCACAAATTAGGAACTTTAATGCTCGAAATATCTTATAACCATGAAAACTCAGTTCTATACATGAAATCAAATAATTAAAGTCATTAGTAGTCCTAATTACCAACATTAGGGTTTCAAGGCCTATTAAAGCATATTTATGAA
This sequence comes from Alisma plantago-aquatica, assembly GCA_963693085.1. Taxonomy (NCBI): domain Eukaryota; kingdom Viridiplantae; phylum Streptophyta; class Magnoliopsida; order Alismatales; family Alismataceae; genus Alisma; species Alisma plantago-aquatica. The sequence goes on along the minus strand of OY856410.1, from coordinate 514,831,965 downwards.
CATGAAACTCTAACTTAAACTAACTATGTGTAAAACTCATCTTTTTTGTTCCTAATGTTCTCTTTTATCATTAATAGTTTAATACCAACTCTAAACATCCATTAAACCCTGCGTATCACATTAATTATATCAAAATAGGGTTTCTTAAACATTAATACATTAAAGTTGACATCTTCCATTATTTTTCGAACTTGAAGTAAAACTAGTCTCTACTAGTAATTTTATTGAATTCGTCATGTTTTTCTGAGCAAGATTCATGTATTATATGTCCCCAACTGAGCTACCATTAAAAAGTTACGATTTTAACAAAATCACTTACTTTCGGCCAATGAGGAGCCGCCACGTCGTCTGTTTCTCATGCAATGCGATTGATTTGGAAACATAACCGAGTTACCATTGTACCCCCGCATAAGTTGTTTCTTCTTCAGCCCGCTTTGTCCAATTCTCCTGATCATCTTCAACCTCGGATCCCTCCTCTTCCAGGCCGCCGCTAGCTGCTTCCCACGGCTTGTTCTCCCTCCCTGGGGCTCGAGGACCATGGCCAAAGGCTGCCCCAGGTCCGCAGCACCTTGGCACACCTGAGGTGCCCTTAAACCATGATCAAAATGGCCTACCATGTGCGTGGCTCTCCTTTAGTTGTTGTCGCACCTGTTGCAGGTTTATAGACCTCCGACAGGGGTTGCACATAGACAAAAGTCCAAAAGAGGTAGCTGGCCCTTCAGGGTTGGTCGTGGAAGATCCCTACCTCTAACAAGACCACAACGAAGCCCTGTGTTGCCCTGGAACAAGGATATACCCTCTTGGTTAGGGTTTAGATGGAAATAAGAAGAAGAAGAGGTAGCATTGCGTGGAATCCCTCTGGATCTCGAAGCAGGGGTTCTACCCTTCTTATAGGGGTGGGTATGAATCCCTAAGGCGTGCCTCATGAGGACTTAAGTCCCAACTCGAAAGGAAACACACTTTCCTTAGTTGTGAAGCAACCATCTCTCTCTCTCTTCATTAACCTTTATTTCCTTGATATTACTTGTTGTATGGATATTTAGGAATTCAAAATTCTTCTCCCTTATCCTCTTTAATCTTGTCTTTTAATTCCTTGGCCTCGAAATTATATTCTCCTCAAGTAGGAAATACTCCTTCTCAACAAAACCACATAATTCCATTAATTATGTATTCCCATTATCCTTGTTTTGTAAATTTTGGTATTTTCTCTTTCTTTACTCCTTATTGGGAGTCCTTGGATCCCAAGAAACTCTATCATTTCGAAATCCTTTTTATTGGATACTCATTACCCTTCTAGATGCATCTAAATGCCTTATTCTTCATTATCATGTGTAATTCTTAGTAAAATATTTCTTTTTGAGGATTTCTCTTTATTTCTATTTTATTTTCCTCATTAGTATTCCTTTTATCGTTAGGAATCCTTGGAATACAAAATTCCACTAAGGATAACTCAATTATACCTCTTTTCACTTGTTTTTTACCTTTTACCATGGTTTTCAATTTCTTTCTTAATAAAGAAATACTTTATTAATCTTTTCTTTTCTTATTGCTTTTCTTTGCAACTTCAGACTCCTTGGAATGCAAGGAACCCATGTGGCACGAAATCCACCTTTGGATTAAGTTCTTTACCTTCTAGAGGTTTCCACATCTTACTTTTCTTGATTTCTTAATTAATTGAATTTCCTTGTTATTAGGCCCAATAGCCAATAAAGCCCACAATACAATCATCAAGGCTATTGTAAATGAAATCCATTTATTCAAAACAAATTATATCATTATTTGTTCCAATATCTTTCATGTGAGAAATTACATTCCTCACCAAAGGAACCCAAAAATTGGGGTTGTAACATCCTTCCCCTTTTATAAGAATTTTGCCCTCAAAATTCTATCAAGCAAACAAACAGTTCACGATAAGCCTTTCATACGTCCATCAGGGCTCCCATGTGGCATCACCCTTTCCATGGTGCTTTCCAAGAACCTTCATCATCTCATATTCTTCCATCTGAGTTTTTTCTTACCTTGGTATATCATACCCTCATAGGTGACTCAGGACATTTCATCCTCTCAAGAGCTGAATAGGTTCAGGGCTCAACACATGTCTTGGATACCTCACATAGTACTCTAGATCAGACTCATGGAACACATTACACATCATGTTATCCTGAGGGGCAAGGCTAAACACAACCATCTCCACCAATCCATCTCAAATGGACCCATATATCGGTAACTCAGCTTTCTCAGTTGTAGCTTAGAGGGGTTGGATTTTCACATCACATATTCTCCCACAGTGAAGTGCATGTCAGTCTGCTTTGCATCAGCTCGTGATTCATGTCACCACTGGGCTCTCTCTCCGCCATTGCACAATCAAAGCAACTTTATCTGCACACCGTGTGGTTCTTTTCTGACCTTCGCCAGGCCTCCTTCACCCACATCATCATAATGAAGTGGTGACCGACACAACCTCCTTATAGAGATTCTTGCATCCTGATAAAGGCTATGGTGGTTAACATCACATCTTAAGAACTGTCTCTATGTATCACCCTGAATGAGCACACATGCTCTCATCAGACCCTCTAGTCTGGATCATACTGTCCATTAGTATGGGGTGACAAACTGTACTATCATCGAGTTCTTCATGTATCCACTTCCACCTCATGGGTGTGAACCTTGGTCATAGCCAAGAACTTTTGAACTCGCATCAGGGTGTGGTTGAACCATACTTCTCTCTTAAGTAGTTCAACTGAATTTGTCCAGTGACAGTGCTCTTCCTTTCTCACGTCATCTAGGTAAGGCGATCTACCATAACCCATATTGCATCTTGACCTTCCATGGTCTAGGGGAGACTCACACATCCACAGTGATGAACTCCCATTCCCTCTCGGGAACTCTTTATACGTTATATCGATGTACTGGGTTACTGGTGAACGTCCTTCACCTCCTAGCTTGCATGGCCACATGCTACATGCAACTTTATTTTTAAGCATCCAAAGTGCTACTATCACTTACTATCTTTATATTTTCATGGTGTATGGTGATCATGATTTCCTCAAGATTGATTCCCCAGAAGCCCTAAACCACTCTCATCAGGGTTTTATCACTTTCCTTTCCAAAGAAGTACATCTGAGGTTCTAAGCCATCCTTTCATTATGTCAAGGATCAAACAACTGCTTAATCTTATTCAACAGCTCTCCTTATATCGGAGTGTTCGCCAAACTTATCTCTTTTTCTCATCTTAAGGTTAGCCCAACAACCTCAACTTCTTCTAACTTCCATCTAATCTAGGCAACTATATCTCAACCAGAACATTCATTACCACTTCTTATCCTTAGGTGTTAGGTATTGTTGAGAACATACACCTCCATGTATTCCACTTATCATCTCATTTCAAACTCTAAGTTTGCCTTCATCAAGAAACTCTCAGTTCATCCTCATGGTGATCAAACTCAACCTTGGTTAACTTGCAAATTCCACATAGATCCTGATAAAACATCCTCTTAAGCTGACTACTCTACTTCTCTTAGTGTTTGTAAACCATCCATGTATTATCCACTCCACAAGGGTATGTTATCCTCTCTGTCCTCATACCTCATAGCAACGTTCCAACTCACGTCATCTTTATCCTTGGTGTATGGCATGCGTACTGTCCTATCTCTCACTCCCATAACAAGAAGAAATAAGCATTTGGCGGCCATCCAAATACAGAGTTCTTCCCATTCCAGGAGTAGAGATGGTACATCCCACCTTGCCAGTACACCTTCAAATCTAAGTTGAAAGGTGCAACTCATGTCTCCACGTCACAAACATCATGATATCAAAAATTACTTCCATGGAAAACTGGTCTCGAACCTACTGGGGTTTACACACAATCCTTGGTCATCTCCTCTGAGTCTATAGGGTGTCGGCACTTTTGGGGTCATCCCTCTTCCCTCATGCATCCAGAGAGTGCCATACTCATTTGCCCTTTGGGTCCCATGAGTTCATGAAGGTGATCAATCTTCTAACCCATGGCCCTCAGACAATGATAGATGTTACCTCCCGACCCTATGGTCATGTGCAACTAGGGAATTAGGCAACTCCTTCTTCCATCGGTCTTATCCCTGCCTGACCCTAGGACATACTTATGATTCTATTATAGTACATGTCCAACTTAGAACCTTACCCAAGCCTTCATCATCTCTCTATGCATTCTCGACAGACTTTCATCCTTTCATAGGGGTCATGGAAACCTACCTACCTTGGTCAGGCCCCATACTGGTTACCTCCATGGTAACACATCCACATGAACTTAGAGATGGTTATCTATGGGTCTACATGTTCATTCTCATTCCATGTACTTTTCACTTAGCTTCTCAAGATCCTATGAAACTTCTTTAGGTTACCTCAAAACCAGCAAGACTGGTATACACCCTGCAAAAGGGTCCCTCTCCCAGGATGGGAGGAAACTACAACTCTTAACAACAAGGTCACAACCGTCCTTAGGGTTTACATTCACATGAACATGCCTAACCCAGCAGCTACTAAAGCACAAGCAGATCACCTATTAAATCATGCTAGGTCATACTTGTTCTCTTTCCTCAATATTAGGTCAACTTAGTTGTGAAGGGTTCATCAAACATACCCTTAACTTAAGGGGTTTCCTTTTCCTACACACATGAGGAATACCACGCTCGAAACTATAGAGATTCAAATCTCATCATGAGCATCGGATACACTACTTCCCCTCTTAGGCGTAGGAACACTAGGTTCACCTTTGGGTGTCCGACTGCATGCTCAATCTCTTAACCACAAATCAAGCATGTCAAGGTATGTCATATACTTCCATGATCATTTTATATAAGCAGCACCTCAGAATCAAGTCCTCCTCAAGGACAACCAATTAGGTATAAAGCCTCACAACTGGTTACTTAAACCTCCTCAAGGTCTAAGGCACTCCTTGACTCATCTCAGCAGGTAAACACTTATACCGTAGGCACATAGGTACCAGAAGAATCATTCTCTCTTTAGGGTTTGGTTCCTCTCAGGATAACCAAGACATCATTAGCCTCCAAGGGTCAAGCATACTGCAACCACTATCATCCACTTAGGTCGCATCATCCTCAACTCCCACTGTTCCTCAAGTCTCGAGGTTTTAGGCTTCCAACCTTCTTGCCTGAGGTTTGCTCTCTCTCTAGAGCTAATCCTACAACCAACCTCTCCATAAGAGGTTCTTTCTTCATAAAGGATCAAGCTCATAAGCATACCTCTACATAGGTGAAGCCTATGCTTAAACTTATGTTTGCTCAAGATCATCCTTAACCCCTTATTCTTATCTCATAAGCCATCCATCATTACCCCTTGTCTAGGGCTTCATCCAACTGTCAACACTACTGACGCACTCTGGGTGCAAGCTATATCCTACTTGCAACAGCCCAAAAGGTTTCTATAGGTTCTTCTCTAACCTCACCCATGAAGGAGCTATCCTTCGCTCAAACATGCATGACCCTTCCTAGGGTTGGGTTGCCCAAGGTACTCAGTCATCTAACCTCTTATGGCATCCCAAAGGCATGTCCAACCAAACACTCGGTCAAAATCTAACTCATCATGTCATCTCCCATTCTAACCTTCACTTAGGGTTAGGGTTAACCTCATCCTCAGAGGATGTGCTAGGTCTCTACTTTTAATGGAGGTCTCTACCTCCAAGACTAACTCTCTCTACTCAGCCTCCATCCAAGGAGGTCTATCCTCAGGTCTCTCCTGAGAGCAATGACAACTCGTGTCATATGACCTAAGAAAGTTTCTATTCTTTAGTTTGCGCTTAATCTATTAATCTTATATCCATGACATCTTACTTACATATTTTTCATTAATTCGGTGGATGATTCTCTAGACCTTATTAACCTTACCCATACATCAAGAGGGTGAGGAGAAGAGAGGAAACCCTAATCCTTAAGGTCCTTAACAAAATTTGAGTTGAGAAGGGACGAACAAGATGAGAGAGTCCTAAAGGTAACTTATTTCGAGTCATATCCTAACACATCGGCCAGGCAGTCACACAATACAGGAGTCCTCATATTCCGACTAGCGGTGCGGAGGAGAATATTGCCAGACCCTGGACGTGAACCTTTTCTAGACACCTCAATCTTTCAGACAATCCTCTAATAACTCCCTTGGGTTCTACAGAATTTGTAAAATTTAATAATTATTAAAGATTAATTGAGGAACCTATGCTCTGATACCAATTGTAATGACCCCGCCTCTCGGTAACCCCCAATTAAGGGAGACCCGAAGGTCAGAGCCATTATTCAATTAACAGGATCAAAGGTTTGACAAATAATCAATAACAATTATTTAATTCTACTACTAAACTGAAAACTGGTATAAAATAAAACTTTACTTACCTTTTAAAAATTGGGATTTCTATACTTCTATCCATGAAGATACTAATCTAACTAATCCTCCTGTACACGTTATTTCTCATTTAGTTCCACATATGCCACTTTACTGTTTGTTATTTTCATTTGTACCTAAAACGCCGATAAACAAAACATCGGTCAGCAAGAAGCTGGTATGTGCGGGAGACAATAAATGTGCAACTATGTTAACAATGTAGTCAACCAAATATCATTTAACATCCAAAATTATGTTTTAAGCAATACTACTCAATCCTTGCCTATTCCCTATCTCTATACCATCCCTGCAGTGGACATGGATACTACCTCTCTCATATGGTAGATCCTTACCCCCACGGCCCTACCACACAGGTAGCCAATTCCTAGGGTTATGGAGTTGCATGGCCCTACCCAAAGGTAGCCCAATCCCTGACTCATGATGACTTTATGGTCCTACCCCATTGGTAGCCATTTACTAAGTCATTCAATGACCTGATGGACCTACCCCATTGGTAGCCATTTACTAGGTCAAACTATGAAGCTACAGAGGGGACTAGGATCTGAGCTAGTAGGCACTTATCTTAGGTGATAGTCATATCCACATTATAATTTGCAAGAATTAAATTCATCCAACAATTAATTCAAGCCATGATGTAAACATCGATAAAATCCTCGGCAAACTAATACGGGATAACCATAAGCGTAACCACATACCTGTACATGTAGATTCAGGTGCAAGAATGATCCAAACAACAAAAGGCAAGCAAGCATTCAATAAGATCCTGAAACAATTATACAATTTTCTTTTATTACTCATTTCATTGAGATCTATTAAATCTAGCTCGCTTCCAAGGGTTTCTAGTCCACTTTTAGGGTTTCAATTGCAATTAGGGCTTCACTTCATCTTTTACTATTTTAAACCCTAATTTAACGCAATTGATCACAAACCCTAATTGTTTCCACATCTAATCCTCAATTCCGGATTAAAGGCATAATTAACCATTAATTAATCTCATTAAGCCTCTTTTTATCAAAGCTACTATTTTTATCCTTTTAATCCATGACAAGATCATTATACGCATTTATCATCAATTCATAGTCCATTATGGTCCAAAACACATATGAACTCAATTTGCCATTAATTCTACCTTTTATTCATGAGAAAACCCTAATTACTATATTTAGGGTATTTATCCACAAATTAGGAACTTTAATGCTCAAAATATCTTATAACCATGAAAACTCAGTTCTATACATGAAATCAAATAATTAAAGTCATTAGTAGTCCTAATTACCAACATTAGGGTTTCAAGGCCTATCAAAGCCTATTTATGCACATGAAACTCTAAATTAAACTAACTATGTGCAAAACTCATCTTTTTTGTTCCTAATGTTCTCTTTTATCATTAAAAGTTTAATACCAACTCTAAACATCCATTAAACCCTACGTATCACATTAATTATATCAAAATAGGGTTTCTTAAACATTAATACATTAAAGTTGACATCTTCCATTACTTTTCGAACTAGAAGTAAAACTTGTCTCTACTAGTAATTGTATTGAATTCCTCATGTTTTTCTGAGCAAGATTCATGTATTATATGTCCCCAACTGAGCTACCATTAAAAAGTTACGATTTTAACAAAAGCACTTACTTCCGGCGAATGAGGAGCCGCCACGTCGTCCGTTTCTCATGTAATGCGATCGATTTGGAAACATAACCGAGTTACCATTGTACCCCCATGTAATTTGTTTCCTCTTCATCCCGCGAAGGGGCAAATTTTTCCAATTCTCTTGATCATCTTCAACCTCGGATCCCTCCGCTTCCAGGTCGTCGCTAGCTGCTTCCCGCGGCTTGTTCTCCCTCCCTGGGGCTCGAGGACCATGGCAAAGGCTGCCCCAGGTCCGCAGCACCTTGGCGCACCTGAGGTGCCTTTAAACCATGATCAAAACGGCCTACCATGTGCGCGGCTCTCCTTTAGTTGCTTCCGCACCTACTGCAGGTTTATAGACCTCTGACAGGGGTTGCTCATAGACAAAAGCGCGACAGAGGTAGCTGGCCCTTCAGGGTTGGTCGTGGAAGATCCCTACCTCTAACAAGACCACAACGAAGCCTCGTGTTGCCCTGATATAACCTCTTAGTTAGGGTTTAGACAGAAAGAAGAAGAAGAAGAGGTAGCATTGCGTGGAATCCCTCTGGATCTCGAAGCAGGGGTTCTACCCTTCTTATAGGGGTGGGTATGAATCCCTAAGGCGTGCCTCATGAGAACTCAAGTCCCAACTCAAAAGGAAACACACTTTCCTTAGTTGTGAAGCAACCCTCTCTCTCTCTCTTCATTAACCTTTATTTCCTTGATATTCCTTATTGTATGGATATTTAGGAATTCAAAATTCTTCTCCCTTATCCTCTTTAATCTTGTCTTTTAATTCCTTGGCCTCGAAATTATATTCTCCTCAAGTAGGAAATACTCCTTCTCAACAAAACCACATAATTCCATTAATTATGTATTCACATTATCCTTGTTTTGCAAATTTTGGTATTTTCTCTTTCTTTCCTCCTTATTGGGACTCCTTGGATCCCAAGAAACACTATCATTTCGAAATCCTCTTTATTAGATACTCATTACCCTTCTAGATGCATCTAAATGCATTATTCTTCATTATCATGTGTATTTCTTATTAAAATATTTCTTTTTGAGGATTTCTCTTTTATTTTCCTCATTAGTATTCCTTTTATCGTTAGGAATCCTTGGAATATGAAATTCCACTAAGGATAACTCAATTATACCTCTTTTCACTTATTTTTCACCTTTTACCATGGTTTTCAATTTCTTTCTTAATAAAGAAATACTTTATTAATCTTTTCTTTTCTTATTGCTTTTCTTTGCAACTTCAGACTCCTTGGAACCCATGTGGCACGAAATCCACCTTTGGATTAAGTTCTTTACCTTCTAGAGGTTTCCACAACTTACTTTTCTCGATTTCTTAATTAATTGAATTTCCTTGTTATTGGGCCCAATAGCCAATAAAGCCCACAATACAATCATCAAGGCTATTGTAAACGAAATCCATTTATTCAAAACAAATTATATCATTATTTGTTCCAATATCTTTAATGTAAGAAATTACATTCCTCACCAAAGGAACCCAAAAATTGGGGTTGTAACAGTTTGTATTATCAAGTGAGTATACTTTGATGTGTATGATACAAGACTAGTAACAATGCCATTGGTATACATTACAAATCTTGTAACACATGCCTGAAAATGTTGTCCATGTACATCATCACATAATATTTGTATGCCCATTCATTGTCTTATATTGGAAAATGTATATTTACAATTACATTAATATATATAATTAAGTAGAGTTGGTAATATATATCTATTGGAGTGAGAAGAATATATACATTAACACCCCTCCAAACAACTGATTTCTTTTTTGTATCTACTTTCCCTCCATCTTTTTGAAATTATTTCATACCCCTACAAGTTAAATTAACAAATATGTTATATTATTAAATGGTCATATGATGCAAACATTAACAGATATGTTGAGCATGGAAAAAATATACTTAGGTGTGAATTGGCAATTTTATTGGGTGTCCCTCATTTGGTGTTAGTTGTATACCTGAAAGATCAAATAAATACACAGTATAGATCTCAGGAACAATCACTAACAACTTCCAATTCTTATCTCTGAGTGAATAGGCAAATAAAATAAAAATTAAATTCCCCAACATTTGTATATTTATAAGTTAGAAATATATTCAAAAAGCCCAAAACTTACAAATCATTGAAATGAGATATGATCATGGTCTTGGAAGAACCAAAACCCTTCATTGGGGTATTCATGTAATCAGTTACACCACTCATATCTCTTCCTACACTGCTAAGCATTTATGGCATTAGAAATGCCACATTTGATAATCAAAGCTCAGCAGTGATGTAATACATATGACTAAACATATATGTGCAATAATCAGTTAAATTATAGGAAACAATTATAAAACAAGTAATTTTCACATATAACGAGGTACCTAGACTCACCTTAACCAAATTTCTATCATTGATGTGTTCAGCCATTGATAATAAAATAGCTCATAAATATCTGTCAACATTATAACAATGTTGTGATCTATACCAATGACCTCCTCCTGAAGGTCAATCACCATGGTATGTGATGGATATGTATTTTCTAACCATACTATCAATATCTTGCATTTAAGGTCTAAGGAGCCAAACAGATTATGTGGAATAAAATGGGTGGGTGGAGGCTTTAGAACTTAGGGGGCTTCTTAGTTGTTGTGGTTTGCATACATGTATTCTCATATTATCTTTCGATTATATTTAAATTCAATATACATTTGCCATACCTCAAGAAATACAACGAGCAGTTTGGGACACCCAATAAAGTCACCTTCTTCTAACTCTCCAACTGTGGTGGCATCTGGATGATCATATAGAGTGGCATTTCTTCCCATACTGGAATGACACGTATAAGGGATGCACAAATATGATCAGTGGGAAGGGGAACACCATGAACCGTATCAACATGTGGAAAAACCTCAACATCTACCACGATGTTGTATGATGGAACATCAATGGCAATATTTTTTGGCAACCTACAATTTTATGAAACACAATATTTAAATTGACATGCATATATATTGACTTGAGGGATTACTTTATCTTAGTATATAAACACAACATATAAATTGACTTAAATTGAATCTTACCCCCATCGTGCCATGCAGATGTGAAGGTGTAATCCCAATACCCTCCACGTGCATGTGATGTTGTATAGGATCCGTGACTACTGGAGGAGCTTGTGCCACTTGAGAAGCTTTAAATTCATTCAAGGTTGCAACTTTAATCTTTGTACATCCTATTGGTTCATTCCCCCTTTCTTGGAAAATTTGTGCTTTTCCTAGGATGAGACAAAAAAAAGTTTTTATCCCAAACCTAGATCCATCGGTCTTAACACATCTAGGGTGCCCTTCCGTCCCTAGAGAAATCATCAATTCATTGTGTGTCCTGAGGGGTGAGTTGTCCCTCCTTTGTTTCCTCACCCACCTCCAACTATACATCATCAAAGCTGACTAATCAGTAAAAACAATTTAGGGAAAAAGAAGATGGACATGCATATGTGAGACCAAGAAATTTACCATTTTTGCAGCCATATCATGAGTTGCTTGGATGGGGATTTCTCCAACTTTATTTTTCCTAACATCTATCCACTATAAATAGTGAGGCAACCATCCAGAAGCACTAGGAGACTCAGCAGTGGGAGTAGAAGTAGAAGGCTCTTGCTCTTGCTCTCTCAAATGGAGGCATTTAACATAACTACTTGAATAAAACTGGTGGTTGTAAACATTCTTATCAGGCCTATTTTTTTAAACATGGTGAATGGTTTGATTAATTCAATAAGAATATTGATAACCAATCATAAGAAATCATAAGATTGTAATTAACTCAATACCTTTAACTCATATGTTTTCTCTGCTCAATAAACTCCAGGAATTCTTTTTTATCAAGTGAGGTCCATTGTAAAGTGGGGTCCTAGTCCTTCTTGGATTCAAAGATGTAGTCTCTTATGAGGATTGTCTGCCAATCTCTATGTCTTCTCCCAAAAAGCTACATAACATTCTTGCAATGCAACTTTTCATCAAGCTCATACCCACCCTAAAGAGGTTGAACATTTACTACTTTTTAGAAATGTGAAAAGAAAGAATGGGAAAAGACTATAAAAACTTAAATGCATATATCTCACCTCTAACTCCCTCTAGATGAGGTATTTAATGGCCTTACTCATGTGTATCCAATCCTCAAAATAGAGAGGCATGATGCTTCGACCAAGGACCCCACACTGACTAACAAACTCTTTAATAATTAGTGTTCCTACTTCATTAAATTCAATGGTGCCTGTTTTTGCTTTGTCCCTAGTGGAAGCAATTTTCACAAAATGTATCCCTATCCTATGTTTATATTTAGTAGCATTGTCATCACCCTAGTCAAGAAACCCAGTAGGATATTCAAGCTCATGTACCTCACGCTTAGGATTGTTGTGCTCCAAGTTAGATGCCATCTATAAAATTAAAAGTAAACATATGAAAAAGCCAAATCACATATTAAAAATTCATATCACATATGAAAAAATTAGATCACATGTGAAAAATTAAACATGTTATATAAAGTAAATATAACATATGTAATATACCATTTAGTATACCTTAAACAAATATCCCTTCTGTATGATCTTCGCGTGTATATTCATCAGTGTTAGATTCAATATTTATGCTTGATAAGACAATAAAGATTGGACTAGATGTTGGGTTATGGAGGTGATATCCTCAATGGAAGCAATAAAAATATTTAATTTTCTCCAAATATCCTACTAGTAGATCTCGTCGACAACAACATATTCAGAAAGGGTGGGCGGGATATACCTTGTCGTAGAGAAAGTCTATTGATGTCCCTCGGTGGAGTGATGTTTGTCACTCCTAGTGTGCACAGACGGTCCTCATCTGTCCTCCAAACATACAGAACTCAGTGTTTGCATCTCTACTTTGTCTACGCAGATGGACTGTAACTCTACGTCACATTTCTCAAGTTGGAGGAAAGGAGTAGCCTTCTTCTTGATGATGTGCTAGAGTTTATTGCTCTCCTTCTATCTCACTTGTGGATGATGACAGTTAGGGTTTATGTACAAGAGTGTAACCTTGGGACTCTATAAAATCCAGGCATCATACCCCTATAAATAGTATAGGAAAGGAAGAAAAGTTTCCTAAAACCCTTAGGTAAATAAAAGGTTGTGGCTACATGTAAAACAAGCCACTCATTATTAAAAGAATATTTTGGAATCAATTAATTAACCAATTAATCATATTAATTAACTAACTAATTTTATCATCCGACTCTACTCATTCACTCGATAACATCCAATCGACTTAACAATTGTATTGAATTAATTGGCTTAAGCATTTTAACCAATTAACTCAGATTGTATTCCAATATTATTATATTTTATTACCTAAAAATTTTAGTAATCAGTTTGATTAGGAACATTTCTAATCAAGTCTACAAGTATACTCCTATTCCAATAGATCCTATGTGTGTGACCCAGTAGGCTCCGAATTACATTGGTAGTGATATTTATAATCATATTATGATTTCACAAACAATGACTGGTATCTAGAAAGACTTCATTTCTACCCAAGTAATTAGAGAAGATGGAAAACAACTTAACCTACAACATATGATAGGTGTTACAGTGATTGTATAGTTCTTTGGTCTTTGATATTTGGCATAAACCTGAGGCATGGAATTGTCATCCTCTTCAATGTTCAATCCATGTTCCTTAACTTAGAGCAAACTCTTTGAGATACATCGTAAGCTCAATATCACATATTGACTCACACCAGCACGGCCATGTGTCTCTTAGTCTCACTTATCAAGCAGCCAGGATATAAAAATCATGTAGGAGGGACACATTCCATCTACATCACTCACAATCATCCTCATGTGTCAAACCCGAGCACCACCTTTATGGAAACCCTTATTCAGGATCACATTGGATGATATCAAAGTACACTGAATGACATGTGATGAGTGTAGTGATTTCAGGTCTAAGAACCGCAGTCACCACCATCAGTGTGCGACATGACTTTAACTATCAATCATGGTTTCCATGTGTCATTCTCAAGGTGGTTATGTCTGATACACTATTCTCTAATAAGTATATATGTTCTTGGTTAGATATCACATATCATAACTAACGAGATTCTAACATCAACAAACACACACTCTAGTCTTAAGTGTTATTGTTGTCTATTAGCCTTATAGAATAACATCCAACTAGGGACATAACAAGAAAGCATATACTCTTGACATTTGTGTGATCTCATTGTCCAGGTCCTCAACCCAAAGACATACATCATTGAATAATATCATTCTTTAGACATTTATTATGTTACATCATTATCTCATAACTGGATAAATAGAATAAATTGGAAGATTGTCTTTATTATTATTACTAAGTATGTCATTACAATCATCATTTGATTGGCTCTCTAGTCATACATACCAACACTAGAGTTATCATACTTGTCATAGTACTCTTCTTCATCAATAGGATCTGAGATGAACTATCTTTCCCATGAAGAAAGATAGGTCAGTTTTCTTTTGCAGGATCGTTGATATAGAATACCTACTTTTCCTGTGATTCCATGATGAATGGTTCATCCTTATTTCCTGTCCACTCAAAATTCACTATTGTGAAATAGAGTTCATCAGCTATAACTCCTTTTTTTTATCAACCCATTTGTTAAATACAAGAACTCTAAACTCTGTGTTGTCAATTTCCCATATGTTTTCAATGAGAGGTAATAAGACATATTTTCTTCACGTGGACACTTATCCTTATCACTAAAAAATATAGCAAATATGCTTGAAGGGTGACCCCACTATTTTGGATGACACTCTTATCATCTCAACATTTTTCATAATATGAAAATCCATTTATGTCAAACCCTTCGTAAGATGTAACGTGCATCTTTGACTTATATGTGAGACATTTTGATAGTTTCTATAACATTATTTGATGTTTGTGATAGTTGAATGAATACTTTCTCTTCAAACCACCTAATAAATGTTTGATTATGCTCTCTAGCAATCTGCATTGAACTGCCTTAGGGATATTTTGTCTTGAGCTCATTGGTGTATTTTCTATTATAAATACCCACATCATAAATATTGTATAAAACATACAAGTGTGTTTGTTCCCACTTCTCATGAGTGTTATGTATATGTCATTCTGTGAAAGTATCTTTGTTAGAATAAACATAAAGATTCACAATATTAACAAGAGTTGATTTGCAACTCAAAAAATCATTGCAAAAGTCCATAACCTCCCTAGCAACATAGCTCTAAATGATACTCCCTTAGGCCAACGATGATTCCAAACATCACCTTTAAAAACATTCATGTACTGCTCGAAAGGATACATCAATGCAAGAGAACTGGACCCAACATTTTCATTTTCCTAGTGAAATGGACAACCGTATGTACCATGATATCAAAAAAAATTTTGGGGGGGGGGATATTGCACAAGTTGGCACAGGGTAACGACCACTTCTCCTTGCAACTTATCTCGATTCTTAGAATCAATGACTTTGTTGCATAGAGTGTTGAAGAAGAAGCTAAGCCTAGTGATTGTAAACTTTACATGCTTAGAAAGTATACATCAAATATCCACATAAAATATATGTTGCATTAGAGTGTGACAATCATCATATTTAAGACCTATCATCTTTAGATCCTTCATTGATGCCAATCTATGAATATTGGTTGAGTATCCAAGTGGTAAGTTAATAGTAAGCAAGCACTCACAAAAAGTTCTCTTCTCCTGTGTAGACAAGATGTAACATGCAGGAGGTAAATATGTGAGGCGACCCTTGCTAACTTTTGTTATTAATTCTTTCTTTATACCCATTTCACATAGGTCCACTCTAGATTTGATGCCATATTTAGTCTTTCCTTTTATATTCAATAGAGTACCAATGATGCTATCACAAACATTTTTCTCAACATACATGACATTGATACAATGTTGAACTATCAAAGAACTTCAATAAGGAAGATCCCAGAATGTTGACCTCTATTTTAATAATGACTTTTCACCTATTAGAGTAGTATGTGGTCTCTTACCAAAATGATTTGTGATTTTTTTACTCTTGCATAAACATCCTCCCCTGACTAGGTTTAGGGGCACTCCATTCCTCCTTTGAGACATTAAATATTTTGCACAACTTTTGGTAAGGATGCACCTTTGGTAGAAACCTTTGATGACCAAGATATATAGTCTTACCACCGTATTTTAGTCGGATTGAATCAGTATTTTCCTAACATACAAGACATGTCTTAGTGTCTTTGACATTGTATCTCGACAAGTTACCATAAATTGGAAAGTCATTAATAGTGCAAAACAACATAGCATGTAAATCAAACATCTCTCTGTGCAAGCCATTGTGTCATACCACCTTCTCACTAGAGTTTCTTTAGGTCATCAATCAGATGTTCAAGGTAAACATACATATAATTTCTAGGTTGTTTGAGGCTCGATATCAGCAAGGACAGCATGACGTATTTATTCTTATACACAACAATAGAAGAATTTTGTATATAACAATCATGATAGACCATAATATGTTGGTTGCTTAATGTTCCATATGGATTCATCCAGATGATACAAAGTTCAAGTTTTAAATTCTTAGCTTCTTCACCAAATTTAGGGTACAATAAATCAATCTTCTTTAATTGTAGGTAATCAAATGTATGTTCTAGCATACCATCATTGTTTTTCTTTACCTCTTCATGCCAAGATAAATTTTATGCATCTACTGCATTAGCAAACAAGTTTTGAAACTATAGTATTATAGGAATATACCACAACACCTTGGTAGGAGACTCGGTTTTGGTTTTACCTGATGTCGTCCTTTTATACCTAGACACCCCACACTTTGGAAATTCTTTGAGATCAATATATTCCTTTTGAAATAGCACACAGTCATCTGAGCATTCATGTATCTTCTTAGCCTCCATTCCCATTAGACACAAAAAAAATTTGTATGTTGAGATTGGAAGCTCGTTGCCTTTAGGGAGAATTTCTTTCAATAAAGACAATAGTGAAGTGAATCTTTTGTCACTCCATCTATTGTTAACCTTCATAGTATACAATCTCAACACACAGCTCAACTTTGTGAACTTAGTACAACCTAAGAATAACAATTTCTCAGCATCATACACAATGTTTATAAATAAGGGAGGTGTATATGTAATGTTTACCCCACAACTATCTAGAAGTGCATCAAACATGTCTGCTAGAATTGGTTCATTCACAGCAACATTGTCAGTCATTTCTTCTTTGACACAACTACCATTACCGACATCTACTGATCTCATACTTGGAATCGCTCCATGCCAGTATCATTCTGTATAGCCCTGTAGAAGCTCATTGCACATGACATGATCTTTGATCATGTCAACAGTGTCAACTTTCAAGTCGTGACTACAATCCCTACAATGTCAATAGAACATATCTCTAGGTTGTTTGCTATGTTTCTCTATAAATCTTACAAACTAATTGACATCATTAATAAACTTTGGAGTGTATAAATTTGATTAGACATCCATGATCGATCCATTCTATGATAAGATGGGATACGATTTGCTCATTAGGTGTTAGCTAATAATTAAATTTTTAGCAAAACAAATATGTTTGAATTGAGCCCTAATCATCTATTAGCATTCACATTGATGAATGTGTACCACCTATCTCATTCTTGAGCATTTCATCTCACTAGTACGTGTATAATGCATGTTTAATTTTAATAAATTTCGGTAGCATTTCCCCATAGTTCTCCAATTACACCAATGTAGATGGGAAAATACCCACCTACATATGTACACAGAGAACAAAAGGGGAATACATTTGAAATTTATTGAAATCAAACATACATTATACACTTACATCCAAAGTGAGATGACGTGCTCAAGAACAGTTCCAAATTGGGGACTCTCCAAGATTTACTCCTAATGAGTAAATCTTGGACATGTTTCTAGGTCAATAACATAGTTTACAAATTAGGGTTACTAATTTAAGGTTTATATATTGGAGTTTATAAATTAGTATATACATATTAGGGATTAGATATAATTTTTAATCCTAATTAAATGCATAGTTACGTATATGCATTTTCATCACAATCAAACAATTCATCACAATCTCCATACAATTCGTCATAATTTACACACAATTCATATGATTTTTATCAAATTTAATCACAATTCACTACAATTGAAAGCATAGAAATGATTTCCTCATACTATTCATCCATAGTAGAAATTTGGAAAAACATGTATCTTATAATTGGATATCGCATCTAACATATCAAATAGGATAGCTAATTATCTCCATCTACCTTCCCCCTCTCCTACTTCTTCCTCACTCCTACTTCCCCTACCCTAGTATTATTTCTTCTCAATGTTGAGAAAGAATTGTACTAGGGCAGGGGAAGGAGGAGAGAGGAGGAAGGAGGAGAAGGGGAAAAGAGATGGTGATAACATTGTGGATAGAGACTAGGTAGTACGAGAGGAAGAAGGAGGATAACATGTACCTACAGAAGTGTTAGAGGAGAGGAGGCAGTGAGCAGTGGTGTCGGTGGAGGTAGTGAGCAGAGTTATCCGGTGGAGGTATTTGTGGCCAATGGAAGAGTTGGAGGTGTCAGAGGTTAATGACAAAGTGGTAGTGGGAGTTTTTGAGCAACAGTAGAGGGGTTGGGGGCATCATCAGTGGTGGAAGTAGAAGAAAATCATCGGAGGTCCAGAGAGATTTCTCACATAGAGGGGAAAGAGGGGTTTCTCAGTTTGAAAATTGTAATATCACAAAATTTAATTAAAGTAGAATTGGGATTTTAATAATAATATTTTCTTTTCCACGAATGACTTTTTTTAATTCTGCCCTTGGATGTAATACATCCAAATAATGAATACTTCATCCAAAATAATATATAATGAGAAAAGAAAATATATTTGTTCTTTCCCTTCTTTATGCATAAATGAATTCATAGTTTATAAAGAAACAAATTTCACTCTTCCTCTCTCCTCCATAAATATACAATCTTCACCTAATGGAGAAAACCATAACTAATGTAAAATGATTTTGAGATAAGTTTAAATGTATACCTCTTGGTTATTAATTGAGTTGAAGGTCCTTCGTTTCATTTCAATTATATCAATATGTACATTAAAGAAATTATTCATTTATTGACTCTCAAAATGGGAAAGTAATTAGTTAGGCATGTTCTAGACCCTAATATACATTGATGGTCAAAATTTGAGAGCAAATTAACTTTGGTTGACCATTTAAATGATTTAGGGAAGTTTCTTATATAGTTTGATAATGATATTAATAAATTATTCAATGAATACGTTCAAAATATCTTTAGCCCAATTTATTTCTATTTTTCATGCAATTTTATTCTATGCCTGGGTCAGACTCCTACATGTGGAGTCATCTGTGAGTAGGGAGACTCTCTCCCCTTACCCATCTCGTGTACCCTTTGGACTCTACATTCCATAGCATCTACTCCCCTCTCGATTCCTATCTCTGATAAAAGTCATGAGGACATACTTTTTTTTACCATCCTCATCTCATGGTAATTCTACCAGTCCCTAACACCATAGGGCTTCATGCCCTAGTCATCCCAGACAAGAAAGGATCTTTTGTCCCATGGATAATAGAACTCTTGTGATTGCCCGACATCACCAAAGACCATAACCTAAATGAGTCAAGCCCCTACGGCGTGCAACAATCATCCAAATATAGCCTTCCATCATCGTTTTGCTCTCAGACCCCCTGCTACCCATCTCCATCCTCCCCCCTTGATCTAGGACCTTTTGGAGTCACGAGGTATCTTTTTGGACATTGTGTCTGCTGGAAAGCATCGAGAAATCATTATCCCATCACCTGACAAAATAGGGAGCTTTCCAATTCGAACCCTTCTTCAGTGAGTTCCATTCCCCCTTTTGGGTGTTTTGTTACTATTCACCATTGTGTTTGGGTCCCGACACTTTGGCATCATTCGCCATGATTCTCAGCTCTTTTGACCTTTGTTAGGGTGTCTCGCATCCACCTGGATATCTTGTGTAAAGAGGCGAGATCACCTCCTTACTAAAATTTAAACAAAGTACAAAACATCCATATTTTTAGAAAGACAAAAGATATTGAGGGATGCATGCATAATATTCCATGTAAATAAGCATGCATCAGATACATTATAAAATGTCAATAGCAGTGGAAATAAAAGTACTAAGCCTATTACATGGCTTTCGTTGTTCATTACATGATTTTTCCCAAAAGAAAAAGATAAGAGAAAAGGATCTATCTATAGCAACCTATACATCCTTTCAGATAGCTTGAGATCTACTCCTGAGATGACTTCCTTCAAAATTGTCCTTCTCCTTGCTCAGCACCAACACCTGGGTGGTTGGGAAAGCACCCAGGAAAAGGGGAAAGAAAACAAGGTATGTGTCACAAAACTAGTCTAGGATAACAAGATAAGTAAAGCAAATAAGAACATGCTAGGGTTCATCATAAGATGAATATAACAAGAGTATGAGGCTATATTCAAAAGAAACTTGCCATTAACAATTATATTAAAAAGGATTTGCATGTAACATAATTATGTCTACCTAACTAAGTAGGGTTGAGGCACCTACCGGACCTCTAACCTATAGGTGAGGGGAGAATAAGGCATTCCCAATCACCTACACAATTATATAGGGGAGAATTAAAACATTCCCCAGGGCGATCAAATACATGCCCTTTGTGGGTGGTTGTACATAAGTACTGCTACTTTAAATTAAATAGAACATAAATCTACATGCTAGAAAAGTAGTCATGGCAAGAGTAGTCATAATATTCAATAAGCATGGAAGTGGATTATAAGACCTAAACAAGAAGAAAATATAATCTGATTTGAGGCATGAACAACATTAGGATTCAAGAAAAGAAGATTTAGGGTTCATTTAAGCCTCATTAGGGAAATATAGGGTTTGGCTGCAATTATACCAACATAGGGTGTAAGGAATGCACAAACCTCTATTACTGATATCAATTACTAACTTTCACCACTTTAATTGAGTCCAAGTTCCACTTTGCCCATTTTCAATGTATTAACATGTATTAGAGTACATAATGCACATTAATGTATAGAAACCCTAATTTCAGAACTTTTTCACATAAATCAGATTTAGCTTTTGCAAATATCACCAATGAACTTATTAGATTCTCCTGATCAATAAAACATATATTTATGTTAATTTTTGAGTTATGAGGATTAAGATGTATTTTTTATGTTTTTTATGCATTAAATTCATTTTACAAAAATCACCCTTCGTGAAACCACAAAATAAGACCTTGAAAATATTTTTATTAGATATATATTAATTTTAGAATTCCAAAACATATTTATTTGTCAAATTTGGTTAAGCAGATTAGAAGATATGAATTTTTCAATATTGACCAATAGGAAATTGCCACCTCATCAAACCGATCGAGATAATTGAAGAGAGAGGGAGAAGGAGAAAACACCATTTGACCCAAGATCAGGTTTGGAGTTTCATACCTAACCAAACTAGAGCTTCTAGAGAAAGTAAAACGTCAAGAAACCAAAACCCTAGAAGAACATGGTAAACAGAGATGGAGATCGTCAATTTTAAACATAGAAACATGAGTTTTAAGCATGTAGTAAGCAATATATGAGAAGGGGGTTAACAAAACTTGCCTCTAGGAAGGTAAAAAGGTCCAAACAGAAAGTATCCTAAGATTAGAAGGTCTGGTTTCTCCAATCCAAGCTCCTTTCTTGAGCAAAGATCACCTTCTCCACTTTAGAGGTGCAAACCCTAGCAAAAGAGCATGGAAATGAGATGTTTTAGGGTTCTAGGTGGAGTTTTACCATGGAAGGTCATGGTTACAACCTAGAAGAAGGTGGGAGGAATACTAACAGCTTGAAAATAGGAAAGTAAAGGAGGATACTTACTAGTTTTGGTCAAAATCACCAAGGAGGAGCTTAAGAAATCCTAAATAAAGAAAATGGAACCCTAGGAGCCTTCTTCACCAAGGTAGGCACCCTCTTTTACCTTGGGATAGCAACTTCATGCCCAAAAATAGAAGGGACGATTATCTAAGCTGGGGGAAAGAGAAGGAGGGGATTGCCTTGTGGATTGGGAGGTGGGAAGGGGTAGGCATGGCTTTATAAAGAAGGGGCAAGAATGAGGTGTCTATGGGACTTTCCATGTGTCCTTAGGATAAGGCTTCATGGCCATGCAAGAGGACAACTCATAGAGACTTATTGTATATCCAAGGTCAGTCCTAAAAGCCCATGGAGGATTCTAGGACATCCCCACCATCCTCCAATTAAAGAAATAACACCATTGGTTGATAGCTTTTAAAGATAATCTCGTTTATAAAGAGGGTAATTCCTATAATGCCCTTGGAGAGAAACACCTTCAAACCAAGGTGCAACCAGGTGCCCCATGGTTCAAAATCTAGATAATGGGAATGGAATATCTAAGGATTAAAATTTAGGTAATAATTTGCAAAGAAAACCTCCCAATTGGGTCAATTGCATAAAAGTCCAGAATGTACCTAAAATTGCATAACTTGCAAAAATAACATCCAAATCGAACCAAATTTGAAACTTAGGCTCGTTTTATGTTTTCAAATCACATAATTAAGGTTTAGAGCACCTAATTGTGTTAATTAAGCTTTCACTGAGGTATTTGTGCATAAACCTTTATATTGGTATAATTAGTGGATAAATGTTCACTAAACCACTATAAATTCCACTAATTAAACATGAATTTCATAAAGGACAGAAATGAAAGGGAAACTTGGGGAAAAGGTTTACATGGAGATTACATCTAAGGTTCATTATGTTACAGAACTCCACCCCTTTAAAAGGATTTCATCCTCAAAATCTCAAGAAAAAAGAGGGGTGAGTACGTCACATTTCATCTCTCAACTCCCAAGTGGTTTCTTCCAGACCATGATATTTCCACAAAACTTTTACCAGCTCAATCTCTTTGTTCTTCAGCTACTTTACTCGGGAGTCAAGGATCTTCACATGTAGCTCTTCATAGGTCAGATTCTCATGTATCTCCAAAGGCTCAACTGTAAGCACATGAGAAGAGTCATTCACATACTTCTTCAGCATAGAGACATGGAACACGTTATGAATCTTATCATAGGAAGGAGGTAAAGCTAAGTGGTATGCATAGTATCCAACCTTATCTAAGATTTCAAATGGACCAACATAGTTGGGACTCAACTTGCCTTTAACTTTAGATCTAGCAATAGAACGGATAGGCCTGATCTTCATAATTGCATAGTCACCCACTAGGAAGTTAACATCGGACCTTTGCTTGTCAGCATACATCTTATGTCCGTCTTGAGAAGCTTTCATGTGTTTCTTTATCAACTGTACCTTTGTTGTCATCATTTTCATGTCATCGGTCTTCACTAGATAACGTTCACCGACATCATCCCAATGCAAAGGTGAACGACATGGTCTACCATAGAGAGCTTCAAAAGGTGGCATACCAATACTAGCTTGGTAGTTATTATTGTAAGAAAACTCATCTAATGGCAGATACTGATCCCATGTACCACCCCAATCCATCACACAAGCACGAAGAAAGTCCTCTAGAATCTGAACTGTTCTCTCAGATTTACCATCAGTCTACGGGTGGTAAGCAGTACTGAAACGCAAGTCAGTACCCATCTCCTCCTGAATCTGACCCCATAAATGAGAAGTAAACTTTGGGTCATGATCAAAAAGTATCACCTCAGGTACTCCATGCAGGCTTACAATCCATTCAATGTACAACTGAGCCATATCCACAACTTTGTAATTGTTTTTGAAAGGAAAGAAATGAGCAGATTTTGTAAGCTGATCAATAACCACCCAAACAACATCATAACCTTTCTTGGACTTGGGGAAACCAGTAACGAAGTCCATTGTGATCTTCTACCACTTCCATTCTAGAATTTCAAGAGGATGAAGAAGACCACCAGGTCGTTGATGTTCGATCTTGACTTGCTGACATGTCAAGCACTTTGCAAAGAATAGAGCTATATCATTCTTCATGTTCTTCTACCAGACACTTTGTTGTAAGTCCTTGTTCATTTTTGTTGTTCTAGGATGAATAGTGTACTTGGACACATGTGATTCACCCAACACCTTATGTCTCAGATCACCCACATCAGGAATCCACAACCTTTATCTGAAGTGGACAACACCATCCACTCTGACAAAGAAGTCAGATTGTGGTTTCTCAGTCAAGACCATCTCTTCCATCTCAGAGCTTTCCAACTGTGCATCAACGACTTCTGAGATCCAAGTCAGTGTAACAGTCAAACTATCCATATGGACACACAACTTGTCTTCATCCACTAAATTGATAGGTTGAGGTCACCAACTAGTCACATATTTGAGCTTTTCCCACACTGAACATCTCAGCAGCACAAATGGCATCCTTCTTACGACTTAAAGCATCAACTATGATGTTTGCTTTACCAGGATGATAGGTGATGGTGAAGTCATAATCTTTGAGATATTCCATCCACCTTCATTGTTGTAGATTTAAATCCTTCTGTGTCAACAAGTACCTTAAGATTTTATGGTCGGAGAAAACTTCAAAATTCACACCATAGAGATAGTGTCGCCAGATTTTCAGAGACTGAAACATGGCAGCAAGCTCTAAATCATGTGTAGACCAATTAGCTTCATTCAGTTTCAGTTGGCAGGAAGCATACGCAATCACATTTCCATCTTGCATCAAAACACACCCTAAGCCTTGTTTAGAAGCATCAGTGTAGATTGCATAGGGTATGCCTTCAACAAGTAAGGCAAGAATGGGAGTAGAAGTCAAACACTCCTTTAGCTTTTACAAAACATTCTCACATTCTGGTGTCCAAGGGAAGTTGGCCTCCTTTCACATCAGCTTGGTTAAAGACAAGGCCAACTCAGAGAAGCTCTTGATAAACCTTCAATAGTAACCTACTAAGCCAAGGAAACTATGGATCTCTAAGGGATTCTTCAGAGCTTTCCACTTGGTCACAACTTCTACCTTTGTAGGATCAATAGATATATGTCTGACAGAAATCACATGACCCAAAAACATTACTTCCTTTATCCAAAACTCACACTTTGAGAATTTTACATAGAGTTGATTTTCTCACAGTGTGTTGAGTACAATCCGCAGATGCTCATGATGTTGTTCTAATGTCTCGGAATTAACCAAAATGTCATCGATAAATACCACCATGAACTTGTCAAGGTATGGGCGGAACACTCGGTTCATCAAGTCCATGAAGGTAGCAGGGGCATTTGTCAAGCCAAAAGGCATGACCATGAATTCGTAATGCCCATAGCGAGTTATGAATGCCATCTTCGGGACATCATCATCCTTCACGCACATCTAGTAGTAGCCACTTCATACATCCATCTTGGAGAAAATAGTGGTTGATTTTAGCTGGTTGAACAAGTCATCGATGTGAGGCAAAGGAGAACGGTTCCTTACCATCACTTGCTTAAGCATGTGGTAGTCCATACACATCTGCATCGAACCATCTTTCTTCTTCACGAATAGGATAGGGGCTCCCTAAGGTGAAATACTAGGGCAGATGAAACCCATGTCGAGAAGCTCTTCTAGCTGCTTCTTCAATTCGGTAAGCTCGGTAGGGGCCAAGCGGTAAGGCGGATTTGATATTGGTGAAGTTCTGAGTACAACCTCTATGGAAAACTGAGTAACTCCTTGGGAAAGATGTTAGGGAAGTCCTTCACCACATCTATGTGGTCGAGAGAAGGAGGTGTAGCCTAGAGGACTACAAAGGCTAAGAAATATCTACACCCTTATGAGACTAGCTTTTTAGTTTTGATGGCAGAGATAACAAATTGTCGATCCTCTCACTTCCTACCCTTGACACAATCTTACCTCAACAGGATGTGACAAACTAACCTTTGATTCTTCACAAATCAAAACAGCTTTGTACCTCTTCAACCAATCCATTCCCAAGGTGACATCAAAGGCGTTCATGTCGAGCAAGATGAAATCTAAGGGAAACATTATACCAGATATATATAGGTCCATGGTCAGAGTTTGGAGATACAAAGAGTAGATCTTACCACTAGGGGTTTTTACATCTAATATATGATCCATATACTCAGATTCTATTTCCAACATAGAAGCAAGCTGATAGGATATGAAGGTATTGGATGAGCCAGAATCAAACATTGCCTTTATAGGATTCATATTAAGATGCAAGATACCTTCAATAAATTCATTATCTTTGCATGCTTCCTCAGCATTGAGAGCAAACACTCTCCCATTCCGCCTCTCCATTGGCGGTCGCCTTAGGTTCTGGTTGTTGTTGTTGTTATTATTCCGTGGAGGCAGATTCTGCCTTGGCTACTGTGGCTGCTGGGCATTATTCTATCCCTTCTGGAAACGGGGGTAGAGTGGTCAGATATGCCCAACTTGGCCACACTCGTGGTAGGTCAGAGGAGGCTGGTTGTCTCTACGAGAAGGTGCATTGTTTGCAGGACATCTCCCTGGAGGATGGTGGCGAGAGCACCTATTGCATCGATCACGTCTGTGATTCTCATTCTGGGTAGGGTTCATCCTCTTGTTGTTGTTGTAGCCATTATTGTGTGCATAGAATTGGAATCTTGGGTAGGACTCAATGACTAGGGCCTTATCCACCATCTACTAGAAGGTGAGTGGAAGCTCCGGAATAAGACTTCGGCCCACTTGGTAGTTCAGGCCCTCTAAGAACAATGTTGCTCTTCTCTCAACTCCAAGGTTGGTGGTGTAACATTCCAGAAGTAGGAACCATTGTATGTAGTTGTCCACACACATGCATCCCTTCTTGAGGATATATAACTCGACTTACTTTTTCCTCAAGAAGGTGGGACAGATGTACTTCTCCCTAAAGATCTTCAAGAACTGATCCCTCTCCATGGTAGAGGTGTCTCGAGTGTGGGTGACACCATTCCACAAGACATGTGTCGGTCCGTCCAGCACATACGTCACAAACTGAACCTTCTGGTGAGGAGGGCACGCCATACCCTCGAAGGTCCAATCCAAAGCCAACACCCAATCATTGGCTTTATCCACCATGTTGTGTTTACTTTCACCCTTGAAGTAGGGTGGATGCATCTTTATGAAGTCATTGAGGATGAACTCCCTCGGCTTATTGGCGTTGGCGGCCACTGTGTGAAGCTTCCCCATCATGGTGGAGAGAAATTGGTGCAACATTGCCAGCTCTTGCTCCGGTGTGAAGGTGGGGGTGCCTAGAGTAGTAGAGTTGACCATACTATGGCCAGCAGGAGTCATAGGAGTGTTTCCCACATTGGAGTCATCAGGGTTCAACTCCTTTCCCTTGTTCCTACTGTCGAACAAGTCACCTATCTTGAAAGGTAGGGTTAACATATTAAGTTCCCAAGAGTATTTGAACCATAGATGAGAAAAGATTGGAAGCATAGATGAGAAAAGAATATCTAGAAAGCTATTGCCTAAAAGCATACTATTTTAGGCAATTCATATCATCTCAGGCCAGGATGGTATCATATGGGCACAGGAGTCCTCATAAACCGAGCTAGTGGTGTGGAGGAAAATATTGCCAGCCCCCGAAATCATGATCCATTCTAGACACATTTGCTTCAACTTCATGTCCTAATAGTTTCCAACCTGGCTCTGATACCATGCTATAAAGAGGTGAGATCACCTCCTCACTAAAATTTAAAGGAAGTACAAAATATCCATATTTTTAGAAAGACAAAAGATATTCAGGGATGTATGTATAATATTCCAAGTAAATAAGCATGCACCAGATACATTATAAAATGTCAATAGCAGTGGAAATAAAAGTATTAAGCCTATTACATGGCTTTCATTATTCATTACATGATTGTTCCCAAAAGAAAAAGATAAGAGAAAAGGATCTAGCTATAGCAGCCTAGACATTCTTTCAGATAGCTTGAGATCTACTCCTGAGATGACTTCCTTCAAACTTGTCCTTCTCCTTGCTCAGCACCAGCACCTGGGTGGTTGGGAAAGCACCTAACAAAAGGGGAAAGAAAACAAGGTATGTGTCACAAAACTAGTCTAGGATAACAAGATAAGTAAAGCAAATAAGAACAGGCTAGGGTTCATCATAAGATGAATATAACAAGAGTATGAGGCTAAATTCAAAAGAAACTTGCCATTAACAATTATATTAAAAAGGATTTGCATGTAAGATAATTATATATACCTAACTAAGTAGGGTTGAGGCACCTACCGGACCTCTAACCTATAGGTGAGGGGAGAATAAGACATCCCCAATCACCTACACAATTATATAGGGGAGAATAAAAACATTCTCCAGGGTGATTAAATACATGCCTCTGTGGGTGGTTGTACATAAGTATCGCTACTTTAAATTAAATAGAACATAAATCTACATGCTAGAAAAGTAGTCATGGTAAGAGTAGTCATAATATTCAATAAGCATGGCAGTGGGGTATAAGACCCAAACAAGAAGAAATTATAATTTGATGTGAGGCATGAACAACATTAGGATTCAAGAATAGAAGATTTAGGGTTCATTTGATCCTCATTAGGGAAATATAGGGTTTGGCTGCAATTATCCCAACATAGGGTGTAAGGAATGCACATACCTCTCTTACTGATATCAATTACTAACTTTTACCACTTTAATTGAGTCCAAGTTCCACTTTGCCTATTTTCAATGTATTAACATTTATTAGAGACATAGTGCACATTAATGTATAGAAACCCTAATTTCAGAACTTTTGAGCAAAATTCGGATTTAGCTTTTGAAAATATCACCAATGAACTTATTAGGTTCTCTTGATTAAGAAAACGTATTTTATGTTAATTTTGGAGTTATGAGGATTAAGATGTATTTTTTATGGTTTTTATGCATTAAATTCATTTTACAAAAATCACCCTTCATCAAACCATGAAATTAGACCTTGAAAATATTTTTATTAGATATAGATTAATTTTAGAATTCCAAAACATATTTGTTTGTCAAATTTGGATAAGCAGATTAGAAGATCTGAATTTTTCAATACTAACCAATAGGAAATTGCCACCTCATCAAACTGATCGAGATAATTGAAGAGAGACAGAGAGGTAGAAAATACCATTTGACCCAAGATCAGGTTTGGAGTTGCATAGCTAACGAAACTAGAGCTTCTAGAGAAAGTAAAACGTCAAAAAACCAAAACCCTAGAAGAGCATGGTAAACAGAGATGGAGATCATCGATTTTAAACATAGAAGCATGAGTTTTAAGCATGTAGTAAGCAATATATGAGAAGGGGGTTAACAAAACTTTCTTCTATGGAGGTAAGAAGGTCCAAACAGAAAGGATCTTGAGATTAGAAGGTCTTGTTTCTCCAATACAAGCTCCTTTCTTGAGCAAAGATCACCTTCTCCACTTTAGAGGTGCAAACCCTAGAAAAAGAGCATGGAGATGAGATGTTTTAGGGTTCTAGGTGGATTTTTACCATGGAAGGTCATGGTTCCTACCTAGAAGAAGGTGGGAGGAATACTAATAGCATGAAAATAGGAAAGGAAAGGAGGATACTTACTAGTTTTGGTCAAAATCACCAAGGAGGAGCTTAAGAAATCCTAAATAGAGAAATTTGGAACCCTTGGGACAGCAACTTCGTGGCCAAACATAGAAGGGACGATGCTCTAAGCTGAGGGAAAGAGAAGGAGAGGATTTCTTCTTGTATTGGGAGGTGGGAAGGGGTAGGCATGGCTTTATAAAGAAGGGGGCAAGCATGAAGTGTCTATGGGACTTTCCATGTGTTCTTAGGCTAAGGCTCCATGGCCATGCAAGAGGACAGCTCATAGAAACTTCTTGCATATCCAAGGTCGGTCCTAAAAGCCCATGGAGGCTTCTAGGACATCCCCACCATCCTCCAATAAAACAATTAACCCCATTGGTTGATAGCTTTTAAAGATATGCTCATTTATAAAGAGGGTAATCCCTATAATGCCATTGGAGAGAAACACCTTCAAACCAAGGTGCAACCAGGTGCCCCATGGTTCAAAATCTCAAGAATGGTAATGGAATATATAAGGATTAAAATTCAGGTGATAATTTGCAAAGAAAATCTCCCAATCAGGTCATTTGCATAAAAGTCCATAATGTACCTAAAATTGCATAACTTGCACACACAACATCCAAATCGAACCAAATTTGAAACTTAGGCTCATTTTATTTTTTCAAATCACATCAAAAAGTTAGATTAAGGTTTATAGCACTTAATTATGGTAATTAAGCTTTCACTGAGGTATTTGTGCATAAACCCTTATATTGGTATAATGAGTGAATAAATGTTCACTAAACCACTATAAATTCCACTTATTAAACATGAATGACATAAAGGACAGAAATGAAAGGGAAATTTGGGAAAAAGTTTTACATGTAGATTACATCTTAGATTCATTATGTTACATCTTGTTTCCTTGTAGTTATGCATGCTCGATGTTTGTCCCTGTCCCTCCTCTACCCTTCCTTGGCAACAGAGCTTTCTTCAAGTTGCTGACCTTAAAATGAGTCAAGGCCAGGTTTGTTTGATCTGATGGTACCTAAGAGAGCTTATCGTGTTCTTGGTTTTTGATGATCAGCAAAAAATTGAGTTCTAGATTGAAAAATTGGGTGTTTGCTATTAGATTCCTCGTGTGCTCTGCGTTGAGATCGAAGATCGTAGGTTCCATATTCTCAGTTTTGCCCTTGAGATTTTGATGTTATCTTTCACGTTTGGTGGGGGATAGACATGAATTTTCAGCCTCTTCCTTATGCTAGAGCATTGAGCCACAATTGTTACCTTAGGGGGCCATGTGGCCGCATGCAGTTGGGCCAATTAAGCCTCATTGCAAGACCTTAGATAGCACATGTGGTTTTTCTTTGTTTTATGATTGGTCAAAATTTGAGAAATTCATAGTAATTTGATCTTTTATCAAAAAAATACAAGAAAATAGTCTTGGTAAGGTATTCGAATAAGGAATCCATTTTTACTAGTTTTGAACCCTAATTCGAATATGTCAGACTTTGTATTCCTAAATTACCTAAATTAGGGTTTAGGTGAATATCAAGATAATGATTGATGGAAAATATGTAAATTTCATGACACTAAGATTTCATCAACCTCAAGGAAACTTAGGGAAGTCCCTCTATCATCGGTAAGTGGATTCATGCACTCTAAGTAACAAGTTTGGGTAAATGCCTTTATATTCGCTTATATTTATGAAATTCAAGTATAATGATATCAAGTACATATTTTAATTAATACTTGCAAGAAAGTTGATTATGAATCAGATTATAGTTGTCATTATGTCTTTCTCATATATTACTATCATCATAATATGCACATGCCTTTTAAGTGAAATTTAATGCTTTAAGTTATAATGTTCAAGATTCAATGTTTCAAGTATTATGCTCCAAGTTAATGACAAGATAAAGATAGTTGAATTTTGATTGTTCCTTCTAAGATTAAGAGGCCTTTTTGGCATAAGCTTTTTGTGAGCAATGAGCACTTGGGTGCATAAGCTCTATGTGAGCAATGAGCTCTTGGGAGCATAAGCTCTGTGTGAGCAAGACAAGGATGGAGGACTGTTGACTCAAGGTCAATTAGGTCAATGTTGACTCACGTCTAAATTGACTAAACCCTTGTTTTGATGATGACTAACCATTCCACATATTGGTGTCTAATGCTTCTACATTGAGTGATTTCAGATTAGGTTTAGACACACTCCAAATGCCCTAACTTGCGCATATCAAATTGGAGAAAAGACAAGTCAAAATAGCTACAAGTGTGCAATTTGGGATCTCTATGTAAATGACCTTAGAATTGCTTTGTAATCACTTGTAATGATTGTATGACTTGTAATTAAGCTTAGAAAAATTATTGGGACACAAAAATCCATCATTTGTACGGTTATACTAAAATTCCAAAATACCCATAACAGGGATTTGGTCGGCCGAATTCCAAACTCGGCCGATCCATATATTATGGAATTTTTGTTGCAATCGGCCGAGTTACAAACTCAGCCGATTCCCGTTCGGTTGAGTTTCTAGCTAGGAAACTCGGCCGATCCACTGATCGGTCCAAGATGAAAGTCGACCGATCGGCAGAGTTTCTCCAAAGGAACTCGGCCGACAGTCTAGCTTTTAGCCTTGTCTTTTAGTGGTTCGGCCGAGTTACCTTTATATAAACTCGGCCGATCAGACTGTATGAAAAAGTGCAGAAAAGTGATTCTAGCCGTTGTGGAGTTGCAACAAGTGAAAATAGATCCGTTGCAAGCCACAAAACAGCTAGTTTTTTGTTCACAAGTGTTCCCAAAGGCTAAGAGGCATCCCCAGCTATAAATAGGACCCCTTGGGCTTCATTCCAAGGTTGAGCATTCATTGCAAACTCTTTTTGAGGTTCCTATTCTATAGTTGAGTGCTTCCTACAGCCTCCTCTCTCTCTCTAAGCTTAATCACTTGCTACATCCATTAGAGTGAGTAGGAAATCTGTAAGAGAGCTAGTCCCATTTGTATATCTTGTGAAGCTCTCACTTCCACAACCTCCCCATCTCTCCATTTCAATCATGAAGATGAAGGTTCTCTCTCTTGTCCAAGAGAGGTGAAGAAGAACAAGGGAAGGAGTCCCTTGGTGAAGATCAAGGCCGAAGACTTGGAGCTAGAGTGGGTAAGCCCTTGGAGAAGGCAGAAGACTCAAGCTCAAGTGGGTAAGTCCTTGGTGGAAAGCTTCTCCGAGTGAAGGTGAAGTCAAAGGCAGAAGATCCAAGAAGAGTGGGTAATTCCTACAAGGCCGAAGACTTGTGCAAGAGTGGGTAAGTCCTTGGAGAAGGCCGAAGACTCTTGCAAAGTGGGTAAGTCCTTGGTAAGGTTGAAGACTCTTTGTATTGGATAGGTAAGTCCTTTGTGGGTCATGTGTTGTATGTCTTATTAATGAATATAAGAATGCAATTGTTTGAAGTCCTAGAGGTTGACCTCTCTAGGCAAGTGGACTGACACACTTCTAGTTTGAAGTGTGGAACCACTCTAAATAGCTTGTCTAATTGGTGCATGTTCAATCTCTCTTATCCTTGCTATGCATGATTTAGTTGCACTCAAATTACCTATTTAGCAACCTTATCTTGTCATATATTTTGAAGGTTTGATGAATTTTGTTTAAGTGCTTTCAGCTCTATTCACCCCCCCTCTAGAGCATCTAATCACCCATCTAGGATCCAACAAGGACAACATATTCATCCCAAGACAATAATTGTAATGATTAAGATAACTAAAGCTGAAGTTAGATGACATGAAAAGACTTTATTGTTATCATGTTTAAATTTATGCTTTCACAAATATAGTATTTTTTTAGTTCTTATAATGTTATGCATTGCCACTTGCTCTAATAAAATATCCATTTTTCTTTGCATGGTTGGCGACGTGATGTCTGTAGGAAAGAAGGATTCAGGAGCTTAGACAATAAGCACATCTCGAGGACAAACCTAGAAGACAAAACCTGGTGGGGTGCCAACTATCAATAGATTAGATTTCCTTCATGTTTATGAGACGTGTGTTTTGGTTTAAAGAGTGTGTTTGACATTATGAGAAAGTGTAGGGTGTTTAAGTGTAACATGTTTAGTTATGTTCATGTGCGAGTTATGTTGAGGACTTGAGTATGAGAACTATTATTTTATCTTGTGTTGGTTTATTTGAACTTAATTTTTATACAATGATAATCATAATTGTGACATTACAATGATATTAATGTTTCTGCTCAGTATTGTGCATGTTTTAGAAAATTGGGGTGTTACAATATGGTATAAGAGATAAAAATATAGTTGGCCACTACACACTTTTCTCATAATCTCATCTAGTGTGTGTCCTCTTTTGCAGATGGCACCTAAGAAGAAAGGTGAGATGCCCATGGGTGGGGATGAAGATGATTCTTACAGTATAGGAGACCGCTGGGTATCTCCACCTAAAGAAACCCCCATGGTGCCTTTTGACGTCTTGGTCAGGGCCCTTGCCACTACCATGGGGAGAGGAGAGAACCAGTTAGGCAACCCTCGGGTCAACCATGAGCCTTTCCTAGTTGACTTCTCGAAGATAAAGCATGATTCCTTTGCTAGAGGGGAAGATCTAGAGGGGAAGAGTTAAATGTGGTGGGAAAAGCTGAAATCTGGTTGCAGGACATGAAAAATTGTTTCCATGATCTAGATTGCCCTAAACCATCCAGGGTTCATTTTGGGACTCACGTTTTCAAAGGTGCAGTTAGCACTTGGTGGGAGAACCTGCTAGTATTTCGTGAAGTTGATGCTCCTCCACTCACATGGGAGGAATTCACATAATCATTTAAAGACCATTACATATCTAAGTCTATGGTTGAGAAGAAATAAGAGGAGTTATGCAACCTTTGTCAGTGTGGTGATATGATAGTCACACAGTATGCCATGAAGTTTAGAATTTTACAAAAGTATGGTTATGACTATGAAGAACACCACAGGACAAAGAAGTTTACTAGGGGTCTTAAGGAGGACCTTAGGTTTTCTTTGTCCAGACAAGGACACTATATCCTGCAAGGTGCCCTAGGAGTTTCCCTAGAACTAGAAGACCACCTAGGCAGAGCATTGAAGAAGGACAATCACTCCCACAACAACAACTCCAATCATCATAATGACAAGAAGAGAAAATCCCTAGAAGAACCACACATCAGGAAGCCTTGCCCAACATGTAGGAGGCCACATGGTGGAGTATGCAGATTTGGCATAGGAGTTTGCTACTTCTGTGGGGACCCAAATCATAAGAAGCCAGAATGCCCCAAACTTAAAGCAAGGAATGATGAAAGATAAAACCCTAACCCAAAGCAAAGAGAAAAGAGACAAGCTAGAATCTTTACAATGGTTGATGATGAGGAAGAAGGTATGATTTTTCTTTAACCCTAATTTTATGAGATAAAAATGCATGTTGAGTATTGCAAACTAGGAATAAGTAAAACCCTAAGGTGGATAGAATATGGAAATTTTGAGGATGAAATTCACTCAAGGTATGTAGAATTGCAACATCCCAAATTTAATTAAAGTAGAATTAGTATTTTAATAATAATATTTTCTTTTCTACGAATTAATTTTTTTTTATCCTAAGTCGGGATGTAATACATCAAAATAATGAATACTTCACCAAAAATAAGATATTAGGAGAAAACAAAATATATTTGTTCTTTCCCTTCTCTATGCATAAATGAATTCGCAATTTATAAAGAAACAACTTTCACTCTTCCTCTCTCCTCCATGAATATACAATTTTCACCTAATGGAGAAAACCCTAACTAATGTAAAATGATTTTGAGATAAGTTTAAATACATATTGTGTTAGTCGTTAATTGATTTGAATACCCATTATCTCATTTAAAGTATATTAATATGTACATTAAGGAAATTATACATTTATTGACTCTCAAAATTGGAAAGTAGTGAGTTAGGCATGTTATAGACCCTAATATACATTGATGGTGAAAATTTGAGAGCAAACTGACTTTGTTTGACCATTTAAATGATTTAGGGAAGTTTCTTATATAGTTTGATAATGATATTAATCAATTATTTAATGAACAAGTTCAAAATAGATATAGCCCGATTTATGTTTGTTTGTCACATCATTTTTTTCTATGTATGAGTCAGACTCCTACACATAGAGTCATCTGCAAGTAGGGAGACTCTCTCCCTTACCCAACTCATGTACCCTTTGGACTCTACAGTCTGTAGCATCCACTCCCCTCTTAATTCCTATCTTTGATCAAAGTTGTGAGGAATTACTTCATTTTTTACCATCCTCATCTTCTGGTGATCCTTTCAGTCCCTAACACCTTAGGGCTTCGTGCCTTGGTCATCCTACATGAGAAAGGATCTATTGTCCCACTAAGAATAGAACTCATGTGATTACCCTACAACACCAAAGACTATAGCCTATATGAATCAATCCCCTACGTTGTGCAATGATCATCCAAATATAGCTTCCCATCATCTTTTCTCTCTCAAACCCCCTACTACCCATCATCGTCCTCCCCCTTGCTCCAGGAAATGTTGGAGTCACAAGGTAGCTTTCTGGACATCATGTCTACTGGAAAGCATCGAGAAATCATTATCCCATCACCTATGAAGATAGGGAGCTTGCTAATTTGAACCCTTCTTCAATAAGTAGTGTTTCCCCCTTTTGGTGTTTTGTTACTATTTCCCATCACATTTGGTCCTGACGTTTCTAGCATCCTTCACCATGTTTGTCAGCTCTTTTGACCTTTTCCAAGGTGTCTTTCATCCACATGTATATTTTGTTTCATTGTGGTTATGCCCATTTGATGTTTGTCCATGTCCCTTCTCTTCCCTTCCTTGGAGGCAAAGCTTTCTTCAAGTTTCTGACCTAGAAACGAGTTAAGGCCAGGTTTATTTGATTTGGTGGTACCTGAGAGACCTTACTATGTTCTAGGTTTTTGATGATCAGAACACAATCGAGTTTTGGATTGACAAATTGGGTCTTTTCTTTCCTGGTTCCTCGCGTGCTCTACTTTGAGAATGAAGATTCTAGGTTCTTGATTCTCAATTTTTCCCTTGAGATTTTGATGTTATCTGTCATGTTTTTCCACGGATAGGGAGGACTTTTCAGCCTCTTCCCTATGCTAGCACATTGAGCCGCAACTGCTACCTCAGGGGGCCATGTGGCTGCATGTGGTTGGGCCAACTAAACCAGTACCGGTGTTGAAAGCAGTACCACTACACCAGGATAAGGCATGAGGGATCAGGCAAGAGGAGAACGAGTGCCTGAGAATCCCCAGCTGGATCAGTCTATATTAGAAAATCCTACTTTTCATGCTCTTCTTGGGCAGGTTATGATGACAGTTCTGCATATAGTGGACTGGACACTAGCAATACCACCTAGGGCACCAGTTCCTAATACATAATTTTTGAGTTCTGGTAAGCCCTCCAAATAGCCATGTCATGTTAAAACAATGAAAAATGTGGGAAAGGCTAAAATATTGCAAGAAAATAGAACCTACTTCCAATGTAGATAGGTAGGACACCTGAGGAGGCAATGCCCAAGAAGGGACAATGAACTGAGTATTAAGGAAAAGTCTACAAAATCTCATAGACAGTTGACTAGTAGCTCTAAAAAGCTAAAGTTTTTTGTGCGACCAATACGACAAACCTCTAGTGCACCAGGGCAATGGTCGGAAAGTAAGGGAAAAGGTCTTAACTTTCCACCTATAAAGGTTTCTGACTTAGCCTCTACATCAGTAACAAGACCAGTTAGATGAGGGTGCAAGATCAAGACATGTTTTAGATGCAGACACATTGGGCATATTAGACCCTTTTGTCCAAGGAGAGAGGTTGAGATGGATCAATAGTCTAGGTCAACTCAATAGGAATTACAGAAGTCACACTCCAATAGTGACAAAAGGCAAAGACAACGAAGGGAAACGATTAGATTTCATGTTGTGAGTCAATCAGAGATGGTAGATGACCTGCAAGGGGTAACAGGTCAGACAGAACTTTTTCATCTAGAATTGTTTTCTCCTTACTTTACCTATTAATTATAAGAGGAATAGTTGTTTTTTGAATTTTTTTTTGGCTAATCCATGGAGACATGAGAAAAGACAAAGAGGGTCAAAATTTATATTCTATCCAGTATTCTCTAAATTGTTTTATAATTTCTTCTGCCTATATAAAGAGTAAGAGGTATAAAAGAGATATCTGAAAAGCACCTAAAATACAAAATATTACAATTTAAAAGAGATGTCTAAGGTAAGAGACATGATATAAAATTAAGTGCATGCTACCTAATCTCAGTATTTAAATACCTTGGCCAAGTATTCGATTACTAAAGACAAGGTAAGTATGGAACTCTTAGATTTCTATCTTTCTGATCACTCTGATCAAGTAGTCATTTTGATGTAATCTAAAGAGAAATATGAAATCAAAAATGTGGCATAGAGATTCTTATCACATTCTAAAGTGGAACCTGAGTTAATCTCAGACCAACCTATGAATATAAGAAAGTATAAAATGTAATCATCATGAGATATAAAAAGGAAACAAAGGAGATAATCTCTACTCGATAAAGAATATGAAGAGAATAATAAATCCTTGTAGTAAGATAAGGAAATGTTCAAAGAAGGAGTAATGACATGTAATCATCTTTACAGTTCCTATGCCGATAACAAGGAAACTGAATTGATTGACACATAAGTAGTGATAACTTGTATAATAATCAAAGAAAGTCAATGATCTCCTTCTCCCTTATAGCAGTCTCTAGACAGTGCTATGGTAATAAGGAAAAGCATGTTTCCTTTATACTTCTTTTCTAGGGATATGAGGTTTGAGTAAGTTTCATATCACTTGATATGTATGTTTTTGAAGTAACCTTGAGAGGGATACTTGAAAAGTATCATCTAGGGCTTGGACTTTGGTTCCAAGATGATGATATATGAGAATAGTGATGTTTTATGTACCATAAAAGAGGCTAGAAAAGTTCTCCTAATATGTTTGGGTCTGATAGTAACAATAGAATATGGATGAGATAAAATATGATGTATCTATGGCATGTGTGATAGATACCAAGGTGAGAAATCCCCGTATCCAAAAAGTTTCCAGTTGTGTGTGAACCTGAAGTACGTCTCTTAATAAGATGATTAAGTGTTTGACTATAAAAGAAGGATTGACTTTGATATCAATCTGGCTATAAGTACTCCACCTATAGTATAGATATCACTTGTTAGGGGTTTATGTACCGCATAAGATGATGACAGAAAGGATGCATCAATTGAAGAAACGGTTGCAATATCTTCTTGGGTAAAGTTCATTAGGTTGAGTGCAAACCCTTTGTAACATCCCTGACCTGGGTTATGCTTAAACCTAGATGTTTTTCTTAATAAAGTTTATTATATGCTTTCTCTTATCTCTTGAAAAGTAATTAAGGCTCAAGAGGAACTTATATTTCAATTTTAGTCCTTTTTGAATAATGTTAAAATAATGTTTTACTTGTTTTGGGATAAAGTGAAAATTACCCAAGTTGAGGGGTTAAATTGCAAATGTTACATGGTGAAATGTTCCTATAGTATTGAAGCATCATAGGAATGAGAATGATGTAGAAGTATGGCTTGTAGAGGCCTGAATAACAAGAAAGAGCATGTTGAGCAATGTTTGTGCATTAAAACCTAGTTTTGGTGTAATGTGCAATTTACCCAAAATATAGGGTTCAATATGAAAAATACCACTTCAAGAGGGTCCCTCATGATTCTTGGCATCATTTATAGAAAATAATTTGAGAAGGGCGCCTCATTTGAATCATTTTGGAAGAAAGAGAATCTTGATATTAAAATAATCAAGATTTCAGCATAATTGGAACTTTACTTCAAATTAATGCAAAAATAAATATGTTAACCAAAGTGCCCTTCAACCAAAATGGTAATGGTTGAAATTACATAAGGTTGTATGAGAATATGCCTTGCAAAGGCACGAAAATATCTAAGTGAGCACTCACATTAGTTAAATCAAAAGTAATATCCACTAGAAATGGGATATTAGTATTATATGATTTAAGGTGCTTAATTTGCTTTTCCTTAATTCATGGATAATGAAGAGGAATTCGAAGGAGGGGAATATGTCTTTGCATGCAAGGAATTTATGGGGTAGAGGTGGCACCAATTTTGTAATTAAAATGATTTTATAAAATATTTTCTCTCTCGTTGAATTTCTTATAAAAACACCTTTTACAACTCAATTGAGAGGCTTTTTCGAAACCCCTTCCACTCTTTGCTTGCAAAACGACCAAGGGAGATTTGGAGGATCAGGAGGACGACCCCCAACCTGTTGGTAAGATCCATGACCTCTTTTCACCTTGATTCCATGGTGGAAATCAAAAATCAATGCATGATTTCTTCTTATCTCCATTCCATCTTCAATTCTAGTCATTCCTTTTCACTCAAAGCTTAAGGACGAGCTTGGGATAGTGGAAGGTGTTTCTTTTGCCATTAAATATGTGGAGGCTGAAGATTTGAAGCTCAATTGAAGGCGGGTTATATAACTTGAACCCTTGAATGTTATTATTGAGTTCATACCTCTATCAATTGTTGATCCTTTCTTCATTCTCGAAATTTTATTTGATTGATTGATGCAATCACCATGAAAATCACAGCAAGCTTCGTGGGTTTATAGCTTTATGATTATGACATAATCATAAGCACACACCTCCACAAATATCTATTGCAAACGGTTTCAAAATTTGAGTCCAATCGGTTTCAATAAAGTTAGCCAAACGGTTTCATCAAACCGTTTGAAACCAAACGGTTTCAAAACCATTTGGAATAGTTGACCAAAATTGACCATTTGGAGTTCATATGCTGATATTGATGGTTGATGTCCCATTAAATCCAATTGATTGGTTTCAAAGGGTTCATCAGTTAAAGGTCCATCATGTATCAAACCCTAATCGGGTTGAGTGCTGAAATTCTCAATTGATTGATTTAATTTTTGGGTTGACTAACCCAAACGGTCTCAAGACCGTTTGGAGGTCACCCAAATGATCTCAAGACCGTTTGGAGGTCAACCAAGACCATTTGGAAGTCTATGATGAAGTATGATTAGATGGTTGAAGATCCAGTGATATCAAATTGAAAAACAATCAATAGCTCAATTGATGATCGGTTCTATGATGCAAACCCTAATTGAATTTCACAAATTTCAATGATGGGACTAGTCAAACGGTCTCAAGACTGTTTGGAGGTTAACCAAACAACCTCAAGACCGTTTGAGGTCAGGTCATGACATGGCTAAGTGGTGATTCAATGATTTCAATAAAATTAGTCCTACAATGTCAACAATTGAAGGTATCTCGATTTCAAACCCTAATTCAATTAGGTTAAAACCCTAATTGATGGTTTCTTAAATTTAAAACCCTAATTTATGGTTCAATTGAGGTTAATTCATTGTTTCAATTGATAGGTGGATTCAACAGGTGAAACCCTGAAATCGATTTAGTTGATGGATATCGTTTTGGTCCATTTGGTTTTGAGAGGGTTTGGACCAAACGGTCTTAAGACTGTTTGAGTCCAAATGGTCTCAAGACCGTTTGGGATCAAACAGTCTCAAGACCGTTTGGGATCAAACAGTCTCAAGACCATTTGGGACCAAACAGTCTCAAACCATTTGGAGACCCAAGTTCATTCAGTTTCAAAATGTTTTGTCTAAACGGTTTTATATGTTCAATCGGTTTCAACTTGATTTGGCTAAATGGTTTCAAACTGATTGGATGGCCAATGTAATCAAGACCGTTTGGAGGTCTAAACGGTCTTATACTGTTTGGAGGTTATTTTAGTCAGACCGTTTGGAGTCTAATTGGTCAAGATCGTTTGGGGTCTAAGTGACCAAGACTATTTGGGATTTAATTAATCAAGATCGTCTGGATGTCTAAGGTGATTGAAGGTCAATCAACTACTTGATTATTTATGATGAAAATCAATGATGATTACAATGGTTGTACCTTTAAGGTACTAGAGTGATTGGTACCCTTAGTGGGGTTAACCTTTGCTGCATAATAATGCAATAGTCCAATACATTATGATAACCCTAATTGCACATATTTGAATAAAGAATAGACTCAATTTGGTTAAGATTGGAGTAGAGAACATCCTAGAGAGGACGAGAAAGGAAAATTCATACATGTATAATAATCATGTAGCAATCAAGCCCAACACATTCAAAATGAATGGGATATATAATTAGGGTATGACTCTTGATAAAGAGATCATAAAACCCTAATTGAGTTTATTGATGAACTTAAACCCTAATTTAGGGCAATACTGAGTGAAACCCTAATCTAGGGGAATGATGTGACCCTAATATAGGATAATGACATGAGAAACCCTAATTCAGGGCAATTCTGAGTGAAACCCTAATTTAGGGTAATGATGTGCAAATCCCTAATATAGGGTCATGAATGTGATACAAAACCCTAATCCAGGGTGATGTTATGTAATGTTACAGTAAACCCTAATTTGGATAAAAGGACATGATAAACCCTAATTTGATGTGAATAGTGCATCCTAACCCTAAATTGGGTAATAGGATATAATAAACCCTAATACAGGGTAATGTTATGTGAAACCCTAATACAGGGTAATGCTATGTGAAACCCTAATACAGGGTAATGTTATGTGAAACCCTAATACAGGGTAATGTTATGTGAAACCCTAACATGAGGTAATGCTATGTGAAACCCTAATATAGGGTGATGCTATGTGAAGTCCTAACACCGAGTGATCCCATGTGAAGCTCAAATACAGAGTGATGAGTTATGAATGTAATAAGAAAACTATAACATCCCAGGATTTGAGGCCTCGGATAAGTTGATCTTAAAAGGAATGATTGGACTACCCATATCACCAAGGTGCACCTCCTTTTCCGGGAACCCATCACTAAGAACTCCATAGTTAAGATTGCTCAACTTGGAGTAGTACTGGGATGGGTGACCTATCGGGAAGTTGATCCTGTCATGCACGTGAGTGAGGACAAAGCACGCAGTTAAGGCTAGTGGTGGTCTGTGGGGACATTCATCATTCCTGAAACTCCCACTAGAGCCTTGGGCAGTGGGCCCAGGTGTTACAAATGGTATCAGAGCCATAACCCTTCCAGTAGGTGGGGCCCACATGGGCATGGCATGTCAGTCTTGAGTCGTGCAGTCCAGGCATGTAGGAAAGGGTTGTCCATGGTTGACGTAGCCACCCTTGCGCTGGTATTCTGTGATCGGGAGTTGGGTGTCCATGGGCCATTGTGGGTCTACACTGAAATGGGGTCAGATTATGAGGCCATATAGTTGAGCCTTAACGAGGACGTCAAGAGTCTAAGTGGGGGAGATTGTAACATCCCAGAATTTGAGGCCTCAGATAAAATGATCTTAAAAGGAATGATTGGACTACCCATATCACCAAGGTGCACCTCCTTTTCAGGAATCCCATCACTAAAGAACTCCATAGTTAAGCATGCTCATCTTGGAGTAGTACTAGGATGGGTGACCAGTCGGGAAGTTGATCCTGGCTTGCGCGTCGGTGTGGACAAAATGCACAGTTAAGGCTAGTGGTGGTTTGTGGGGCCAGTCGTCATTCCTGAAACCCTTCTAGAGCCTTGGGTAGTGGGCGCGGGCATTACAATATGCCTTGTTGCCTATTAAGGGGTAACAAGAGGTGATATGAACCTTGTGAACTGTGTGGAATGATTGTGTAGCAAGAATCATGATTACCTTGGTCAGATGACCTGAAGGTATTAAGTTACCTGATAAGTGGTAACAAGTATTCTATGATGAATTGAGGGTCTGAATACCCATATTCTATAATCAAGATGATGAACTTGTTAAGAAATAAAAATGTACCTGATGAGATGATGGATTAAGATCCCAATACTTCATTAAAAGAGGATGGCTACAGGCCATGACTCCACAATACAATATCAGGTATTAGTTGTGTGATCTAAGCCTGAAGTGAGTATATGTTACGGCTATAACTCTATAGCAAAGATGTCAATATACCCTGGCAAGCTAATTGTAGTTTGATACGTGATATCTCTGCCATATAATCTCGTATTGACCGAGAAGGTTGATGT
This sequence comes from Alisma plantago-aquatica, assembly GCA_963693085.1. NCBI lineage: Eukaryota > Viridiplantae > Streptophyta > Magnoliopsida > Alismatales > Alismataceae > Alisma > Alisma plantago-aquatica. The sequence goes on along the minus strand of OY856410.1, from coordinate 514,788,307 downwards.
TACTGATAAATGCATATTCATCTCTTATTTTTGCTTCATTTAGAATAATTAATTAAGACTTTTTTGTTAATTTTAGCTAATTCAAAAATAAATAGCACTTTATATTCTTGATATACTTTTCCTGAATTCTTATGATATTTTTCTTAATTTTCAGGAATTATCTAAGTAATTAAATCGAGAAAATAAAAGATGAAGATATGAGGCTTTTCAAATATTCCTGCAGTACCTGAGATATTTGTCACTAAAATAGCCATATCTTTTGCGTCTAAAGGTGGAATTTCAAGATAAAGTATGGAATGAAAAGAGAATTTTATTGGCTACAAAAAAGATATATTTTGCGGCAATTTTGGCGTTTATTTGGCTGCACAATTAACCAGTGAAATTAGCCTTACGTTTTCCCGCAGAGTCTGATTTCAGTATATACTTTTCACCAAAATTGGTATAACTCTCACATCCCAAGGCGGAATTAATTGTGCAAGTATGCGTTGGAAATATAATTCAATTATCTACAGGAAATATATATATTCGGACCGCTTCCAAATTTTTTACTAGCCTAAAAATACGCTCGAAATTTCTCTTGCGGGAAATTAATGCAAGAGGAATGCAAAGCAATCAATTGTTTCCTCTATTGATTACATCTAGAAAGTTAGAAGCCGCCGGCGGCCATTTATTTTGCCCTAAACCTAATTTATACCCCCCTCCTTCTCCTATAAAAAGAGGGACACTTCCTCCTCCTCAAGGCATCTTGGATTTCTTTGTATTAGAATTCTGAAGCAACTGGTCTTGTAATCATCTTCTTATTATGCAATAAAGTAGATTTTAGTTCAATCATAGTTCTTTCATACTTGTTCTTGTCTCTTCATTCCGCCTTAGTTTTAATCTTCTCTTCTCCGTTCTTTAATTCTGGAGCAAGGAACCAAGAACTAAGTCATTTCATTGTCTCTAGCATAAGGATTAATCTCTTGATTTTTGGGCTAGACTATGGCTTCAGTACTTTCTTCCTCCGTCTCCCCCCTCTCCATGAGTGAGTAGTTTTCTATCGAGGCAAGGGGAATAACCCCTTAGCCATGTCTTTATCGACTTTTCCTAAAAAATGACTCTAGATGGCTTTTGAGTTTGATAACTAATTGATCTATCAAAGTAATTAATTGATTTGATCAAATGTTAATCTGGATGGATATGACCGTGGAAGTTCGGATTTAGAACAACAAACCCAATCGCATAGGAGTTTTGAAACGACCGTGGATCTTCTTCTTTTAGGATGATGAACTAAGAAGCATGAGCACCAGGACCAATGGGCTCATTTGGAGTCTGTCTTTAGTGGATTTTTATTAATTCACTTGCCTTCATCGAATTCATCATTTTTAAGGATTAGTTTACTTTTCCTTGACTAAGGTGGTGAAAACCCCTAACGCCTCGATTTCCATCTCTTGATTTAATCACCGCATACTTTTTTTTCTTTAATTCCTAGTGTTTTCATTCATATAGTTTTTCTTGTGTTAACAATAATCTTAAAATTTCCTTGTGCATTTTCTTATTCTTGTTAAGTACATTTTCTTTCTTGCATTAGTGTAATCAATCAAACCCCCAACTTGACTTTTACTTTATGTTCCAAATCTAAAAAAAAAAAATACCAAAAAACAAATAACAAGTTCTTCAAACTTTGGGTTCTAAGAACAATCTCTAAAAAGTTGTCCTGTGGGATCGACCCTTCTATACTACCCTTAAAACCAGAAGTAAAAAATGTTTAAGCTCTAGGATTAACCGTCTTAGTGATTGATATTGCAAAACGACGATTATCAATTACTCTTCTTAGCATATCCTAGAAGGATAAATGTTATACATGTGCTTTAATTCCTCACTAAATAAGTATCATGCTGACTTATCAAGTTATAGCTGAAATGCTCAGAATAAGAATATTGCTCTAATCTATTTAGACATTGATCTATCTGCTGTTAAATATATAATTCCTCTGCTCAGTGTTAATTCAATAACTACAATAATAATGTTTTGGTAGAGAGTTGTATCTCTCGCTGGGGCAATTTACAATTGTCTCACCCCCGTGAGATGCACATTTTTAGGTGGATGTGGACGAGGAGGAAGGAACCCTTCAGTGGGTGAAGGACAACAGCAGCACCAGGAATAGCAGTGAATTCTCAGGTGGAGGCACTGGCTATCAAGTTTTGTATATGTGTGAATAGAGTCCTATGTGTCGTCTTTGTACTCTCAGGTCCTCGGAGTTCGTAGTTGGTTTTAATGAATCGATCTGAGATTTTGGTTTGATGCCTCAATGTTCTTATGTTGTCTGTATACATTTTAATAGAACAATTAATTTTGTAATCCTTGAGATGAGATGATACATGATATGTACTAGTGAAACAGAATGAAATCAAATTACTTTGGTTCTTTTCGAAAGAGTTGTCCTTTGTGGATCTCTGTGAAAAAGGTTTTAATTTTTAGTTATTTTCAGTAATATGTTGCTAACGAATGCTTTCTGTTAAGTAAATTATGTCTTTGTGATCGGTGTGTCACACCCTTGGAGTGCACCTATCAGGTTTGCAAGTAAAGTGGATTTTTTTAAAGGGATGTACACTGATGAATAAAATTTCTAATATCTATCTAGATCAGCTGAAAAGAAAAGTACAACTGGAAGTGTACGTAATAGCAGGCTAACTTTGTGTTGAATCAGTAGATCAAAGTAGCACAATGGAAGAATGGTAGGTCTTGTAATCTCAAGTAAGTGGCGTATACATCTCTAGTCATTCTTTGAAAGAAGATGTGCAAAGGTTTGAAAAGGATATGGTAAACCTTCAAGTTTGAGAATCTTAACATACTATATGATAAGTTAACAAGGTGATACATAAGAAGTAGCTGACCCCTAAGATAAAAAAAAGGATAAGTATGTATAGTGCTTTTACAACTAAGAAAATATCATTTAGGCATAGGGCTAACTTTGCAGCTAGTAATGAAGAGAATAAGTTGAGTATGTGCCTTGTGCAACATATCCTATGATAAACTTTGGATGGAGGAACAATATGTTGGTCGATTCTTTTGACATTACCCTGACATCAAGGAACTATGTGAAAGTTTTATGGTGCAATGCATAAGTAACATTTATCTCCTTTCGCTTGGGATTCTGGGGGCGAAATCCTTGTTAGGGGTTTATAACTTTTAATGACCCTGACCTGGGTTTTGGGAGAACCTTGGATGTTTTTCCTAAGTAATATGATTATAACCTTGTCTTAATCTTTTTAAAAGTAATTAAGACTTAAGGAGAGCTCAAGTTTCAAGTTTAGTCATGTTTGAATGTTGTTTGAGCAATGTTTGCTTGTTTTGGACCAAAGTGCAATTTACCCAAGATAAGGGGTTATCTTGCAATATGTCACATGATGGGTGTTACCTTAGTACTTTAGCATCATGAGAGATAGCATGATGCTAAGGGGTGCCTTGTAGAAAGCCTAAATTCCAAATTGAGCTTGTATGGTTGATGTTTGTGCTTTATGTGCTAGTTTTGGTGTAGCTTGCCACTTAACCAATATATGGGGTTGATGTGCAATTTACCACCCCTAGATTGTTCCTACGTTCTCCTAGTATCATCTAGAGGAGAGAGAGAAGGGTTTTCCTTGTTTAAGTCTTGGTTGAGTGATAATACTCTTGGTGATGTTAGCACCATAGAAAGTTGAGTGCCTTGAACCCTAGTTGAGGTTATGTCGAGTTGTGAAGGGTATATGGGGTTCCTATAGGTTTATAAACCATAGGAGATGTCCCCAATCAGTTTGGAAATTTTGTAAGCATTCATTTCGGGAAAAGCACCTCAAATAAGTGAAGCCTATCGGTTTGAGACTTCCTTGAAAAAATGGTATCAGTTTGTACACAAAGTTATAAAAAGTTGTGATATCTTGTCAAGGAAGCTACCCAATGGCTGATACCTTATCCACAAGAGTTTTTCATGTCAATATAAATGAGGTTGCATGGTGTCATCATGTAATATTCTGAATTTTGAGCAAATAAAACATCTTCTATAGGGTAAGTTGTAAAAACAAGCTTCTTTGAGAATTTGTTAGTCAATTCAATTTTAATATTAAAATAATCCATTTTGATTGATTTAAAAGCTTTTATATATTGAAAATATAATTCCGGTACTTTTTTCCAAATTTAATTTGGTGGGTAAACACACAAGCAGGTAGCTGGGTGGCAAGCAAGTTACTTAAGGAGGCAAGCATGTAGCTGGGTAGCAAGTAGGTAGCTTGAGCAAACATACTACTTGGTAAAGCAAGAATCTTAGTGTCATGCTCCTCTTTTGAACACCTATCACATCCTAATGTTTGACACATATCCTACCATGTGTCAACTAATCTTTGATAGATATCTTCAAATGACACATATGCATCCATTGTGTCATATAACCACAAATTCTCTCTCTTTATAGGACACATACACATCCATGTGTCACTAAACCTACACATCATGTCTCTTTTGATGACACACATATACCCAAGTGTCATCCATATGCATTTTTCAATTAGTACCATGCTACCCTCCCACATCCCTATGAATAGAAGCCAACTCCACTCAAGTTAATTCATATTCCAAAGCTCAAGTCCTTCCATGAAAGAAAACGTCCCCCTTGCTTCTTTTTATTCTTCAAAGACAAGTAACCCTCTTCCTCTCTTTAGAAACTATAAACCTTTCCCTCTTCCACCACAATAAAGAAGTTCTTGGAGAAGATGTTGAATAGGAGAGTTACTCTGGAAACATATTCTATCACTTCCTAAGGTTTGATCACTACATGTGATTCTTAATTATCATTTTGAAATGCTAATTCTCTCTCCCCTTCATCTCATGCTATCTCTCTTTTGATAAGAATCTATTATAAGATGAAATTCTATCAAAATACTCTTGGAAATTGACCTTCTCTATCTTTAATCAATTGCAACATCACACTTCAGGGGAAGGTATGGTCCTCACTCCTTGTAATAGTTTCTTATACAATCATTAAGGGAAAGTATTATTTCATATGGTCTTCACTTCTTGACTTAATCTCTTATATGATTTTTTATAGTCTTCACTTCTTGACTTAATCTCTTGTATCACCACTAATGAAAAGTATAGTTTATTATGGTATAGTATAGTTGAGTATAATCTCATTATCATAATCCTTGATATAAACATCAATAAAAAATATGATTTAACATGGTTTAATATTGTTTAGTATGGTATTCAATTCTTATCATGACCAATGATATCAACGTAAATGAAAAGCATGATATGCATGGTTTGGCATATGATTTGTAAAGAATGGATAAATAATATACTATATACAACTATTTTATTAATAACCTAGAATAGACTTCCTTTCATTACCCTAAGATCATACAAATATTAGTTCCTATCATCCTTCAAATTGAGTTAAGATTCTTGATGATAATTAAGCATGACATTGTGCATTATAGTTCTATTCTCATTTGATTTCCCTTATTTCTCCCTATTATTTGAGTCATGTGATATTGTTGGAAAGTGGAATTCTATTAGACATTTCTAAGGTGACTAGAAGCTTGTTTCACTGATGTTTGTAGCCAGTAAAGAGGAAGGGTTATTTAATTGGTTCCGTGTTCGCACGGGAGGGCTCCCTAACCTCTTGCACGCTCCTAGCCATAGAATTGTCTGATTCAATTCCAAAATCCCACAAGTTTATATTTTAAAATTCATAGTGAAATACTCAACTAATAATTCATTTATTCATGGGTACCTTTTAACCTCATTAACTTGACTATACATCATATTGAGTTGTATATCTTTGATGATGTCCTTTTAATTCTAAACCTTATATTGGGAGATGTGTTGGTAATAGAGTCGGCATGTCTTGGCCAGGGATTGATACATTTAGGATTTGGATCTAAGTCCTTTGGGGTTTGAGATGGATGAGTATAATTCTCTACCATACTCAGGCCCACACTTGGGTTGGTCATGTAGAGTCATGCATGATCATGTTAGTAATGGGGAATAATCTCCTATAAAGATTAAGCGTGCTAATTAATGATATAACAAGTGGAACTTTGTGCAAGGAGCACCCTCATCCGATCTTAGAAAGGTGAGCGATGGCTGCATGTGGTAATCTGATTCATTTTGTATAGCATGCAGTCTGCACGAGTGGTTGGGGGTGTGTCAGGGTACTTACAGGTGGTTTGGTAACCCTAATGGCCTAAAGTCTTGGCTAAGCAAGTTTTGTGGTTGCAGGCCAGTTTCCCATGGTGAATTGACACCTTCTCTGAGAGTTATAGTTAAACTCATTTATGGAATAAGGTCTCCCACTTATTAAGATTTCTAATAGAAATACAAAAATACCACTATCAATGAATTATCTCATTATGCTCTTCAGTATAAATTTATTTTCCTTTGATATAGTTGTCATCTGAATAAATGATTAAGAATGTAACATAGTGAAATATGAAACGTGTCTTGCTAAAATAGTTTTATTTTCAATCAGCCATACTTAGACAATTGTCTAACTCTCTTTCTCCCATTTGGGATATGGAAAAAAATTCTTGCCGTAGGTTGATTATGTGGATCCAGGTGTATGGATATATCTTGTCGTAGACTATCTTGAAAGATCCTAGAAGTATTATCAAGACCATATCTAGTTTTCATGTTTAGTAGTTTTGCTAGACTATGGGTCATGTAAACATATGTACAAATTTTCTTTCAAGAAATGCTTGTGTAAATGACTATGTTATCAATATAGTTGTTTTTGGGTTGCATCTTTAATTGGTCTTGCTACTTAAATTCTATAACCCTTAGAAACCAAATTGATATGTTATGTCATTGGTTTCTGGGATGTTTTGGATTTAAATGGTATAAGAGCAACAAGATGGACTCTACACAAGATGCAAACTTTCAAAACCTTACAAATAAAAATGTAGATCGTTCATATTCTTACCTACTGGGTCTCTACAATAGGTTAGGATAGTTAAGGTATCATCCATATAATAGAAGTTTGAAGCACCCTAGACACATAAAAATCTAAAATTCATGTATCACTGAAAATAAGTACAAGTATTTTTGTTACTTTCTTGATACCACCACAAGTAGTTTCAAGATACTCTTTTATGTTGGACATGTGAATCCTTATCTAAAACTTAGTTATTCTATTATATAGATGGTTACCGGGTTAGAAGTTGAAAGTGACTGAGTAGAACCGACACCTGGGGTAATGGAATTAGTCCAAAAACTTACACAACTGACAGAAGAGATGTGGAAACAAATAAATGGCAAAAATGGAGACTCGTCAAAAATTATATCTAGTAACTCCAAGAATATAAGCATGAAGAATGTCTTATCTTTGAACCCAAGCTCTTTTCAAGGAGGAGATGATCTTGATAAGGTTGAGGTATGGATAATGGAAATTGAAGAAATTTTCAAAGTCCTTTCCTATCCTGAAGAAAGCAAAACTTCATTTGCCATCTTCAAACTGCAATATGATGCTAAAGTGTGGTGGGACAATATTAAGACCATCAAGTTCAGACATCTAGACTTTGTTCCTTAGGACACTTATAAGGAGGAATTTAATAGACAATATTTTCCTGACCATATAAAAGGACAGAAGTTCGATGAGTTTATGAATCTGAAGCAAAAGATAGAGATGAGCCTAGCTAAGCATATCACCGAGTTTAGAAGATTGAAAAAATATGCAACTGCTCTATTGATTTCTGATGATATGAGGGTTTCTAGATTTCTAACAGGTCTTTCTCCTAAATTAGAAAGCAAGCTAGTTCCCTTACAGTTGAAAACAATGGATGACATTATTAGTGTAGCATCTAATATTGAAGCATCCAATAGGCGGTTATCCAAGGAAAATTATCTCCAAGATCCATCAAATTTGTCCAAAAGAAAGTTTGCTAATAGAAGATTTGAACCCTCAGTAAAGAGGATGTCAGTTGAATGCACCAGATGCAAAAAGCTACACTCTGGATCATGCAACATGAATGACCTGCAATGTTATTTCTGTAAGCAATTTTGCTACACAAAGCCTTATTGTCCTAGACTTGGGAACAATAGCCAATTTTAGCCTAAACGTCCTAACACGATAACACCCTCTAGGAAGAATCAAGAAAGAAACCCGCCATGAAATAATCCATAAAGGAGAATTGGTATAGTAATGGCACTAAATGCTAAGGAAGAAGCATCAGACAAACTTGTGGAAGGTAATGCTTTCTATTTTCGAATTCCTTTGAGGACATTGTATGATTCTGGTGCTACACATTCATGCATCTTTAATCTTAATGCTAGAAATCTATCTTTGTCTTCTACTGCTATAGAATATGCTTTAAAAGTACAAACACCCTTCAACACTTCAATTGTTGCCAATTCTATAGCACAGAATGTACCTCTGGAAATAGAAGGGTTAACATTTCCATCTAATCTAACAATATTAGATATGATTGGGATAGATGTCATTTTGGGAATGGATTGGCTCCATACATACAAAGATCTCATAGACTGTCACCATAAAACTGTCACAATTCAAAAACTCTGGAGAAAAGGACATTTTACATTTTAGGTTTCATTGTGAAATACTCAACTAATAATTCATTTATTCATGGGTACCTTTTAACCTCATTAACTTTAACTAGACATCATATTGAGTTGTATATCTTTGATGGTCCTTTTAATTCTAAACCTTATATTGGGAGATGTGTTGGTAATAGAGTTGGGATGTCTTGTCCAGGGATTGATACATTTGGGATTCGGATCTAAGTCCTTTAAAGTTTGAGATGGGTGAGTATAATGTTCTACCATACTCAGGCCCACACTTGGGTTGGCCATGTAGAGTCATTCATGATCATGTTAGTAATGGGGAATAATCTCCTACAAAGATTAAGCATGCTAACTAATGATATTCCAAATGGCATTTTGTGAAAGGAGCACCCTCTTCCAATCTTAGAAAGGTGAGCGGTGGTTGCATGTGGTAATCTGATTCATTTTGTATAGCATGCAGTCTGCACGAGTGGTTGGGGGTGTGTCGGGGTACTTACAGGTGGTTTGGTAACCCTAGTGGCCTAAAGTCTTGGCTAAGTAAGTTTTTGTGGTTGCAGGCTAGTTGCCCAAGGTGAATTGACACCTTCTCTAAGAGTTATAGTTAAACTCATTTATGGAATAAGGTCTCCCACTTATTAAGATTTCTAAAAGAAATACAAAAATACCACTATCAATGAATTATCTCATTATGCTCTTCAGTATAAATTTATTTTCCTTTGATATAGGTGTCATCTGAATAAATGATTAAGAATGTAACATAGTGAAATATGAAAAGTGTCTTGCTACAATAGTTTTATTTTCTATCAGTCATACTTAGATAATTGTCTAACTCTCTTTCTCCCATTTGGGCTATGGCAAATTTTTCTTGCCATAGGTTGATTATGTGAATCTAGGTGTATGGATGTATCTTGTCGTAGACTATCTTGAAAGATCTTGGAAGTATTATCAAGACCATATCTAGTTTTCATGTTTTGTAGTTTTGCTAGACTATGGGTCATGTAAACATATGTACAAATTTTCTTTCAAGAAATGCTTGTGTAAATGACTATGTTATCAATATAGTTGTTTTTGGGTTGCATCTTTTAAATGATCTTGCTACTTAAATTCTATAACCATCAGGATCCAAATTGATATGTTATGTCATTGGTTTCTGGGATGTTATAGATTTAAATGATATAGAAGTAACAAGATGGACTCTACACAAGATACAAACTTTCAAAACCTTACAAATAAAAATGTAGATCGTTCATATTCTTACCTACCGAGTCTCTACAATAGGTTAGGATATTTAAGGTATCATCCATATAATAGAATTTTGAAGCACCCTAGACACATGAAAAATCTAAAATGCATGTATCACTAAAAATAAGTACAAGTATTTTTGTTACTTTCTTGATACCACCACAAGTAGTTTCAAGATACTCTTTTATGTTGGACATGTGAATCCTTATCTAAAACTTAGTTATTCTATTATATAGATGGTTACCGGGTCGGAAGTTGAAAGTGACCGAGTAGAACTGACACCTGGGGCAATGAAATTAGTCCAAAAACTTACACAACTGACAGAAGAGATGTGGAAACAAATAAATGGCAAAAATGGAGACTCATCAAAAATTATATCTAGTAACTCCAAGAATATAAGCATGAAGAACGTCTTATCTTTGAACCCAAGCTCTTTTCAAGGAAGAGATGATCCTGATAAGGTTGAGGTATGGATAATAGAAATTGAAGAAATTTTCAAAGTCCTTTCCTATCCTCAAGAAAGAAAAACTCCATTTGCCACCTTCAAACTACAATATGATGCTAAAGTGTGGTGGGACAATATTAAGACCATCAACTTCAGACATCTAGACTTTGTTCCTTGGGACACTTATAAGGAGGAATTCAATAGACAATATTTTCCTGACCATATAAAAGGACAGATGTTCGATGAGTTTATGAATCTGAAGCAATAGAAAGAGATGAGCCTAGCTAAGTATATCACCAGGTTTAGAAGACTAAAAAAATATGCAACTTCTCTATTGATTTCTGATGATATGAGGGTTTCTAGATTTCTAACAGGTCTTTCTCCTGAATTAGAAAGAAAGCTAGTTCCCTTACAGTTGAAAACAATGTATGCCATTATTAGTGTAGCCTCTAATACTAAAGCATCCAACAGGTGGTTAGCCAAGGAAAATTCTATCCAAGATCCATCAAATTTGTCCAAAAGAAAGTTTGCTAATAGAAGATTTGAACCCTCAGTAAAGAGGATGTTAGTTGAATGCACCAGATGCAAAAAGCTACACTCTAGATCATGCAACATGAATTATCTGCAATGCTATTTCTGCAAGCAATTTTGCCACACAAAGCCTTATTGTCCTAGACTTGGGAACAATAGCCAATTTTAGCCTAAACTTCCTAACATGAAAACACCCTCTAGGAAGAATCAAGAAAGAAACCCCCCACAAAATAATCCAAAAAGGAGAATTGGTATAGTAATGGCACTATATGCTAAGGAAGAAGCATCAGACAAACTTGTGGAAGGTAATGCTTTCTATTTTGGAATTCCTTTGAGGACACTGTATGATTCTGGTGCTACACATTCATGCATCTTCAGTCTTCATGATAGAAATATATCTTTGTCTTCTACTTCTATGGAATATGCTTTAAAAGTATAAACACCCTTCAACACTTCAATTGTTGCCAATTCTATAGCACAAAATGTACCTCTGGAAATAGAAGGGTTAACATTTCCATCTAATCTAACAATATTAGATATGATTGGGATAGATGTCATTTTGGGAATGGATTGGCTCCATACATACAAAGATCTCATAGATTGTCACCATAAAACTTTCACAATTTGAAAACCTAGAGAAAAGGACATTTAGTCCATGGGAAGAGAGGAGTAATAAAATGGAGTGTAGTATCTACTCATTACACTCTTGTCCATACAAGATGTATGACGATTTCATTGATGGCAGATGTATAATAGCAATTACTAATTCTATTATATGCCCATTAATGTCATATTGTAACTGTAATGGTAGAAACTCTTACTCTGCATAGTTTCTAGCTTACTTCTTCTTAGGTCCTGAAGTAGAGATTTTTATCTCTCTTTAATCTTCCTGAGATCCTCTATAAAGAGGTTATTTCCCTTTCCATCTTAATCCTCTCCATATCTTGAATGATGAAGACTTGAACCTAAGCTTGGCTTCAGAACACTTCTTGACCTTTCTTTAGTCTATGGACTTCACTCTGCTGATGATTATCACAGATTTTGTCCTTTCTTCATTCATGCTTTGGCATTAATATGCCAAGCACTTCAGATAATGGTTTGGCCAATGTTTCTCAACATTTGATAAACTGGCTATATGATTCACACAACGATTTGTAGAATCATATGTTTGGTCAACTCTTGACCTATAAAAAATCACAGTTCATCTATATGCACAATCATATTGAGCATATGATATTATACTTGATCTCCATCTGTCTGATTATACTCAAATATCGCTTTGAAGACATTATACCCTTCACATTTTACATGATTCTTAAGATGTATAACCATCAAGAGAATGCCCATGCTTCAAGTTATTTATGCAACTCATACTTCATATAGCTCAACATAAGGTTCTTAATGCCTTAGGCATCATTGGCATACTTCAAGTAAGCATCCAATTTTAGCCTTAGGCGCATTTGGAGTGGTTCTACTGGATCTGGTCTTTCAAGGACTTTAGAGTTTACACTCGCTATTGAGAACACTTTTCAAAGGTCCCAAACCATGTAATAGTCACCGACACACTCTCCCACCACTAGTCACTTTTCTATAGTTGGCTTTCCCTCACTGTTCCTCCCTAGACGGATAGAACTTGCTTGGGCTCTCTCGGTTACCACAACCAGAGAGGACAACAACTTTGCAGAGCAACTGATGTTCTGCGTTGTGTGTTATAAGAATCCCCCTATACCCCTCTATTTATAGTAGAGGGTAGGGTCAGGGTTCCCAGTCTGTATGGGAGTAGAAGGGTCCAGATTTTCCATGAACTGATTGCACTGTGGCAGGCAAACTGATCAGTTCACAACTGAACCGGTCATTTGGGTAGGTGAGATGATCGGTTCATAACTGAACTGGTCCTTTCGGTAGGTGAGACAATAGGTTCACCCAGTGAACAGGTCGTTTCACTTCCCAGACTTGCCCACAATTGACTTTCCTTATTCGTTTCTAATTAATGCAAAGATTAATTCTTATCCCAATCCAATTGAACAAGTGAAACGAGGATATTTTCTCATGAACCGGAATCCCAACACATGCTCATTTGGTCCATGTGAACCAATGTCTTCACTAGAGTGAACCATTCATCTCACTGACCATGATTCGATCGGTTCACCCAGTGAACTAGTCAGTTGATGGTCCAGGTTGTGCAAAACTCAGTCAATGCAGTTCTCAATCAATCCGACACTCTAATCAGTTGGTTCAACACTTGAACTTAATGATTTTGAGTCAAGTCTATTGATTGAATGTTTAATTGAGTACCTAAACACTTTAATAATCAATCTAAACATCATTCATGGATAAACTCCTCTTCCAAGTTAATCCTATGTGTGTGACCCTATAGGTTCCATTTCACATTAGAAGTGCATGTCCATAACTAACTTATGACATCACAAGCAAGAAGTGGTGCCTAGACACACATCAGTGCTACCCAAGTGAAAAGGAAAGTTGGAGAACAACTTTCAAACTAAAATTTGTTATTGGTGTTACAATGAATGTATAGTTCCTTTGTCGGTGATATCCAGATTGAACTCAAGGCATGGACTTGTCATCCTCTACAAACATTCAATCCATGTTTCTTGATTCAGAGTAGACTGTCTGAGATATATGTAAGCTCAATATCATATATTGACTTACATGTGCATGGCCATGCATTTCTCAGTCTCACTCCTCAAGTGGCCAAGATATCACACTCCCTTAGGAGGGACAAATCCCATATCTATTACTCACATTCATGTCCCCATGTGTCAAAGTTAGCCAATCATCACTGTAATAACAACCCATGTTTTAGGATTGTGTTTGATGATGTCAGAGTGTACTCAACCACATGTGATGAGTGTAGTGATTTGTGGTCTAAGAACCACAGTCACCACCAATACTATAAGAGATGATCCTGACTAACCATGTGTGGTTTCCATGCATCACTCTTACGGTGGGTCTGTCTGATACACTATTCTCTAACATGTATTTGTGTACTTGGTTTTATATCATATATCATGATTGATGATATTTTGTCATCAACCAACACAAACTCTAGTCTTCTATGATATTTATGTCTATGGTTATTTCCACAATAAAAACTGACTAGGGACATAACAAGAATGTATACTCTTAACATCTATATGATCTCATTGTTCACATCCTTAACCTGAAGACATATGTCATTAAGTAATATGATTCTTTAGACATCTAACATGTTATATCATTATCTCAAAAAAATTAAACATATAGACGGAAATTTCCTTTATTATTATCAAATCAAGTATCACATGTCGCATTGCAATCATCATATGATTGTCTCTCTAGGCATACTATGCCAACAAGTATACCCTAAAGAGGGTCAAGTCAATACAACAAGTCAAAGTTGGATCTATTGTTTTAGCAAGGATGAAAAAGAAACTTGTACTACTTATACGAGAAAGGTAGTACCTTATGTTGATAATCAGTTAATGATAATTGATGAGAGTAATAAAGTATGATTGAATACTTATAGCAATGAATTAAACTCCTAGATGTGAGGGGTTATTAATTAGGGTTCAGTTATTGAATAAAACTCTAAACACCCTAATAGGTTACAGTAGAAGTCCTAACCCTAATTATGAAAGGGTTGTAACTTGATTGATAGATTATCTATAATACAACTGAATGTGAAGAGAATAATATAAGCTCTTAGAAATGAGGAGTTATGATCTAGGGATGATGATTGAATATAACCCTAGAAAACCCTAATCAGTTGAAAAGAGAAACCCTAACCCTAATCACAAAAGGGAATGTAACTTGAAATGGCATGATAATAATATTTAGTGGTTACCATGAATGCCTTTGATTATAGCCAAGTAAGGGATATAGTGGTTATAATGAATTATAGCTTGATTATGCCTCATGAGACCTATGGAATAATAGTTTCACAGAAAGAATGTATATAGGTCTGATGATCTGGAAAAAACATAATTGCCTAAAAGGTGATGTGCCATTCAATGGTGAGTTTAAGGGATTGATATCCCATGACGAAAATGATAGGGTAACATAGAGGTGTTCTAATTGTTAAAGAATCTTAGACAATATGATATACCTTTCATTTTATTATATTAGTAAATTGATTAAGGGGATTATTTTGTTATAGCATGGTGCTGACATTTAAATTGATATCTCTTTTATCATGAAACCTTATTCATGCAAATGTTTTGAGATAATAAGCATAGCCAACTATGGGCAATGATGATGTGACATTATGTAGATTGAATGGGTCTTGTGAGCCATGCGTAATACTTGAACAACATGTATAATGTTTATGTAGATCTTATGATCTAGAATTGGTTGTAGCCTAATGGGAGGTGATATTGTTCAATAGTGAACTAAGAAAATTGAAACCCCGTAGTATGTGATAATCAAGTATATGGGTCTGATGACCTAGAGATCATTTTTTCCTGGTAAGAGGTGACATTGTTCAAGGATGAACTGAGGGTTTGATACCCAAAACATGTGATCATGATGAAAATATTTACGGGATGAGATTTCCAGTAATATGTTCAAGGGATTGAGATTTCAGGATAAATGTAACAAGATATGTTCCAATTGATACAGATTTCTTGAAAATATATGTCACACCTTTCTATGTAGCCTTTATTTACTATTCATGCTTGTAACTTGATTGATGCTAAAAGATGTTGTAATGCACTTAATCTATCAAGTAAACTAAAAATGTAGTTGTTATGGCCATAGATCCATTCAGTGTCAGGATTTGCTGAATGGTGAAACGAGTTTAACTCATAGCACATATTATTGAATATGTGTGGTACAAAATTGTATCTTGAATTTATAGGATTGGCTTCGATCCATTTCCTTAAAGAGTATGGTTGAGGCCATAGATATAATACAAAATAAGAGTATGGTTGAGGCCATGACTCAATATATATAAGTAGGATTGATTGAAGGGCATATTGATGTTTCATTTCAAAGAAATGACCTTTGATGGAAATGCATATGTCTCATCAACTACACTTGATAGTTAAAGAGACAAATGTGTGTGACACATGTAATGAATGACATGATAAATCAAACTTGAATGCCTATAGCATAGTCATCTGTAGTGCATAAATGAGAATTGCATTTCTAGAAATCCATATGATGGTTATCTAGACTCATTCTGGTTATTGAGCTAATAGATACATGATAATCTCATTTATTGTGCAATATGACAAAGGTTATTCACAAGATGTAGTAAGAGAATGATTATTCTATTAAGGATTATACATATTGATGTATATAGACCTTTTAGAATAAATGCTAAAGGTAATCAATAGTACTTCAATATATTTACTGATGACCTCAATAGATATGGTAGTTTGTATTTAATACAAACATGAATCTCTTGAAGTGTTCAAGGAGATCATAAATGAAGTACATCAAGCTTGGTATAAGTAATAAATTTTGATATGATCGGTATGGAAATACTTTGAACCAAGAGTTTGAGAACCTTCCAGGAGATCATGATAATGTATCATGATGGACTCCACCTGAAACACAATGATAGTGTATCATGAGAAGTATATCAGAAAGAAGGAATCACACCTTGATAAGACAGAGTGTGAATGCCATCTAAACTTCAAATTTCCTTTTGGGCACATGCTTAACACTAAAACAATGTTCCATTAGTTCAAAAGACACCATATGAGATATAAAATGGGAAGTGTCCCGATATGTCTTTATAAATATTAGGATTGATAGCCTAAATAAGAAAATTATTTCTTAAAAGGTTTTGTCCACAAACCGAGTAAATGTTATTTTGTTGAATACTACTTTGATATCCAAATCCAATAACAAAGGTGTTTTGGATGGATGCATTCCTAGAGGAGAACCTAGTTCTAAAGGAATCAGTGGGAGAGAAAAGTAGAACTCGAAATGTTCGAGACAAATGAGAAAAACATTGAACTTAAAGAGGTACAACGGGAATAAAGAGAATCACAAAATGTTGTGGAATCTCAAAGTTCCTTAAGTAACACACATAACTCATGGTTCTAGTAGAACACGCCTAGAGCTTGAATGATATATGATATCTTATGGAAAGAAGGCAGTGAGTTGATCATATGATGAGTCAACAGTCTACCTAGAAGCTAATGAGAGACAGAAACTGAGATATGGCTTGAAGCCATGAAATCCAAGATGGACTCCATGTACATCAACAAAGTATGACCTTGGTTGATCCACATGAAGGGGTAAAACCCATAGGGTACTTTTGGGTCTTCCAAAAGAAGACTAACATGGAGGGTAATTTGGTTGCAAAGAGTTTATAACAATTTCATGGTGTTGAGCATGATGAAATCTTTTCAATAGTTACCAAGGATAAATCCATCAGGATAATGCTTGCTATTATATCTTAATGGAAATAAAGTCCATGAAGTTGCATAGATCAATCTTTGTATTGAAGTGGGAACCTCAGAACTGGGATCTTCTATTTGACAAGATAGTCAAAGAGTTTGACTTGAGCCAAAATAAAGAAGTAATGTGTGATTACAAGAATATAGTGGGAGCATATTTATATTCCATATATTGATGGGGAACAACATCCTTATACTGCAAATATTAAAACCTGGCAACAAAGTGCATTCTAAAGTTTTAAAAGAAGCATCATATGTGATAGGAATCAAGATCTATAGAGACAGATCATGAGGGCTTCTTGACCTAAGAAAGAGAACATACATTGGCAAGATGTTGAAAGGGTTCAACATGATGAGAGAAAACTTTCGCATGTTTTATGGAGTTAGTCTCTCAAGAGCCAAGTATCCCAACTCTTATGAAGAATAAGGAACACATGTATGGATTCCATATGCATTCACAATTGTATCTATCAAGTATGAACTCATCTAATTATCTTGTATGTATTGGACATGACAAGAAAATATGAACTAATTATCTTGTATGTATTGGATATGACAAGAATATACAAACTCATCATCTTGTATGTGTTGAACATGACAAGAAGATATGAAATCCATTTATTTTGCATGTATTGGACATGACAAATGGATATCTATCGAACTCTAGTAAGAGTTATTGTAATACCATGAAGGACATCTTTATGCACTTGTGAAGTACTAAAAGAATTAGTTCTTTAGTTATGGTAATAAGGAAGAGTTGGGTGTAAAGAGTTACACCGATGCAAGATTCCAAAATGACAAAATTGTGTTTGACCTTGGAATAAGAATTTTTAGTTGGAAATGTTCCAAACATAAGACAATTGACTGATTCTACAATAAGAAGTTGAGTACCTTATTGTTACAAACACTATAAAGGATACTATATGGATCTAGAAGTTCATGTGAATGAACTTATATAAGGTTCTGACCATTGGTGACTCAGTAGTAATATTGTGACAACAATGGAGCTACTGGCTAGGCAAAGGAATTTCATATAGCATACTACAACACTTCCATCTCATATGTGTTGTCGTACAATGAGGGGATGTAAAACATGTAATATACCGACTTGAAGCAAATGTTGCTTACCCGCTATAAAAGAACTTGTACAGTAGAAACATGATGGACATGTTAAGATCACTTGTAATATGATTCATGGGTGATTGGCTCTAAGTGCAAGTGGGAGTATGTTGGTATAGTATGCCCAGGGATCCAATCATATGATGATTGCAATGAGGCATGTGATACTTGATTTGATAATAATAAAGGCAATTTCTATCTATATGTTTAATTTGTTTTGAGATAATGATATAACCTGTTAGATGTCTAAAGAATTGTATTACTCAATGACGTATGTATTTAGGTTAAGGACCAGAACAATGAGATCATACAGATGTTAAGAGTATACATTCTTTTTATGTCCCTAGTCATTTGTTATTATGGAAATAATCATAGACATAAATAACACAAAAGACTAGAGTGTGTGTTGGTTGATGACAAAATCTCATCAGTCATGATATATGATATCAAACCAAGCACACAGATACATGTTAGAGAATAGTGTATCAGACAGACCCATCGTAAGAGTGATGCATGAAACCACACATGGTTAGTCAAGATCATCTCGTATAGTATTGGTGGTGATTATGGTTCTTAGACCTGAAATCACTACACTCATCACATGTGGTTGGGTACCCTTTGACATCATCAAACACAGTCCTAAAACATGGGTTGTTATAACGATGATGATTGGGTGACTTTGACACATGGGGACTTGACTGTGAGTGATAGATATGGAATTTGTCCCTCCTAAGGGAGTGTGATATCCTGGCCACTTGAGGAGTGAGATTGAGAAATGCATGGCCATGCACATGTAAGTCAATATATGATATTGAGCTTACATATATCTTAGGCAGTCTACTCTGAATCAAGAAACATGGATTGAACATTTTTAGAGGATGACAAGTGCATGCCTCGAGTTCAATCTGGATATCAGTGACAAAGAAACTATACATTCACTATAACACCAATAGTAGATTACAGGTTGAAAGTTGTTCTCTAACTTTCCTTTGCACTTGGGTAGCACTAATGTGTGACTAGACACCACTCCTTGCTTGTGATGCCATAAGTTAGTTATGGACATTCACTGCCAACGTGAAATGGAACCTATAGGATCACAAACATAGGATTAACCTAGAAGAGGAGTTTATACATGAATGATGTTTAGATTGATTACTAAAGTGTTTAGGTACTCAATTAAACATTCAATCAATAGAATTGACTCAAAATCATCAAGTTCAAGTGTTGAACCAACTGATTAGAGTGCCAAATTGATTGAGAACTACATTGACTAAGTTTCGCACAACCTGGACCACCAACCAACCGGTTCACTGGGTGAACCAATCGGCTCATGGTTAGTGAGATGAACGGTTCACTCTAGTGAACCGATCGGTTCACATGGACCAAACGAGCATGTGTTGGGTTTCACGGTTCATGAGAAAAGATCCTCATTTCACTTGTTCAATTCGAATGGGATAAGAATTAATCTTTGCATTAATTAGAAATGAACAAGGAAATTCAATTGTGGGCAAGTCTGGGAAGTGAAATGACTGGTTCATTGTGTGAACTGATTGGCTCACCTACCCAACTAACCGGTTCAGTTATGAACCAATCACCTCACCTACCCAAATGATCGGTTCAGTTGTGAACTGATCAGTTTGCCTGTCGTAGTGCAATCAATTGATGGAAAATCTAGACCCTTCTACTCCCGCACAGACTGGCAACCCTGACCCCGCCCTCTACTATAAATATAGGGGTACATGGGGCTTCTTAAAACACACAACTCAGAACAACAATTACTCTACAAAGTTGTTTTCCTCTCTGGTTGTGGTAACCAAGAGAACCCAAGCAAGTTCTACTTGTCCAGGGAGGAACAATGAGGGAAAAACAACTACAGAAAAGCAACTGGTGGTGGGAGAGTGTGTCAACTAGTATGTCGACAGAAGGGGAAAAATCCTTCCAGTCTATCCCTCATGACGACTAGAGTTCCCGGTGGTCCGTGTGGAATATCTATAGAGGTGGGAGATTTCTACCGCTCAGGAGGACAACTGTCAACCGCAGTTTGGGTCAAGGCCAGGAGCTTCACAGACACCGTTGAAGACTAGGTGGTTGAAGGCCACACTAGTTTTAAGGTATTGTCACTGAGCAAGCCTCGGGACCAGGTATAACTCACTAAACCATCTTTCCTATTGCATAGTTGTTGACGGGATCTGCTGGTTATGGATTTATGGTTAAATAAAAAATTTATTTCCGTTGTCTGTTCCATCCCACAAAACCCAACAATACTAGTCTACACTTTTCAAAGTATATCCATCTAGTTACTTTAAAGTATATCCATTGATTATATTCAAGGTGTATCGACCTACACTCATCAAGGTGTTTCGTCCTAGGTGTATCATTCTACATGTTACACCTTGTGTCAGCCTAGACACGTGTTTGTGTCAGCCAAAGTACCATTAATTGTATCGGCCAAAGCATGTCAATTGGCATTGGTTTAGAGATGCTTGAGAAGTTATATCGACTACAGTGTGCTTTAGGGTATCGACCACCCTATCTCATTATGTATCGGCCATAACAACTCATTATGTATCGGCCATATCAACCTATTATGTATATCTGCCACACCATCTACTTAGGGTATCAGTCACTCAACCAATTAGTGTGTTGGTCTCGTCATCTACTAGGGTATCAACCTAGCTTATCCCTTTGATTATTAGCCACTCAATCTAATAAGATATCAGCTACACCATTAGCTAGTGTATCAGCCACATAGCACATTATGGGATTTCAACCTCTAGGGTTTGAGTTATAACGGATGAACCCTTGTTCAATACTTTAGTTCCCTCACCAACTGACCTTACCATTAATTGGTGTATTAGCCAAGGCTTTAAAGAGTATATTTCCCCCATCTTCACATGATGTATCAGGCTAGAGGGTGTCAGATTGTGAGTGTATCAGATTACTAGGGTTAGAGTTGGCCATGGGCCTCCAAACTCAACTAAGACATCATATTTTGATATCCCATCTTCACTAGACATCTCCTTGGTTATGGAAAGTTAGTGCCTTTGAAGAATATTTTTAAGAGCATCTAACATATCGGCCTAACAACATCATATTTCTTTAAAGCATCTCAAGTCATAATGGCCATTCATGTTATGTTGCAAGTATGTATGTGTCAACTTAAATATCTTCTAGATTTTGTCTTTCCTTATTCTTAATCTTAGATGATAGGTTAAACAACTAAGAGGATAGTAGTTCTACTCATGTAACAAACCAAAAGGCTAGGAGTTCATATGTATCAGTCTCCATACTTATACCCTTGTATCGGGTTAGGCTTTCCCACAAACCAATATCGGTTTGTGCATATTGGTTTCATCATCTTCAAGCTCAAACTCTTCATCCATAACTACTCTAGTTCATGGACAACAGCCCTATATATTCATTAGAACTCAAAGAAACATCATTCAAATAAGAAAATAAAAGTAGAAAAGGAATCACCAAGTATTGCATGATAGGAATTGAATAATAATAAAATTGGGTTCAAGTTATATAACCCAACTCAAAGTCACCACTAAAGCTTCAAGCTTCCAAGCTCCACATTCCCAAGGTTGAATATGACTTATCAAGAGTCCAATTCTTGATCATAACACCTTTATATGAAAGGTGATGCCATAGTAAGGAACTTGGTAAAGAAGGAAAGAAAGAAAGAATCATGGTTCGAGTAGCATAGTCCATCCAAGGAAAGAGATAACCATGGCTTTACCTTGGGAAAGTTGCTCGGTCTTCCTCTTCCTCCTTGAGCTCCTAGGGTCGTCCACCAAGCAAGAGATGGTAAAGAAGTTGAAAGGTTTACTGGGAGGTGAAAAGAGGGGTATATATAGTTAAAGCTCATGAAAGAGAGTATATGCTAGGTGTCATCATCATATGTACACGGGTGACACATACCCATATATGGTGTGTAACGTCCCAAAAACCAATGACATAACATATCAATTTGGTTTCTGAGGGTTATAGAATTTAAGTATCAAGACCAATTAAAGATGCAACCCAAAAACAACTATATTGATAACATAGTCATTTACACAAGCATTTCTTAAAAGAAATTTGTACATATGTTTACATGACCCATAGGTCTAGCAAAACTACAAAACATGAAAACTAGATATGATCTTGATAATACTTCCAGGATTTTTCAAGATAGTCTATGATAAGATACATCCATACACATGCATCCACATAATCAACATATGGTAAGAAAAGTTTGCTATATCCCAAATGGGAGAAAGAGAGTTAGACAATTGTCTAAGTATGGCTGATAGAAAATAAACTATTGTAGCAAGACACTTTTCATATTTGACCATGTTACATTCTTAATCATTTATTCAGATGACAACTATATCAAAGGAAAATAAATTGATATTGAAGAGCATAATGAGATAATTCATTGATATAGGTATTTTTGTATTTCTTTTAGAAATCTTAATAAGTGGGAGACCTTATTCCATAAATGAGTTTAACTACAACTCTTAGAGAAGGTGTCAATTCACCTTGGGAAACTGACCTACAACCACAAAAACTTGCTTAGACAAGACTTTAGGCCATTAGGGTTATCAAACCACCTGTAAGTACCCTAGCACACCCCCAACCACTCGTGCACACTGCATGATATACACAATGGATCATATTACCACATGCAGCCACCAGTCTCCTTTCTAAGACCAGAAGAGGGTGTTCCTTGCATAAAATGCCACTTGGAGTATCATTAGTTATCATGCTTAATCTTTGTAGGATATTATTCCCCATTATTAACATGATCATGCCTGACTCTACATGACCAACCCAAGTGTGGGCCTGAGTATGGTAGAGCATTATACTCATCCATCCCTAACTCCAAAGGACTTAGATCTGGATCCCAAATGTATCAATCCCCAGTCAAGACATGTCGACTATGTTACCAACACATCTCCTAATATAAGGTTTAGAATTAAAAGGACATCATCAAATATATAAAACTCAATATTATGGATAGTCAAATTTAATGAGGTTAAAAGGTAGCCTAGAATAAATGAATTATTACTTGAGTATTTCACTATGAAACCTAAAATATAAACTTGTGGGATTGTGGAATTGAATCAGACAAATCTATGGCTAGGATTGTGCAAGATGTTAGGGAGTCCCCCCCTGTGAACATAAAACCAATTAAATAACCTTTCCTCTTTACTGGCTAGAAGCATCAGTGAAACATGATTCTAGTCACCTTAGAAATGTCTGATGGAATTCCACTTTCCAACAAATATCACATGTCTCAAATAATAGGGAGAAATAAGGGAAATCAAAATGAGAATAGAACTCTAATGCACAAAGTCATGGTTAATTATCATCTAGAATCTTAACTCAATTTTGAAGGATGATAGGAACTAATATTTTTATGATCTTAGGGTAATGAAAGGAAGTCTATTCTAGCTTATTAATAAAATAGCTATATATAGTATATTATTTATCCATTCTTTACAAAGCATATGCCAAACCATGCATATCATGCTTTTCATTTAGGTTGATATCATTGTTCATGATAAGAATTGAATACCATACTAAACAATATTAAACCATGTTAAATCATACTTTTTATTGATGCTTATATCAGGGATTATGATAATGAGATTATACTCAACTATACTAAACCATAATAAATTGTACTTTTCATTAGTGGTGGTATAAGAGATTAAGTTAAGAAGTGAAGACTATACGAAATCATATAAGAGATTAAGTCAAGAAGTGAAGACCATACGAAATCATAATTTCCCTTGATGATTATATAAGAAACTATTACAAGGAGTGAGGATCATACCTTCCCCTGAAGTGTGATGTTGCAATAGATTAAAGATAGAGAAGGTCAATTTCTAAGAGTATTTTGACAAAATTTCGGATTATAATAGATTCTTATCAAAAGAGAGATAGCCTAAGATCAAGGGGAGAGAGAATTAGCCTTTAAAAATGATAATTAGGAATCAAATGTAGTGATCAAACCTTAAGAAGTGATAGACTATGTTGCTAGAGTAACTCTCCTATTCAACATCTTCTCCAAGAAGAACTTATTTATTGTGGTGCATGGGGGAAAGGTTTATGGTTTCTAAAGAGAGGAATATGGTTACTTGTCTTTGAAGAATAAAAAGAAGCAATAGGGACGTTTTCTTTCATGGAATAACTTGAGCTTTGGAATATGAATTAAGTTGAGTGGAGTTGGCTTCTATTTATAGGGATGTGGGAGGGTAGCATGATCCTAATTGCAAAATGCATATGGATGACCCTTGGGTATATGTGTGTCATCAAAAGAGACATGATGTGTAGGTTTAGTGACACATGGATGTGTATGTTTCCTATAAAGAGAGAGAATTCGTGCTTATATGACACAATGGATGCATATGTGTCATTTGAAGATATCTATCAAAGATTAGTTGACACATGGTAGGATATGTGTCAAACATTATGATGTGTTAGGTGTTTGAAAGAGGAGCATGACACTAAGCTTCTTGATTTACCAAGTAGTGTGTTTTCTCAAGCTACCTACTTGCTACCCAGCTACATGCTTGCCTCCTTAAGCAACTTGCTTGCCACCCAGCTACCTGCTTGTGTGTTTACCCACCAAATTAAACTTTGGCAAAAAGTACCACAATTATATTTTCAATATATTAAAGCTTTTAAATCAATCAAAATAGATTGTTTTAATAGTAAAATTTAATTTACTAACACATTCTCAAAGAAGCTTGTTTTTACAACTTATCCTAAAGAAGATGTTTTATTTGCTCAAATTTCAAAATATTACATATACTACCCCTAAAAGAAATTTGTGTCCTCAAAAATTCTAAATCTTACCAAAAAGGTATGTATACTTCTTTTGTATTTTGGATTCAAGCTCCCATGTTGCTTCTTCCAATCTATGATACTTCCATAGAACTTTGACAATAGATATGCTTCAATTTTGAGTTGTTGTTCCTTATGGTCTAAAGTACAAATGGGGATTTCTTCATATGTCAAATATGTTTGTATTTCCACTAGTTCAATATGGATGACATGAGATTCATCATGTATGTATCTCTTAAGAAGGGATACATGAAACACATTATGAAGATTGTAATAAAGAAAAGGAAGATTTAGTCGGTATGCCTGACTTCCAACTTCTCCAATGATTTCAAATGGTCCAACATATCTTGGACTAAGTTTTCCTTTCTTTCCCCATATGGACACTCCTTTTGTAGGTGATATCTTAACATAGACCAAATCACCAGTCTTGAATTTGACTTCTCTTCTTTTTGTGTCAGCATATTGTTTCTGTCTATTCTGAGCTATTTGTAGTCTTTTGCATATTAATTTTACTTTTTCAGCACATTTATGCACCATATCAGGTCCTAAGACCTTATCTTCTCCCACATCATCCCAATAGATTGGTGACCTACAAGGTCTTCCTTATAATGCTTCATAAGGAGCTATTTGGATGCTAGCTTCGTATCTATTGTTATAAGAGAATTTTTCCAAAGAAATATGTTCTTCCCAACTTCCCTTCCAATCTAATATGCAGGCTCTCAACATGTCTCCTAAAATTTGTATTACTCTTTCAGACTTCCCATCAGTTTGAGGATGAAAGTGTATTGAAGTTCAGTTTTGCTCCTAGAGAATCATGGTTCTGCCTCTAAAACTTGGATGTAAAACGAGAGTCTCTATCAGAGGTTATAGAGATAGGTATGCCATGTAATATGACAATTTCATTCATGTATAGTTCAACTATACTATCCATTGAACTAGTTATCTTCATAGGAAAGAAATGGGCTGATTTTGTCAATTTGTCTACAATCACCCATACAGGATCACTTCCTTTCTTGGTTTTTGGTAGACTAGTGACAAAGTCCATAGTTTTGTGCTCCCACTTCCATTCTAGTGGTTTCAAAAGACCCCCAGGCCTCTGACGTTTAACTTTTATTTGTTGGCAATTCAAACATCTAAGGGCATATTCACCTATTTCTTTCTTCATGTAAGGCCACCAAAAATTCTTGTATATATTGTTATACATTTCAGTTGTTCCTGAATGGATATTACATCTTAATAAATGTGCTTCAGCAAGAATCTTCTTCTTTAACTCTGGATCACTTGGTACCCAAATTTTATTGTCAAACCATATCCCCCCTTCTTTGTTAAGATTCAATCAAGACTTAGTCTTTTCTGTCTCCTTGTTCATGTTTTCATACTCACAATTACTTTTTTGTGCTTGTAGGATTTCATCTTTTAGTTGTGACTTTATCTAGAAAGTATCTATCCAAATAGTTTCTTTTTCTATGGTTGGTCCCCATGTTGTCATTTCCTCTGTCATCTTCCATTCTTGAATAATCATAGCTACTATTGATAATACTTTCTTTCTACTTAGAGCATCTGCTAGGACATTTGCTTTTAATGGGTGATAAGAAATATTGAAGTCATAGTCTTTTAGGTATTCCATCCACCTTCTTTGCCTTAGATTAAAAACTTTTTGAGTCATGAGATATTTAAGACTCTTATGATCTATAAATATTTCAACTGGTACTCCATAAAGGTAGTGACACCATACTTTTAGGACATGTATGATGGCATCTAGTGCCAAGTCATGTGTAGGATAATTCATTTCATGGGGCTTAATTGTCTAGATGCATAAGCTATGACCCGGTCATCTTGCATGAGTACACAACCTAGCCCAATTTTTGATGCATCAGAGTATATGACATATGACTTACCATCTTGTGGTAATGTCAAAATTGGATTAGAAACTAGTCTATTTTTGATCTCTTGAAAACTCTTTTCACATTCTTATGTCCACTTCAAGGATACCCCTTTCTTTGTTAACTTGGTCATAGGATTGGCAAGCTTAAAAAAATCTTTTATGAATCTTCTATAATATCTCGCTAGTCCACGAAAACTTCATATTTCAGTTATAAACACATGACATTCCCAATTCATCATTGAATCAACTTTTTGTGGATCCACTGATATGCCTCCAGAAGATATGACATTTCCTAGAAAGTTAACTTTTGTCATCTAGAATTCACATTTAGACAACTATGCATACATTTGGTGTTTTTTCAAGGTTTCTAAAACTATTCTCAAGTGTTTTTTTGTGATCCTCTTCATATTGAGAATATATCAGAATATCATCAATGAATACTATAACAAATGTGTCCAGGATGTCTTAGAAAACTCGATTCATTAGATCCATGAAAGTTGCAGGGGCATTAGTCAACCCAAAAGACATGACTAAATATTCATAGTGCCCATATAGAGAACATTCTATGTGTGGTATCTCTATAGAGAAGAGACTCTATACGCTAGGCTAGCTAAAATGTAGATTGACTCAAATGTCAGTGCCACTCTCATACTGACTGGGGAAGATGAGGTCGCAGATTTCAGCTCTTCCATAGACCTATATGGAACTGATGCTAGCTTCACAGTGGTCAATTGGAGATGAAAGGTATATTCCCATCCCCACAAGGCATAAGAAGGATTGTTTAAAGATATAATCAGCCGTGTAACATATTTGTTTAAGGATCAAATACAAAAGCATTGGTTGAAGCCTTGCTTTGTTTTTATACTATTTAGATTATAACAGTTATACATGTTCTTCATATTCCTTTTAAAAGTTTTTAATGATCTACTTCTTAGTTGTAGATAATTGAACTAATGAGATATTGAGATTTCTCTATCCTGTATATGATCAGCAATTATACATATTTATTTCAATAATGGTTTGTTCTGCTCTCTTTCATAAAAGTTTAACTATGATAATAACAATGTTGGCAGAGACTTATATCTCTTGTTGGGACTTGTTGTCTCAACTCATGGGTTCTACAACTTTTTAGGTGAATGTGTACAAGAAGGTAGTGATTGTATAGCCGAGAATGTGAAGCACCAATAGGATTAGCAGTAACAAGTCAGGTTGAGTGTGTTTTTATGAGTCTAATAGAATAGAGTCTTATGTATCGTCCATGTACTCTCAGGTCCTTGGGAGATAGTTTTCTTATCTAATTTTATGATCGACCTAAGATTTGAGATTTTATCTAGAAATGCCTTGATGTATGATGTTTCTTTTGTGTACATTTTTTATAAAGCAACGATTGTCTCATATCCTTGCTATATGAAGGAATGATATATGTATAAGTTGACAATGATGTTTATGTAAAATGGACTTGGACCTTTTGTGAAAATTTCCTGGCAGTGTGGAAAAATGGTATAAAAATTTTAGTGTTTTTTGGGTAATTCATAGTTAATGGTTGTTTTGGTGAGGTTTTGCTTGATGATTGTTATCGTTTTATAGCAGTTGTCACAAGTTTGGTATCAGAGCTATAGGCTTGTTGAGTCTACAGGGACATAGGATTAAGGTTTTTGAGTCTAATCTAAGTGTCCTCCAGTATTTCTAATAGTGGCTTCTACTTATGCAGAAGAAAGTATAAATCCTAAGGATGTCTGGAGAACATGAGGAACATATTATTGAAAGCAGTACCACTGTACTAGTAGAAGGTGTGAGGGATCAGGAAAGAGGAGAACGAGTGCCTGAGAATCCCCAGGTGGATCAGTCTATGTTAGAAAATCCTTCTTTTCATG
Organism: Alisma plantago-aquatica; assembly: GCA_963693085.1. Lineage (NCBI taxonomy): Eukaryota > Viridiplantae > Streptophyta > Magnoliopsida > Alismatales > Alismataceae > Alisma > Alisma plantago-aquatica. The sequence continues at coordinate 514,759,426 of OY856410.1, read as the reverse complement.
CTCTTGTTGGGCAGGTTATGACGACAGTTCTTCATATAGTGGATGGGAAACTAGCATTACCACCTAGGGCACCAGTTCCTAATACAGAATTTTTGAGTTTTAGTAAGCCCTCTAAACAGACATGACAAGTTAAAACAATGAAAAATGTGGGAAAGGATAAAATATGGCAAGAAAACAAAACCTGCTACCAGTGTAGATAGGTAGGATAGCTGAGGAGGCAATGCCTAAGAAGGGACAATGAACTGAGTATTAAGGAAATGTTTGCACAATGTCACGGACAGTTGACTTATAGCTCTAAAAAGCTAAAGTTTTCTGTGCCACCAGTATGACAAACCTCTAGTGCACCTGGGCAGTGGTCGTCAAGTAAGGGCAAAGGTTCTAACTTTCCACCTATAAAGGCTTTTGACTTAGCCTCTACATCAGTAACAAGACCATCCAGACAAGGGTGCGAGATTAGGACATGTTTAAAATGCAGACAAAGTGGGCATATTAGACCCTTTTGTCCAAGGAGAGATGTTGAGATGGCTCTACAGTCTAGGTCAACTCAGTAGGTAGTCCAGAAGTCACAGTCCAATAGTACCAAAAGGCAAAGACAACGAAGGGAAATGATTAGATTTCATGTTGTGAGTCAACCAGAGATGGTATATGACCCGCAAGGGGTATCAAGTCAGATAGAACTTTTTCGTTCTGAATTGTTTCTCCTTACTTTACCTATTAATTACAAGAGGAATAGTTTTTGTTTGAATTTATTTTTGTTAATCCATGGAGACATGAGAAAAGATGAAGAGGATTAGAATATATAATTGGTTCAATATTCTCTAAATTGTTTTATAATTTCTTATGCCTATATAAAGAGTAAGAGGTATAAAAGAGATATCTGGAAAGAACCTAAAATACTAAGTATTACAATTTAAAAGAGATGTTTAAGGTAAGAGACATGGTATAAAATGAAGTGCATGCTACCTAATCTCAGTATTTAAATACCATGGCCAGGAATTCAATTACTGAAGACAAGGTAAGTATGGAACTTTTAGATTACTATATTTCTTATTACTCTGATCAAGTAGTCATTTTGATGTAATATAAAGAGAAATATGAAATCAAAAATGTGGCATAGAGATTCTTATCACATTCTAAAGTGGAAATTGAGTTAATCTCAGACCAACATATGAAAAGAAGAAAGTATAAAATGTAATCATCATGAGATATAAAAAGGAAACAAAGAAGATAATCTCTACTCAATAAAGAATATGAAGAGAACAACAAATCCTTGTGGTAACACAAGGAAATGTTCAAAGGAGTAATGACACGTAATCATTTTTACAGTTCATATGCCAATAACAAGGAAACCGAATTGAATGTCACATAAGTAGTGAAAACTTGTATAATAATCAAAGAAAGTCAATGATCTCCTTCTCCGTAGTAGCAGTCTCTGGATAGTGCTATCGTAATAAGGAAAAGAATGTTTCCTTTATACATCTTTTCTAGGGATATGAGGTTCAAGTTAGTTTCATATCACTTGATACATATGTTTTTGAAGTAATCTTGATAGGGATACTTGAAAAGTATCATCTAGGTCTTGTACTTTTGTTCCAAGATGATTATATCTGAGAATAGTGATGTTTTATGAACCATAAAAAGATGCTGGAAAAGTTCTCCTAATATGTTTGGGTCTGACAGTAACAACAGAAGATAGATGAGATAAGATGTGATGTATCTTTGGCATGTGTGATAGATACCAAGGTGAGAAATCCCAGTATCCAATAAGTTCTAGTTGTGTGTGAACCCGAAGTGTGTCTCTTGATAAGATGATTAAGTGTTTGACTACCTAACAAGGATTGACTTTGAGATCAATCTGGCTACAAGTACTCCGCCTATAGTATGGATATCACTTGTTAGGTGTTTATGTACCACATATGACGATGACAGAAAAGATGCATCAATTGAAGAAATAGTTGTAAGATATTCTTGGGTAAAGTTCATTAGGTTGAGTGCAAACCCTTGGAGTGCACCTATCAGGTTTGAAAAAAAAAAGATTTTTTTTAAAGGGATGTACATTAATGAATAGAATTTCTAATCTCTATCTAGATCATCTGAAAAGAAAAGTAAAAATGGAAGTGTATGTAATAGTAGGCCATTTAGTACAAATCATATGTACGCTTTGCGTTGAATCAGTAGATTAGAGTAGCACAACGAACGCATGGTAGGTCTTGTAATCTCAAGTAAGTGACGTATACATCTCTAGTCTTTCTTTGAAAGAAGACATGTTAAGGTTTGAAAAGGATATGGTAAACCTTCAAGTTTGAGAATCTTAACATACAATATGGTAAGTTAACAAGGTGATACATAAGAAGGAGCTGACCCCTGAGATAAAAAAGGATAAGTATGTACAGTGATTTTACAACTAATAAAATATCATTTAGGCATAGGGTTAACTTTGTAGCTAGTAATGGAGAGAATAAGTGAAATCCTTGTTAGGAGTTTATAACTTATAATGACCCTGACCTAGGTTTTGGGATAACCCTGGATGTTTTTCTGAAGTAAGATGATTAGAACCTTGTCTTAATCTTATGAAAAGTAATTAAGACTTAAGGAGAGCTCAAGTTTCAAGTTTGGTCTTGTTTGAATGTTGTTTGAGCAATGTTTGCTTGTTTTGAACCAAAGTACAATTTACCCAAGATAAGGGGTTATCTTGGAATATGTCACATGACGGGTGTCCCCTTAGTACTCTAGAATCATGAGAGAGAGAATGATTCTAAGGGGTGCCTTGTGGAAAGCCTAAATTCCAAATTGAGCTTGTATGGTTGATGCTTGTGCTTTATGTGCTAGTTTTGGTGTAACTTGCAACTTAACCAATATATGGGGTTGATGTGAAATTTAACACCCCTAGAGTGTTACTACTCTCTCTTAGTATCATATAGAGGATATATAGTGAAGGGATTCCTTTGTTTGAGTCTTGGTTGAGTGATAATACTCTTGGTGATGTTAGAACCATAGAAAGTTGATTACCTTGAACCCTAGTTAAGGTTATGTCGAGTTGTGAAGGGCATATGGGGGTGCCTATCAGTTTATAAACCATAGGAGATGTCCCTTATTGATTTGGAAACTTTTTTAAGCATTCATGTTAATCTAAGCACCACAAATAAGTGAATCCTATCGATTTGATACTTGCAAAAGTGGTATCGGTTTGTACACCAAAGTGATAACAAGTTATGATATCTTGTCAAGGAAGCTACCCAATGGCCAATAGCTTACCCTTGGATTATCTACAAGAGTTTTGCATGTCAAGATAAATGAGGTTGCATGGTATCACCATGTATGGACACGTGTCACCCATGTTCATATGGTGATGACACCTTGCATATACTCTCTTTCATGAGCATTAACTATATATACCTCTCTTTTCATCTCCTAGGAAACCTTTCGACTTATTTACCATATATTGCTTGGTGGACATCCCTAGAAGATCAAGGAGGAAGAGGAAGATCGAGCAACTTTCCCAAGGTAAAGCCATGGTTATCTCCTACCTTGGATGGGCTATGCTACTCGAACCATGATTCTTTCTTTCTTTCCTTCTTCACCAAGTTCCTTACTATGGCATCACCTTTCATATAAAGGTGTTATGATCAAGACTTGGACTCTTGATAAGTCGTCTTCAACCTTGAGAATGTGGAGCTTGGAAGCTTGAAGCTTTAGTGGTGACTTTGATGTGGGTTATATAACTTGAACCCAATTTTATTATTATTCACTTTCTACCATGCAATACTTGGTGATTCCTTTTCTAGTTCGATTTTCTTATTTGAATGATGGTTCTATGAGTTCTAATGAATATATAGGTATGTTTTCCATAAAATATAATAGTTATGGATGAAGAGTTTGAGCTTGAAGATGATGAAACTGATATGCATAAATCGATATTAGTTTGTGGGAAACCCTAACCCGATACAAGGATATAAGTATGGAAACCAATATATATGAATTCCTAACCTTTTGGTTTGTAACATGAGTAGAACTACTATCCTCTTAGTTGTACAACTTGTCATCTAATATCAAGAATAAGTCAAGCTGATATCTAAAAGATATCCAATATGACACATACATATTTGCAACATAACATGGATGGCCGATATGACTTGATATGCTTTAAAGCAATATGATGTTGTTAGGCCGATATGTTAGATGCTCTTAAAACAATATTCTTCAAAGGAACTAGCTTGCCATAACCAAGGATATGTCTATTGAAGATGGTATATCAAAATATGATGTCTTAGCTAAGTGTGGAGACCGACATGGCCAACTCTAACCCTAGTAATCTGATACGCTCACAATCTGACACCCTCTAGCCCAATACAGCATGTAAAGATGGGGGAAATATATTCTTTGAAGCCTTGGCCGATACATGAATTAATGGTAAGGTTAGTAGGTGAGAGAATTAAAGTATTGAATAAGGGTTCATCCGTTACAACTCAAACCCTAGAGGCTGATATCCCATAATTTGTTATGTGGCTGATATACTAGATAATGGTGTAGATGATATCTTAGTAGATTGAGTGGTTGATACTCAAAGGGATAAGCTAGGTCGCTACCCTAGTAGTTGATGAGACCGACACACTAATTTGTTGAGAGATTGATACTCTAAGTAGGTGGTGTGGTCGATATACATAATAGGTTGATATGGCTGATACATAATGAGTTTTTATGACCAATACATAATGAGATAGGGTGGTCGATACCCTATAGCACACAATAGTCAATATATCTTCTCAAGCATCTCTAAATTGATGCCAATTGACATGCTTTGGCTGATACAAGTAATGGTACTTTGGACGACACAAACACATGTGTCTAAGATGACACAAGGTGTAGCATGTAGGCCGATACACCTAGGCTGACACACCTTGATGAGTGTAGGTCAATACACCTTGATTATAATCAATGGATATACTTTAAAGTAACTAGATGGATATACTTTGAACAGTGTAGGCTAGTATACCCTAAAGAGGGTCAAGTCAATACAATAAGTTAAAGTTGAATCTAATATCCTAGCAAGGATGAAAGAGAAACTTGTACTACTTATATGAGAAAGGTAATACCTTATGTTGATAATCAATTAGTGATAATTGATGAGAGTAATCAAGTATGATTGAATACTTATAGCAATGAATTAAACTCCTAGATGTGAGGGGTTATGAATTAGGGTTCAGTTATTGAATAAAACCCTAAAGACCCTAATCGGTTACAATAGAAGTCCTAACCCTAATTATGAAAGGGTTGTAACTTGATTGATAGATTATCTGTAATACAATTGAATGTGAAGAGAATAATATAATCTCCTAGAAATGAGGAGTTATGATCTAGGGATGATGATTGAATATAACCCTATAAAATCCTAATCAGTTGAAAAGAGAAACCCTAACCCTAATCAAAAAAGGGAATGTAACTTGAAATGGCATGATAATAATATTCAATGGTTACCATGAATGCCTTATGACTATAGCCAAGTAAGGGATACAGTGGTTATAATTTATTATAGCTTGATTATGTCTCATGAAACCTATGGAATAATAGTTTCATAGAAAGAATGTATATAGGTCTGATGATCTAGAAAAAACATAATTGCCTAAAAGGTGATGTGTCATTCAATGGTGTGTTTAAGGGATTGATATCCCATGATGAAAATGAAAGGGTAACACAGAGTTGTTCTAATTGTTAAAGAATCTTAGACAATATGATATACCTTTAATTTTATTATATTGGGAAATTGATTAAGGGGATTATTCTGTTACAGCATGGTGCTGACATTTAAATGGATATCTCTTTTATCATGAAACCCTATTCATGCAATTTATTTGAGATAATAAGCATAGCAAATTGTTGGCTATGATGATGTGATATTATATAGATTGAATGAGCCTTGTGAGCCATGCGAAATACTTGAACAACATGTATAATTTTTATGTAGATATTATGATCTAGAATTGGTTGTTGCCTAATGAGAGGTGACATTGTTTAATAGTGAACTATGAAAATTGAAACCCCATAGTATATGATAATCAAGTATATGGGTCTGATGACCTAGAGATGATTATTTCCTGGTAAGAGGTGATATTTTTCAAAGATGAAATGAGGGTTTTATACCCAAAACATGTGATCATGATGAAAATATTTAAGGGATGAGATTCCCAGTAATATCTTCAAGGGATTGAGATTTCAGGATAAGTGTAACAAGATATGTTCCAATTGATACAAGATTTCTTGAAAAGATATGTTACACCTTTCTATGTAGCCTTGATTTACAATTCATGCTTGTAACTTGATTGATGCTGAAAAATGTTGTAATGCACTTAATCTATCAAGTAAACTAAAAATCCAGTTGCCCTAGCCATAGATCCATTCAGTCTCAAGATTTGTTGAATGGTGAAATGAGTTTAACTCAGAGCACATATTGTTGAATATGCATAGTACAAATTGTATCCTGAATTCAGAGGATTGGCTTTGAGCCATTTCCTTAAAGAGTGTGGTTGAGGTCGTAGCTCTAATACAAAAGAAGAGTATGGTTGCGGCCATGACTCAATCTATATAAGCAGGATTGACTAAAGGTCATACCCTAAACTAGAACATGCTACGTGTTGTATCTCTATTGTGAAGAGCCTCTATATTCCAGGCTAGCTAAAATGTAGATTGACTCAAATGTCACTGCCACTCTTATACTAATCGGGGAAGATGAGGTCGTGGATTGGCTCTTCCATAGACCTATATGGAATTGATGCTAGCTTCGCGGTGGTCAGTTGGAGATGAAAGGTATATTCCTATCTCCGTAGGGCATAAGAAGGATTGTTTAAAGGTGTAATCAGCCATGTAGCAAATTTGTTTAAGGATCAAATACAAAAACATTGGTTGAAGCCTTGCTTTGTTTTTATATTGTTTAAATTATAACATTTATACATGTTCTTCATATTCCTTTTAAAAGTGATTAAATGATCTATTGCTCAGTTGTAGATAATTGAACTAATGAGATATTGAGATTGTTCTATCCTGTATATGATTAGCAGTTATACATGTTTAATTTAATAAAGGTTTCTTCTGCTCTCTTTCATAAAAGTTTAACTGTGATAATAATAATGTTGGTAGAGAGTTATATCTCTCGTTGGGACTTGTTGTCTCACCCCGTGTGTTCCACAACATTTTAGGTGAACGTACACAAGAAGGTAGTGATTATATAGCTGAGAACATGCAGCAGCAGCAAGATTAGTAGTAACAACTCAGGTTGAGTGTGTTTTTATTTGTCTAATAGAATAGAGTCCTATGTGTTGTCCATGTACTCTCAGGTCCTTAGGAGATAGTTTTCTTATCTGGTTTTATGATCAATCTGATGTTTTGGCTAGAAATTCCTTGATGTATGATGTTTCTTTTGTGTACATTTTTGGTAAAGCAACTGCTATCTCATATCCTTGTTATATGAAGGAATGATATATGTATAAGCTGGCAATCATGTTTATGTAATATGGACTTGGGCCTTTTTGTGAAAAGTTCCTGAAAGTAGATATTTGTGGGAAAATGGTTTTAATTTTTAGTGGTTTTTGGGTAATTCACAGTTACTGGTTGTTTCCACGAGGTTTTGTGTGATGATTGTTATCATTGGATAGAGGTTGTCACACTCTATGTGAGCAACAAGCACTTGGGTGCATAAGCTCTATGTGAGAAATGAGTTCTTGGGAGCATAAGCTTTGTGTGAGAAAGACAAGGATGAAGGACAACATATTCATCCCAAGACAATAATGTTAATGGTTAAGATTGCTAAATATGAAGTTAAATGACATGACAAGAATTCAATGTTATAATGTTTAAATTTATGCTTTTAGAAAGTATAGTATATTTTCAATTCTTATAATGTTACTCACTACCACTTACTCTAATCAAATATCCATTTTTCTTTGCATGGTTGGGTGTGATGTATGTAGGAAAGAAAGATTCAGGATCTTAGACAAGGAGCACACATCTCGAGGATGAACCTATAAGACAAAACTTGGTTGGTGTCAACTATCAATAGATTAGATTTCCTTTATGTTTATGAGACATTTGTTTTGTTTTAGAAAGTGTGTTTGATGTTATGAGAAAGTGTAGGGTGTTTAAGTGTAAACATGTTTAGTTATGTTCATGTGTGAGTTATGTTGAGGAGTTGAGTATGATAATTGTTTTTTTATCTCGTGTTGGTTTATTTTAAATTTATTGTTATATAATGATAATCATACTTGAGACACGCCAATGAGATTTATGCTTCCGCTCAGTATTGTGCATGTTTTAGAAAATTGGGGTGTTACACAAACCGTGGAGGTTTTCTTTAAAGAACCAACCAGATATATTATTTCATTGGTTTCCCTTGGGAAAAAATGATGACATAAGTCATATATGTAGTAGTGTATTATATTCTTTGCAAGGTGTTGATAGTATTGTGTCTTTCGTTAGTGGATAGACAAGTTAGATAGACACATGGACCACATCATCTTCCAATGGAGTACCCATCACCCCTTAACAAAATCTTGCCCTCAGCCTCTAATATGGAGTTTTCAAACCACCTACAATTTTGTATAATATCATTTATACACTACCATAACATATATTGATTTGGAAAACTATTATATCACAAAGAAATTTACATGATCGGACATACATGGTAGGTCATGGGAGCACTCCCAATACCCTCATGTACCTCGTGAGAAAAGTGGAGTATGGCAGTTTGAGCAGGTAATTGAGATTGAGATGCTTGAAGACTCTAATTGATTCTTGTATTATTTTTTGTATTAGCTCATATATCTCCTCCTGCAACATACTACCACACTTAGCACATCTTCGTGGATGTTGTTATGAGATAAAATAATATTTTATCCCAACACCAAATACAACACCCCTAACAGGGCCAGGATGCTCTTGAGTATCAAAACAAACTGTCAATACATTCATTCAGCACTCGTGACAAACTTGCCTTCTTTTATTTGCTCATGGAACTCCTACTATTCATTGTCAATAGAACTAGACACATTATAACCTAACTATTAGAATGAAAATAAACATGCATTTTGAGAGTTTACTTTACCATTTTTTGAGCCACCTCAGTGGTTAGAAGTTTAGGAATTACTCCTAAGATATTTGTTCTGGCATTTATTGGCTCCTCGTGTTGGAGTATTGGGCATGGACTTGGGGTTGTACTTGATTATTCCCCAGACGATTGCACTTTATTTCATATTATGGCAATGAAAGACATAACGGTTGGGATCCAACCAATGGTTGTGAACATTCTTTGCATGCCTTTCTTTTTTAGCCTCTGGTGTAATTTAGTTAATCTAAAAGATATGTTGTAGCTTAAAATCATCTAATTAATCACAAGTGCAAATGGATTTACTCAATACCTTGAGTTGATCATATTTCTTCATAGCACAAAATTTCTCCCAGGCATCAACATCAAGATACATGTATTGCTTAGTGGCACGCTTCTTCCTCCTACCATTACTTATGTATTCTCTGACAATATTAGTCTTAAAATTCCCCCAGATGTGCACATTTTTCAGATGAGTTTTTTCATCAAGGTGAAAGTACCATACAAAAGTATTAATGCTATTTTTAGAAATGAGATGTGAAAGAATAAGAAGAAATTAAGAAACTTGGTATAAGTGCATATAACTCACAACTATGTCCTTTTAGATAAGGTCTTTCAGAAAAGCATCAACTTTATGCCAAGATTCTATTATTATTGTCACTTTTTTGTGAATTGTAACCCCACAATAGTGCCTAAAAGAACTATAATTCTCTCTTACTAGATATCTAGTGTCATCAAAAGCAATGGCCAACTTCTTGCCTTTGGACCCAAATATCATAAACATGTGCATGAGCATGACGCCTCTACTATGAGACAGTCGACTCCACAATAGACTCACAAGAAGCCTCCTCAACATCATCATGTTCATCATCATCATGGTGTTCAACATGCTCATCGTACTTAACATCTAGTACATAAAGTATGAGATGATGGAGAAACATGCATAGTATTTAGCATATAACAAAATATATTGTTTGAATTGTAAAAGGCATGCCTCTAGTATTGATTAGAATGCCTACCAATTAATATTCCTTTCATGTGATCTTTGTGCATATAATATTCATTGTTGTGATCTTAAAAATGTACACTTGGCAATCCCAATAAAATTGGACTAGAATCATCATACATGTCTTAGTACTCTTCTTCATCTATAGGATCTATAATGAACTGCCTTTTTTCATGAAGAACAATAGACCATTTTTCATTTGCAGGATCATCAATATAGAATACTTGTTTTCCTGTAATGCCATAATGAATAGCTCATCCCTGCCAATCTTTTAAAATCCACTAATGTGAAATCCAACTCATCCACTTGAATCCTTTGTTGTTATCAATCGAATTACACCTAAACATGTGAACTTTGGATGTGTAGTCAAATTTCCATTCTTCAATGACACCATAATAAGACATCTTACCTTCTTATGTATCCTTTGCACTATAAAAATACAATGAAGATGCTTGAAGGGTGACTCGACTGTTTTGGATGATACCTTTATGATCTTAACAATTTGTAGTTCAATAAATTCCATTTATGTCAAACCATTAGTAAGGTATAGCATTTATTCTTAGTTTAAAGGTGATCCATACGATATTTCCAACAACATAATTTGGTATGTGAGATAGTTGACGAAAGATTTATCTTCAAACCACATAATAAATGTTCAGTTATTCTCTCTAGAAATCCAAATTGAACTAGATCGAGGATATTTTATCTTGATAATGTTCATGTGTTCAGTGATATAAATACCCACTTCGTGGATGTTGTGTAAAATGTACGATATCTACTTGTTCCCATAGCTCATGACTAATTCCTTTCACATGTGCTCCTAAATTCCTTTTATCAAAATATGTGTCTTATATATATATATATATATATATATATTTATTTATATTTATATATCAACATGAGTTTCATTACAAGTCAAAATCATTGCAAAATTCCATCACTTCTCTAGCCACATATCCCTTCAAGCTGATAACAATTTTGAACATTATCTTTGAACATGCTCATGTATCATTCAAAAGGATACTTCCAATACAAAAAAATAGACCCATGTCATTACTTCCCTAATCAAATGGACAAGGTGTACCATGATATCAAATAATGCAGGAAAAAAATACATCTCAAGTTAGCACAAGGTAATGATCATTTCTCTATGCAACTTGTCAAGATTCTCAGGATATATAACTTTTTTGCATAGAGTGTTGAAGAAGGAATAAAACATGGTGATTGTGAACCTTACATGCTTCGATAGTATAAATCGAATGGCCACAAGAAATATGTTTTGTACTAAAATGTGTCAATCATGATATTTAAGACCTATCGACTTCAGATCCTTCATTGATACTTATGTATGGGTATTCAAAGAGTATGCATGTGGTATTCTTATATTAAGTAAGCACTAGAAATAAGTCTATTCTCTTGTCTAGACAACGTATAACAATCAGGAGGTAAATATTTACAGTGACCGTTGTAACCTTTTTTATTAATTATTTCCTTGTACACGTTTCATTTAGGTCCATTTTGAATTTGATATCATCTTTAGTCTTGCATGGTATATTAAATAGAGTATCAATGACGTTGTCACATACATTTTTCTAAACATTTATGGATCAACAACTAATTATCAAAGAACTCCAATAAGGAAGATCATGGAATATTGACATCTTCTTGAATAAAGATTTATCGCATGTGAGAGAAGTACATGGTCTCTAACCAAATTTGTTGACAATACTTTTTACTCTTTCATAAACATACTCCCCTAACATAGATTTATGGACACTTCATTCCTTAGTTGATACATTTGTTCACTGCCTTTGATAAGGATGTCTTTTTATGAGAAATCTTTTATGATCGGGTTATACGATCTTTCCGTCATATTTTACTTGTTTTGAATCACTATTTTCCCATATATAGGGCATGCTTTAGTTTCTTTTATGTTGTATCCGGAAAACTAAAGTCATTAATCATCCAAAACAACATAGCATGCAAATTAAATGTCTCTCCATGAGAAGCATCATAAGTCATAACATCTTCTCTCATAGTTTCTTTAAGTCATCAACCAAAAACATCAATATCGTTTCCAAGTTGTTTGGGCCCTCATATCAGCATTGATAGCATGAAATATTTATTTTTCATACATAACCAAGGAGGAAGATTATATATAACAATCATAACAGGCTAAGTGTTACATTGACTTCTTAATGTACCATATGGATTCATCCCTTCAGTGTAAAGCCCAAGTATCAAATTTCGAACATCTTCACTAAATTTAGGATACAACAAATTGATTTTGTTCTATTGTGGGGAATCAGACACATGTTGTAGGACCCTGTCGTTGTTTGCCTTTACCTATACATGCCAAGATAAATTTTCCACATCTACCAAATTAGCAAATAAGTGCTAAAATAATGGTATTATAGGTATATACCACATCGCCTAGGTAAGAGAGCCAATATTGATCTTACACAAAGTCATCATTTTGAACTTTGACGTCCTACACTTTTTCTATCAAATTGATATATTGTAATTTGAAATAACACATAATTATTTTGGCATGTGTTTGATTCCCCACAATAAACATGTATGTATCCTTTTAGCCTCCATTCCCATTGAGAATAACATTTTCTTTATAGCATATGTCAGATTGGAAGCTTGTTCCCCTTAGAAAGAATGTCTTTCAATAGATACGTGAAACTTGTATTGCTCCACCTATTGTTAGTTTATAAGGTATATAGTCTCAACCCAACACTTAGTCTCTCAGCATCATGTACAATGTTTTTAAATAAGGAATATTGATGAATAAGATTTTTCCTACAACTATCTAGCATCGCATAAACCATGTCGTCCAGAATTGAATCATTTGCATCATATTTTTGGTCATTTATTCTTTCATAAAAGTTATACTATCGACATCTATTTATCTGATGATATGGATCTCTCCATATCAGTACCATTTTGCATAGCCATATATAATCACAGTGCACATGACATAACTTTTGATTGTGTTAAGAGTGTCGACCTTCAAGTTGTTACTGCAATTCCTACAAGATCAATTGAATCTATTTCTAAGTTGTATCCTATGTTCCTCTACAAATCTTATACTTATCAAAACCACTTGGAAACTCTTCAGTGTGGATATTTTCAATTGGCATCCAACACTGATCATGTCTCGCCCTAAATCGAAGTTGCATTGAGTATTTTGAATAATTTATATTTGAATTGATATCAAATTTAGTTTCTACAATAGTATTTGGTATTCATATTGATGAATATGCACCACCTATCCCATTATTGGACACTTCATCTTACAAGTAAGTGTATAATGCATGTTTTCAAGAATATTTTGACAATATTTCCCCACAGTTCTCTAAGTACACTAATGGAGATGGATAAATATCCACCTACATATGTGCCCAAAGAATAAATGGATTACAATTGTCCAAATATTCTTGAAAACCAAACATGCACTATACACTTGTAAGGTTTTGTGGGACAGAATAGGCAGCAGAAACAAAAAATTTATCTAACCACAAACCCATAACCAGCAGATTGCATCAACAACAATGCAATAGGAATGATGGGTTAGCGAGATATACATGGTCCTGAGGCTTTCTCAGTGAAAATATCTCGTAGCTAGTGCGGCCTTCAACCACCTAGTCTTCAACGGTGTCTGTGTAGCTCCTGGTCTTGACCTGGACTGTGGTTGACGGTCATCATCCTAAGCGGTAGAAATCTCCCGCCTCTATAGATAGTCCACATGGACTACCAGGAACTCTAGTCATTCTGAAGAATGGAGTAGAAGGAGTTGTCCCCTTATGTCAGCGAACTAGTCACCAACACACTCTCCCACAACTAGTTTCTTTTCTGTAGTTGTCTTTCCCTCATTGTTCCTACCTAGATGGGTAGAACTTGTGTGGGTTCTTTTGGTTACCACAACCAAAGAGGACAACAAATTTGCAGAGCAGCTGATGTTCTAAGTTGTGTGTTCTAAGAAGCCCCTTGTACCCCTATATTTATAGTAGAGGGCAGGGTCAGGGTTCCCAATCTGTGCAGGAGTAGAAGGGTCTGGATTTTCCATGAACTATTTGTACTAGGGCAGGCAAATATGTCAGTTCATAACTGAACCGATCGACTAGACAGGTGAGCCGATCAGTTCACCCAGTGAAGCGGACATTTCACTTCCCAAACTTACCTGCAATTGACTTTCTATTTTGTTTCAAATTAATGTGAAGATTAATTCTTGTCCCAATCGAATTGGACTTATGAAATGGGAAACTTTTCTCACGAACTAGGAAACCCAACACTTTCTCGATTGGTCCAGATGAGCCGATCCGTTCACCAGAGTGAACCGGTCATCTCCTTGACCATGATCTGATCGGTTCACCCAATGAACCGGTCAGTTGGTGGTCCAAGTTGTGTAGAACTTGGTCAATTCAATTCTCAATCAATCTGACACTCTAATTAGTTGGTTCAACACTTGAACTTGATGATTCTGAGTCAAGTCTATTGATTGAATATTTAATTGAGTACCTAAACCCTTTAATAATCAATTTAAACAACATTCTTGGATAAACTCCTCTTCCAGGTTAATCCTATGTGTGTGACCCTATAGGTTCCATTTTACGTTGACAGTGAATGTCCATAACTTACTGATGACTTCACAAGCAAAGAGCAGTATCTAGTCACACATCAGTGCTACCCAAGTGAAAAGGAAAGTTGGAGAACAACTTTCAACCTACAATTTGTGATTGGTGTTATAGTGAATGTATAGTCCCTTTGTCACTGATACCCTAATTTGAACTCGAGGTATGGATTTTTCATCCTCTATGTACGTTCAATCCATGTTCCTAGAACTAGAGCAGACTGTCTGAGATATTTGTAAGTTCAATATCATATATTGACTCACATGTGCACGGTCATGCATTTCTCAGTCTCTCTTATCAAGTGGTCGGGATATCATACTTCCTTAGGAGGGACAAATTCCATATATGTCACTCACAATCAAAACCCCATGTGTCAAAGTATTCCAATCATCACCTTTATAACAACCCATATTTTAGGACTGCATTTGATGATGTCAAAGTGTACCCAACAACATGTGATGAGTGCAGTGAGTTTATGTCTAAGAACCACAATCACCACTAATACTATAAGAGATGATCCTGACTAACCAAGTGTGGTTTCCATGCATCACTCTTATGGTGGGTCTGTCTGGTACACTGTTCTCTAACATGTATCTATGTGTTTGGTTTGATATTATATATCATGACTGATGAGATTCTCTCATCAACCAACACACACTCTAGTCTTTTATGTTATTGATGTCTATGGTTATTTCCATAATAACAACCAACTAGGGACGATAGTGAGAATGTACGTACTCTTAACATATGTATGATCTCATTATTCAACTCACGTACTTGAAGATATACGTCATTGAGTATTATCACTCTCTAGATATCTAACATGTTATACTATTATCTCAAAATAGTTAAAACATGTATACGGAAATTGCCTTTATTATTATTCAAATCATTTACAAAGTATGTTGTTACAATCATCATATGACTGGTTGTGTGGGCATACATACCAACAGACTCCCACTTGTACTTAGAGACAATCACCCATGAATCTCAATCCTTGTGATCTAGCATAACCATCATGCTTCTGTTGTGAAAGTGTCTTAGTCAAGGGATCAACAATATTATCTTCGGTTGGTACTCTGTAAATCTTCACATCTCCTCACTATACGATCTCTCATATGAGATGGAAGTGTTGCTATATGTGCTTAGACTGCTGATGTGATCTTGGTTCTTTAGCTTGTGCAATAGCTCCATTGTTATCACAATAAATCTCAATTACATCACAGATGCTAGGAACCACCCCAAGTTCAGAGATGAACTTCTTGATCCACACAACCTCCTTTGCTACATTGGATGTAGCAATATACTCGGCCTCTGTCATAGAATCTACAAATGTCTCTTGTTGGTAACTCTTCCAGCTCACAACTCCGTTGTTGAGGCAAAACACAAATCCTAACTGCAATCTGTAATCATCTTTATTAGTTTGGAAGCTTGCATCGGTGTAACCCTTTACCACCAACTCTTCCTCACCGCCATACTTGAGGAATTGATCCTTAGTTATTCTCAAGTACTTTAGGATGTTCTTCACGGTTGTCCAGTGAGCATCTCCAGGATTCGACTAGTATCTGCTCATCATGTTGAGTGCATACAAGACAATGGGATGGGTGCACAACATTATGTACATGATGGATCCAATTATATATGCATAAGGAATCCCATTCATGTGTTCCCTCTCTTCACAAGATTTGGGACATTGAGCTCTAGAGATGGGAATTCCATGTACCATGGGTATGTTTCCTCTCTTTGAGTTCTCCATGCTGAACCTCTTCAACACTTTGTCAATTTATGTGCTTTGACTTAGTCCAAGAAGCCTTCTGGATCTATCTCTATAGATCTCGATTCCTAAGATATAGGATGCTTCTCCTAAGTCTTTCATGCTGAATGTATTTCCAAGCCATGTCTTTACCTTTTGTAAAGCAGGAATGTCATTCTCTATCAATAGTATGTCATCTACATACAATATGAGGAATGTATTCATGCTCCCACTAACCTTGTTGTACACACAAGGTTCATGACTAAAACCAAACTCTTTGACTGCTTCGTCAAATCAAAGATTCTAGCTCCGAGATGTTTGCTTCAATCCATAGATTGACCTTTGTAGCTTACAGACTTTATTTGCATTCTTTGGATTTATAAAGCCTTCAGGTTGTGTCATGTACACATCCTTGACAAGATTCCCGTTAAGAAATGCAGTTTTAACATCCATCTGCCAATCTCATAGTCATAGTAGGCTGCAATAGCAAGAATGATCATGATGGACTTAATCATGGCAACTGGAGAAAAGGTTTTTTCATAGTCAACACCTTGAACTTGTCTAAAACCCTTTGCAACCAATCTACCTTTATAAGTTTGTAGATTTCCATCCATGTCGGTCTTCTTCTTGAAGACCCACTTGCACCCTATGGATTTTACCCCTTCAGGTGGATCCATCAAGGTCCATACCTTGTTGGTATACATGGATTTCATCTCAGATCTCATGGCCTTAAGCCATTTCTCAGAATCTGGTCCCTCAGTAGCTTCTAGATAGGTTGTTGTCTCATCATCTATGACCAACTCACCACCTTCTTGAGTCACAAGATATCCAAATCTTTCAGACTCAAGGCATGTCCTACTAGATCTACGAGCTCCCTATGTTACTTGAGGAGACTGAGATTCCACAACCAGTTGTGAATCTCTATTTTCCTCTAGTTCATCTATTGGTTCTATGTTTTCTTGATGGCCTCAAACTTCTTCGAGCTCTACTTTCCTCCCACCGATTCTTTTGGAAATAAATTCCTTTTCTAGGAATACACCAGTTCTAGCAACAAACACTTTGTTGTCAGATGGAGTGAAAAAGTAATATCCCCTAGTTTTCTTGGGATATCCAACAAGGTAACACTTGTCTGATTTGGGTCCAAGCTTTTCAGGAAATATTTTCTTGACATAAGCGTCGCATCCCCAAATCCTCATAAAAGACACATCATCAGGACACTTCTCGTGCCATATATCATATGGTGTCTTTTGAACTGATTTAGATGGTACATGGTTAAGTGTATATGTGGTAGTTTCAAGAGCATAATCCCAGAATTGATCAAGAAGATCATCTAAACTCATCATTAATCGCACCATATCCAGTCATGTGTGATTCCTTCTTTTTGATACACCATTATGTTGTGGTGTTTCAGGTGGAGTCCATTGTGATACAATACCATGGGCTCTCAGAAGGTCCTCAAACTCTTGGCTTAAGTATTCTCTGCCTCGATCAGATTGAAGTGCCTTAATACTTTTTCCAAGTTGGTTTTGTACTTCATTCATGAAATCCTTGAACCTTTCAAGAGTTTCTGACTTATGTTTCATCAAGTAAACATAACCATACCTACTGAAGTCATCAGTAAAGGTAATGAAGTACTGATACCCTCCTCTGGCATTTGTTCTAAAAGGGCCACATACATTAGTATTTATGAGTCCTAATAGATCACTCGATCTTGCTCCTTTTCCAAAAAAGGGACTTTGGTCATCGTGCCCAATAAATAAGATTCACATGTCTCTAATGATTCAAAATCAAAAGAGTCCAGATAACCATCTTTATGGAGTCTAGATATGCGATTCTCATTTATGTGCCCTAGATGACAATGCCAAAGATATGTTTGATTTGAGTTGTTGAGTTTTAGTATTTTAATATTTACGTTATATACATCCATCTTTAGATCCAGCAAATAAAGACCATAAGACATTGGAGCATAGCCATAAAATATTTCATCTTTTGAAATGGAACATCTTCCATTCTTGATATGAAATTCATAACCATCCTTGTACATACAAGATACACAAATGATATTTCTATTTATAGTGGGTAAAAAATAGTAGTTCAATAACTCTATTATAAGCCTCGTAGGCAGAGATAAACTATAGGTTCCAACTATTGTGGCATCAACTCTTGCTCCATTTGTGACTCGTATTTTTACCTCACCTTTCATCAAAGGCCTACTTGTTTTCTAATCCTGCATATTCGAACATATGTGAGATCCACATCTAGTATCTAATACCCATGATGAAGAAGTAGATAGATTTATCTCAATAATGTATATACCTGAAGTGGAGATTGTTATCCCCATCTTCATCTTCCTAAATCCCTTCAAGTGCAAAGGACTGGATCCTTTTCTACTTTTCTTTCTCCTTATCTTGAGTGTTGAAGATCTGGACTTTTGCTTGGCCTCTGAACATTTCAAGGCTTTGCTTTCATCCTTGGACACAATGTCATTGATCACCATCACAGATTTGTCCTTCTTCATGCTTTACTCTACATCTATCATCATAGCAAGTGTCTGACATGTCCTTAGCCACTTTATTCACATGATGACATACAATGAAGCGGTTATATGATTCTGGAATTGTCCTCAGAATCATATATGTGACCAACTCTTGGATCAAGGTAATTCTTAGTTCTTCAAGATGATACACGTGTCCAATCATATTGAGCACATGTTCTTCTATTGAGGTTCCATCTGTCAGCTTTGACTCAAGTAGCACCTTCAGAATATCGTTCCTTTCTTACTTTGTGATACCAAGTGCTTCTCTAAGATGTGTTACCATCTCAAGAGCACTCATGTCTTCACATTGTGCATGCAACTCATAGTCCATGCAGCTTAGCATAAGGTACTTTACATCCAAAGCATCGTTGGCATGCTTCCGGTAAGCATCCACCTTGGCTCTAGGAGCACCAGGAGCAGGTAATTCTGGCACTTGTTTGTCAAGGACATAGAGCTTATGCTCCTCGTTAAGAACCCTTCTCAAAGTCCAAAACCAGTCGTGGAAATTTGTCCCGGAAAGTCTGTACTTCTGCAGGACCGATCGCAAAGTCGATTTGAAACTCATGATTCTACAAGAAAAATTTGCATTTGTCAAAATCCATTTGATTTGATTTGAAAATTTTGACAATATTAATTAGGTCTTTAATTAATTATCAGTCCCACTATTTTTTATCATATTGATAACCCTCACATATCAATTTGTACGATTGCAGTGTACAACCTTTTAGTGAGCAAGATCATGAGTTCCTCTAAGTTGTGGACCAGCGAGAGCTTCACCCACAACTAGATTCTTTTAGGTAGGCAACGTTTGCCAATTGCATCATATGCAACTCTTGGTAGATGCTATGCATAACTCTTTGTCATGAACATTTGTATGCCTCAAGGTGCTTAATCCTATTAAGGTCACCTTGTTAAGTCCGTTCCCAGAAGCCAACACAATGAGTAAGCACCCTGTGAAGGCAGGCCCACATACCCTGTAACACCTGCCCAACTAAATAGCTACCAAAACCACAAGCGGAAGCATAACATTTCATACATCACTTGGAACGTGGGCAAGCATCACATATCTGGCATACTAAGCATTCAAATAACCAAAGTAACTGAAATCCAACAAAGCGTCTAACATGCTGAAATGAAAAGTTCGGGGATAACAATCCCACTAAAATCTAGCATAAAGAAATTGAGAGTCTAGATAATCTAATCCTAATAACGACAAAAGGAAAAGACTGAAAATAAAACTTCGGCTAGATGGATCGCCTAGATAATGTCCCACCAGTGAAAGATATCTCCTGACATTGTACATCCTCAAGCTACGCCTCAGACAGCTACTCACTACCTGCGGACGTCGCGTCCCCAGCCATGCACAAGAAAGAAGAAACTGATGATTAGAGTAAGTGGCAATGAATTCTTACACAACTGCTACAACATATTTATAACTGAAAGGAAACTTGACTATATCTTTTAATTACATATTTTATCTGAGTTGTGGCCACCATTATACGATAAGTTCTCCTGCTTTGGCGTATCAACGCCCTGAGATGGTACCATGTACCTTGAGTTGGCACTATATGCCCTGAATGACACTAAAGTGTCTCTGCTTTGGCGTGTCTACGCCCTGAAATGGTGCCGCAACACCTCTGAGTTGGAGTAAATACTCCTCTAAATTGGCAACAACTTCCCCTGAATTGTCCAGGGACTAACTGAATCAGAACTTATCATATAATGTTTTATGTGAGGGTTCTAACTTACTCTCTTAAGTCTAACTTACTTAATTCTTAATCTGAACTAAAACTGATTACTAATAATTTATCTGAAGCTGATTACTAATAATTTAATCTGAAGTTGAATACTGATAATGAAAGCTGAACTAAAATTTGATACTGCTAATTGAAGCATAAATGTACATCTGCATCTGAAATCTAATATCATTATCTGAGTGAATAATATTACTCGATAGTAATTGACTAACCCAAACTGATTCCTTATGTTCATGTTATAGCTGTGTAGATAATATCATATATATATACTGAAAAGCCTGAATGCAACCAACTACTCCATTCAGAGGTCATAAGAAAATTGTAATCTAATGGATACCTAAAAAAATGATACTGATTAAGAATTCATAGGGCATGGCCCACTTACCTATAGCAAGCCAAAAACCTAACTCTGCTCCCAGCCTTTCGGAATCTACCACTCTCCTAAAAACCCAATAGCCTTATTAGATCGTATATTACTCTTTGGTCAACATGTCTAGGATCATTAGTGTGTTCTTTTTTATTATTGTCACACGCACCTTACTTACCTCGAGGTGTACTAATATTAGGCCTTTTATATTTTATAGATATGAAATAACTAGAAGTCGGCGTATACGTATCAAAATATTGTAGTACATTGGTATTAAGGTCGCGACAAAACTTTAGAGCTAGATGAAAGGAATTGAAATAAAATAGTAGTTCTAAAATCATTATATGTTCAATATTCACTCACGTAAGTAATATCCTTCTTTAGTTTATTACTAAGTAATCATCCTTTAGAATTAATAAAACAAACAAAACAGTGACTGAGATTACGTATGTAGTATTGGTCTTTGGATCCGATGAGACTGCACTGGATTCACAACAATGTCGTAGAGGCAGCACATCTGTTCTATCCAGTCATTTTGATCGTTGGGTTGAAGAACCGGGTAAGTACGGAACTGCAAGCTGGGTAAAGAAATCATGGTTGAGGTGATACCCCATGTTCACGTGAGATGTAGTTGCTTCAGTAAGTACAATAGCTGTCGTAGTAAAAATTATATTACAACTTAGCAGGTTGTTCATTAGTTTCACTCATGAAAATAGAATAAGACACAATTTGGATTTGAGATGAGGAGCGTAGCATCGGAAGTGCTGGCATTGGTTTAACAAATAGAAAGCCCGGACTACGAGGACAAATGAAAGAACAGGGGATGATGCACATGGTTATGTAGCGTTCATCAATCATAGGAGCACAAGAGCTCACGAACAGCCGGTGGAACTGCCTGCCCATCGGTCTATAGAGGGAGAGACCATGATCTGTGGATTCTCTCCAGGTGAATGGAGGTTGGACGCATGGGCGTGATAGTCTCGCTCAACTGCCTCCAAGAGTCAAGTAAGGAGCTGCTAACTCCATTACCATGGTTGAGTGTCGGAAAAATAGGGGAGAAAATAGAAGAGAACTGTACGGGTGAGGAAAGGAGGGACAAATTTGCACAGGTATCTAGAGGAATCGAGTCCTCATCACACATGTCCTGTGATGCCAAGAGCAAAGCATGAGCCAAAACGGCGGCGGCGAGAAAAGGGCATTAGGCAACGGCGGCACCTGCTGCCCACTAGAACAGAGAAACGTGACGGCAAACAGGGCAGTAGAAACGAGGAGCATACCTTGCCCTCCGGTTGGTTTGAGGGCCAAAACACGGACAGCAGGCTTTCAAAAGCTCCCTCGGTCCCTCTCGGCAGTCCGTGCACGTCTACAAAAGCTCATCAGAGAAGCTCCAAATAGCTACTGTGTCGCGTTCTATAGGACCTGACGACTCAGGCTTCTGCAGCCCCAACTGAAGGTCGGGATGGACTCCTCAGGTTACGAATATGGTGTAGACGCGCCCAATTTAAGAATGGAGGTGTGAGGAGGAGGTGGCGATGGGAGGAAGAAGATGATGGCAAAGTTGGGCGTTTTGCAATCTGCCAAAAACTAGGGCTAACTAGGGGTTAAATAGATGCGGGACGATCTCCCGAAGTCAAAGGTGAAAACGGTTCACAAACCGGTTGAGCGAGTTGCGAGAAAATCAAATTTGATTGCAACTAGGAAATTTGTTCTTGACAGACGAAGGTTGAAGACAACCCGTCTCTAACGGACGGCTAAGATCGGATGGGTATAGCCTATACTGGGCGCCGATCCTACGGCCCAAACAAAGCACAAAAGAACACAATTTTGGGAAAAAGACATTTATCTAACGAAATTGACCATTATCTTGTTAATGGTGGTTCCCTGACCAAATGAACTCAGATTAAACTCAATTTTTTACCATTTGATCGCTAAAGGTTCTAGAAAATTCCCATTTGCTTAGTTTGCAAGTTTGGTCACCAAATTAATTATTATGATTAAAATGAATTAAATCTTAAATATTTCATAACTAATCATTTAAAAAGAGTTAGCGCTCCAAATTTTAGGATTCTTCACATTTATATGTTTCCTATAAATGGTAAATTTATCAGGGCATATTATAAACCAAAATACTAATTATTGACTCGATTATAACATGTGACCATAAAGGATATAAAATTTTGAAATTTTGTAAATAAGTACCTGAAAATGAGGATGTTACAATCCTCTCCCCCTTAAGAAAATTTCGTCCTCAAAATTTCAAGGGTTAAAGAGATCTGGGTACTTATTTAGCATCTCGTTCCTCAATTCCCAAGTGGCTTCTTCTAAGTTGTGATTTTTCCACAACACTTTAACTACGACAATGTCTTTCCTCTTTAATTGCTTTGTTTGTGTATCAAGAATCTTTAATGGGATCTCTTCATATGATAAATCCTTTCTGATCTCGACAGGTTCATGAGAGAGAATGTGGGAATTGTCTTGGACATACTTCCTCAACACAGATGTATGGAAGACATTATGAATCTGCTCATAAGAAGGTGGCAAAGCTAACCTGTAGGCACTCTCGCCTACTCTCTCCAGGATCTCAAAAGGACCAACATATCTGGGACTGAGTTTACCCTTCACTTTGGATCTAGCAATGGACTTTATAGGCTTGACTTTCATGAAAACATGATCCCCTACAAGAAACTTTCTATCTGACCTGTATGCATCCGCATACTTCTTCTGTCTATCTTGAGCTGCATGCATCCTTTTTCTAATGAGTGTTACCTGATCTCTATAAAGCTCTAACTCCTCATCTCTAATCAAGCTCCTTTCACCAGGCTCGTGCCAGAGCAATGGTGACTTGCAATGTCTCCCATAAAGGGCCTCATATGGTGCCATGCCTATACTCGCATGATAGCTATTGTTGTAGGTGAATTCAGCAAGAGGAAGATACTTCACCCATGAACCTCCCCAGTCTAGAATGCAAGCTCTGAGCATGTCCTCAAGGGTCTGAATGGTCCTTTCAGACTGACCATCAGTATGGGGATGGTAAGCAGTACTAAAGTGAAGCTTGGTACCCAACTCTTCTTGGACCTGTTTCCATAATTTAGAAGTGAACTTGGGATCTCTGTCGGAAACAATAGAAGTGGGTACTCCATGCACATGTACAATCTCCTGGATATAGAGCTCATCCATGTATGAAACTGTAGCAGTAGTTTTGAAAGCCAAGAAGTGAGCACTCTTGGTTAATCGATCGACAACTACCCATACTGCATCATACCCCTTTCGGGATTTTGGAAGACCCGTAACGAAATCCATGGTTATCTTGTCCCATTTCCATTCAAGAATATCTAATGGTTGCAGCAAACCTCCAGGCCTCTGATGTTCTGCTTTCACCTGTTGACAAGTGAGACACTTAGCTACAAACTCTGATATGTCTCTCTTCATGCCCTCCCACCAGAAGGCTCTCTTCAGATCCTGGTACATCTTGGTAGAACCCAGATGAATTGTATACTTTGTCCCATGTGCCTCTAATAGAACCTTATGTTGTAACTCAGATGTAGGTACCCATAACCAAGTCTTCATCAAGATTTCACTATCCTTACCCTTAGACATATTTGCATTACCCTTTTGCAGTAGTCCTAGCATACGAGGAAGATCAGGACTGTCTTGCTGAGCTTGTAGTATCACAGAAGTCCAATCTGGCTGAATTGTAAGATGTGCCATCAATAACTCCACCTCCCTAAGTTGTGGTCTCCATTCTACCAAGTTTTGCATCATCTTCCATTCATCTACAAGAGTTATCGCATTGACCACTTCCTTCTTTCTGCTCAAGGCGTCAGCCACCACGTTGGCTTTTCCCGGATGATAAGAAATGATGAAGTCATAGTCCTTCAAGAACTCGATCCATCGACGTTGCCTCATGTTCAGATCCTTCTGACTCAGAATATACTTGAGACTATTATGATCACATAAAATCTCAAATTGCGTCCCATACAGGTAATGCCTCCATATCTTTAGTGCATAGACAATAGCTGCCAACTCCAGATCATCAGTCGGATAATTTTCCTCATGAGGTTTGAGTTGCCTGGATGCATAGGCTATCACTCTGCCCTTCTGTTGTAAAACACAACCCAAGCCTAACTTTGAAGCATCAGAGAAGATAATGAAACCATCATTGCCTGAAGGAAGTACGAGCACAGGTGCTGAAGTGAGTCTCCTTTTCAAGGTCTGGAAACTCTGCTCACACTTCTCACTCCACACAAACTTTGCCTCCTTTCGTGTGAGTGTAGTCAAAGGCTTTGCTATAATAGAGAAGTCTTAAATAAAGCGTCGATAATAACCAGCTAACCCCAAAAATCTTCTAATATCTGATGGAGTAGTAGGAGTAGACCAGTTCATGACCGAATCAACCTTTGCTGGATCAATAAAAATATGACCATATGAAATTATATGCCCAAGAAACATAACCTCATGAAGCTAGAACTCGCATTTAGACAACTTCCCGTACAGTTGATGTTGTCGAAGTGTCTCTAGAGTGATGCGAAGATGCTTCTCATGCAACTGGTCATTATTAGAATAGATAAGAATATCATCTATGAAGATAATAATAAAAGAATCCAGATATTGATGGAAGATGTGATTCATAAGATCCATGAAGATGGTGGGAGCATTGGTGAGGCCGAAAGACATGACAAGAAACTCAAAGTGTCCATATCTGGTGCGGAAGGCTGTCTTCTCAATGTCGGAGGGTTTGATCTTTAGCTGATGATAATCGCTACGCAAGTCGATCTTTGAGAACACCTTAGCTGTCTTCAGTTGATCAAACAAGTCATCAATTCGTGGCATAGGGTACTTGTTATTTATTGTCATCTGGTTCAGCATTCGATAGTCGACGCACATGCGAAGAGAACCATCCTTCTTTTTAACGAAGAGGACGGGTGCTCCCCAGGGAGATGCACTAGGACAAATATAGCCCAGATCCAAAAGCTCTTGTATTTGCTTCTTTAGTTCAACGAGCTCTGGAGGCGCCATTCTATATGGGGCCTTAGAAATAGGTGCAGTTCTAGGAAGGAGATCAATAGAGAATTCAAGCTCTCGATCAGGATGTAGGTCAGGCAAGGCCTCAGGAAAGACATTTGAAAACTCACAAACTACAGGGATATCGTCAATAGATTTTTCCTTTTCGGCTATAATAGACACCAGGTAGGTTTGACACCCCTTCTTCCTTAGTTTATCTACCTGAATTGCAGAAACAAAGAAGTCCTTGCGATGCTTTTTCCTTTCTTTTATGACTAGTGTCTCCTCTTTAGGATGAGATATAATGACTAGTTTCCTTTTGCAGTCAAGGAGCACATAGTGCTCATGAAGCCAGCTCATGCCCAAAATGATATCAAAATCTTTCAAGGGCATAATGATAAGATCAGCAGGAAACACTCTCCCCTCCAGGGTAATCCCAACACTAGAAATCATCCTCCCAGGTACATTTATGCGTCTACTGGCTGTTCTAATCTTAAGATCATAAGGAAGGTCCTCTACTGGTAATTCTAGCATTGATACTAACGAGGAAGATATGAAAGCATGAGATGCACATGAATCGAATAAGACTTTAATAGATAGAGGGCCAATATAAGCCATACCTTCAATGACATGGTCTTCATCTGCCTCTTTTGTAGTCATAGCAAAGACTCTTGCATGACGCTTCTCTCTTTGATTATGTTGTCCTTGCTTCCAATTGTTGTTCCCAAACTTCTGCTGCATCTTTGGACAGTTGAGCTTGATGTGACCTTCCTCACCACAAAAGTAGCATACATTCTGTCTGAGTCTGCACTCTCCTGAATGAGCTCGCTGGCACTTGGGGCAGGTCAGTGCTGGTGGCCTCTGGTCTCCCTTCGTAGGTGGTGGTGGTCGTCTCTGGGCTGGTGGTCCTCCTGGACCTCTCTGTGCTGGCACCCCCAGGTGCTTTCCTCTTGTTGTTCTGCCCTCCATGCTGATTGTTGTGCTGATAACTATTCTTTGAAGATCCTCCATTCTTCCAGCTCCGTCCTGGGTGGTCCTCCAACTCCAAGGTTGCTTCTAGTACCTCTTGTACTGCCCTGATGTTGCATCCTACCAGAGCAAATCCTAGATCAAGTTTCAGGCCACGCATGAACTTCTTGGCCAGGTGTGCCTCATCCTCAGTCACATATTTCTGCAGCATATGAAACTTCATGGCGTACTGGCTGACGGTGGAATCAAACTGCTTGAGGCACCAAAATTCCATCTCCTTCTCGATCATAGCTTCTGAAATGTAGCGGTTCTGAAAGGCGGTAGTGAACTCTCCCCAGGTCAGCGGTGCAGCATGCGGTCCTCGGGCGTTGGTGAAATTCTCCCACCAGACACGAGCAGCACTCTTTAGAAGATGAGTCCCAAAACGAACCTTGGAATGCTCAGGGCATCCCAGATCACGAAAGTAGTGTTCCACACTCAACAACCACTCCTCAGCACGAGTGACTACGTCCGCATCAGCCTCGCCAGAGAAAGTCTCGAGCTTGATCTTCAGGAAGTCTACCAGGGTCACCTCTTGGTTTCTCGGTGGTGGATGTCCCATGCGTGGACCAGTCAGGGCATCAGTCAGGGCCTTGATGAGCACATCAAGTGGAGGGTTGGGTTTGCCATTAGGGTTGCCTCCCCCAGATGCATCACGATCATCTCCCACACTGTAGGAGCTTTCCTCCCCATCAACATGCTCCTTTCCCTTATCAGACTTCTTCATGGGGGCCATCTGTAAAAAGGATATCTATAAGAGTTCTATTTAATGATATCAATCACCAATGGTTATTAAACTTGCTCTGATACCAAATTTGGAACACCTGCCCAACTAAATAGCTACCAAAACCACAAGCGGAAGCATAACATTTCATACATCACTTGGAACGTGGGCAAGCATCACATATCTGGCATACTAAGCATTCAAATAACCAAAGTAACTGAAATCCAACAAAGCGTCTAACATGCTGAAATGAAAAGTTCGGGGATAACAATCCCACAAAAATCTAGCATAAAGAAATTGAGAGTCTGGATAATCTAATCCTAATAACGACAAAAGGAAAAGACTGAAAATAAAACTTCCGCTGGATGGATCGCCTAGATAATGTCCCACCAGTGAAAGATATCTCCTGACGTTGTAGATACTCAAACTACGCCTCAGACAGCTACTCACTACCTGCGGACGTCGCGTCCCCAGCCATGCACAAGAAAGAAGAAACTGATGATTAGAGTAAGTGGCAATGAATTCTTACACAACTGCTACAACATATTTATAACTGAAAGGAAACTTGACTATATCTTTTAATTACATATTTTATCTGAGTTGTGGCCACCATTATACGATAAGTTCTCCTACTTTGGCGTATCAACGCCCTGAGATGGTACCATGTACCTTGAGTTGGCACTATATGCCCTGAATGACACTAAAGTGTCTCTGCTTTGGCGTGTCTACGTCCTGAAATGGTGCCGCAACACCTCTGAGTTGGAGTAAATACTCCTATGAATTGGCAACAACTGCCCCTGAATTGTCCCAGGACTAACTGAATCAAAACTTATCATATAATGTTTTATGTGAGGGTTCTGACTTATTCTCTTAAGTCTAACTTACTTAATTCTTAATCTGAACTAAAACTGATTACTAAAAATTTAATCTGAAGCTGAATACTGATAATTTAATCTGAAGCTGGATAGTGATAATGAAAGCTGAACTGAAATCTGATACTGCTAATTGAAGCATAAATGTACATTTGCATCTGAAATCTAATATCATTATTTGAGTGAATAATATTACTCGATAGTAATTGACTAAGCCAAACTGATTCCTTATGTTCATGTCATAGCTGTGCAGATAATATCATATATATATACTGAAAAGCCTGAATGCAGCCAACTACTCCATTCATAGGTCATAAGAAAATTGTAATCTAATGGATACCTAAAAAAATGATACTGATTAAGAATTCATAGGGCATGGCCCACTTACCTATAGCAAGCCAAAAACCTAACTCTGCTCCCAGCCTTTCGGAATCTACCACTCTCCTGAAAACCCAATAGCCTTATTAGATCATATATTACTCTTTGGTCAACATGTCTAGGATCATTAGTGTGTTCTTTTGGATTATTGTCACACACACCTTACTTACCTCGAGGTGTACTAATATTAGGTCCTTTATATTTTATAGATATGAAATAACTAGAAGTCGGCGTATACGTATCGAAATACTGTAGTACATTGGTATTAAGGTCGAGACAAAACTTTAGAGCTAGATGAAAGGAATTGAAATAAAATAGTAGTTATGAAATCATTATATGTTTAATATTCACTCACGTAAGTAATATCCTTCTTTAGTTTATTACTAAGTAATCATCCTTTAGAATTAATAAAACAAACAAAACAGTGACTGAGATTACGTATGTAGTATTGGTCTTTGGATCCGATGAGACTGCACTGGATTCACAACAATGTCGTAGAGGCAGCACATCTGTTCTATCCAGTCATTTTGATCGTTGGGTTGAAGAACCGAGTAAGTACGGAACTATGAGATGGGTAAAGAAATCATGGCTGTGGTGATACCCCATGTTCACGTGAGATGTAGTTGCTTCAGTAAGTACAATAGTTGTCGTAGTAAAAATTATATTACAACTTAGCAGGCTATTTGTTAGTTTCACCCATTAAAATAGAATAAGACACAATTTGGCTTTGAGATGAGGAGCATAGCATCAGAAGTGCTGGCATTGGTTTAACAAATAAAAAGTCCGGACTGCGAGGACAAATGAAAGAACAGGGGATGATCGCATGGTTGTGTAGCGTTCATCAATCATAGGAGCACAAGAGCTCACGAACAGCCGGTGGAACTGCCTGCCCATCGGTCTATAGAGGGAGAGACCATGATCTGTGGATTCTCTCCAGGTGAATGGAGGTCGGATGCATGGGCGTGATGGTCTCGCTCAACTGCCTCCAAGAGTCAAGTCAGGAGCAGCTAACTCCATTACCATGGCTGAGCGTCAGAAAAACAGGGGAGAAAATAGAAGAGAACTGTACGGGTGAGGAAAGGAGGGACAAATTTGCACATGTATCTAGAGGAATCGAGTCCTCATCACACAGGTCATGCGACGCCAAGAGCAAAGAACGAGCCAAAACGGCAGCGGAGAGAAAAGGGCATTAGGCAACGGCGGCGCCTGCTGCCAGCTAGAACAGAGAAATGTGACGGCGAACAGGGCAGTAGAAACGAGGAGCATACCTTGCCCTCCGGTTGGTTTGAGGGCCGAAACATGAACAGCAGGCTTTCAAAAGCTCCCTCTGTCCCTCTCGTCGGTCCGTGCACGTCTACAAAAGATCTCCGGAGAAGCTCCAAATAGCTACTGTGTCGCGTTCTATAGGACCCGACGACTCAGGCTTCCGCAGCCCCAACTGAAGGTCGGGATGGACTCCTTAGGTTCCGAATATGGTATAGCCGCGCCCAATCGAAGAATGGAGGTGCGAGGAGGAGGTGACGATAGGAGGAAGAAGATGATGAAAAAGTTGGGCATTTTGCAATCTGCCAAAACCTAGGGCTAACTAGGGGTTAAATAGATGCGGGACGATCTCCTGAAGTCAAAGGTGAAAACGGTTCGCGAAACGGTTGAGCGAGTTGCGAGAAAATCGAATTTGATTGCTACTAGGAAATTTGTTCTTGACAGACGAAGGTTGAAGACAACCCGTCTCTTGCGGATGGCTAATATCGGATGGGCCTATACTGGGCGCCGATCCTACGGCCCAAACAAAGCACAAAAGAACACAATTTCGGGAAAAAGACATTTATCTAAAGAAATTGACCATTATCTTGTTAATGGTGGTTCCCTGACCAAACGAACTCGGATTAAACTCAAATTTTTACCAGTTGATCGCCAAATGTTCTAGAAAATTCCCATTTGCTTAGTTTGCAAGTTTGGTCACCAAATTAATTATTATGATTAAATGAGTTAAATATTAAATATTGCATAACGAATTATTTAAAAAGAGTTAGCGCTCCAAATTTTAGGATTCTTCACATTTATATGTTTCCTATAAATAGTAAATTTATCAGGGCATATTATAAACTAAAATACTAATTATTGACCTGATTATAACATGTGACCATAAAGGATATAAAATTTTGAAATTTTGTAAATAAGTACCTGAAAATGAGGATGTTACATACCCACTATCACACTTCTATGAGATAGACGGTGTACCACGCGAAGGCGTGCCCACGGTTAGTCGATCAAACTTTTCATGTGTATTACTTTTGGAAGGAATCTTAAACTTAATATTTATATTGAGGGGTTTGATATTTATATACATATACATATCCAATCACCACATAGATAGTATGTATCATATACATGATATATCCCACAAGAATACATGTGAAGCGATAAAGCGATGATTATGGTCATCCTATTGTAATTCCTTGAGCCACAAGGAATTATGGTCATCTAGGTCTACATTACATGTAGCAAACTATTATTGATAAAGATCTGTGCTTGGACCATTCCAGGTTGATCGGCTAATCCTATGATCAATCGGCTTGCCTCCTAGCCAGTCGGTTGGTGCGTCTGGCTCCTCCAGATGGTCAATTTTCCAGGTCATTGGGCTCCTCGTCAGCCCACCAGCTTCTTTTCTCATACGGTCAGTCGGTCATCTCGGTCCTTCATCTATACATATGGGTGCCCACCATTCTTTGACATAACATGAAATAAAACTATCCTACTTTTACATATTGCATTGGGAAACCCCGAGTTACATTTGGGGGGGAGCAAAGGTAGAAGAGAATCTCGAATTATCTCCAGTTACATTTGGAATAGAAGATAGGACTTAGTACGCAGACCAAGATGCAAACAACCACAACCAACCATGCACACATAGGGGTTTATAGTCCATAATCACGCTACACATCCATCATCAAAACCGTTTTAGGGAGACGCATATCGATTTCATATATATACCATATCATATATGTATATAGGGATTGTGGTGTTTAATCAAATATGTGAATTATCCAGTTAAAGTATTTGCATCGCATGTAATAAATAAATGGTGAAAAACCAAAATTCGATCCTATCAAATAATCCTAAAACATTGAATGTTGACGTGGCTCTGATACCACTTTTGGGTTTTCTGGTACAGAACGGGCAGTAGAAACAAAATTTTTATCTAACCACAAACCCATAACCAGCAGATCGCATCAACAACTATGCAATAGGAAGGATAGTTTAACAAGATATACCTGGTCCTGAGGCTTGCTCAACGACAATACCTCACTGCTAGTGTGGCCTTCAACCACCTAGTCTTTGACGGTGTCTGTGCAGCTCCTGGTCTTGACTCGGACTGCGGTTGACGGTCATCCTCCTGAGTGGCAGAAATCTCCCGCCTCTATAGATAGTCCACTTGGACTACCGGGAACTCTATTCGTTCTGATGAATGGACTAGAAGGAGTTGTCCCCTTCTGTCGGTGTAGTAGTCACTGACACACTCTCCCATAATCGTTACTTTTCTGTAGTTTTCTTTCCCTCGTTGTTCCTCCCTGGATGGGTAGAACTTTGCTTGGGCTCTCTTGGTTACCATAACCAAAGAGAATAACAACTTTACAAAGCAACTAATATTCTGAGTTGTGTATTTTGAGTAGCTCCTTGCCCTCTATTTATAGTAGAGGGCAGGGTCAGGGTTCCCAGTCTGTGCGGGAGTAGAAGGGTCCAGATTATCCACGAGCTGTTTGTACTACGGTAGGCAAACCGGTCAGTTCATAAGTGAACCGGTCGACTGGATAGGTGAGCCGTTCGGTTCACCCAGTGACTCGGTCATTTCACTTCCCAGACTTTCCAGCAATTGACTTTCTATTTCATTTTAAATTAATGTGAAGATTAATTCTTGTCCCAATCGAATTGGACTTATGAAACGAGAAACTTTTCTCACGAACCAAGAAACTCAACACTTGCTTGGTTGGTCCAGATGAGCCGATCGATTCACCAGAGTGAATTGGTCATTTCACTGACCATGAGTCGATCGGTTCACCCAGTGAACCAGTCGGTTGGTGGTCCAAGTTGTGTCGTGCTTTGGTGTTTTCTTTTTAGGTAGAACAAATTAGACGTGAGGAACATTAGGGGTGGTGAAGATGAGTTAATGGCTTCTATCTACTTACA
This sequence comes from Alisma plantago-aquatica, assembly GCA_963693085.1. Lineage (NCBI taxonomy): Eukaryota > Viridiplantae > Streptophyta > Magnoliopsida > Alismatales > Alismataceae > Alisma > Alisma plantago-aquatica. Next base: position 514,726,102 of record OY856410.1, on the reverse strand, counting down.
AGTGAGCATCATCAGGCAGGTGTCTGCCTTTGTTATCTAGTTTCATAATTGGTCATTCATTCAATGACTTAGTTGTACAAGATATAAAGTGATAACTACATTCAAGTCTAGATATGCTTTACATGGCCAAATATGTGGCTCGGGTATTTTACTATGGTGAGGATATATAGGTTTTGATTAATGCTAAATTGCTCCATCCTTTTTAGGTTTTCATTGGAAACTACATTTAAATGCCAATGCTTATAAATTGATTGAAACCATGTATAAGAGTAAATCTAAATGGAATTTTCATTAGATGGCCTTTTTGAGATTCATAATGTCTATTTGAGCTGACTAGTCACAAAATTTTATTCCTCAAAACTTGGGTTGTAGGTTACATTGAAGAGGTTGACAAAGTGTCCACGCGCCATCATATTGGGTTCCCCAAGGTTAGTAATCCAACACCTTGTAATGTTTTTCAGAGCTTAGATTAAGTTCATTCTTCTCCTATAATTAACGAACTCATAGTATGACTTGGAATTATACTCTCCATTCTTGAGCCAGCATAGATAGGACTTTTGACTCCACTTCTCCTTCTCCTCCAGAATATGGTTAGTACTTTTCTTGAAGTCAAATGCAAGTTCCATCAATCTAAGGAACAAACTTTGTTCTAGTACTGACTTCCAATGAGCCAACTCACACAAAATTTCTTCTTACATTTGCTTTCTCCCTGCTTTCTATCGCATATGACTGAATGAACTTCTTCTTATAGTAGTTCAGAGCCTTGTGAAAATGTATTGTGTCATTCCATGGCCTTTGTAGCAGATTTTTGAAGCATGGGTTTTGAATTCACACAACCTTTTTCTGAATATCCACACTCTATTATTCATAGACATTGGTTGTAGGAGTTGGTTGTGGTCTGAATGAACTATGGGTAGATGATGGACAATAATGCTCAGACGATCCCTAATCAAAACCTACTGCTACAACTCAGTCCAATTTGTGTTGAATCTTTTGTAGTCAGTGAATCATGTCACTCTTCAACGACATCTATTACTATCTCTATTAAGGTTTCAGTAAATGCAGATTCTTCCAAGTGATCTAATAGGTTTCTACCTGTCTTCTTAGTTAGTCTAATCATTGTGTTAAACTCCTGCATACCCCCACCCAACCTCCATTCATGTTTAGACTGAGGTTGAATGTAACATCCCTGACCTAGGTTATGAATTAACCCTAGAGGTTTTGCCTAATAAGGTTGAGTAGATTCTTAATCTTATCCTGTGAAAAGTAATTAGGCCTCAATAGGAACCTATGTTGCAATTCTAGTCCTTTTTGAACATTGTTGAAATCAATGTTTTATTTGTTTTGGACTAAAGTGGAAATTACCCAAGTTGAGGGGTTTAAGAGCAAATTGTGCATGATAATATGTTCCTCATGTGTTGAATCATCATGACAATGAAGATTATGCAAAGGTATGGCTTATGGTAGCCTGAGTACCAAGAAAGAGCTGATAAAACAAGGTTTGTGCATTAAAACCTAGTTTTGGTGTAAAGTGAAATTTACCCAAAGCCTAGGGTTCAATATGTAAATTACCACTTCAATAAGGTCCCCAATTCTTCTTGGCATCAAGTAGAGCAAATAAAATGAGAGGGGCGCCTCATTTAAATTAAGTTGGAGGAGAGAGAATCTTGATATTAAAATATCAAGATTTAATCCTAATTGAAACCCTAATTCGATTTAGGGCAAAAATAAATGTATTAATTAAAGGGACTTCAACCAAAATTAAAATGGTTGGATTCAGATATATGTGTGACGTCCTTGAGCTTTTCAAGGACCACGAAAATATCCAAGGGAGTGGATAACTCACACACAATTTTATAAGAAAAAGAAATATCCACTCACATATGGATATTAATATAATATAATTTAAGGTGCTTGATTTGTTTTTCTTTAAATCATGGATAATTGAGAGGGATAAAAGGCAAACAAGATAGCCTCGTCCCTAAGGAAGATAAGGGGGAAGAGACGGCCACATCTTTGGGATTAAATGATTTTTTATAAGGCATTTTCTCTCACATCAATTTCCTTATAAAAGTGCCATTTCCAAGCCCAAACCAAGGCCTTTTCGGATTTCCTTCTTCCCCTTGCTTGAAAAACCGACCAAGGAGATAGGGAGGAGCAGGAGGACGACTCCCAACCTGTTGGTAAGGTTCTTGATTCATTTCTCCTTGATTCCATGGTAGAAATTGAAAATAAATTATGGATTCCTTCCTATTTCGATCTCCTCTTCAATCCTAACCAATTATTTTCACTCAAAGCTTGAGGACGACCCTTGGAATAGTGAAGGGAGCTTCATTCACCATTTTTTCCGTGATCTTGGAGCTTTGTAGCTCAATTGGAGGTGGGTTTTATAACTTGAACCCTTAATCTTATTATTGCAATCAATTCTTTATCAATTGGTGAACATTTCTACATTTCCAAAATTAACTTTGGTTGATTGATGCAATTTCCATGAAAATCACAGTATATTTCGTGAGTTTGGAGCTTTATGATGATGACATCATCATAAGCACACACCTCCCCAAATATCTTGGGCAAACGGTTTCAAAGTTTGGTTGGACCAAACGGTTTCACCAAACCGTTTGGTGACCAAACGGTTTGCAATCCGTTTGGGAGAAAACGGTTTCAAAACCATTTGATATGGTTTACCAAGGGTTGACCATTTGGGATTCCTGTTTATAATTATGTTGGTTGATAACCCTCCAAAGTTGAGGGATTTACTCCAAAGGAATCGTGAGTTGAAGGCAAATCAATTAGGTAAACCTAATTGGATTAAGTGCTGATTTTCAACCTGATTAACTTGACCTTTTTGGGCAAACGGTTTCAAAATCGTTTGAGTGCGTTGACCAAGGGTTGACCGTTTGATATTACTATTGCTAATTATGTTGGTTAATGACTCACCAAATTTTAGGGGTTAATTCCCAAGGAATCATGAGTTGAATACTAATCAATTGGGAAAACCCTAATTGAAATTAGTGCTGAAATTTCAATGAGTTGATTTGAGATTTTGGGTTGATTAGCCCAAACGGTTTCAAGACCATTTGGGGATCACCCAAACGGTTTCAATACCGTTTGGGGGTCACCCCAAGACCGTTTGGAGGTCTAGGGTCAAGTATGGATATGTGTTTGAAGATCCAAAGATGTGGTATGAACCCTAATCGGCTAAGTGCTGATTTTGCAAGTGATTGAGATGATGTTTTGGATTGATTGGCCCAAACGGTTTCAAAACCGTTTGGGGATAAACCAAACGGTTTCAAGACCGTTTTGGGATCACCCAAGACCGTTTGGAGGTCTGGGGTTAAGTATAGTTTACCAATTGAAGGTCCAAAGGTACCAAATCATATTGCAATTAAGTGATGATTTGTTGATCAACTCGATAGACCAATCTTTGATGCAATTTCACTAGAATCCAAAGGTTGGATGAGCCAAACGGTTTCAAAACCATTTGGGGATCATCCAAATGGTTTCAAAACCGTTTGGTGGTCACCCAAGACCGTTTGGATGTCTAGGGTTGAGTATGGTTAGGTGTTTGAAGGTCTAAAGGTACCAAGTTGATTTGCAATCAAATGTTGATTTGGTGATCATCCCAATGATCCAAACTTTGATTGGTTGACTTGGATTATGATGTGTACATGGGAAAACGGTCTCAAGACCGTTTTGAGGTCATCCAAATGATCTCAAGACCGTTTGGGGTCAGGTCATACCCAATTTGGATGATGGTTCAATGGTTTCAAAGTAACTAGTCTTACATTGATTAGTATTGAAGGATCATCGATTCCAAACCCTAATTCAATTGATTCAAACCCTATTTGATAATCAATTGAGGGTCAATTGAGGGTCAAATCAGTTGAATGTTTACCTATTAAACTCAATTGAAGTATGATCATAGGTCCCATTGATGATTGGTTCCATGAATTCAATGGTTGAAGGTCCAATGCAATCAATTGAAACACAATTAGTAGTTTGATTGATGATCAACTTCAAAGCTCTAATTGGTGATTATAAACCCTAATCCCATTGAAATCAGACCCTAATTGAAGTCCCAATTGAGGGGTGAGTTCATGATTCAATTGATGATTGAATTGATGATCCAATTGATTGAAGTTCCATTGATTGGAATTGAGTGTTGTTGAAGTCTTGATTGACTTTTTGGTTCATGCGGTTTTGAGAGGTTTGGACCAAACGGTCTCAAGACCATTTGAGACCAAACGGTCTCAAACCATTTGAGACCCATGCGGTTTCAAGTCCATGCGGTTTCAAAGCTTTTTGCTTAAACGGTTTCAAACCGTTTGTGGATCAATTTGGTTAATTCAATTGGATGCCTAATGCAATTGAAGGATCAATTGGTTAATCCAATTGAGTACCTAATGTAATTGAAGGAACAATGGATTGATCCAATTGAGTACCCAATGAAATTAAAGACTCAATTGACTAATCCAAATGGATACCTAGTGCAATTGAAGGTTCCATTGATCAATCTATTTGGATACCTCATGTTATTGAAGGTCTAATTGATCAACTTTTTGGAAACCTAATGTAATTAGGTGAGAGATACCCTTAATGGTACTAATCAAAAATGCATAACAAATGCATGGATCCAATACATGATGTAAACCCTAATTGAGGCTGATTCCATGTATAACCCTAATAAGAGGTTGTCTACATATGAAATTACTATTAAGGATGAATAGTAAACCCTAGTTGAGGGTGTATCCAAGTGAAACCCTAGTTGAGGGTGTATCCAAGTAAAACCCTAGTTGAGGGTGTATCCAAGTGAAACCCTAGTTGAGGGTGTATCTATGTGAAACCCTAGTTGAGGGTGTATCCATGTGAAACCCTAATTGAGGGTGATTTCATGAGAAACTCTAATTGGGAATGATTAGTAAACCCTAATTATGGGCAATGTGATATGAAACCCTAATGAAGGGTGATGCTATATGCAATCCCTATTCTAAAGAAGGGAGATGGTATGTGAAACCCTAATCCCTAATGAGAGAATAGAATTCATACTTGAATATGATTCATGAGGTGAACTCATGTAGCACGACCATGCAAGGTAGCACGGCCGTGGTAACTTCCCTTTGCACGGCCGTACAAGGTAGCACGGTCGTGGTGGATTCACTTTGCACGACCGTGCAAGGTAGCACGGTTGTGGTGACTTTCTTTGCACGTCCGTTCCTGGTTGCACAGTCGTGGTGCTCCATGATGGACTTGGAGATGATTGATAGTGACCTAATATGGTCATATACCTTGATGTGTTATAAGTCCAATATAATTGGATGAAGGATACATGAGATATGTGATGGAAAACCCTAATCCTGATAAAGGAATAAAGGTGATACTCTTGAAATAATGATACATTTGTTTTGCATGGTATTGATAGATAATTAATGTACTGCTATCTTATGTGCTAACCATGCAGGTATCATGAGATGATGAGCATAGCCAGGTATGGGCTATGATGTGTTATTAGTTTGAATTTGTTTATTGGGCCTTGTGTGCCATAATATACCTTGTGCCTTGTAAGAGGTGGCAAGAGAGTTAATGGGCCTCAAGTGCCATGATGGATGCTTGTGTAGCAAGTATCATATTTACCTTAATCAGATGACCTAAAGGTGTTAGTTACCTGAGAAAGTGATAACAATGCTCAGGTGATGAGCTAAGGGTTTGAATACCCAGGATTTCATGGTTATGGTATTGAAATTGTGAAGGGATGAGAATTCCCAGTGTTGAAATGAGGGATTAAGATCCCAACACTTTATGAAAAGAGTATGGCTACGGGCCATGACTTCACAATGATAATGATAGGCTTTAGATATATGATCTAAGCCTGAAAAGAGTTAATGCAGTGGTAATGATTCTGTAGTGTGAATAGATGTTATACATGTTCTTCATACTCATTAAAGAATAAGTGACATGTTGATTCTATCAAGTTATAGTTGCAATGCTTCTGATATAGAATAATGTTCTAATCTGTTAGACATTAAAATATATGTTGTCAAATAAATATGATTACCCTGTTCATATTTATCTTCTTAAGATGCAATAATAATTTTTATAGCGGAGAGTTATAACTCTCGCCGGGGAAATTTTTATAATTGTCTCACCCCCGTGAGAACCACATTTTTAGGTGGACGTGGACGAGGAGACAGGAATCCTTCAGTAGGTGAAGAACAGCAGTAGCAGCAGGGACAGCAGTGAAGTATCAGGTGGAGACATTGGCTGTCATGACATGTATAGTTGTATATAGAGTCCTATGTGTCATCTCTGTACTCTCAGGTCCTCGGAGTAGTAGTTAGTGCTTTCGAGATTTTGGATCAGTGTCTCGAGATTTTATGCTACCTGTGTTTAGCTTAATAGGTCAGCTGATGCTTGTAATTCTTAGAAAGAGATGATGCATGATATGTACTTTTGATCCAAAAAGTAAATGTGTTATACTTTGGCTCTTGAAGAAAAAGATTTACTATGTGTGGATCTCTTTGCAAAAAGTTTTAATTTTTAGTGATTTTCGCTAATCCGCTGCTTGATGAATGCTTCTGCATTATTTAATTATGTTTTTATGAGTTGTATGCCACATTGAATAGTGTTTTCTACTCAATTCAAATAGTGTTGTCCACTCTAGGAAACTCCCCTGCTTCACCTCCACAAATGCCATTCTTTCATGAGTACATTTCGCATACTGAACTGTAATAAGTGCATGTTACATTTAGGCATATGAAGGAGTCTTATGAGGTGGGTGCCTACACTAGAATGGGACATATCTTGTGCGAAATATGTTTCAAGGACCCTATATGTATTGTTTATTATTGTCTTATGTTGCAAATTAAGCAAGAAACTGGGACTGAGTACACTTTTCTTATATTTTATAGCTAGTATCGATATATGGGTTCGGATTTTCATTTCTGTAGACAGATCTAAAGTTTCAATTTCTAGCTTACATAATGTTGACAAGTATATCTAATTATATGTCAAAAAAGGGAACTCATATCTATAATGGGCGTTCTAGACATGAAAACCAACCAACCAATGGTATTCCTAATAAGATGGCATGGAAGCTAAGCTCCACATAAATGCTTAATGTACTTTTGAACTGATATGGTTGCATGTGCATGTCATTGTTCTTTTATGTTGTTCAAGACCTCCCTCCAAGCTGTAGTTTTAGTTGTGATTCATTCACATGCTATAAAGTATATGGCGACGCATTGAGAATAGTGTATTAAAATGACATCACAGGGCTTTTTCACGTTTGAACTATGTAAACCTCACATCTTGGGGTCAATAATTAGTCAACCTTGAGGAGTCTTGTATGGATTTTGAATCCTCATTTTGGGTTCATGAGTTGGCCGACCAGATGATTAGCATTTGAAATACAATGCTACCTTTTCCATCTTTAATTGGGATTGATTCTAGTTTTTTTAGAGTGTGTACCCATGCCTCCATGTTGAAAGATAGTAATCATTACTGTCTAGATCACTTAAGTTCTCTAGAGAGCTCTACAGCAAGGCTGTGAGGTCAACTGGGTTGCAAGTATCCCTAATATATTTGTATAATATAGTCTATGATGTTTAGTCCATATGTGATCCATGTCTGCTCTAGTTTCTGTCACTCCCATGTTTTAAGTATTTAACATGTCTATATAGAATTGTTAGGAACCATCTGAACTTAGTATAGGATGAGTTTTTATCAATGCATGTAACCTTCTCAAGACAACTTTAAGCCATGATTCCTTCTTAGAAAATGCTCAAAGTAAATCTACTAAACTAAACTTGACAGACTGTAACTCTAGCATCCTTGATTTTATACGACATGTGTTGGTCATCCTCTTTGGCCTTGGTCATATACTTAATGGATTCTAGTATGTTTCTTGTAGGTACACCATGGACTGTATTTTGAGAGATAGTAGTACTGGTCTATATTGTTAGGTATGAAAAATTTATTTTCAACAATTAAACTTTGTCCGCAAAGAGATTATTATCATAGAGGTGATATGTTTGTCATCAAGAAATTCAAGTTGTTGGTTTTTATTCTTTAAGTTGCAAGGTTAATGTTTGTATATGTCAGGCCAATGTGCTATCATGACAGTTGGGCACTCTAGAAGCTCTTCAGATATAACCTCTCCCCTCAACACTGTCTTAGCCAGAATATTTGCTAAGGCATTGGCAATTCTCACTCTAAAAGTGACTACACATTCCTCAAACTTCAGACTGACATCCCAAATGCCTTGAACAATAATCATGTATCTGGCTGGACAAGACTCTCTTTGATTAGTAAACTCCATTGTAGTCCTATTGTGGGCTCTGATCTCCAAACCATAACATAAACACGATTAAAACATAGCGGAAGCGAATCGGTAATCAGCGGAAGACAAAAATCACGGGAAATTAAAACTTTTCGAGATAAGAACTTGTATCCACAAAATTCCTTTCATAAAGAGGGATAAACTGTTTACATCTCAGGATAATTACTTCTCGAGTAATTATATACATCAAGATACAAAATCTCAAGATCACTATACAAAAGACTCCAATACCTGAGAGTACAGAGGACACATAGGACTGACTCTAACTACACCATATGGCAGGACAATCTCCACCTGAGATTACTGCTGTCCCTGATGCTGCTGCTAAGACTGATCACCTGTAGGCTGGTTCCTTCGTCTCCAACGTCCACCTAAAAAGTTGAAGCCTACGGGGTGAGACAATTATACATAATTGTCCCAGCGAGAGTTATAACTCTTCGCCAGAAGCTTTATTATAACATCAAAGATTATTTTAAATAGTAAAGCCTTCAAAGCATTCTATAACAGTTGCAGGTATAACAAGATCTCTACAATTTAGGAGATATGGAGAATATCAACATTATTGCAATGTAACATCAATCAACTAACTTGGAGTCATCTCTAACAAGTTATACTACATGGTTGATTATGTTTTACAAACAACATTATGCCCCGTGGAGATGAGGCTTACCACTCATACTCCAACTGATCGCTGAGAAGCCGCATCAGTATCATACATAGGTCATTAAGAGAGCCGGATTCTCATGACCTTCACCTTCCTCAGTCAGTAAGAGGATCACTTGTAGGACATCTCGTGTCTCTACTACTATAGCTCACCAGGGTAAACTGGTCCTTCGCTATTCTAGAGTCACAGTGGCGTTCTGTACTCTCTTCGTCATCAGGAGGTTTCATATTTACCTACCACTAATACGGATATCTGTGCTTTCTTCGTCATCAGGAGGTTTCATGTTTACCTACCACTGATACGCTATGGAACTATAGTGAAGGATGGATGGATTCCACATCTACATCACTTTCCTACATTAGGATGTAAGGTTCTACACATCCATGTACCCCACATACTCAAAAGTATGTGCTCCAGGAGTTCCCTAAGGAAAACCTGTTTCACCATCACTTAATTTCTGACAATGATGGATCTATGATCAGGGCTCTACATTATACTGGATTAGTTAGGTACATTCAGTATTCTTTAACAGCATACATTGTTCTTCAAACAATAACAGTAGCATAGCAGCTATAAAAGAAGAATACTAAGTGTAACAGGCCTAACTCATATCAATCATTATTTCTCATTATCCTCATCACAAGTCATCTCTAAGGCATGACCTTGATGGTATTCATGGCTCTCATATCCCATTATCAGCATAGGATGCCACTGGCAAGGCATCAGATTACTTTACTTATTCATAAGGCTAACAGCATGCCTTTAATGAATATAACATCAACATCCATACCTGGATATGATTACCTTCATATCAGAACCTGCATGGTTAATACATCTGATAAAGGTAATGCAACAATAAGGAATGTACTTCCTACTGTTGTCATAAGAGTTAAATCTTTAATTTAAATCAAATAGAGTTGTTTGCTCAAAAGCATGCCATTACCCTTGAATTAGGGTTTACTATTCACATTACATGTCATCACCCTTGAATTAGGGTTTACTATTCACATCAAGGTGAATTAAACTCATAACATCATCATGTATGAGTAACATCTTCATTGATGCTCTTAGATTAGTTAAGAGTTCATCATTTATTATAATTAGGGTTTCTATGACCTCACACGGGTGGACCATACCCTAATTATCCTCACTTATGTGCATTGGAGATGCTTTACTTGAGTTTCCACTTAAAAAGGGTACTTTCTCTCTCTAGAAGTACTCTCTCTCTCTAGAAGTACTTTCTCTCTCATCATAATGCTAGGTGATGTCAACATCACTCTAAAACAGGTTGGATTGAGTCATCATAGGCTAACATAGCCAAAAGCATCACCATTATGTGATTAGAGTTACTTTCTCTCTCTAGGGTACTTTCTCTCTCTAGAGTACTCTCTCTTTCATCATACTAATGGTTGATGATAACATTAGACTAGATCAAGTTAGATAGAGTCATTATGACTAAAAACATCATTCTCATGTAATTAGGGTTTAAATTGAGCAAGGTATAACTTAATTGACCCTTCAGGGGTATTTTGGTAATTCACCCCATTGATCATCATTATGGTCAAAAACCTTAGTCAAATAACCCCTTACTATCCTAGATTATCATTAGGGTTTGATTTGGGCAACATTGGACCATTTATATTATGAATTGATTGAAAGAAGTCAACTTGGAATCACATTGATTGATTTCAATCATTAATCATCAATTGGTTTGAGATTGGTTGAAAGTGTTGACCGTTTGCCCACTTTGACCTTCCAAGACAGCGAGCCTCCTTCTAACTTCAAGACCGCGAGCCCCCTTAGGCTTCAAGACCGCGAGCCTCTTCAAGTGGTTCAAGACCGCGAGCCCTATCATTGGTTCAATTGATGTTGAGACCGCGAAGAGACGTTGACCGTTTAGCTAGTTTGACCTCAGGACCGCGAGGCCCTTCGCGGTCTTGAGACCGCGAGCCTCCTCTCGGTCTTGAGACTGTGAGCCCCCTCACGGTCTTGAGACCGCGAGCCCTCTCACGGTCTTGAGACCGCGAGGCTCACATGGTCTCAACCGCTTGGTCCATCAACAAAATCAACAAAGCAATCGATGATGTCAACCGATGTTGAAGCCCTCAAAAGGTCAAATCTATGTTGACCACTTATGGATTGAGTCAATTAAGATTATGCTTGATCACTTGGTCATTCAATTGACCCATAATGGTTGACCAATTAGGGTTGAAGTCGATTCAATTAGGGTCTATCAATGTTCACCCATCAACACTCAACAATGTGACTCAACACAAGGTTGAACCTTTCAATTGAGCTCCAATTGGACCCAAACTTGGCCCAAACGGTCTTGAGGTCAGGTGGGTGGACCCCACATGGTCTTGAGACCGTTTTCCCAAGATTTCATTAAAATCTAAGGTGATTTGATAGAGATTGAACCATAATTGGGTTACTAAATCAGTATTTTAATCAATTGATAACTTATTTGCAATTGGGTCCTCAATTGGTCAAAACTACTTAACCCTAGACCTTCAAACGGTCTTGGGTGATTTTCCTCTCGGTCTTGAGACCGTTTGGATGAGTTCCAAATGGTCTTGAGACCGTTTGCCCATCCAATTTTGGATTCTAGTGCAAATTCATCAAGGTCTGACCCATTGAGTTGATGATCATGTCAATATTTAATTGCAATGTAATTTGATGTAATTGTACCTTCAATTGGTCAACTATCCTTGACCCCAGACCTCCAAACGGTCTTGGTTGATTGCCCTTGCGGTCTTGAGACCGTTTGGGGGACCCCTAAACGGTCTTGAGACCGTTTAGGTCAATCAACCCTAAAAACCCTAATTTAGGTCACCATAATTTCAGTACTGATTTCATCTAGGGTTAGCCCTAGTATTCACCCTTCAACTCTTAGCCCGTTTGGAATTAGACCATCAAACTTGGTGAGTTGTTAATTAACATAATTTTGAACAGTAATATCATACGGTCAACGCTTAGTCAACGACCTTACACAGTCTTGAGACCGTTTGCCCAAAAAGGCAATTTCAGACCGTTTGGAAATCAGGAATAAATTCAAATAAAGTTGTTACTTAAAAAGGTCATATCGCCCGATTCCTTTGGAGTTAGGCTCCCAAATTTTGAGGGTAATTAGCCTATATAATTAGGAACAGGTTTCTTATACGGTACATGCTCGGTCAACGGGGCCAAACGGTCTTGGAGACCGTTTGCCCTGTCGCGGTCTCGAGACCGTTTGCTCACCTCGCGGTCTTGAGTCCGAGAGAGCAAACTTTTCAGACCGTTTAAGGAAGTGAAAAGCGGTGGGTTTTTCTTGGAAATCACGCCTTCATCTTCTAGCTCAAGAACAGTACAGATATCCCACGGGTTTGCTTGCAAAATAGCAGGGAAAAGTAGGGAAACACTAAGAGCTATCATCAAAACGCATATAAAGATGCACATAGTAAAGCATGGGTTTAGAGTTATAAAACCCGCCTAAAGCTTGCTTCTTGAGCTCCAAGCTTTCAAGCTCCAAGCTCCAATGGCGTCCTTGAGTTCTTACAGGTTTTCCAAGGTGAAAACTCCAAGGAAGGATGAAAAGAGACGGCTAGAAAGGTAGGGTTTCAAGAGTTAGCCATGAAGATGACCTTGAATTCGAGTTCTAACCATGGAATTAGGCAAGAAGAGGGGTTTAAACCTACCTTGCACCCCTTGGTCGTCCTCCTTAGCTCCAAGGCAGTCCTTGGTCATCTTTGGTGAAATGAAACAGTAAGGGAACGAAGGGTAAGTTCCCTTGCAACTAAGGGAAGGAGGGCTTATATACATGGGGTAGGATTTTCAACATTAGTTCATAAGTTGTTCATAATTCCAACTAGATCCCTCTTTCTTTACTTGGTCGTCCCTTCCTCTTCATTCTAAGGACAAACCTTCTCTTAAGGTCTTATAAAATAAGGTAAAGGAGAGCAAGCTAATAATGAGGTACATACTTAAAGAGATATTACACATATACCCTGATTATTCAATCACAAGGCATATCTCATAACTTGATAATTCAATTGAGGTGACTTCCTCATCATTTCTTCTCTTAATGATGGCAAGAGTCTAAAAAGATACATTAGATGACATATTTCATGATTTGCATCCCTTTATTTGGGTAAATTGCATTTTACCCCAAATTAGGGTTTTAAGCACCGGGATTGCTTCCACAGCTGCACCTTGGTGCCCTAGCTTGGGAAATCCCTCAAACTTACCAAAAAGATTCTCATGATGTCTCAACATCAGAGGAACATCTCAACATGTGCAAATTGCAAGCTAACCCTTTTTAACTAGGTAAATTGCACATAGGTCCCTGTATATCAAAACAATGCTACAACTTTAAATAAAAAGGAGCAAATACTGAAATATATGTTTTTGAGAAACTTAATTACATGCTCAGAGTTAATCACAAAGATTTAATCACATATTTAGGAAAAATACCTAGGGTTAACTCATAACCCAGGTTAGGGATGTTACAAATTATCCACCCCTTACAAGGATTCCGTCCCCGAAATCGATAAAACATACTACGAGAAAAGGGCAGGATACTTCTTTCTCATCTCATCCTCTAACTCCCAAGTGGCTTCTTCAATACCACGATGGTTCCAGAGGACTTTCACAAGACATATATCTTTCTTCTTTAACTTTTTAATTCGTTTATCAAGGATTGACACTGGTCCCTCCTCATAGGATATGTCATCATTCAATTCTACCTCCATAGGTTGTAGAACTGGCTCGGTGTCTAGGTGACATTTCTTCAACATAGAAATGTGAAACACAGGATGTAACCTCTGTAATTCTGGGGGAAGCTCTAGTTTATATGCTACCTTTCCAATCCGTTCAATGATTGGATAAGGCCCCATATATCTAGGAGCTAACTTCCCTTTCCTTCCAAAACGAAGGACCCCTTTCCAAGGTGAGACCTTAAGATACACTCTGTCTCCAACCTGGAACTCTAAGGGTCTACGACGTTTGTCAGCATAAGATTTCTGCCTATCCTGAGCAGTCTTAATCTTATGTTGTATAACTTTAATCTTTTCTGTGGTTTGTTGCACCAGGTCAGGACCTAACAACTGGTGCTCACCAGTCTCAAACCAACACAAGGGTGATCTACAATGTCTACCATATAAGGCTTCATAAGGTGCCATATCAATACTATGCTGATAGCTATTGTTATAGGCAAACTCTATCAAGCTTAGGTGTAGATCCCAACTTCCGGTGAACTGGAGGACACATGCTCTCAACAAGTCTTCTAGGGTCTGTATGGTCCTTTCCGACTGTCCATCAGTCTGCGGATGAAAGGCCGTACTAAACCTCAGCTTAGTGCCTAAGGCTTGATGTAACTGTTCCCAAAAACGACTTGTAAACTGAGGACCTCTGTCAGAAACTATTGTGACAGGAACTCCGTGCAAACGCACTATCTCTTGAACATACAACTCTGATAACCTTTCAGCAGAATAGGTTGTTTTGACAGGTAAGAAATGTGTTGTCTTAGTCAACCTATCAACAATTACCCAAATGGAATCATGTCCTTTGCTTGTCCTGGGTAGGCCAACAACAAAGTCCATGGTCACATGGTCCCACTTCCACTGTGATATGGGTAAAGGTTGCATTGTTCCTGCAGGCTTCTGGTGTTCAGCTTTAACTTGCTGACACACAGGGCACCTCAGAACAAACTCTGCAACATCCTTCTTCATCCCAGGCCACCAATACAGATCTTTCAAATTCCGATACATCTTGGTGCTCCCTGGATGCATAGCATACATGGAAGAATGGGCTTCTTCCAGGACTAACTTTCTCAAGTTGTCCACATCTGGCACTATCATTCTTCCATTATAACAAGCTACTTGATCTTTTGAGTCATGAAAACCATCTTGCTTCTCATTTCCATACTCAGATCTTATATGTTGAACTGCAGCATCATCTAGCTGTGCCTCTTTAATCTGCTCCCTTAGAGTAGGTTTAATATGCATCTCAGCTAACAACCCGGTTAACAATGACACCTTCAACTGTACATTGTCTTGCCTTAAAGAGAGAAGCATATCTCTTCTAGAGCATACTAAAGAGTTTAGTTGTGCTCTATACATGGTTGATGTTGCTGATTTCCTACTCAAGGCATCTGCAACAACATTGGCCTTGCCTGGATGGTAATCAATTGTACAGTCATAGTCCTTGATTAACTCCATCCAACGACGTTGCCTCATGTTGAGCTCATGCTGAGAGAAGATATACTTAAGGTTTTTATGGTCTGTGAAAATCTGGAATGTCTCTCCGTAGAGATAATGTCTCCAGATCTTCAAAGCATAAACCACAGCAGCTAACTCTATATCGTGTGTTGGATAATTCTCCTCGTGTTTCTTAAGCTGTCGGGAAGCAAAAGAAATCACTTGTTTATCCTGCATCAACACACATCCAAGCCCATTCTTGGAAGCATCACAGAAAACTACATATCCTTTTCCTTGTTCAGGTAGCACTAGCACAGGTGCACTTGTCAACCTCTCTTTCAGCAACTGGAAAGATTTTTGACACTTATCACTCCAAGAAAAAGGAACATCTTTCCGGGTTAACTTGGTCAAGGGTAAAGCTATAGAACTAAAGTTCTTAATGAACCTTCGATAATAGCCAGCTAACCCCAAGAAACTTCGAATCTCCGTCGGTGTCTTCGGTTGTTCCCATTGTAGAACAAATTCTACCTTTGTAGGGTCAACACGAATTCCCGAAGCGGATATCACATGTCCAAGAAAAGATACTTCCGGCAGCCAAAACTCACATTTGCTAAACTTAGCATACAGCTGATGTTCTCTTAGCAAAGTCAAAGCTTGGCGAAGATGCTGCTCATGCTGCTGGGCATCTTTACTATAAATCAGTATGTCATCTATGAAGACGACAACACACTGATCAAGGAAAGGTCGAAAAACTCTATTCATGAGTTCCATAAATGCAGCTGGTGCATTGGTTAGTCCAAACGACATAACCGTGAACTCATAGTGACCATATCTTGTCCTAAAGGCAGACTTGGATATGTCACTATCCTTAATACGGAGTTGGTGATATCCAGACCTCAAGTCTATCTTTGAAAAGACTGTTGTACCACGCAACTGGTCAAAGAGATCATCAATCCTTGGCAGAGGATACTTATTCTTTATTGTTACTTTATTGAGTTGTCTGTAGTCGATGCATAACCGCATTGACCCATCTTTCTTTTTAACAAACAAGAGCGGAGTACCCCAAGGTGAAGTACTCGGTCGGATAAAACCTCTCTCAAGTAACTCTTGAAGCTGTTTCTTGAGTTCTGCCATTTCGGCAGGCGCCATCCTATACGGAGTTTGAGCTATGGGTTTTGTATCTGGGATCAGATTGATTTCAAAATCAATCTCCCGAGGTGGTGGTATACCAGGAAGTTCTTCAGGAAACACATCCTCGAATTCCTTGACTATGGGAACTTCAGCAGGATTGGTCCTTTCCTTGGTAACATCTACCACATGGGCTAAGAATGCATAACATCCTTGCCTCAACAGCTTATCAGCAACCATAGCTGATACAAGACAGGTGGGCAGAATCTTTCTTTCTCCTTGAAAGATCCATGTGATGCTTTCATCAGCAAACACAGCCAACTTGGACTCACAATCCAAGACAACTCTATACCTTTCTAAGGTATCCATCCCAAGGATTATATCAAATCCCTGCATATCAAGTGGTATAAGATCCACTTGAATGTGATGGTCAGAAAAGAAAAGGATGCAGGGAGAACATACCTCCTGCAAAACGGCAGACCCATTCAACGGAGTCTCTAACAACAAACTATCTGCTCTATGGCTAACAGTCACACTGCAGTTACAAATCACTTCACGAGTGATGAAAGAGTGCGTAGCACCCGGATCAATCAGAACGGATACAACACAGGATATAGACATATCAGAATATAAAAGTTTCATCTGACCTGCCACTACCCGTGGATTGACCACTGCCTCAGGTGGGTTCATAGCATAGAACCTCGCAGTCTCCTGGTGTTGAGGTGGTGCTGATGATCCAGCTTGAGACGCTTGTCCACGTCCTCGAGCTGCTCCTTGATGTTGTCTATTCTGAGATCCCTGTTGATTCTGTCTCGGGGTTTGTTGTGTCACACCGACAGCCCTAGAACGGAAATCCTTCATCAAGTGTCCCACCTTACCACAGTTGTAGCAACTCTTCTCTTGTTGTTGTGGTCTGGGTGGTCCAGTAAACGACACTGATGTAGAACTGTGCGTCCCTTGAAGCGGTTGACTCCGTCCTCTACCTCTGCTTGGTGTCCATTGAGTTTGAAAACTCGATCTGGGTGGTGGAGGGTTAGGTGCAGAGAATCTAGGTTTCTTGGAATCCCTAGATGAAGAACCCTGGAACTGTGGATATCTTTTATGGGTTTGTCTTTTCTCAACCAGAGATCTCTCTATCCTTCGGACTGACTCAACGAAGGTAGAGAATCTCTCTCTGTTTTCTAAGGCAGACACAGGGGTTGACATATAAGAATTCAAACCCTTCTCGAATCTTTTAATTCTTTCCTCATCCGTAGCATCCATGTGCGGACAGAACCGCAACAACTCCATGAACTTAGCTTCATATTCACTAATGTTCATCATACCCTGCCTTAGTTTTTCAAACTGAGATATCTTCTCATCTAGGAAGGTCTTTCGAAAATATCTATTGATAAATTCCCGACGAAACTCTTCCCATGAGAACTCTACTCCAGGTCTCTTCTGCTCTTCCATGTTCCACCAGTGACCAGCACTGCCTTTGAGAAGATAGACAGCATGTCTAACCTTCTCAGCTTCCGGAATTATAAGAATCCTGAAAGCCTTCTCCAACTCTGTCAACCATAAGTCAGCATCTGCAGGGTCGGCAATTCTGAAGTACTCGGTAGCTCCGACACGATGAAGTCGTTCGAATGTCTTACCGATACCTTGTGCTTCAGGATGGGCAGGTGCCCTAGGTGCAGGAATGGGCATCCTATCGGTTATATGTGTCATGGCAGTCATGAACTGCCCGAACATCATCTGTACAGCTGGATCACTCATGTCAGCTGGGTCGAACTGGGGTGGCTCTCTTGGCGACTCAGGTGCAGGTTGTTCTATTCTCGGAACTCTTGCACCGCCTTGAGGTGCACTAGCACTACTCTCTGCCACGTGCTCATCATGATGTTCTGACATTCTTATGTATCTTCTTCTCCTGAGGAGCAGAAGATTCTATTAGATGAGGAAGGAGTACTAAAGGTAGACTCGACATCCTAAGTCATATGCCTCTGTAGACTCAACTGAACCTGGAGCTCTGATACCACTAGTTGTGGGCTCTGATCTCCAAACCATAACATAAACACGATTAAAACTTAGCGGAAGCGAATCGGTAATCAGCGGAAGACAAAAATCACGGGAAATTAAAACTTTTCGAGATAAGAACTTGTATCCACAAAATTCCTTTCATAAAGAGGGATAAATTGTTTACATCTCAGGATAATTACTTCTCGAGTAATTATATACATCAAGATACAAAATCTCAAGATCACTATACAAAAGACTCCAAGACCTGAGAGTACAGAGGACACATAGGACTGACTCTAACTACACCATATGGCAGGACAATCTCCACCTGAGATTACTGCTGTCCCTGATGCTGCTGCTGAGACTGATCACCTGTAGGCTGGTTCCTTCGTCTCCGACGTCCACCTAAAAAGTTGAAGCCTACGGGGTGAGACAATTATACATAATTGTCCCAGCGAGAGTTATAACTCTTCGCCAGAAGATTTATTATAACATCAAAGATTATTTTAAACAGTAAAGCCTTCAAAGCATTCTATAACAGTTGCAGGTATAACAAGATCTCTACAATTTAGGAGATATGGAGAATATCAACATTATTGCAATGTAACATCAATCAACTAACTTGGAGTCATCTCTAACAAGTTATACTACATGGTTGATTATGTTTTACAAACAACATTATGCCCCGTGGAGATGAGGCTTACCACTCATACTCCAACTGATCGCTGAGAAGCCGCATCAGTATCATACATAGGTCATTAAGAGAGCCGGATTCTCATGACCTTCACCTTCCTCAGTCAGTAAGAGGATCACTTGTAGGACATCTCGTGTCTCTACTACTATAGCTCACCAGGGTAAACTGGTCCTTCGCTATTCTAGAGTCACAGTGGCGTTCTGTACTCTCTTCGTCATCAGGAGGTTTCATATTTACCTACCACTGATACGGATATCTGTGCTTTCTTCGTCATCATGAGGTTTCATGTTTACCTACCACTGATACGCTATGGAACTATAGTGAAGGATGGATGGATTCCACATCTACATCACTTTCCTACACTAGGATGTAAGGTTCTACACATCCATGTACCCCACATACTCAAAAGTATGTGCTCCAGGAGTTCCCTAAGGAAAACCTGTTTCACCATCACTTAATTTCTGACAATGATGGATCTATGATCAGGGCTCTACATTATACTGGATTAGTTAGGTACATTCAGTATTCTTTAACAGCATACATTGTTCTTCAAACAATAACAGTAGCATAGCAGCTATAAAAGAAGAATACTAAGTGTAACAGGCCTAACTCATATCAATCATTATTTCTCATTATCCTCATCACAAGTCATCTCTAAGGCATGACCTTGATGGTATTCATGGCTCTCATAGCCCATTATCAGCATAGGATGCCACTGGCAAGGCATCAGATTACTTTACTTATTCATAAGGCTAACAGCATGCCTTTAATGAATATAACATCAACATCCATACCTGGATATGATTACCTTCATATCAGAACCTGCATGGTTAATACATCTGATAAAGGTAATGCAACAATAAGGAATGTACTTCCTACTCTTGTCATAAGAGTTAAATCTTTAATTTAAATCAAATAGAGTTTTTTGCTCAAAAGCATGCCATTACCCTTGAATTAGGGTTTACTATTCACATTACATGTCATCACCCTTGAATTAGGGTTTACTATTCACATCAAGGTGAATTAAATTCATAACATCATCATGTATGAGTAACATCTTCATTGATGCTCTTAGATTAGTTAAGAGTTCATCATTTATTATAATTAGGGTTTCTATGACCTCACACGGGTGGACCATACCCTAATTATCCTCACTTATGTGCATTGGAGATGCTTTACTTGAGTTTCCACTTAAAAAGGGTACTTTCTCTCTCTAGAAGTACTCTCTCTCTCTCTAGAAGTACTTTCTCTCTCATCATAATGCTAGGTGATGTCAACATCACTCTAAAACAGGTTGGATTGAGTCATCATAGGCTAACATAGCCAAAAGCATCACCATTATGTGATTAGAGTTACTTTCTCTCTCTAGGGTACTTTCTCTCTCTAGAGTACTCTCTCTTTCATCATACTAATGGTTGATGATAACATTAGACTAGATCAAGTTAGATAGAGTCATTATGACTAAAAACATCATTCTCATGTAATTAGGGTTTAAATTGAGCAAGGTATAACTTAATTGACCCTTCAGGGGTATTTTGGTAATTCACCCCATTGATCATCATTATGGTCAAAAACCTTAGTCAAATAACCCCTTACTATCCTAGATTATCATTAGGGTTTGATTTGGGCAACATTGGACCATTTATATTATGAATTGATTGAAAGAAGTCAACTTGGAATCACATTGATTGATTTCAATCATTAATCATCAATTGGTTTGAGATTGGTTGAAAGTGTTGACCGTTTTCCCACTTTGACCTTCCAAGACCGCGAGCCTCCTTCTAACTTCAAGACCGCGAGCCCCCTTAGGCTTCAAGACCGCGAGCCTCTTCAAGTGGTTCAAGACCGCGAGCCCTATCATTGGTTCAATTGATGTTGAGACCGCGAAGAGACGTTGATCGTTTAGCTAGTTTGACCTCAGGACCGCGAGGCCCTTTGCGGTCTTGAGACCGCGAGCCTCCTCTCGGTCTTGAGACCGTGATCCCCCTCACGGTCTTGAGACCGCGAGCCCTCTCACGGTCTTGAGACCGCGAGGCTCACATGGTCTCAGCCGCTTGGTCCATCAACAAAATCAACAAAGCAATCGATGATGTCAACCGATGTTGAAGCCCTCAAAAGGTCAAATCTATGTTGACCACTTATGGATTGAGTCAATTAAGATTATGCTTGATCACTTGGTCATTCAATTGACCCATAATGGTTGACCAATTAGGGTTGAAGTCGATTCAATTAGGGTCTATCAATGTTCACCCATCAACACTCAACAATGTGACTCAACACAAGGTTGAACCTTTCAATTGAGCTCCAATTGGACCCAAACTTGGCCCAAACGGTCTTGAGGTCAGGTGGGTGGACCCCACATGGTCTTGAGACCGTTTTCCCAAGATTTCATTAAAATCTAAGGTGATTTGATAGAGATTGAACCATAATTGGGTTACTAAATCAGTATTTTAATCAATTGATAACTTATTTGCAATTGGGTCCTTAATTGGTCAAAAATACTTAACCCTAGACCTTCAAACGGTCTTGGGTGATTGTCATCTCGGTCTTGAGACCGTTTGGATGAGATCCAAACGGTCTTGAGACCGTTTGCCCATCCAATTTTGGATTCTAGTGCAAATTCATCAAGGTCTGACCCATTGAGTTGATGATCATGTCAATATTTAATTGCAATGTAATTTGATGTAATTGTACCTTCAATTGGTCAACTATCCTTGACCCCATACCTCCAAACGGTCTTGGTTGATTGCCCTCGCGGTCTTGAGACCGTTTGGGGGACCCCTAAACGGTCTTGAGACCGTTTAGGTCAATCAACCCTAAAACCCTAATTTAGGTCACCATAATTTCAGTACTGATTTCATCTAGGGTTAGCCCTAGTATTCACCCTTCAACTCTTATCCCGTTTGGAATTAGACCATCAAACTTGGTGAGTTGTTAATTAACATAATTTTGAACAGTAATCTCATACGGTCAACGCTTAGTCAACGACCTTACACGGTCTTGAGACCGTTTTCCCAAAAAGGCAATTTCAGACCGTTTGGAAATCAGGAATAAATTCAAATAAAGTTGTTACTTAACAAGGTCATATCTCCCGATTCCTTTGAATTTAGGCTCCCAAATTTTCAGGGTAATTAGCCTATATAATTAGGAACAGGTTTCGTATACGGTCCACGCTCGGTCAACGGGGCCAAATGGTCTTGGAGACCGTTTTCCCTGTCGCGGTCTCGAGACCGTTTGCTCACCTCGCGGTCTTGAGTCCGAGAGAGCAAACTTTTGAGACCGTTTAAGGAAGTGAAAAGCGGTGGGTTTTTCTTGGAAATCACGCCTTCATCTTCTAGCTCAAGAACAGTACAGATATCCCACGGGTTTGCTTGCAAAATAGCAGGGAAAAGTAGGGAAACACTAAGAGCTATCATCAAAACGCATATAAAGATGCACATAGTAAAGCATGGGTTTAGAGTTATAAAACCCGCCTAAAGCTTGCTTCTTGAGATCCAAGCTCTAATGGCGTCCTTGAGTTCTTACAGTTTGGCCAAGGTGAAAACTCCAAGGAAGGATGAAAAGAGACGGCTAGAAAGGTAGGGTTTCAAGAGTTAGCCATGAAGATGACCTTGAATTCGAGTTCTAACCATGGAATTAGGCAAGAAGAGGGGTTTAAACCTACCTTGCACCCCTTGGTCGTCCTCCTTAGCTCCAAGGCAGTCCTTGGTCGTCTTTGGTGAAATGAAACAGTAAGGGAACGAAGGGTAAGTTCCCTTGCAACTAAGGGAAGGAGGGCTTATATACATGGGGTAGGATTTTCAACATTAGTTCATAAGTTGTTCATAATTCCAACTAGATCCCTCTTTCTTTACTTGATCGTCCCTTCCTCTTCATTCTAAGGACAAACCTTCTCTTAAGGTCTTAGAAAAGAAGGTAAAGGAGAGCAAGCTAATAATGAGGTACATACTTAAAGAGATATTACACATATACCCTGATTATTCAATCACAAGGCATATCTCATAACTTGATAATTCAATTGAGGTGACTTCCTCATCATTTCTTCTCTTAATGATGGTAAGAGTCTAAAAAGATACATTATATGACATATTTCATGATTTGCATCCCTTTATTTGGGTAAATTGCATTTTACCCCAAATTAGGGTTTTAAGCACCGGGATTGCTTCCACAGCTGCACCTTGGTGCCCTAGCTTGGGAAATCCCTCAAACTTACCAAAAAGATTCTCATGATGTCTCAACATCATAGGAACATCTCAACATGTGCAAATTGCAAGCTAACCCTTTTTAACTAGGTAAATTGCACATAGGTCCCTGTATATCAAAACAATGCTACAACTTTAAATAAAAAGGAGCAAATACTGAAATATATGTTTCTGAGAAACTTAATTACATGCTCAGAGTTAATCACAAAGATTTAATCACATATTTAGGCAAAATACCTAGGGTTAACTCATAACCCAGGTTAGGGATGTTACACCTATAGTTTGGGATGAACAAACTGAGTCATTAGTCTCAAGTTTTGGAGCAAGTAAAATGAGAAATCATTATTTTGATCAATTGGTGATCCCACATTTCTCAGGTCCAATTGAAGTTTGAAGTAGCCAGCAATTTTCTTTGCTTCCATGTTTGGTTAGATTTGCATTTATCTTTATTCCATTTTGCACAGGTTAAGCAAGTGGATTGCTAGACCGGATGCTTCCAAACATGCTAGAACATATCTAACTGAAGTGCCAGAGGTAGGGGTACTGTATCAACAACTACTGTGTGTAATATAATCTACTAGTGTTGGATAGTTTATTTCCATTATACTGCTTTCTAGTAGGGTTTCATTGAGGTACAAACTGTAGTTGGATAGATTATTAAACCACATTTTCCATACATGTACATCATCTCTTGGCCTTTTGAATTTAAGTGAATGGAATTATAATACAGTTGCTACTAGCCTACTTATGAATAAAGGTATTCACGTGCTTATCTTCGGATATGAAAACTCACTTATGACATGTCCCAAGTTGATGTCATATACTAATTGGCATTGAATCATCTTATTGAATGCATAATATTTGGTAGGGCACTAATCTTGCTTGATGGACATACAGGAAAAAAGAGAGTTTGTCTCAATGGTGTAGATGAGGAACACCTAAATGTAAGATAAGGACCACATCAATCTGAGAGTAGTATTTTATAACCCATTTGAGTACTATTGTGGTGGTACCTGAAATGCATTGGGGAACCTCCATAATGGAATAATTGGGGAGGGGCATTGTACCCTAGCTTGAATTACTGGGATATCAATAATAGATAGATAAGTTCACTCCATTAACAGTTATAACATTAAAGCTCATGTATAGTTTATGTTAGTTAAGGCCGTGATGGGGAGAGCATTCACATGAAGGCGGATCTCATAGATGGTATCACCATTCTCATCACTAGTGTTGGAAATGTTTGTGATGAGCATACTGCAACAAATTTAGTTCAACAAGGTTCAATTACTTAGTGAATTGGACATGTTGTTCCTCGAGTGAAGTGGTTATAAGTCAATTGCAGCTGCTTCACATACAGAGTGTGTCTGTGCACAAGAATTATGAAATTTTGTACTTTGACTTCATATCACAAGTTTTTTTGGGGGCTACCCTATTTAGCTATTGATGCTCTTCCATACTAGGAATCGTGCATCCAAGCTTATGACTTTAATCCCCAGCTTAAATGAACTTTCTTTTGGTTTTATTCATTGTTAGCTGAACATCTGCTATAACAACTCTACCTTGTTGTGCTAAATCACCACATTCAAGTTTTGTTCTCTACATCTGTTTTGGACTTTTGTGTTAAGATGGATTTTGGGTATTAGTTCCCTAGACGTCAGTTGGACTTTCTGCCTTGGATAATTCAATTTGTTCACTTTTCTTGGAATTGATACATTACTCTCTTGATCTATCTTCACACTCTAATGGCTTATGCCTATTTAAGAGTCGAATAATAAAATTGGTCAGTTTTGATTTCTATTGGGATGTTGTGAAATACCAAGACCCTAGAGTCTTTTATCTGGCTATTGTTACCTAGTTGTCAGAGTCAGATTCAGGAAGATCTGAATAGCTAACTGATTTCTTTCACTGAGCATAAGATTCGTGGAGTTTTGCTTCTTGTTGTTAAGCATGATTAGACTAGGTCGAGTTATCTAGAATATAATGCAATATTAAAGGTTTTATTGATCCCCTATCCAAGCAGGCTCAACTCATTACTCTGAAGATTAAATAGCCTCGAGTTTAGCTTGTAAGTCTGTCCCACATCCCTTCATATATCCTCCTTTCAACTATTTTCCATCGCGATCCCTTAGGATGTAACTAGATTCCTCCATGTTTTACTTTTTCTTTACGAGGCATCCACATGCAGTAGTAGTGATTCTTGGGTTACTTTGATGCTTCTATCTTTCATACTCGCCATTGCTTTATCAGCTTGTTCGTCTCTTCTGAATATTTCTATATGTTGATGCATTTTAGTTCTTATATTGTTTAAATTTACTTGTGTGTTAGTAGTGTTGTTTTGAAACAATAGCCTACACCTTTGCTGCAAGATCTTCTATGTGCCCAGAGAAAACCAAGTTGGCCACACTTTAATGGTGTACCCAATGCCTCACTTTTTTTGACACCCATTCTGTAGGTGACTGCAACTCAATCATCTTAGTTGGTGCTTAATGTGGTTTTCAATTTCTATTCTTATTGAGCTTGTATCCTGCCAATTAATCGCACCATTGATGTTATTATATTCACTGTCTGAGTTGCTATGCTTGGTTTGCATGCATGTCTTTGTCATGTGGCTGGATCTTATGACATCCAAGTAGCCATTGGCTTGATATGGTTTAGTATTTTTCTATTGTCTTCTGAATCTCATCGTTCCTCTCTTTTACTACTAGTACAAGTGATGGGCCCCATTGGTGCTTGTGTCATCACCATGATCATCCCCCCTACCCGTGCTAAAATCTTTTGTTTGTAGGTCTCCGTTGGGATGAAAACAAAACATCTATGCCTACATGTTGGATTTATACGAATCTCATTCATCATGCCATACTCATCACGATGCACATTATTCCCATTTCCATGATTTTGGCTCATATTTGTCTCATGAGTACTAAGAGGTTTAGGATTAGGGTCCCTTTGAGTGACATGTTACATACTTGCTATAATATTTCCAATAGTTTAAAGGTTTAGGATTCCTATAGGACATGTTACTTGATAGATAGCTCCTTGTATCTTCAAGGATTACGTTCCAATAATTCATGTACTTTTTGCAAGTCAGAGCAGGCCTGGAACGTAGTCTTCTTATTTCTTTGTCAGAGATGACAACAACATACTCCTGTGGCATTTGTATTTGGCGTTGATCACCTATATTCATTTATTCATTCTTTACCTCTAACCACTAAACCAATGTATTCAATTAGGAAACAAGGAATTGGAATAGTGTTTGTGCCATGTGATAGCTTAACTAGGATTTTTCTAACCTCAAAGATTTTTTACTTACACCAACTCAAGTCTGAATTAGAATAGTCAGTTACCTTGTGTTACTGTACTGCATATATTTTTTTG
This sequence comes from Alisma plantago-aquatica, assembly GCA_963693085.1. Taxonomy (NCBI): domain Eukaryota; kingdom Viridiplantae; phylum Streptophyta; class Magnoliopsida; order Alismatales; family Alismataceae; genus Alisma; species Alisma plantago-aquatica. The sequence goes on along the minus strand of OY856410.1, from coordinate 514,699,527 downwards.
CATGGGCTTCAGGATAGTGTATGCCCTACAAACACAGGTTAGAGTACTACAAAATGTTTGTTTATTACATAAGGTCTATGTTAGTTATAAAATTATGGAGTCGATGTTCTAATTATCCCTTTTCTAGTTTCTGATTCTCTATATTGTGAAAATTGAGGCCACATTGTGTCTCCCCCTACTCTTACTTACACCCTCAGAGAGGTGTATACCAAGTCTGCCATGATACCCTTCTCCATAGGATGCAATAAGAGTAATAACCTCGATAGAAATAGTAACAGATGCTAATTCAAGCATGATTACATTGCATTTTACAATAGACATCAAACAACTATGATAGTGTACTCGCCAAATTGTTCATAGAAAATTTTGATTCATAATTTACAGGCTAACCTGTAACTAAAATAAAATATGTTATTTTTTCTCCTTTTTTTACATTTTTTGAACCTATCTTCAACTTTTATTGCATGCTGCTGCTACTTAATTTTATTGCTTTCTACAGACTAAAGGATTGGACTCTTTCTGTTACACCCCAATCTCACAATTTCCTCAATTGTGAGATTAGGGCATAAGATAGGATTTATATGTAACACAAAGAACACCCTTAACTTTTTTCTCTTCTTTAAAACTCTTGTTTCCCCGCATTGAACCACATAACATCTTAACAAAGGAATCTGAACATTTCTTTTACTAATCAGACTTCAATAGAAAAGATACATGTATAAACATTCATGATGTCTTTCACAACTTGTGCACATAAAACTTGTTAATTAGCATACATATCAAAGAGGAACAATATTACACATCGTAATTATAACTCTCTCTCTTATCTCTTACTGAGGACCTAGAGTGACAAGGACCGACTGACTCAACTAATCTTGTACTCAACTCTTGTGGCAGATCTACACTGAAGCTCTGACCATCTCCAAGTCCACGCGGTTAACCCTAAAAATGTTTGAGTAGAGGGGTGAGCCTACTCGCTCAGTGAATGAGTAATTCATGGAAACAGACTAATGCACTAATGTGATTACAGATATAATTTGAGTAAACGATATGAAATTTAACAACAATAAATACTACACTGAGCAGTTCTAAAACAATATAATTGAAATAACAAAGAATGTAAATATTGCATCCAAAGAATAACTACTAGAAGACTATGCTCTAGTCTTCCTTAACTCTTTCATTTATAAGGAACTCTGTGAACCTATATGATCATATTTTAGATTATGCCCTGATCTATGCAGTGTACTCTGCATAGAGACTCGCAGTGCACTACGACCACACCGTACAAGACTTAGCGACACACCTGGGAAATGCTAAGTCTGACGCCAGCCCTGTTCCGCTACAAGACCACAGGCTCTCCGGCCTACAGGCTCTCCGGCCTACAGGCTCTCCGGCCTCAATGCACTACTCCAAGTGCTCTAGACTCCTCCTCTAACCTGAGTACACAGGCGGAGAGTCTCACTGGGTTACCACCGTGAGTCCGCACGGATTAATGTTGAATAACCCCTATTTTCTCTAGTGCCACCGTGACTCTGCACGGATTATTGTTGAACACTGCCTCTCTTTCCTCGTGCCACCATGACTCCGCACGGTTGATGTTGGACACGAGTTTCACCCCTAAGGCGCAGACCTCCCAAAGGGGTTCTACGGTGTTCAGGGCACCTAAGTCTAACATTAACATTATAGGTACATTTTAAACAGAAATCATAATTCATTTAACATTTCTCACAAGGCTCACACGGCCTGCCATATCATATCATAAGAAGCATCATAACTCATGTATTCAACATATATCATGTCTCAGTACCATCCCTTTCTAGGGCATGTCATATCTCATCACCTGCAATTTACGAGATATGTATTGAAAATAAGAAGCCCTGCAGTATGCAGATATCAACTCAGAGAGAACAAGCATATAAAGTTAAATGCACTAGAAACATACAATTCAACAATTAAGCATCACCACATCTCATATCGAAACCTTTCATATCACCTTAACATGATTCATTGAACACCCTATCCTTAGGGTTTAATTTTCCTTATTCATTCATCACATGCCATCACCCTACTCTTAGGGTTTCATTTGCCTCATCACTTGTCACATGGCTCTCATAAGGATTTCATAGGATATCAGCATTCACTAAATAAAGATTGTTTCCAACAAATCATATACAATCAATATAGATGTGAAACCATGGAAATTTAACTAAACTTAGGTTTTCCATACCATTCACTGAGATATCAGGTATCAAGAATAGAATTCAATTAAGATAACCCATGAGTTACATCCTAACCACTTATAGGATTACTAGTCCCTTTTCAATAAGGTTGAAACTCTAGTGATGTCTCAATTCGGTTAAACCCTAATCACATCATTTGATATAAATCTGAAAAGCACTCTCACTAGGAAGTGTTGTATACGTTTCTGATATGAATCTACCATTTAGGAATCATTCAAACAGAGAAGGAATCCATATCATATCAATTTGCAACAATCTTAAATCAAACGGACATTTTAGGTTTTAGAATCACATACTAAGCAATTAGGGATTTGGATGCTATAATCAAATTTCGTGCATTACACTGTTTAAAGGAAGAACCCACTCACCCCAAGGTGTGAAAACACCTCAAAACTGCAGCTCAACTCAGGGGATCTCAAACTCATATCAAATCCATAGCAAATCTCCCAATTCTTCTTCCATTCAACTAGGAAACCTTGAAAATGAGGGATTATGAAGAAAGGGTGAGAAAAGAGGGAATTTCGGCATCATCTTGGATCAAATTAGAGCATGGACGGAATCTTGACATGAGAGAGAAGATTCACCATAAAATTCTATGCAAAGGATCCAAACTTACTTGATTTCACCATTCCTCGGACCGCAAAACCCTAGGTCAGCAATTCCTCCTCTTTCTCCACTCAAGCCCTAACTCTCCCTCTCTCTCTAGATTTTCATTTCTCTGAGATGGATGACGAAGAATGAGAGCTGTGTGTGTGTGTGGTCGATCATATAAGTCAATTTGAGCTGCTTGGGTCAATTGCATATTGACCCAACACTCAACTTTAATTATATTGGCTGAGTATTCAGTTTCACAATAGCTTCTGTAATTCGCCTACTGAATAGATAACAGAAGCTCCAAAGATTCTGGAAATTTTATATGTTATACCTAATGAAGTTCCAGACCTCCAGTAAAAATTGGAGATCATTTCTAGTTACCAATAATTAATTACAAATCGAACAGTGCACTGCTATATTGCAGTCTGCAATATATTCGGCCGAGTTTGTCCTGCACAGAACTCGACCGACACCCTTACTGTAGAGATCAAACAGTCATCCAAAAATTACTCCAATTTAACAGAGTGTCTAAAATTGTGTTTTTCAAGCACATTTAAAATTTGAGATCAATTGGATATACCAATAAAAATATAAAATTCAATTACCACACTGCTATATAAATCTGGAAATGTGATCGGTCGAGTTTGAAACTCGGCTGATAAACAGGTCAGAGAATTCTTTAAAAATTCTGATATTTTCCAATGTTGTTCACATTTTATATATCCAAATCATATCCAAATTTGAAGTAAATCAAAGTTACACATAAAATACTAAAAATCATTTAGTGAGACATTCTACTTATCAAATTCTGTATTCATGCATCATCAAAACCCTATTTTTGGGCCGATTAGGGTTTATGTTTCTCAAACCCTAATTCTCAAGACAAAAGAACATTTAGACTTCTTATCATAGTTAAAACATCCTAATTGTGTTATCGTCATTAATTAGATTTCAAGAATGATTATTCCAATTAATCTTTGCAATTGTCTAGGTAAACCCTAGTTTACCAATTAAGCTCAGATGGGGTCGTAACACTTTCTATTTCCTGCTCTCCTTTGAACAGTCTTTTATTTGTAAACATTGAAGTAGACCATGCTTGTTTTTAGGTTGAGTTCTTGGATCTATTTTGGTTGCCCTCGTCAGTTTTAATGTTACACCGGCTGGAATCTATCTAAAAAAGCTTGGTCTATTCAGGTTGTTATTGGTTGTTGAATGCTCCTTCTAAGGGTTTATGTGAACCCACGGTTTTTGAAGATGATTATGACATGGCTCAAACTTTCTCTTGTGAGATCCATTCCCTTTCAGAATTACTTCTTGCTGCTGAAAAATCAGCATTTCACTTGAATCACAATGTATGATAATGATTTGAATCTCACCTATTTGAATTTTGTTCATACTGCTTCTCGAACACACTGGTAATGATTTGAATTTTCTTCAGAAGTTGTTTAATGGATTTTTTTTGTCTTTTTGGATCTTTTGCAGTTTCATATGGCTTCTTAAGGTGTTTTTGAATCTCATCTCCAGTAGAGTTTCGACCAATGTAGGGGCACCTATGATCATGTTTCTTCATAGGAATTCTTGAAGGGCTTGACAAGTCTTTCTACATTTTTTTCTCGTTGCTATATGTGTAGAAATGGAGATAAACCTTCCTTGTTATTAGTTCCTAGAAAGGAAATCTCATGTCAATTTATCCCTCACCATGAACATCCTTGATATACAGGTGAACATCCTGGTGAACAGAGGCTACTAGAGAGTTTTTTATGTTGTCCAAGTACAAGGTAGATCTTGGTGAACAAAGCTTGTTGTATGTACTCCTCTTCCCAGGTATATATGTGCATGTGTCTCACTATAATGATTTATCTAGTCAGACATTGTCAATATTAGCAGTTTAATAGGTCATGTATTAAGTTCTAATGAAGCAAACTATAAAAAATGCAAGTACAATGCATAATAAAAGATGTATTGATGACAAACAATATATTTGCTGATGTCAATTCTCCCTGCTCAACCCCCTTGAATTTGACTCCATATTGATAGGATATGAGTCCTAGATAACATATATAGTTTCTAAAGATTTCTGCACTAGAATTAGAGGGTTCACGAAGACAAGGGCATGCATTCTGATGTTCTCTAAAGGATTATTCAAAATGAATTTCTTAGCATGTTATAGAGTTAATTGAAGTCGATTTTTGTTTTTGTTTCTCTGGGTTTAAGTCCTGTGGTTTTCTCTACTATTTTAGAATTCAAAATCTGTTAGAGTTGTGTTGTTGATGCTCATGAAATTATTGTGAAGCCTGCTTGGGCTTACTATTCTAAAACTTAAGAATGATCTATCTTTTGATATTAGTCTTGATTCTTCTCAGGTTACATTTTGTTCCAATATGACTGTTGCCCATAAAATCATTAGCTCTTTTATTGCTATCTGAGGCCTTCTGCTCTAGAAGATTACAATATGATTTTCTTCATCTTTTAAAGAGTTGTTTAAAGAGGTTTCTCTTCTTTGCTTCTCTAGGTTCCTATAAGTATGATGCAAATTCAGTATTCAGATATTGTTTGAGATGTCAAATAACTTCTTTACCACTTTAGAAGTATGATACAACTTAAAAATGAATGAAATAATTATTCTATTCAATGACTGCAATTTTGATACATATATGATGCAGGATAAAAAAAGGCCTCAATGTCAACTTACTGCTAAGCAAGAATCCCTCTTTGGGTCTAGATCAAGTCCAACAAAACATAGTACAAAGAAGATTCCTAGAACATCTATGGATGGTCCAAGTTGTAATAGAAAGATGTCACTATGACGGGCGATGCTACAATCTTCAAATCAAGACTTCTCCCATTCAACAAAATCAACCCACTCATCAAGGAAGTCGGACAACTTTGTACAACACAAGAACCCATGATATCGCCAACTCATTGAACAAAAGGAGAAGACAACAACGATTCTAAAACTGGTCAAGAAAGATACATACTCTTTTTTCAAGATGCGTGTAGACCTCACCGAATTTATTAGTATATGTATATCCTTTTCTTTGTACACATTATATAATAGGGGCAAGGTATACGTCCTCCCCATGTACATTTGACGTTTCAGTATAAATGAAAGTAAGTTTGTTGGCATAAAGAGCATAACTTGGTCTAACTACTACAAATTTTTTACTAAAAGAGATTCTGGACTAATTACACAATACATGAATAATCAAACTATACATATATGTATATGTGGCACTACATATGTAGCTAATGCATAATCCAACTACATATATATGTGTGCAGTAGATGTTGCCTTTCCCTACACATTAACTACATATAATTTATATTAACTTCATGTTTTTGCTACATACTGACTATATATACAATTGTAAGCATACATTTAGCTATAATTATACATATATTTAAATATGTAAGGAGAATATCTAGCTACGCTTCTGGATACATATGAATTTGTAGCGAATGGATTATATAACTACATATTTGAAAAATATAGTTAAAGGCTTTAGCTATACGAGCATATACTACAATTTGTATGGGGTTTTCGCTACAATTTTTTTTATAGTTAAAGACCTTTTTTTAGTAGTGTGTAGAACTTGGTTAATTCAGTTCTCAATCAATCGAACACTCTAATCAGTTAGTTCAACACTTGAACTTGATGATTCTAAGTCAAGTCTATTGATTGAATGTTTAATTGAGTACCTAAACCCTTTAGTAATCAATCTAAATAACATTATTGGATAAATTCCTCTTCCAGGTTAATCCTATGTGTGTGACCCTATAGGTTCCATTTCACATTAACAGTGAATGTCCATAACTTATGACTTCACAAGCAAAGAGCGGTACCTAGTCGCACATCAGTACTACCCAAGTGAAAAGGAAAGTTGGAGAACAACTTTCAATCTACAATCTGTGATTGGTGTTATAGTGAATGTATAGTCCATTTGTCACTGATATCCAAATTTAAACTTGAGGCATGGATTTGTCATACTCTACGTGCGTTCAATTCATGTTCCTTGAACTAGAGCAAACTGTCTGAGATATTTGTAAGCTCAATATCATATATTGACTCACATGTGCACGACCATGTATTTCTCAATCTCGTTTATCAAGTGGTCAGGATATCATTCTCCCTTAGGAGGGAAAAATTCCATATATATCACTCAAAGTCAAAACCCAATGTGTCAAAGTCACTCAATCATCACCTTTATAACAACCCATATTTTAGGATTGTGTTTGATGATGTCAAAGTGTACGCAACGACATGTGATGAGTGAAGTGATTTCAGGTCTAAGAACCACAGTCACCACTAATATTATAAGAGATGATCCTGACTAACCAAGTGTGGTTTCTATGCATCACTTTTATGGAGGGTATGTCTGATACAATGTTCTCTAACATGTATCTATGTGTTTGGTTTGATATCATATATCATGACTGATGAGATTTTGTCATCAACCAACACACACTCTAATCTTTTGTGTTATTGATATCTAGTTATTTCCACATTAACAACCGACTAAGGACGATAGTGAGAACGTACATACTCTTAACATCACATATGTATGATCTCATTGTTCAAGTCTCGTACTTGAAGGCATAATGTTGACAAGATTCTAACTAAGACACAACAGCAAGGGCAGCAGGCACAATGGGGAAAAAGGAAGAAGCATGATTTGCTTCAAGGGCGTGAAGGATGGCGGTGGCAGCAGCGACTATAGTAGGGAGGCAATCGGGCACCCACAGTTGAGCGGCTGCAGTACGTACAAGGGTGGAAGCAGCTTCTGACTAAGGCATAAACAACAACAACAGCTCTAATAGTCTGCGACAGTGACGGCTTGTAGCAACGGCAGTAAGGGCGGCGGCGGCGGTTGTTTGCAACAACGGAAGCGTCGGGTCGGGGAAGATGTGAGTCGAGGGTTTCATTGTGCAAAGTCGAGGAAGAAGCACGAGTGAAATGGAGAAACGATTTCACGGGTGTTTTTAACATACTTACAATGTCAATTCACAGACGAAACCGAAAACATAGCCAAAACAACGCCCGAATTTTTGGTCTGACGTCAATTTTCTTCAAAACTCAACGTAATATTGAAGGTCTATGAGATCAGTTTTGGTTCAAAAACCCGACATAATAGTTAAACTATATCTTCTGGAAGAACACAGACATACTGCATCGATTTAGCTGCACAAAACCGACGTCCTAGGCTATTTTGAAGGATTATTACAACTCTATAACTCAAACTTTGTACGTCGCTTTGAACTAGACTATAAAATCAATGTAGAAGGGTAGTTGGAGGAAGCAATTATATTTCTAAACAACTCAGACGTTATGTATAAGGTTTACCTTAGACCGTAGTAAGAGGCTAATTTGGATAGAACAAATTACTTTGCGGAGAGCATCAGAAGAACACTATAATGTCGGTATGATATTGTCCCAAAAATTTTCAAAAATAAATTTCCTAAGTTATTTGTTACTTTGGTTTGGCCTTTGGAACCGCCGCGGTACCCAAATTCTTTTCTTCAGTGGCCAGTACTGATTTGTTGTGATTCTTTAGCTTCTGAAACCGACGTTTACGGTCTTTGTGTCGGTCATTTACAAAATCAACGTCACATTCATTTTTAGTATTGTAATGTATTTATATAATAAAAATATTTAGAGGAAAGCATCTCCGCTTATGCATTGTTGAATGATTTGAATAACAAAAAAAATGGATAAAGTAAGTCTCATTTAATTTGCACATACAACAACGTCTAATATTATCTTCCCAAACACCTGAGCTAAAGGGTTGTTGAGTCAAACTCGAGTCCCTAATATGGGAGCCCGACGCATCACCAATGTGCCACCACCCGCCGGTGCAACACTTCTACTACTGAACGAATTAATATTTTTCTGGAAAAAAACCGTTGCTCCAACTTAAATCAGTGTATGTTCCTACAGTGGCGTACCCACATTGGGGCTACATGAAGCCTTGGCCTCACCCAATGTGGGTCAAACTTCCAATATGTATATATGCTATTACTACACTTGGCAAGATTGGCCTCACCCGCCTTCCCTCACAAATTAATCGTCATATAAATTAATTCCAAAGAGTGATTATGGCAATAGATTTAAATTACACAAGAGTAATTAATACATCAGTTTCAAATCACCAAGCACGAAAAGTAAGATAGTTACCACAGAGAGAATAATTAATACACGACGTAATTGATCTCTCTCTCTTTGTGACAAAAATACAAGTATATCAACAACGGAACAACTAGGATATTATGTGGCAGAGAAACAAGAACCAAGCCGGCGAGCAGTAGCTCAGGTGGTCGTAGCACGGGGCCCTCACGAAGGGTCCCAGATTCGAATCCCTCTGGTGGTGTTGTTCGGAATTGTTTCTCCTGTAGCACAGTCGGCCTCTACGTGACTTAATGGGCTATGCTCCTTATGGGATAGGACATAGCTCCCCAAGTTGGGTTCGGCACAAAACTTATGAGTCTCATGGGTTACCAAAAAAAGAGAAACAAGAACCACAATCTAAGAGCTATGGAAAACAAAGTTCGATTGTCATGGAAAAAACGGCTATGTCAAAACAAGTTTGATTGTCATGGAAAAAACGGCTATGTCAAAACAAAGTTTGATTGACAAACTAAGAAAATTATAGAAATAGTATTTAATCGAATAAGGAAAGAGACGGTAAACCATATAAAATTATTAAAATTAAGAAATAAAACTTGACTATGATTATAACAGATAAGTTTCTCAATTTAACTTTAAATAGAGAAGAAGAAATCTACATCTCTTAAGCTTTTTTTGGTAGAGAATCCTACTATGTTTTCTAAGTTTAATATCTTATTCTTACTATTATTTTATAAACATATTAAAATTCTACTACGTATAACCTTATAAATAAATAAATAATCGTAGCACTTCATTGTGGATTTAGTCATCTCATTCCATTGCATTGTTAGAGCGACATCTTTTGACCAAGTGTTAAAATTCTCATGATAAGGTATATGCATTGCAAGATAATTTTCGATTTTGTAGTGGCAAATGGCATTGTAGCATACATTATAATTTTATTCTTTGTATAAGTTGAAAGCTAAAAATATTATTTTCTTTTCTTTTCAATAGATTAACCATTCTATATATGATACAGATGAGTACTTAATCCACATAAATCATATTAAAAAATCCTCTAGAAAACCTTGATGTAGAAATGATCATTGAACTTTTCTATGTAATGAAACATCATCAGAGTTCTCTTTAATTCTTGACATGTAACATATAGCCAGTGAATTTTGCTTTCCAAATATTGTAGAACTTCTAGTTATTGATAGTGATGTCTATCTGTTTATTGATATTGACATTATTACAAACCATGTATTTTTGTTAGTTATTGTTTGACCTCACCCACCTCTAATTTTTGAATCCGCCACTGTGTTCCTACTAATTCATTTACCAATGCCAATCAAACCCTTAGGTGTTTTGTGTTTTCAACTCAGTTATGAGCTAAACACGTGTAATAATATGTACCAACAATGCCTGCAATTTAAAAAAAAATGCAGTGTTCCAATAAAGTGTTGCTTTTCTCTTCAATCTTAATTGTTTGACATATTTTTAAGTATAACGCAATATGTCATAGCAAGTGATATTTTTATCAACAAGCATGTGGTATGTCATCACATGCGTCAATAATGGATACATTTTTGCATTGATTCATACAAAGAATATTCCTTCATAACCCATTAATATAACTTCTCATCGATTTTGAATCAAAATTAACTTTCAACGAATTTCTGACATGCATGCTTAAAACTCAAATTGTTTTGAAATGACTACGAAAGTTTCACGTAATAATTTGTCTATACGAGTACAAATAACAAGATTTAATCTAGTGTAGCATTATTCTCTTTGTGGGTAAAATGTACCTCGACATGAGATGGTCATACAAAAAAGGTTACAGTTCCAAGGCATATTCAGCTCATCACTTGTGCCTTTTTACTGTCATGTATTGTCGGAATCACATTAAGAGCTCACTCTTATGCTTTGACTTATCAATAAATGCATTATGGATGTATACCAGGTCCCCATCCCATCTTTGATTGAGCAAAAGATTATTGATCTACATCCAAATACCAATCCACATGGTTCACTAATAGATTTTCCTTTCGTTAAGAGGTTGATGGGAAACTCTCTTCACTAATAGTCTCATTTTACTTACTAATAAGGTGTGAAATTGCAAAATGTACCAAGCAACATCTATCATAATTAAAAACTTGCACATTTTCAACATTCTTTGTTTTTTCCATTAATATCAATTGCCTTATGTATTTTTTTGCTAGATTGATAGTACAATATCCTCGTTATTTGGTGAGATACTCTAGATAGGAAGGATAACTATAGAAATGGGGGAGGAAATTTTTCTTTTTATTGATGTGGGACTTGTTTGATGCTATTACTCTTGGTTCCTTTTTTTATCAAGTATCTATTGGGTCATCATATGCAACAATTCATGGTTATCACCTCTTCAATTTGTTTTTACTCCAAAATTGTTTTCCTTCCTCGCCCATTGTTATATCTTCTCAAGACTTTCCATCATTCATGTATAAAATCATGTTCCTTACAAAGCATTGTGTGCATATTACATAAATATTTAAGTAGATATATACATATGAAAAGATATTACTTGGTCGGTGGCTCATATTTTCTTTGTGAGCAAAATGTAGCATAATACAAAATGGTCATATAAGTAAGTTGTTATGCTCATGGTATTCTCAGCTCCATGACTTGAGCCTTTTCCTCTTCCCTGATTCTATTGTAGTTGTGTTCTACCCTGCCTCCTTTTTAACACTCCCATACGATGTCCTAAAGTTTTTTAGGCTAATTTATAACCTCTCTGGACATGAGGCCTCATTATAATTACCATAAAGGAACGAGGCAACCCCTTGAGTGAGAGTGTAAACAGAACACATTTTAGACCTTACTCGGTACATGGCAATTTACAATTGACTGGCTAATTTCCTAGTAAAAATTATCTATAATCCACACTCCAGAAACCTTCTCATAATGCTCTAATTATTACAAGAAGATCTATTTTGTTTCCCAATGTGGACCTCGGGTAAAACTTACGGTGTTTAGGACACCTAACTAGATGTATCATCATTTCACTTATTATTAATCCATTTTACTCATCTTCAAGGATTTCAAAACATCATTTATCATACGTGTGTATTTTTGCACAACTAGCTTGACATAAAGAGGATTAAGATTATCAAGAGAAACAGAGACTACTCTGATTCTTTCCATTTTCACATCAACATCATAGCAATTATCATCATTGGACCTTCAACCCGAGACAATTTCTTTCTCCATCATTTACCCTAAATAGGATTTCTCATAAGTATCATTGCATGTTAATTTAATCTCAACATTTTTATCCATTCACTTTATATCAAAATTCTCATCAAGTATTAACAGAAACATTAGAACTAGCAAAAATATAAGAATATAAACATTCCATGTCATTCATCATGCTCAGATTAGGCTTATCATGCAACAAATACTTCTTCTATCCAAATTCTATAGATAAACATGCATAACACACTTAATACTTCTCTCTTACTATTTAGCATTCTTCAGTTAGGGCTACTATTCAATGCATAAGTGATCTCATTTGAAATCCATCAAGGAAGGCCATTCTCTGAAAACTAATATCATAACATACAACTGCATTCCAAACATGTATTTTTATAAATCAATTCACAGTTTTGGGCTTCATCTTGTAGTTCAACTAAACTATACTTATGTACATTCTCCAATTTCTTGTCTAAGAGTATTATCCATTATTATCATGTATCTCACCGCACTAGGGTTAGGGTTAGGGTTAGGGTTAGGTTCTCAGATCCAATTATTACCTTTCTTCATTTGTTTTCTTCATTTCATAATCACTAGTCATAACTTCTTTGATGTTATGTTCACTACTACTACTAGAATCAAAACAGTCTATACTCTAGGGTTAGGTTCTCAAATCCAATTATTGCATTTCTTCATTTTTTTCTTCATTTCATAATCACTAGTCATAACTTCTTTGATGTTATGTTCACTACTACTCCTGGAATCAAAACATTCTATACTAAATGCATAAAATTTCTCTCATTGAATTCCTTCATAATATGATTTTAATGTACTCCATTCAATTTTGATCAACCCACATGTAATTAAAATAAATAGTTAGCAGCCATGTTTGACCAACATTTATATATATATAAGACTGAAGGACACATGAGCCCCCTTTGAACCCGAACACATAAATAACCACATCTCAAGGTCCAAATTTACCATAAGAACCTATGGAGGCTCGTATATCCCCAGATATCCGCTGCTATGTCAGTCTGCAGGAACTCAACTTGTAGCATGAAAAAGTGCTAAAGAGATAAGTGATTGGAATCCATTTGCTTCACAGAGGAACTCTTGTAACATGAGAATCTCGTTAAAATGACTTTCTCATACAAGACTCTTTAAGTGTTTGTGATATTGTTTACCACAACTTTATCCACAAATTACAAATACATGATGAAATAAATCTGATTGGGTTCCTTGAAGCATCATATTGCATGGATAAATTACAAAATTATGGCTTCAGCAGGTCCTTGCCAAGCAACTTTTTAGCATGGTCATTACATCAAACATGAAAAAGCTAAAACGGTATACAAAAGGACAGAATGGTATGGCTTCAGCAGGTCCTTGACAAGCAACTTTTGAGCATGCTCATGCGTCAAACATGAACAAGTAAAAGTTGATTTATAAAAGAGCAGAATGTACATGTAAGACTTGAACTTAGGAAAGTCACTATTTTCTCAACAACTTAAAATAGTATGCAGAAGCAAAATAGGTGTAGTTCTACTTGATCAAGGTATCCGTGATTATTTGGGGCATGGAAATTTATGCAAGAAATCCTCGTTTTAGGCTATTTACCCATACAATTTCCAGCTGTTGCCACACACATTTCACTAAAATAATGTTTAAATATGTATCAAAGTAGTACACTGAGGAGGAAACTGCCCTCCTTTGAACCCAAGCACAAACACCAACGCAAATGCCTAGTCGTCCACCCCCACCCACCCCATTAAAAAAAACCAAAAAGAATGAATTCACCTTAAGAGACCAAATGGAGGCTTATAAATGCCCATCAACTTGTAGCTTAGATACGTGCCAGTAAGATGAGTAATCGAATCAATTTGCTTCATAAAAGCATACTCTTGAAACATGAGGAATCCGTACAGAAAAAACAATCTTCAGCAATTAACCATCCGATGTTTGTAGTCTGCTTTAGTGTAATTGTCAATAATTGATTACAAAAAAATTGTCGAAGTATACCCAATGTGATTCTTCAATGAATTTTAATGCAATAACAATATACAAAATTATGGCTTCATTGAGTCCTTTCCAAACAATTTCTGAATATGCTCATTACATAGAGAAAGAATAAGCAAAAATCATATACAAAAGAATAGAATATACAGGTAAGAATCTAATTCAGGACTTCTGCTATATATCTACAACTTAAAGAACCTGTAAAAAAATAAAAATGGGTGTCCTAATCATTAAATGAGGCCACTAAATGTATAAAAAATTGACTTTACTTTTTTCAAGCATGGACGTAAAGGTAAGTATTTGCGGCTGCAAAATGAATCTTCACTGCCAATATGTATGCTATTTCAATAGTACCAGGTAAAACTTGGAGTCGTCCCCTTTCATGCCCAAAACTCTGGAGTCTTTGTCCATCTTCATTCTGATAAGAATTCATATTAGAGAACATCTTCCAGCAAACAAGTGACTTTTGACTGATACAAGCCAAGAGGTTCACCTGGTGAGAGAGAATTGTGACATAAAGCATACTCATGCAACAGAATCCGTTTCTCCAAAGAATTATTGATTAGAGCCAATTAATGTCTCAGACTCAAGGAGGGGGGCTACTGCTGTTTTCAGCTCAATGTGTGACACACGCACAGCACCAATTAACCGCTCAGGTAGCTCATCAGCCGTATTTGCCTGTAGGATAAACAAGTCATGGTCAACATGGAATGCACTTATTTCTCAGCTGCATTTGTACTTCCAGGTCCAAATCATAGAGGGAAAGAAGTACAATGACTATTGAAACGAGCACCTCGATATAGAGTTTAAGATACTCAAATCCAATGGACATAAATGATCATTGAGGAAGTCGTTGCTTAAATCAAGTGGATACATTATGGATTTTGAATTCCTAGTATGTTTGTATTATATCACGAATTGGTCTGCATGTTTCTTGATATGTCACATTACTATGAAACTTTTCTAGCATGATTTCAAACCACAGAATAAAAAGGAGCGCACATTTAATATTTGAGATAATATAGGAAAAACATGCCAGTTGTAAGAATGTATCAGTATTCCCATTTACCTGTACGAGAAAAGCCATCTCAACTACCAGCGTAGTGATAACACCTATCACAAGACCTAAAACACCATTTGCCACTGTTGAGGAGCCAATATCAACATCAATCTACACACAGAAGCAGCTAGTATGATCTCAGAATCAGAAATTGCAGATTCAATATCTACGTCTACTACACCTTCCAGATAAATTCTGTCACTCCTACCTCTAGGTAGTTTGGTCCTCTAATGTAAGTACAGTCAACTGCCTTTCCTAATAAGCAGGGGGTGCTTCCAACACTCTGTCGAACAATCCAAGATCCCTATAGAATCATACTCATCAGAGAGAATCCCAACCCAAAGTAGTAACAAAAGCATTCGATTGTCACCATGTATAGCTGAATGCAGAATCACACACCTTGGGAACTGAAGGAATAAGCTTCAACCTACTGTTCCTGAATTCATCATCACCATCAACAAAACGCTGCAACAATGATCCTGGTGCTAATTCTTTGGTCACGTAATAAAAAACCATACTGTGATGCGTTGAGCCTGGCACCTGTAGAGGAAGTTGAGTATGGTAAAAAGGTAAATCTTACTTACACAAAAGTGGGACTAAACATAAAGGGAGAAAGATTTATAAGGAAAACAATAAAGATAAACATAAATTAAAACAGGTAATATATATCTCAATACACCCTCCTCAAGCTGGAGCATAAATGTTAATCATGTTGAGCTTGTCACATAAGTCTTTAATCCACTTTCCTGTTAGTGAGGATATCAGCAGCTTAGTCTTCAGATGAAACAGGAAGTGTAGCAAGTTTTCCACACCGGACAGCATCTCTAATAAAATGACAATCGGCCTCTATATGTTTAATGTGCTTATGAAACACCGGGTTGCTAGAAATAAAAATGGCTCCTTTGTCACTATATGTGAGAACTGTACAATCAACCAAAACCAAAGTCCGCCGAAAGAGAGTTAAACCTCAATAATTTACAAGCAGTTTGAGCCATGCCTCTATACTCTGCCTCGGTATCAGATCTGGCAAACACATTTTTGTTTCTTGCTTCACTAAGTTACCAAATTATCACTGTTAAATTATGTTTAGCTTCTGTTATTATTCTGTTATGTAAATAGCCTCATATTGGTTTTCTTTCTGTTTGATCTCTCTCTCTCGAGTCCTATTCATTTTAATCATCTGATACCATTTATCCTAATTGACATGGTTAGAGCACGTCCTGATGTAAACCTACTGAACTAATAATAAACGCAGCTGAAATAACTGAAGGGAATAAGTTTCATTCATCAAGTGTGTCTAACCAATGACATAATAGAGCCTTTATATAGTATTGTAAAAGAATATTAAAAGTGTGGTAGCCAATGTGGGACTAAACCGCTTGACTGTACAAAAGTCCAAAACAAGGAAAAGACATAATAAAATAACATAAGCTAGTATAGCCTAACTAACGGCGCAGCAACGTCTGAGCTCGTAAGTGGGTAGAGTCGGTTCCTATCCTATATCAACTCCCCTTGGCTACAAAAAAAAAACTCGACTCTGTCGAGTCAGTTTGAGGTAGAGCTCAAGAAGATATGTAACAATGCGATGGAAGTCATCCTCAGTGATCCATGTGGCGCCTGTTAGAGATCGGTCACGCCAATGAACTAGCAAACACGTATGGTGCATTGGCTGGTGAGCACGATCTGGTCGTCAAGGACGGTGTCGATGAGCTCAGGCGGCTATTGAGGAAGTCGAGGTGTAGGAGATAGAGCTGCTGAAGATGGCGAGGCACTGTGACGGTCTGAAGAAGATGTAGTCGGTGGTGGAGGGGGCTCAAATGTACATGATAAGGAGAAAAACCCTCCACATTGAACATATAGAGAAACTGGAAATTGCTTATTGAATGAATAAACCAGTGTACAATACAATCTCTTATATAACAGAAGGGATTAGAGACTAAACTAGAGGTGAGCAATATGGGACTAAACTACAAAAGTAAAAACATAAGTGAGGCACATGCTATGCACATGACACTCAACAAAACACAACATATCTCTATACTCCCCCTCAAGCTGGAGCGTAGATGTCGAACATGCCCAGTTTGTCCACTAGCGTCTGAAAATGAGCTTTAGGAAGTCTCTTGGAGAAGATGTCCCCAACTTGCTTTTCAGTGCTGAGATATGGAGTGCAGATCCGGCCAGAAAGAAGTGTTTCTCGAACAAAGTGGTAGTCGACCTCAATATGTTTAGTCCGTTCATGAAAAGTGGGGTTGCTCGCAATAAAAATGGAGGCCTTGTTATCACAGAACATCGGTATAGGGCTGGAATAGGAGATATCGAACTCCGGAAGGAGACTCTGGACCCACAGAAGTTCACATGCAGTATGGGCCATAGCTCGATATTCTGCCTCTGTACTAGATCTGGATACAACAGTCTGCTTATTGCTTTGCCAGGTAACAAGATTTCTGCCCCAAATGTACAATATCCTGAGGTTGACTTACGATCAGAACGACTTCCTGCATAGTCAGAGTCTGAGAAGCCAGATAGATTACAGTGGCCATGCTTCTTATATAACAAGCCTTTTCTGGAGAGCTTTTAAGATACCTCAGAATGTGACATATAGCATCCCAGTGACACTGTCGGGGTTTATCAAGGTACCTACTAATGAATCCCACGACAGTAGTGAGGTCAGCTCTTGTGACCATCAGATAAATAAGCTTGCCTACCAGTCTTCTGAACTGATGATGATCAGTATAAGGAGGAGAATTTTCATCGTCCCAATCCATATTTGGGTCAAGAGGAGTGTTGGCTGGTTTGCAGCCCAGCATACCAGTTTCCTGCAACAGATCAAGCACATATTTCCGTTGAGAAAGGCACAACCCTGCAGATGATCTGGAAACCTCAATACCTAAGAAATATCTTAGCATTCCGAGATCTTTAGTGACAAAATATTTTTCTAAGTAGGTCTTAGTTGCATGTATGCCCACTGTATCACTGCCTGATAAAATAATATCATCAACATAAACAATAAGAATGACAAGTTCAGCCACTGTTTTGCAGATAAAAACTGAGTGATCAGAGTGAGAGCGACGGAAGCCAAAGTTGACTAAGATCTGACTGAGCTTGTCGAACCAAGCGCGTGGGCTCTGTTTGAGACCATAGATGGCCTATTTCAGTTTACAGACTTTAAGAGCAGACTCCCCATGAGCAACAAAACCAGGTGGTTGCTCCATGTAAACCTCCTCCTGTAAACCTCCATAGAGAAATGCATTTTTGACATCTAACTGAAAGAGAGACCAGTCTTTATTAACAGCAACAGAAATCAAAATTCGAACAAAATTTAGTCGTGCAACAGGAGAGAAGGTCTCAAAATAGTCAACACCATATGTTTGTGTTAAAATAAAAGATTGCTTGAATATGAATAGATTGTGAGAGATACAAAGACTGGACACCCCTGTCCTATATATAGGAGCAAGGGAGAAACCCTGAGACTTGTGTCCCAAGTAATCTAAACTAGACGGGCCGGAATATAAAGGCCCACTAAACTAATTAGCCTATTTAACTAATAGACTAATATAGACACTTTAACACTCCCCCTCAAGCTGGAGCATGGGTGAAACACATGTCCAAGCTTTGAGAGTTACAAGACTCGATAAAAAGAAATGATAAATGAAAGATGAAGATAAATATCACTCCCATACAAAATATGTTACTCCCCCTTAATCAATACTCCCCCTGAATCAAATAGTAATGATGACTCTGCAGGCTGAAGATACTCGAGCTTTGAAGGTCTTCCTTGAAGTGCATCTGAAATGAAGACATCTGAAGATACTCTGTAGGCTGAAGAATGCGCCACTGGAATACGTGTTGAACGCGGCACGAACGCGGATATAGTGTGGACGAATGGACCTGATACTACAGCAAGTCGCCACTGGAATACATGCTTAACGCGGCACGAACGCGGATGGACGATCTGCTGCTTGATACGATGCAGGAACCATGGGGGCTTGACAGGAACGTAGATATCATCCATCAAGGAAAGTCCCAAGAGGATCAGCTACAGGCGATGTCGATACAGCAGATGCGGCTCGGAGAAGACATGATGAAGCAGCTCGGTGAAGATAAAATTCTGAGCTTCTGAAGAAGCACCCATCTGTCTCATGTGAATGCAGCTGAAGGAATACACCATCAACACCTGACGTACATAACGCGGTACGAACGCGGATACGGTGTCGACGCTGGATCTTCAATGCTGGCTGAAGTAGAGAACCGGTGTGCTGAACAATGTGAAGCTGCATGAAGATAGCCTGGAATATATCTATAATCTGAGCATCATCTCATCTCATACTCTCTCTCTCATACATTCTCTCATATATTCTCATGCTAGCTCTCTCTTCTCATCTCTTTCTCTCCTCTCTCTCTCTTCTCATCTCTTTCTCTCCTCTCTATCCCCCCCCGCACACCAAATACGACAAGAGTGAGTGTTTGGTGTGGAGAACTGGATATATGAAAAAGAGAGGAATATGTGAAATGGATATGGATAATATGTGGAGAATGAAACCGATAGCCAAAGAGAGTATACTAAATGGGTCAACATGAGATCCGAGTAGAAAAATAAATGGATCTAGTCCCGACCCGAAAAGGGGGTTTGTTGGCCCGTTAGGGCAACAAATCCGGGGGTGCGGGGGCAGAGCCCCCGCGAAAATCCGATTAGGGTCAAAGTAGAGACAGGGATAATGCATATGGGGATAGTAAACATGGTTGTTTGGTAGCGGTGGAGAGTGATGGGTGATCGCCTACTGTAGATGGCAGCAGTAGCATGATGACGCACAACGCAGCAGCAGCTTGCGGATGAAGATCGGATATGACGTTCGGCTGATGTAGCATTTGTCGCACCATAGGAGATGACAAAGGGTCTCCTGCGTGACTCCGAAGATATTGCACGCCAAGAGGATGCATGCGGAGCCAAGGCGGAGCCTCTCCACGAGCGACGACGAAGGCTGATCTGAAGACGTCATGGATGGAATGTCGGTTGAAGTGCGATCGTCGGCTGGGGATACGGTTGCTGGATGCAGCAACTCTGCAGCACACGCGGGACGGCGACAGTGATGCGGATGACGATGGCGCTGCTCTTTGCGGATGGACGGCGATTTTGGAGGCCGGCGGCTGGCTGTTGATGATAGTGGCAGCTGCGATAGCTGTTGCTGCTTGCTGATAGGCGGCAGAAGATGGCCGACGGAGATGGTTGCGGCACCTGCCCACGACGGCGGCTGCTGCGGCAGATGGTGGTGGCGCTGGCGTCGGGTCGGCGCTGTTGGCGACGGCAGCGACTGCTGCTGATGGAGGCGGCGGCTGGTGCTGCTGTTGGCAGCGACGCGGGTTGCTGCTGGTTTTGGATGGCGGATGGAGATTACCGCCGTATATGGCTGCTAGAGAGAAAGGGAAGAAAGAGCCATGTAGGCTGGATTTGCCTAGCGGGCAGCCGACCAAGCCATGGAGATGGCGCGGCTGCGGCCGCCCGCAGGCGGGCGCTCGCCCTTGGCTGCTCTCTCGAAGAGGCGGCGGTCGGCGGCTCGGGTAGTTGCGTGCGCCGAAGAGGAGAGAGGGAACCGGGCGGCGCTAGGGTTCTCTCAAGAGCTAACCTGCTTTGATACCATGTTAAAATAAAAGATTGATTGAATAGAATAGATTGTGATACAAAGACTGACGGCCTCTCCTTTATATAGAAGAAGGAGAGACGCCCTATTACTAAAGACCCAAGTAATCTAAACTAGACGGGCCGGAATATAAAGGCCCACTAAACTAATTAGCCTATTTAACTAATAGACTAATATAGACACTTTAACAGTTTGTGTGTAGCCTTTTACAACAATTCGAGCTTCCAGGCGTTCAATTGTCCCGTCAGGTTGATACTTAATGGTGAAGACCCAGCGGCAGCCAACAGTAGGGCATGAAGGAGGGCGATCCACAAGTTCCCAAGTCTTACGATCACAGAGCGCTTTGCATTTCCTGATCCATTGTCTGTTTCCATGAAGGAATAACTAGAGCTTCGGCAGCAGTCTTCGGAATAGTGACAGCAGAAAGCGCAGAAGTAAAGCATGAAAAATTGTTATGCACATTGGAAGAAGAGAAGAAATGACTGATAGGATGTTTAGTGCAGGAGCGAACACCTTTGCGCAGGCTGATAGAAAGATGCAGGTCAGAAGTTACCTTAGTGTTTGTTTGATCCTCAGCAGACGGAGGAATTGGTTGTAGAGGGGCCATGGAAGGAGTGCTTGTCTTTGGCCGACGTTTGTATACTTGCAAGGGGCGACCTTCAGGCTGGTCAGAAAAGGCAAGTCTTCAACAATATCTGGTAGAGGAGTGGGTGACAACATATCACTGGATAGCGTTGTGCCATCATCAGAAAAGTAGGGCATATGCTCAAAGAATATCACATCCGCACTGACAAACCATTGTTTGAGTACTGGATCAAAGCAGCGGTAACCTTTCTGGGTTCTAGAATATCCCAAAAAGATGCATTTGGTGGACCGAGGATCAAGTTTCGTCATTCCTAGGCGTAAATTTTTAACAAAGCAAGTACACCCAAAAATACGAGGAGCAACCGAGAACAGGGGTGCATCAAGAAACAGAATATAGTAAGGAATACGATTCTGTAAAATAGAGGATGGCATACGATTTATAAGATAGCATGCAGTGGAAACCGCCTCAGGCTAAAAACGGTGAGGGACTTTATAATGATTAAGGGTGAGAGCAACCTCTAATAAGTGGCAATTTTTTCGTTCAGCAACACCATTCTTGTTATGACCTGTTCCAAATTTTATCGGTAAGCATCATTATTTGAGCCTAATTAAAGTTATTTGATCTAACTTATGTGCTCATGTGATGATTAGTGAATCATTAACTTGATTTAGTTGAATCAAGCACATAAGTTCAGTTAGTGAATAATTCAGGTGATTAATTTGAGTAAAGTAATAATTGGATGCAATTGATATGTTGAATCAGTAAAACAATGTGATTATCATGTTTTCATGCCTTGGGTTTGTAGTGGGCCTCATTCTTGAAGTTTTGCAAAAGAAATCATGTTATTTGGACCTCCGAGGAAAAAGTTATGATGATTTCCAATTTCTAGGGTCAATTTAGCAATTTTCCAAGATTTTCACTTTATAAACGTTTCTTTTCTGTTTCTTCCTTTACGCTTATCTTCAACAAGGATCGTTTATTTGAGTCGGCGCACAGGAGCGAGTGGGCGCTCGAGGAGTTCAGGAGGAGGCTCGTGGCCTAGCTCCCCTTTCCAGCCGGTTACCTCTTTCCCTCTCGTTTTCTTTTCTTTTCTTCCTCCCTTTCTTTTCCTTTTCCTACATCTGCCTAGTCTAGCCAGCCACCCTGCACCTTGGCTAGCGGCTAGTGTATAGCAGCAAGCTGCTGCGGCAACAGCAGCTAGGCCCTCTTGGGCGTGCCCAGCAATAGAGAAATCATCCTTGATCTCAGCCCAGAGTTTCAAGTGAGCTTCCGTGGCCCTAGCTGCGGATTAGCAACCAACATAGCTATCCTCGTCAAGCTGTAGCTTGGCTGCGGCAAGCAGCAGCTTGCACAGCGGCCGTACGTGGCCTGGAGGAGGAGATCGTGGGGCGGCCAAAGCTTCTAACCACCACCTTGGACCTCGGCTAGGAGGTCTAGTTCAGAAATTGCAATCAATTTGGCCCAAAATAGCTCCTAGCAATGGATTTCAGTTGGACGTGAAGCAACTGGCCGTGAGTAGGAACAGTAAGCTAATTTATTCAAAGCTTGAAGACGATCCGAAATCGCCCAGAATCAGGTCCTGGACGCATCTCCGGACGAATCCGGACAGTCCAAATCGCTGTGAGTGGGATTTCATTTATTTATCATTAATAAACTCAGGCGTTTGAATATTTCCAGTTATGTGCGCGAATTACGCTGATAACAGGCGTTATCAGGCGTCGGGCAGCGTTTGGCGTCGCCCGACTTTTTATTTCATAAAATGCTTCTAGACGCTGTTATATGACTTAGTTTAGCATCTGATCAGTGTGGATTGAATCAGTAAATTTATATGATTCATTGGAACCTAAATTGCTCCTTTGAATGTTGAAATTAGAAATTCATGTCTGGAAATGGTATAATTTGGGTATGAACCCAAACAATGAAGATTTCTGATAAATTATCAGATGTACGATTTCAAAGTAGATATGAATAAATAAAATATGCATGAAAACCCTAATTGCATATATCTTTTGACGTTAATATGTGTAAATTGATATTTACATGAAATGGCACATTTCTCTGAATTATTACTAGAAATTCTCAAGTATTGTTATTAAATTGTGTTGTGATATGTAATTAACTCTTAATTGAGTTAAGTGATGCACAAACCAGGATTTGGGTTAATGTGCACGTTTTTCGAGAAATTTAGAGAATTGATAATTGTTGAATATGATTCTCACATGTGAAGCAAATTTCTTTAATTTGTGCAATAAGATGTTTAATTGCGTAAATTCGCTATGTATGTGTCAAATTGATACAAGTTGGGTTATTTATGCATTACTAATTTGTCTGAATGCATGGTATGAGAATTTCTCAGAAATTACAATGATTTAAAATATATTGCTCTGTCAGTTTAGAATGAAAGTGTATTGTGATCTGATATGAAATCAGTAAATGTGATTTTCCTGTTTAAATGGTTATATGTTAATCAGTTAATAGACTTAGGTGCCCCAACACCGTAGAACCCCATTGCGCGGTCTGTACCTTTGGGGTGAAACGATCGATCTAGCCTTGTGCCTAGATGGTCGGGCTCGTGTTCAACAATAATCCGTGCGTGTGTCACGGTGGCACGAGGGCAGACAGACAGTGTCCAACAACAACACGTGCTTGTGTCACGGTGGCACTGGAGAAAAATGGGGGTTATTCAACATTAATCCGTGCTTGTGTCACGGTGGTAACCCAGACCCTCCGACTGTGCACTACAGGGTGGGAGGAGTCCAGAGCACTCGGAGTTAGTGCAGACAGGCCCTTGTGCGCCTGGGGCCCTTGTGCGCCTGGGGCCTTGTGCGCCCGAGTCCTGTGCAGACCAGGACGGACAGTCAGACTTAGCATTTCCCGGGTGTGTCGCTAAGTCTTGTACGGTGGGATCGTAGTTCGCTACAGATCTTCATATGTAGAGTGCGCTGCATATGTTTGGGGCATAATAAAATAATTATGTAATCATATAGGATCACAGTAAATTAATATATCCGAACTTTTGTGCCAATTCATTATATCTGTCTGTTGGTTTAAATTACCTGTTGTTGTATAGAAATGCGACTATATTCTGTAATCTGCTATGTCATTAGAACTGCCCTGTTTGTACTGTATTCATGTTATTTAAATTTTATAAATCTGATGAGTTGTTTAGTGATAGCTAAATGAAAGGCTATTCACTGAGCGAGTAGGCTCATACCTCTACTCAAAACATTTTCAGGTTATCGCCAACATCAGGAATCAGAAGGATCGTTTCATCCTAACGCCTAGTTATTAAAAGGTTTGTAGTTAGTCTAGTTAGAGGTCTCTTAGTCCTTTCCCCTCGGTCCTTGGGACATGGCGTGGGTGAGAGAGAGTACGTATGGCAAATGTGTATAAAGATGTAAATTAACTGTTATGTTTACTTTCTGTTAAATAATATTACATGTTGTAAACTCTGTTTATGTTCTCTAGCCAGTTTAATTGAAATGCTTCCGCAATAGTTATTTATGTTTTAATTTACAACAATAATCCGGATATCATTACGAGGTTTTAAAAAGAAAAAGTTTTCAGTGATTTGTTTATGTGATAATCCCTCCGTCGTGCCCTAATCTCATGATTAGTGGTTAGTGTGAGATCGGGGTGTGACAACTTGGTATCAGAGCCTAGGTTGAGTACATAGTTACTCAGAGTCCAGGTCAGGGGACGATAAGAGACCAATAGGATTAAGGTTTAGGTGTCTTTCTTCTATCTGTAGTTTTCTAACAGGAAATATTCTGTTATATCATTGCAGATGGCAGGAAGAGGCTTTGATCGTGATGATCAGGCCGAGAGCCATGTTGGCCCTGATCCGCTGTACTTGGGTCCAGGTGGTGGTGACCACGTGGATGAAGCATCCCGGATGTACAGGATGTTTCTGGAAACCAAAGAGAGGTACAAGGCTGATAGACGAGCTTCTACTTCTACTAGCAGCAAGGATCTGATGCGATCTTATGAGCTTGTAAAGAAGCTTGGTGGCACAGAGTTTAGTGGCACTACAGATCCAGCAGAGGCTGATGAATGGTTTAGACAGATAGAGAAGGTCTTTCGCTTGATGGAGCTTTCAGAAGAGAAAAAGATTAATCATGCAGTCTATCTTTTGACAGGCGATGCAGAGCTGTGGTGGCATAGTGTGGAGGAAAAGAGGAGAGGTACAGAGCTTTCTTGGCAGGATTTCTCTGAAGAGTTCCATCTTAAGTTTTATCCACCTACCTTCCTTAATGAGAAAATCAGGCAGTTACAGAATATTAAGCAGGAGAACATGACAGTTACTGAGTATGAAGCGCTTTTCACCCGGTTAGCGAACTTCTGTCCGCAGCTTGTTCCTGACAACTTAGAAAGATGCAGAAGGTTTCAAGAAGGGCTGAGGCCAGAGATTCGGCATACCGTTTCTGCTATTAGTAGGAGGAACAGAGAGAACTTTGGTGAGTTTGTTGAGGCTGCTCGACAGGTTGAGGAATCTGTGAATGCTGACAAGGTGCCTGAGTCTAAGAAGAGATCTGCAGATTTCAGTAGAGGACAGTCCAGTACTGGATACAGAGGTGGAGGTAGAGGTTTCTTTTCTAAATTTGGGCGTGGCTTCAGCTGCTTCGGTAAACAGAGATCCAAGGACGTTTCTTCTTCTAGGGGCAGGGGGAGACATAGCCCAGGTAGATGGAGTTGTGCATCTAGTGGGCGGCCATCTGGATCATCTACTTCTGTGACTGGTCCACTGAGGCAGGAGATGCGAGTATGTAATGCTTGTGGAAGAGTACACTCTGGGCAATGTTGGGGTTTAGATTTTACAGAATGTTACCACTGTGGGCAGATAGGACATATAAAGAAGTTTTGCCCTCAGCTTCAACCAGCAGCATCACAGGCTTCTCATCCCCAGTTTTATGATGCTCAGAGACAACCTCCAGCTGAAGGACCGAGTTCTTCTGTGGCTTCTGGTTCTAGAGGTGGTGGAATGCCCAGTGGCAGGATTGGTCAGAGAGGACAGCGTGGCAGAGGGAGAGCTCCAGCACGTTTCTTCTCTTTGACACCTCAGGAAGGTATAATTTCTTCACAAGTTGTTACAGGAGAAATGTTTTTGTTTAATAGTATACCAGTTTCAGTTTTGATAGATCCGGGTGCTACTCACTCTTTTATACGACGTTCTTTAGTTGGTGAACTTAATTTGTTATCTCAAGAGTTAGTAGATGAGTTAGTGTTGAGGGTTCCACTAGGCGGACCAACGGTTCTGACTGAGTTCTGTCCCGGATGTTTATTATCTTTTGGAGGTTACACCTTTGCTGCTAATCTCATACCCTTGGATGTCAATACTTTTCAAGTCATCTTGGGTATGGATTGTCTTGAGACATATCGAGTGCAACTCGATTGTTGGAAGAAGGAAGCTACCTTTCAACTAGGTGAATTTTCTTGTGTCTTTACTGGAGATAGGAAAGTTCTGCCTACGTGCATAATATCAGCTGCTGTAGCTGATAAGATGCTACAAAAAGGGTGTGAAGCGTTCCTTGCTCATGTGGTTGACACTAGAGCAGAAAAGAGCACCGCCAGTGTTTATGATGTGCCGGTAGTTAGTGAGTTTTCTGATGTTTTTCCAGAAGAGTTGCCAGGCTTACCTCCTGTCAGAGACATTGATTTTGAGATTCAGATATATCCAGGTAGTCATCCAGTGGCACTGCCAGCTTATAGAATGGCACCTGCAGAGTTGAAGGAACTCAAGGTGCAGCTTCAGGAGTTGCTGGATAAGGGTTTCATCAGACCCAGTTCTTCTCCGTGGGGTGCTCCAGTCCTGTTTGTTAAGAAAAAGGATGGTACCATGCGTCTCTGTATAGATTACAGGCAACTGAACAAGATTACTATTAAGAACAAGTACCCTTTGCCGAGAATAGACGATCTGTTTGATCAGTTGCGTGGAGCAACAATCTTCTCAAAGATAGATTTGAGATCTGGATATCATCAGCTCAGAATAAAGGCTTCTGATATTCCTAAGACAGCTTTCAGAACCAGGTATGGGCATTATGAGTTTTTGGTCATGTCGTTTGGGCTGACCAATGCCCCAGCAGCCTTTATGGATATGATGAATCGGATTTTCAAACCGTTCCTAGATCAGTTTATTGTAGTCTTTATAGATGATATCCTGATCTACTCCACAGATGATGTACAACATGAGCAACACCTGAGAGTAGTGTTGCAGTTGTTGAGGCAACACCAACTGTATGCTAAGTTTAGCAAGTGTGAGTTCTGGTTGGCTGAGGTAGCATTTCTTGGACATGTTATCTCGAGAGATGGAGTTAGCGTTGATCCTAAGAAAGTTGATTCTGTGCTTCAATGGGAACAACCTAAGACTCCTACTGAGATCAGAAGTTTCTTGGGTTTAGCAGGCTATTACAGAAGGTTTATACAGAACTTCAGTGTGCTAGCATCACCCTTGACACGTTTGACGAGGAAGAATGCACCGTTTGTTTGGTCTGATAACTGTGAGAAGAGTTTTCAGATTTTGAAGAGGAAGTTGACCACAGCGCCAGTGTTAGTGTTGCCTGAGGCAGATAAAGGTTATACAGTGTTCTGCGATGCTTCCAGGAGAGGTTTGGGCTGTGTGCTGATGCAGGAAGGCAAAGTTGTGGCTTATGCATCTAGACAGCTTAAGAAGAATGAAGAGAACTATCCTACTCATGATCTCGAATTAGCTGCTATAGTTCATGCTCTTAAGACATGGCGTCACTATTTGTATGGTGAGACATGTCAGGTGTTTACGGATCATAAGAGCCTGAAGTATATCTTTACTCAGAAGGATTTGAATCTGAGACAGCGCAGATGGCTTGAGCTAATTAAAGATTATGATGTGACAATCGATTACCATCCTGGTAAAGCGAATGTTGTAGCAGATGCCTTGAGTAGAAAGTCAAGTTCAACTGTAGATGCATTTTCTATGGCATGTTTCAAGAGAGACTTGCTTGTAGATATGCGAAAGTTGAATTTAGACTTGAATGTGATTGGACAGAGTGGGTTGATTGCTCAGATGCAAGTCAAACCTATTTTCTATGATCAGATTAAGGAATTGCAACAGAGTGATAATGAGTTGAGGCAGATTATGCAGGATATGTCGGAAGGTAAAAGGTCAGAATTCAGGTTTTCTGATGAAGGCGTGTTGTATCTTCATGATAGGTTGTGTGTACCTGGGAACAGTGAGTTAAAAGAGCAGATTCTTGAAGAAGCGCATGCTTCTATGTATGCTATGCATCCAGGTAACACGAAAATGTACAGGAATCTCAAAGAGTTGTATTGGTGGTCTGGTATGAAGAAGGATGTGGCTGAATACGTGGCTAGATGTGGGGTGTGTCAGCAGGTTAAAGCTGAGCATCAAAAACCTGCTGGTACCTTACAGTCGCTTCCTATACCTGAATGGAAATGGGAACACATCACGATGGATTTTGTGGTAGGGTTACCCAGGACGCCTAGAGGTTCAGACTCGATATGGGTGATTGTGGATAGACTAACTAAGTCTGCTCACTTTCTTCCTGTCAAGTCAACCTTTGATGTTCCAAAGCTGGCCAAATTTTATGTGGATGAGGTAATCAGATTACATGGTATTCCAGTTTCCATTATTTCTGACAGAGATCCTAAGTTTACATCTAGGTTCTGGAATCAGCTACATCGTGCGTTGGGCACAAAGCTGAGGTTTAGTACAGCGTTTCACCCGCAGACAGATGGTCAATCTGAGAGGACCATTCAGACTCTTGAAGACATGCTGAGAGCATGCGTTCTGCAGTTCAGAGGTAACTGGGAAGAACACTTAAGCCTGATGGAGTTTGCATATAACAACAGCTATCATTCTAGTCTTGGAATGGCCCCATATGAAGCTCTATATGGTAGAAAGTGTAGATCACCAGTTTGTTGGTACGAGGTTGGTGAGAAAGAAATTCTTGGACCTGAGATAGTTGATATAACTACAGAGAAGATATCCGTGATCAGGGAGCAGTTGAAAGCTGCACAGGACAGGCAGAAAAGTTATGCAGAGAGACGACGTCGACCTCTTGAGTTTGAGGTTGGTGACGAGGTTTATCTGAAAGTTTCACCGTGGAAGGGAGTGCTAAGGTTTGGCAAGAGGGGTAAGTTGACTCCTAGGTTTATGGGCCCATATCCTATCATTGAGAGGATTGGACCTGTAGCCTATAGGTTAGAATTGCCATCTGAGTTGTCAAATCTACATGATGTGTTTCATGTATCCATGTTGAAGAAATGCTATCCTGGTACAGAAAAGATAGTTGACCCAGAACCTGCACAGCTCAGATCAGATGTGTCCTATGTTGAAGGACCAATTCAGATAGTTGATCGAAGGATCAAGAAACTCAAGAATCGTGAGATACCATTAGTGAAAATTCTATGGAGGAATCATAATCTAGAAGAAGCTACGTGGGAACTTGAATCTGAGATGCGTAACAAGTTTCCTTTTCTCTTTTAGGAATTTCGGGACGAAATTCTTATAAGGGAGGGAGATTGTTATGACCTGTTCCAAATTTTATCGGTAAGCATCATTATTTGAGCCTAATTAAAGTTATTTGATCTAACTTATGTGCTCATGTGATGATTAGTGAATCATTAACTTGATTTAGTTGAATCAAGCACATAAGTTCAGTTAGTGAATAATTCAGGTGATTAATTTGAGTAAAGTAATAATTGGATGCAATTGATATGTTGAATCAGTAAAACAATGTGATTATCATGTTTTCATGCCTTGGGTTTGTAGTGGGCCTCATTCTTGAAGTTTTGCAAAAGAAATCATGTTATTTGGACCTCCGAGGAAAAAGTTATGATGATTTCCAATTTCTAGGGTCAATTTAGCAATTTTCCAAGATTTTCACTTTATAAACGTTTCTTTTCTGTTTCTTCCTTTACGCTTATCTTCAACAAGGATCGTTTATTTGAGTCGGCGCACAGGAGCGAGTGGGCGCTCGAGGAGTTCAGGAGGAGGCTCGTGGCCTAGCTCCCCTTTCCAGCCGGTTACCTCTTTCCCTCTCGTTTTCTTTTCTTTTCTTCCTCCCTTTCTTTTCCTTTTCCTACATCTGCCTAGTCTAGCCAGCCACCCTGCACCTTGGCTAGCGGCTAGTGTATAGCAGCAAGCTGCTGCGGCAACAGCAGCTAGGCCCTCTTGGGCGTGCCCAGCAATAGAGAAATCATCCTTGATCTCAGCCCAGAGTTTCAAGTGAGCTTCCGTGGCCCTAGCTGCGGATTAGCAACCAACATAGCTATCCTCGTCAAGCTGTAGCTTGGCTGCGGCAAGCAGCAGCTTGCACAGCGGCCGTACGTGGCCTGGAGGAGGAGATCGTGGGGCGGCCAAAGCTTCTAACCACCACCTTGGACCTCGGCTAGGAGGTCTAGTTCAGAAATTGCAATCAATTTGGCCCAAAATAGCTCCTAGCAATGGATTTCAGTTGGACGTGAAGCAACTGGCCGTGAGTAGGAACAGTAAGCTAATTTATTCAAAGCTTGAAGACGATCCGAAATCGCCCAGAATCAGGTCCTGGACGCATCTCCGGACGAATCCGGACAGTCCAAATCGCTGTGAGTGGGATTTCATTTATTTATCATTAATAAACTCAGGCGTTTGAATATTTCCAGTTATGTGCGCGAATTACGCTGATAACAGGCGTTATCAGGCGTCGGGCAGCGTTTGGCGTCGCCCGACTTTTTATTTCATAAAATGCTTCTAGACGCTGTTATATGACTTAGTTTAGCATCTGATCAGTGTGGATTGAATCAGTAAATTTATATGATTCATTGGAACCTAAATTGCTCCTTTGAATGTTGAAATTAGAAATTCATGTCTGGAAATGGTATAATTTGGGTATGAACCCAAACAATGAAGATTTCTGATAAATTATCAGATGTACGATTTCAAAGTAGATATGAATAAATAAAATATGCATGAAAACCCTAATTGCATATATCTTTTGACGTTAATATGTGTAAATTGATATTTACATGAAATGGCACATTTCTCTGAATTATTACTAGAAATTCTCAAGTATTGTTATTAAATTGTGTTGTGATATGTAATTAACTCTTAATTGAGTTAAGTGATGCACAAACCAGGATTTGGGTTAATGTGCACGTTTTTCGAGAAATTTAGAGAATTGATAATTGTTGAATATGATTCTCACATGTGAAGCAAATTTCTTTAATTTGTGCAATAAGATGTTTAATTGCGTAAATTCGCTATGTATGTGTCAAATTGATACAAGTTGGGTTATTTATGCATTACTAATTTGTCTGAATGCATGGTATGAGAATTTCTCAGAAATTACAATGATTTAAAATATATTGCTCTGTCAGTTTAGAATGAAAGTGTATTGTGATCTGATATGAAATCAGTAAATGTGATTTTCCTGTTTAAATGGTTATATGTTAATCAGTTAATAGACTTAGGTGCCCCAACACCGTAGAACCCCATTGCGCGGTCTGTACCTTTGGGGTGAAACGATCGATCTAGCCTTGTGCCTAGATGGTCGGGCTCGTGTTCAACAATAATCCGTGCGTGTGTCACGGTGGCACGAGGGCAGACAGACAGTGTCCAACAACAACACGTGCTTGTGTCACGGTGGCACTGGAGAAAAATGGGGGTTATTCAACATTAATCCGTGCTTGTGTCACGGTGGTAACCCAGACCCTCCGACTGTGCACTACAGGGTGGGAGGAGTCCAGAGCACTCGGAGTTAGTGCAGACAGGCCCTTGTGCGCCTGGGGCCCTTGTGCGCCCGAGTCCTGTGCAGACCAGGACGGACAGTCAGACTTAGCATTTCCCGGGTGTGTCGCTAAGTCTTGTACGGTGGGATCGTAGTTCGCTACAGATCTTCATATGTAGAGTGCGCTGCATATGTTTGGGGCATAATAAAATAATTATGTAATCATATAGGATCACAGTAAATTAATATATCCGAACTTTTGTGCCAATTCATTATATCTGTCTGTTGGTTTAAATTACCTGTTGTTGTATAGAAATGCGACTATATTCTGTAATCTGCTATGTCATTAGAACTGCCCTGTTTGTACTGTATTCATGTTATTTAAATTTTATAAATCTGATGAGTTGTTTAGTGATAGCTAAATGAAAGGCTATTCACTGAGCGAGTAGGCTCATACCTCTACTCAAAACATTTTCAGGTTATCGCCAACATCAGGAATCAGAAGGATCGTTTCATCCTAACGCCTAGTTATTAAAAGGTTTGTAGTTAGTCTAGTTAGAGGTCTCTTAGTCCTTTCCCCTCGGTCCTTGGGACATGGCGTGGGTGAGAGAGAGTACGTATGGCAAATGTGTATAAAGATGTAAATTAACTGTTATGTTTACTTTCTGTTAAATAATATTACATGTTGTAAACTCTGTTTATGTTCTCTAGCCAGTTTAATTGAAATGCTTCCGCAATAGTTATTTATGTTTTAATTTACAACAATAATCCGGATATCATTACGAGGTTTTAAAAAGAAAAAGTTTTCAGTGATTTGTTTATGTGATAATCCCTCCGTCGTGCCCTAATCTCATGATTAGTGGTTAGTGTGAGATCGGGGTGTGACAATTCTGTTATGGAGTATAAGGGCAGGCGGTTTGATGAATAGTGCCACGATCAGAACAAAAAGATGTCACAGACTTTTGCATGAATTCTAGGGCATTATTGGTGCGGAAAATTTTAATAGGTTTATTGAACTAGGTCTGTATTTCAAAAAATAAGACACGGATATTGTCTAAAACAGTGCCACGATCTTTGAGCAAAAATAGCCAAGTAGTACGGGAATAATCATCAATAAAAGTCAGAAAATATTTAACACCACAGTGACTCTAAACAGAGCATGAACCCCAGATGTCTGCATGAATAATATCAAAAGCAGCCTTAGAACCAATTTCCTTTCTAGCAGGAAATACAACCCGCGTTTGTTTTCCCAAAACACAGGACGCACAAGAAAAAGTGTTTTCAGATAATGCAGGAAATAAATGCTTCAATTTTGTAGCAGACGTATGACCCAGCCGGAAGTGCCATTGAAGTCCTGAGACTGATGTAGACAGAAGAGCAGATGTTGCAGGCGGTCCATCCAAATAGTATAATCCGTCTGGTCCTTCATGACCCGAACCAATCCTCGTCTTTGTGCGGAGATCCTTCAAAACACAACCAGAGGGATCAAATTTAATAGAGCACTGAAGCTGCTTTACAGTTTTACTGACAGATAATAAATTAACAGGAAACTGTGGTATGTATAAAACAGATTGTAGATGCAGCTTGCGAGATAGAGGAACAGTGTCAATGCCATGAACAGGAGTCTTAGAGTCAATCGCAACAGTGACAGATGGAATGCTAGAGTTTTTAGTCAAAGCAGAAAATAATTAGATGTCGCCTGCCATATGGACAGACGCACCAGAATCAATGCACCATTTATTGTTACCAGCAGAAGGAGAGGCAAGCATGCGGAGGAACCAGCAGTAGATGTCGAAGGTAGCTGAGTCATGCGCTCCTGGAAAAACTTCTCAAGTTCATAGCGAAGCCATTCAGTAGTCGGCAGAGCAGCCGGTTGGTGGGACGCAGCATCAGTAGCAGCTTCTGTAGAGGCCTGATTAGCCCAGGATGGCTTGTCGTGTTTGATCCAGCACCTATCTACAGTGTGATTATCACGACCACACCAGTTGTAGTAGCGGGGACCAGTAGCTTGACTGCGTCCAGGGGCAGTAGAGGAGCCTCGTCCACCAATGGGAGGTAGATGCCCGCCACGGCCGCGTCCTCGATTGCGGCCACATCCAGAATCAGCAGTGCGAGCAACTAGAGCAGGATGCTCAATAACAGGATTGGAGGTCACAAATGGTAGTCGAACTCGCTTGAGGACATCTCGAAGAGTAGGCAGAGGGTCACTTGACAGAATCTGATCGACCACGTCAAAGAAGGAAGTAGAGAGGACAGCCAGAAATTGAACCAGTTGTAGTTCATTGCGCTGCTTCTAGGCTTCTTTGATATCAGTTGTCAACAGATGGTAGATTTCATACTCATTCCAGAGAGCAGAGCACTGGTTGTAGAAGTCCTTGATGGAAGCATCAGAAGAAAAGTCCTTGGCCAGGTTTTTGAAAATTTTAAAAACGCATTTAGGATTTTGTTGATGGGAGTAGACATGTGAAAGTTGGTTCCACATTGCCTTAGCATTATGAAGGCATAACAAGGACTGACTGATCCGCGACTCGGTGCTATTAAGAAGCCAGGACATAACACCAAAGTTGTCTTTAGACCATTGGGTATAAGTTTGCTTGCTCTTTTCATCAGCAGTAGCAGCAGGGGCAGCAGGAGGATCAGTGGTAAGATGTGAGTATCGGCCTTGGGCCTTGACATAAAGGACAAAGGATGCCGACCGCAAATGGTAATTAGAGCCATCGAGCTTGACGGTGGTAACACACAGAGAACGAGGAGGCAAAAAGAGGCCATGATGAGCAGAAGTAGGGCAGTAGTGAAGTGGCGGCGCAGCAGCAACAGGCAGTGAATAAAGAACCCGCTATGGGGCAGTAGCAGCAGTAGGGATCTAACACATCAGATCAAAAGAGACTCGTGTCGGGCAGATAGACTGATAAATAAACCCACGCCGTCATGAAGAAGATTAGTATCCCATCATGAGGCACAGGCAGAAAAACAACCAGAGAGATAGGAGACTCTCAACGTGGGATGGCTATGGCTGTCTGATGGTTGCACATACGAAAAAGGAGCAGGAGGAAGCATGAAAGTAGGACAACAGTGCAATGGTGGAGGGAGGAGGAGGGGCGGCGGTTGGTGGTGGAAGAAGGAGAGGGCGGCGGTGGGTGGAGGTAGTGGTGTGGGCAGCGGCATGTAGGGAGGGTGGAGGTGGCGGCGGGTGGTGGTGGTGGTGTGGGCGGCGGCGGGTAGAGGGGCTGCTGGCGGTGGGGGGGGGCAGTCGGGGGGGGGGGGGGGGGGGGGGGGCTTAGGGCATAGAGGCAGGGTGGGAAAAAGGAACTAGACCTGCGCTCTTGATACCATATAGAGAAACTGGGAATTGCTTATTGAACGAATAAACCAGTGTACAATATAGTCTCTTATATAACAGAAGGGATTAGAGACTAAACTAGAGGTGAGCAATATGGGACTAAACTACATAAGTAAAAAACATAAGTGAGGAACATGTTATACACATGACACTCAACAAAACACAACATATCTCTATATCCTATTCCTGCCTTATACCGATGTTCTGTGATAACAAGGCCTCCATTTTTATTGCGAGCAACCCCACTTTTCATGAACGGACTAAACATATTGAGGTCGACTGTCACTTTGTTCGAGAAATTGTTCTTTCTGGCCAGATCTGCACTCCATATCTCAGCACTGAAAAGCAAGTTGCAGACATCTTCACCAAGATACTTCCTAAAGCTCGTTTTCAGACGCTAGTGGACAAGTTGGGCATGTTCAACATCTACGCTCCAGCTTGAGGGGGAGTATAGAGATATGTTGTGTTTTGTTGAGTGTCATGTGCATAGCATGTGCCTCACTTATGTTTTTACTTCTGTAGTTTAGTCCCATATTGCTCACCTCTAGTTTAGTCTCTAATCTCTTCTGTTATATAAGAGACTATATTGTACATTGGTTTATTGAATTGGGTCTGTATTTCAGAAAAGAAGACACGAATATTGTCCAAAACAGTGCCACGATCTTTGAGCAAAAACAGCCAAGTAGTACGAGAATAATCATCAATAAAAGAGAAAAAATTTAACACCAGAGTGACTCGAAACAGAGCATGGACCCCAGATGTCTGCATGAACAATATCAAAAGGAGCCTTAGAACCAATTTCCTTTTCAGCGGAAAATACAGCCCGTGTTTGTTTTCCCAAAACACAAGACGCACAAGAAAAAGTGTTTTCAGATAATGTAAGAAATAAATGCTTCAATTTTGTAGCAGACGGATGGCCCAACCGAAAGTGCCACTGAAGTCCTGAGACGGATGTAGACAGAAGAGCAGATGTTGCAGGCGGTCCATCCAAATAGTATAATACATTTGGTCCTTCATGGCCCGAACCAATCCTCGTCTTCGTGCGGAGATCCTTCAAAATACAACTAGAGGGATCAAATTTAATAGAGCATTGAAGCTGCTTTACAGTTTTGCTGACAGATAATAAATTAACAGGAAACGGCGGTATGTATAAAACAGATTGTAGATGCAGCTTGCGAGATAGAGGAACAGTGCCAATGCCATTAACATGAGTCTTAGAGCCATTCGCAACAGTGACAGATGGAATGCTAGAGTTTTTAGTCAAAGCAGAAAATAATTGGATGTCGCCTGCCATATGGACAGTCGCACCAGAATCAATGCACCATTTATTGTTACCCACAGAAGGAGAGGCAAGTATGGCGGAGGAACCAGCAGCAGATGTCAAAGGTAGCTGAGCCATGCGCTCTTGGAAAAACCAGTGTACAATACAGTCTCTTATATTACAGAAGGATTGGAGACTAAACTAGAGGTGAGCAATATGGGACTAAACTACAGAATTAAAAACATTAAGTGAGGCACATGCTATGCACATGACGCTCAACAAAACACAACATATCTCTATGGAACACAACACTAATGCCCCAATCTGCTGCCAGATCTAATATATAGGCATTGAGTCCCTGTCGACTAAGTATTCGGAAAGGTCTTGACACTCTAACATGAAGTTTCTTAAAAGAATTTTTGGGGTAACGTTCAGGACACACACATACAAACACATAATCTCTCATGCTAAATTTTTGAAACATGTGGTGTGCACTTGCAGAAAGCTTATAGTTTTCGTAAGACAAACTAAGTTTCTAGCGAATCTCAACATGCAACTCACGAATGTGTTGGGCAAAGGTCTCTAAAGTGTGGAAAGGGCGGGCATCGATGGGCAAAGGTATAAGATCCATAAGCGGGAGGGGTTTGTAACCATGAACAACTTCAAAAGGACTCTTTCATGTGGATCGGTTAATGAAACAGTTATAAGCAAATTCAGCAGTAGGTAGGAGTAAGTCCCAATCGCCTAAGCGTTCACCCACAAGGCATTGTAGAAGGTTACCCATGTCCTACTAACCGCCTCAGTTTGACCATTAGTCTGAGGGTGAAAGGCAAGAGAATTTGAGGTGGGTACCAAAGAGTTTCCATAGAGTCTTCCAAAAGTAGCTAACAAATTTCACATCACGGTCAGAAATTATTTATGGGGCGGGAAGTTCCTATAGCTTGACAACCTCATTAAAGAAAAGATGGGCAATACAAGAGGCGTCAGAAGTCTAACTACAAGGAATAAAGTGGGCCATCTTAGAAAAACAATCAACAATCACGAACACAGAGTCGTAGCCACGTGAAGGGCGGGAAGGCCTACAATGAAATCCATACTCAGGTTCTTCCATGGCAAATGGGGAATAAGGAGAGGGGTGTAGAGGCCCAT
Source organism: Alisma plantago-aquatica (assembly GCA_963693085.1). Taxonomy (NCBI): domain Eukaryota; kingdom Viridiplantae; phylum Streptophyta; class Magnoliopsida; order Alismatales; family Alismataceae; genus Alisma; species Alisma plantago-aquatica. The sequence continues at coordinate 514,661,596 of OY856410.1, read as the reverse complement.
ATTTTGTCTTTTAATTTTGGTTGATTGACAAGTACAACACTGAGACACAATGTGAGCGATATCACGACATAGAGAAGGCCAATAACATATGTCATTAACTAGACCGATGGTCTTATCCCTACCAAAATGATCAGCTCAGCCACCAGCATGTAATTTCCAAATGAGAAAATCTCAAACAGAGATGGAGGGAATACATAATTGTGTGCCACGAAAGAGAAATCCATCATGTAAAATAAAATCAGAAGGTTGGGCAGGTGTGCTACAAGGAGCTCGGAGTGGGTTATTCCAAAGTTAGGACAGGTTGGCTATTGTTCCTTCGAACGGTCGAGCCACAACTTCAACGCTCATGGACTGCAAGGTGGTCAAACAACGAATAAGAGCGTCGGCGACCTTGTTCTCAACACCCAAGCAATGTTTGAGAACAAAAGTGTACTCTTGGAGAAATCCACTCCACTTGGCGTGATGAATATTTAAATTCTTTTAGAAATTCCAGAAGGGAATGGCATGATGATCATAACAGAGGATGAACTCCTGAGATAGAAAATAATGCCGCCAATGACGTAGAGTTTGCACAATAGCATAGAATTCTTTATCATAAGTGGAGTATTTACGCTTTGCGTCATTGAGTTTCTCACTGGAAAAGACAACAAGGTGGCCTTCTTGGCTCAGAACACCACCAATGCCAAGACCGGAAGCATCACATGATACCTCAAAAGGAAACGAAAATATCAGGAAGGTGAAGAACAAGAGCTTCAGTCAATTTAGTTTTGACAGTCTCAAAAGCTCGTGCGGTGGATGGTGTCCACTCTAATTATCGTGCTTCACCAACTCAGTGAATGGAACCATAATGGTGTTGAAACCTCAAACAAAGTCATGATAAAATGTGGCCATCCCATAAAAGCTATGGAGCTCAAAGATCGTAGTGCGGGAATGGGCCAATTATGATGGCTTTGACTTTGGTCGGGTCAGTCTCAATTCCAATAGCAGATACAAAGTAGCCAAGGAAAAGGACTTTATGTAGGAGAAAGGAACAATTCTTTAGATTGACATACATTTTAGGTCAGCCTCAATGCCAATAGTGATACGATGTAGCCAAGGAAAAGGACTTTATCTTGGAGAAAAGAACACTTCTTTAGATTGACATACAATTTCTCAGCACAGAGTGTGTCGAAAACAAGTTGAAGATGAGTCAATTGCTCTTCCTTAGTTTTATTGAAAATCAATATATCATTACAAAGTAGACCACCAAAATATTACCAATGAATGGTCGCAGCACATGATTCGTGGTTGTCATGAAGGTGTTCGGTGTGTTGGACAAGCCAAAGGGCATGACTATCCATTCATATAATCTGCTCAGGGTTTTGAAGGAAGTCTTCCATTCATGAGACTTCTTGATACATATTCAATGGTAACCACTATGGATGTCAATCTTGGAGAAACAGTGGGAGGCGATCAATAGATCAACCATGTCGTCAAGGCATGGAACAGGAAATCGACAGTGACCTTATTAATGGGTCGACGGTCTAAACACATTCAACAACTACCATCTAATAGAGAACCTAATGACTAAAATCTAAGACTAATTGTCAAGATCTAAATTAATCTAAAATCACTAATCAAAAAGGAATAATATTCATCAAAAGATTTCATTGATCAAGTCTAATTTTCTAAGAGCATTACAAAAACTATATATAGGTTTTTAAACCCAACCTACTAGACAACTAGCCAATGTGGGACTAAACCACCGGCTTTACAAGACAAATTGGGAAAATATCAAATAACCTCTAAAACACAAGGCAACTGATAAAAAATTATAGATACTACTAAAAAAAATTTAAAAGTCTATGTGTCCTACATCACCATCTAAGAAGCACGGATACGGATACGGGTACGAGTACGCGGATACGACAATTTTCGAAAATATAGGAAACGGGTACGTCATGGATACGGCAATTTTTTTAAATATTTATTTTAATATTTTTAAAAATAACCAATATATTTATTTTAAAAATAGATGAAGACAATCAAATTTCATTCAAAAATCACAATATTTCTAAAGAAAATGGAAACCAACACTATAATATCAAACAATGATCTAAAAAGGGGTCTTTCATTCATATTAATGTGAGACAAGTTACAAAAAGATAGGATAATATCATATTCTAAACCTTTCACATTTCATGTATCATGTAATGTTGTGTTGTAAAGTGAGTTGTGTCATCTGTGATACCAAACTATCTACTCTCATGTATAGCTAGTTACTATGAAGCACGGAGATAGATACATAAATGGATACGAGTATGGGTGCGGTACGGGGATACTATAATTTTCGAAAATATATGATACGGGTACAACATGGATACAACCGTTTTTTATGTTTATTTTGAAATTTTAACAGAAAATACCAATTTCATTCTCAAGTCACAATACAATAGGGGGAGTCTAGAGTTGGAAGTCACATGGTTTTGGGATTTTGAGGGATCACGCGAGTGGGGTGCTCTCTTGGCTGCTAAATGGGTTGGTTGTATCCTGGCTGCATTGAGGTCATTTCCTGCTAATAAAAAAAGGAATACGACTTAAGAAGTATTTGGTATGTATTAGAGAGTATCTAGGGAGTATTAGTATCAAATATGTACTCAATACTGGTAGGACACCTAATTTGGAGTAATAGTGCTTCATGGGGGAGACATAAAGATGGGGATGCAATGATTATCTTCAAAGGAGATGAAATAGATATTGTCTAGGTAGAAATCCAGAATAAATCACAACGGATTTAGTCACCAAAACAAGAGGCATGTTAACCCAACGATACTAAATTGAAGCCTTTCATAGAATATGGAGGACATCAACGTGCATAAAACTTGCACCTTAGCAAGGAAAGCATCCTGAAGTACCATATAAAGGTGAATGAATTGGTTTGCAATAAAGAACAAACAAAAATCCATATTACATATTGAAGTTCTTTAAAAAGTGAAATCCCAAAAAACTTAGGAGGTAGAAACAATAAAGAGAAGAAGGAAGATTGGCATTTAGCAAGAGGAATGGTGACTAACCTTGAACTCCTTCAAGGAAGCAACTATGACAGCCTTGCTGCAAGCTACTACTCAGCAGAAAGGGTTGAGACATGAGCTGGTGTCAAATGATAATCAAGCAATGTCATGCCCATATTTTTTTTTCTAGTTTTTACTGACTGGATACGGCCTGGATACGGCAGGATACGGATTAGGAGTATCTGATACATATCCAGGAGTATCCACGGAGTATTGGTATCCAATACGTATCGGATACGGGTACGGCACCTGTTTTGGAGTATTTGTGCTTCATAGATCACCATCCTTCTTGGAGGCAAGGAGAGAAGGAACCGCACATGGACTCTGCTCTAAAGAAGAAAACCTTTGAGCACAAGGGTATCGATCTGGCTTTTCAATCCAGCATGCTCAGTCGGGTTCACGCGATAATGTGGTCAGCTCAGGAGCGATGACCCTGGAATCAGTCAATATTATGATGAATATCATGCAACGGTGTGAGCTCGTCATGGAGGTCAATGGGTGTCGTTGTTTTTGAGCTTGTCGAGAAGGGAGACAATTTATGGTGGTGGGGGCTAACAATGAGATATATGAGTGGATTCTTTGATTTATAGCACATACATGCATCTGGCTTCTTGACTGGCCTCTTCAAGCTCTCTACAGGTGACAAGGTGTATAGAGGCTGGGATTTCGAGGATTGGGGTCTGGTGATGGGCTCTTTTTCAGAGTGGAGATGAAACGGGTAGGGGAAAGTCGTATGTGTTTGCCTTTGTGCTTGAAGGTATAAAGTATAACCATTGGAATATCCCTCATTGTTGGCATCAAAGTCATAAATTTAAGGACGGACAAGGATGATGTGGCCAACATCAATGGGTAACACATCACACCAAATGTGGTCTGAATAAGCACCAGAGTGATGGGAACAAGGCAACGTTAGGTGATGACAAGCTAATCTGGTTCACCCAATGGACCTTGTGTGGTTGAGGATGGGGCTCCGAGCGCAACTCTGTGCGCTTCAACCCATGGGACGAGATGATGATCTAAGAAGTGCAACCATCAATGAGCCGCTTGCAACTTTTACCAGTGTGTTTGAAGAAGGTTGGGAAGGGAGTAGTGAGTTTCTATTCGTCCCCCTTAGGAGTGGCAGCCAGAAGACGCGTGAGCTGGAAATGTGACGGATCAAAATCATAACTCATAAGTGTAGCCAGCGTCATCATCGGAAGGTTTTGAGGCAGGTAACACTTCTTCATACTCAACCTCTTCCTGAAAAGTGGTGACAGGAGAAGAGAACTGAAGGATATGAATAGAGCATGAAGGGGGCGTTGGGCAGCTAGGTGAGTTGTATTGTGGCAGTGAAAGCATTAATAGCCTCATGGAGGAGGGTGGGATGAGGTGGTCACAACTTCCTTTCCCTTACTGGAGGAAAGGGTTAAATAACTCTGACGAGGGGGTTGAAGCAGAAGGTAGGCAGAGTGAGACGTGGTAGTAGAGGGGTTATTGGTGGAGCGATTGCGCTGCCCAAAATGAGGAAAGGAAAGGCCGTGAGCAGCCGACTGTAGGTAACTTTCTACCTTTTGGGCAGAGTGAAACACGTCATCCATGAGTCATACTGTTGTACTTCCATTTCCCATGTAATATCAGGGTGCAAGCAGTGCATTTAACGAACGCCCAATGGCCAATCGGAATCATTGTGAGCACAACGATTTTAGCCTCCTCAAATCATTCCATGTACTCTTGAACAAATTATGACCTTTGGCTAAGGGCCATCCAGTCAGAAAGAAGTTGTCTTTGGTATTGAAAGCGTACATAGCACTCGCATGGCTTAGTCTTCATCTCATCCCAAAAGAAGATGGGATGCTGACCACTACGCTCCATGTCGTGTTGGACACCTTGTCAATATCATTTGCTCGACCCTTCGAGTTTCATCTTAGCAAACCTAATTTGTTGGGTGTCTATCATGTTATACTAGTCGAAATAGTTTTCCAAACTAGCAATCCGATCGAGAAAAGCTTTAGGATCAAGTTTACCATCAAAAGTGGGGCCGTCAAAATTATCATGTCGAGTGATATCATTGTGACATTTTGTATGATATTGAACGTATCCAATCAGGATTGTGGGAAAAAACAGGTCCACGAGGGGGAGCATGAAAAGCATTATGGCCAGTGGGACGAGGATGTGGTCCCGGAGGAGGGGCCATGCGAGGATGTGGCTGAGCTAGTGGTTGGTGATGGGGTGAGTAATGAGTTGTAGGAACAAAGTATAGAGCATGAGGAACACGTGGAGGGTGTTGTAGTAGTGGTGCATAGAGCGCTTGTGAGGCGGGTTGGGATGTGTAATGGTTAGTGTGATGGTATGGTGGTTGACAGGGGTGTGGTGAATAAGGACCAGGTCTATAGGGATGGTATTCGGTAGTCTCACGAAGTTGAGGCGCACAAAATTGTAGAGTAGGGCTAAAGGGGGTTTGTGGTGCATTTCTGAGATTTGGTGGCACCCCAAACCCATGTAAGGTGTCGAGAGTTGACTAGCTTGGAGCGTGTTGATTGCGAGGATTGCTTACTAGCACTGGAGGCTGCTGGTTGTGGCGAATGTAGAGATTGTTGTTACTTCGGGAGGTGGCGATAGCGGTAACGGCGGATGCTTATATGGGAAGTTGCGGAAGAAACGGAGGTTGTTGTTGCCTCGAGGCATGGCGGTAGCTACAAGCCGAGGTTTTTGCTGCTACAGGCAGAGGCTAGAAGCAGTTGCAATGGAGGCTAGAGGATGTGGAGGTTGGGAGAGTGGCGGCTAGGTTGTGTAGGGCAGAGGACAACCGCTAGGTTGGCCAGGGGAGGGTGGCAGCTAGGTAAGGCAAGAGCAAAACCCTAAGCAAGATTAGGGTTAGGCTCTGATACCATTTATTGTAAATCTACTGAACTAATACTAAACGTATTGAAATAACTAAAGGGAATAAGTCGCATTCATCAAGTGTGTCTAAACAATAACGTAGTAGTCTTTATATAGGCTTCTAAAAGAAAGATTGTGTGCAGTAGCCAATGTAGGACTAAACCACTTGACTGTACAAAAGCCCAAAATAAGGAATTGACATAATAAAACATAAGTAAAGCCTAACTAACGGCGCAGCGACATCTGCACTTCTAAGTGCGTAGAGTCGGAGCCTATCCTACATTTTTTGAACCCCTCTCTTTCTCCTTCCTTGTGTCAGCCCTAATGAGGGTGCCTTCCTCACGCCACCATAGTTTGGGGTTGTCCATCCGACGCTGCCCTCTCTAGGGAATCTTGCAGCTGTCAGCTTTCTCTTGGAATCGTCGGGCCTCCTTAGGCCCCTCCTTGAAGTTGTTGGCTCCTCTAGGGGGAAATATGTTGTCAACCCCTTTAAGGGGAGCACAGATGATGTCCATCCACCCTACAAGTTGTAGCCTAAGCCACCAGCCCCTCTAAGGATGGTTGGTGGTTCTGCCACCCTCTCTAGGGGTTGTAGTGCTGCCACCAACTCCCTTAAGGAGTCATGTTGTTGCGCTGACCCCTGGGCAGATCTTGCTTCCATTAACTCCCTTTAGGGAGTCAGTCTGCGTCAACCCATCTAGTGGTCTCTATTTTGACCATCACTTCTCCCTAGAGACTTTGGGTTAATCCATCTTCATCAAGGACTGGCCTGTTGTAGGTTACCTCAAGGGTACCACCCAATGTTTTAAAAAACGTTAAGCGGTAACCGTGCGGACAACACCTTGTAACTGGTTAAGCGGTAAGCGGCCGATTAAGCGGCCGATTTTTTAAAAAACGGGTTTTAATTTCCTATATAATTTTATACAAAATTACATATATATGTATATAAATACTAATACTCTTTGGAACTTTTATATATATCTAAAGATTCTAAACACACTACCCAACAGTAAAAACACCCAATTAGTTTAGCTATAAGACAATAATTATAGCCATAATATAATAATTAATAAGCAATAGATTTGACATAGATAAAATACCCCACATACATGATTCAGAAATATTTTTGCATCACATGTTTACATAGTTAAGCAGTAAACAATAGACTCATTATTGGAGACCTTTTTAACTTATAGTTACATGTGCATATCATCAATTAGTCATACATTACAGAAGTACAAATAACTAAAGTATGCATTCTAAAATTAGATAATAGTTACATATATTTTACTTGTATAAATTACACTTTACAACAGTACCCTATTATCCCAACTTGCATACAAGTATGCATTCTATTAGACTAGGCTTATCATAGGATATTTAAGTTTAATATATTATAGTCAGTAATACTTGGGGCCATATAGTTTATATAAAGTTACAGGTGTACAGAAAAATTTACAAAAAACGGACAAAAAACGGCCAAAAAAGGGAAAAAAACGGGCAAAAAACGGAAAAAAGGGCAAAAAACGGGAAAAAACGGCCGATTAATTACAAAAAAATTAACCGGCGATTTTAGCAAAAATCGAACGGGCTGGGTGTCTGGCCGATTAATCGGCCGTTTAATCGGCCACTCAGGCCGTTTTTCATTTCACTGGTACCACCTCTTGTATCTTCTATCGTTCCTAAAGGAGAGCATCTCTCATGTGAAAGCAAGGCTTCACCCATCTATTATGTCACTTGTACATGTGAATTGCAACATGACACATCTCTGTGTATATTGGTTAAGTTCAAGGCCTTTATCTTTAATATTGCTTCATGTGCTTAAACCATGCTCTCCGCCTTCTCTATATACTTTGAAAATTCTACTTTTGCTCCTAAACTGTGGCTACCCCCTCTAACACCTTCTGAGTACAAAAAGTTACACTACAGAGTTGGACAAAAATCAAAAAACCAATTTTCACACTATGTATGTCTCCTTTAAGTTGTATGGCAAAGCTCAATGAAAATTTTCTCATTTCATTGACCATGCTCCGGCAAAACCTGCCCTACCCACTTCATCATGCAACTCTGGTGATGATATGAATGCCACGCAAGACTATGCTAAGGCAAAACAGACCTATAATCAATGGATCAAGGATGAGCCAAGTGTCATGACACAAATAATCAACAAGAAGAAAACAAAGAGCAACACTTTTTTAGTTTGTCTGCAAACTGCTAAGGATACATGGGATCAACTCTCATTACCTATTCTCACCAGCACAACCCAAAGAAAGTTTTTGAGATCTTAAAATCTCTTGTCAAGGACTACACTACTAGAAATCAGTGAGGATGTGTACTTCTCGACCGACTCTGATGCTTGTTGTTGGTCAGAGAACTTAGGACAAAGTTGTTTCTTATAGTTGACGTTAGTGATAAACGAGTTTGTGTCTTCTCTCATTTCATCCCAAGTATGGAAGCTCTTAAATAATAAAAGGCGTATTCTTGGATGATTAAAACAATTACAGAGGACTCTTTTATAGGACAAGAGAGTAAAGCATAAAGCAGAGACAAGCAATATGGGATAAAAGAAAGAGGCTAATAGACAAGAAAAGTCTAAAGCCGGTAACACAGTAATAAAACCCAATAAAATATATATACTAATACTCCCCCTCAAGCTGGAGCATAGATATCAATCATACCCAGCTTGTCCGTCAGAGTAGTGAAACTGGTCTTCGGAAGAATTTTAGTGAAGATGTCTACAACATGATATGAAGTAGGTGTATAAGGTGTAGAAATCTGACCAGATAAGACAGCTTGCCGCACAAAGTGGCAATCAACCTCAATGTGTTTAGTGCGTTCATGGAATGTGGAATTGTTGGCAATAAAGATGGCTACTTTGTTGTCACAGTGCATGGGAATAGGTTTAGAATCAAAAACACCAAAATCTTTTAGAAGTCCTCGTACCCAGAAGAGTTCACATGTACTATGAGCCATCGCTCGATACTCGGTTTCAACACTAGAACGAGCAACTACGCTTTGCTTCTTGCTTCGCCATGTGACTAGGTTACCACCTATAAAAGTGCAGTACCCAGATGTAGATCTGCGATCTATCTTGCTCCCAGCATAGTTAGAATCAGAATAGCCAATAAGACTACAGTGCCCATATTTCTTGCAAAGCAGGCCTTTTCCAAGAGAACTTTTCAAGTATTTCAGAATATGGCATTCAGCTTCTCAGTGGATTGTCTAGGCTTATGTTAATATCTGCTAACCAGTCCAATAACAGAATTGATATCAGCCCTAGTGACAGTAAGATATATAAGTTTCCTACCATTCATCGATATTGATGATGGCCAGGGTAAGGAGGAGAATTCTGGTCATCCCAATTAGTATTTGGATCTAGGGGAGTAACAGCAGGCTTGGCCCCAAGCATTCTTGTTTCAGATAGAAGATCCAAAACGTATTTCCGCTGAGACAAACATAGACCACAGGATAATCGAGAAACCTCAATGCCTAGAAAATTACACAATTTGCCTAAATCTTTGGTAACAAAGTGTTTTTCCGAGAAGTTTTTAGTGGCCTAGATTGATGCGCGTCACTACCAGATAATATGATGTCATCAACATAAACAATCAGGATTACAAGACCAGAAGTATTTTTTCTACAAACACAAAATTATCAGATTGAGAATGACGAAAGTCGAACTTTTGTAGAATGAAGATCAGCTTGTCAAACCAGGCTCGGGGACTTTGCTGAAGACCATAAATTGCTTTGTGCAGCCGACAGACTTTAGATGACTCCCCCTTAATCACAAATCCAGGAGGTAGTTCCATGTACACCTCCTCATGCAGATCGCCATACAGGAAAGCATTTTTAACATTCAATTAAAATAGAGGCCAGTCAGAATTTACTGCCACAGAAATAAGTACACGAACCGAGTTAAGTGAAGCAACAGGGGAGAAGGTCTCAAAGTAATCTACGTCATATGTCTGAGTGTAGCCTTTGGCTATAAGACGAGCTTTGAGTCGCTCAATAGTTCCATCAGGATGATATTTGACAATAAAAATCCACCGGCAGCCAACTAGTGAACAATCAGCAGGCGCATCAACCAACTCCCAAGTATGTCGATCAGTAAGAGCCTGCATTTCAAATTCCATGGCTTGGCGCCATGCTAGATGTTGAAGAGCCTGGGTAGCATTTTTAGGAATAAAAACAGCAGATAGAGCAGAAGTAAAGTTTGCAAAATTAGTTCCCAAGTTAGCAGTAGTACAAAATTTGCCAATGGAATGTTGAGGCAAGACCGAGTTCCTTTGTGTAAACTGATAGGAAGATCCAAGTCAGAAAATACCTCAGGCGGAGGTGGATCTTCCGAAGAAGATGGAAGACTTAGAGGGGCCATAGAGGGAGTTGGAGCTTTCAGTCTTCTTTGGTAAACTTTCAGTGGAGGAGCAGGTGCAACAGTTGTATCTGGTATGGCAGTATCATCAATCAAAAGTAAAGGAGTATCTACTAGTAAATCAGATGTCAGTGTTGAGCCGGCAGAAGATAGAACGGCATATGCTCAAAAAAGACTACATCAACAGAAACCATCCACTTCTTTGTAATCGGATCATAACACTGGTACCCTTTTTGTGTCCTAGAGTACCCCAAGAAAACACATTTAGTAGAACGTAGATCCAGTTTGGTGAGGCTAGGACGCAGATTTTTCACAAAACAGGTACTTCCAAAAATTCGAGGAAGCACAGTAAATAGAGGTGCATTACGATATAGAATTTGATATGGTACTTGATGGCCAAGAACATAAGGCATGCAATGGATGAGATAACATGCAGTGGAAACGACTTCTGGCCAAAAACATTGGGGAACATGGTAGTGGAAAAGGAGAGTGCAGGCAATCTCAAGAAGATGTTGATTCTAGCGTTCGGCAACCCCTTTTGTTGAGGTGTGTATGCACAAAATGTTTGGTGAATGGTACCAATTTTTTACAAGAATGAATGGTTGAGGTTTGCATAAATTCTAGGCATTATCAGTACGAAAGATTTTTGTAGTTTTATGAAACTGGGTGCGACTCTCGGCAAAAAAGGATGTGATGGTATCAATGATATGAGATCTGTCTCGTAACAAAAATAATCAGGTAGTTCTGGAGAAATCATCAATGAAACTCATAAAGTACCGAAAATCATAAATGTTGGAAACTGAACACGGGCCCCAAATGTCAGCATGAACAATATGAAACGGTTGTTTCGAGCCAATACAAGTTTTCTTGGTAAAAGTAGATCTAGTCGGTTTGTCCAACTAGCATGTTTCACAGTGAAAAATAGAATCAGAAATATCAGGTAGTAAGTGCTTCAACTTAGCCGATGAAAGGTGTCTCAAACGATAGTGCCACTGGATGTTGGTCACAGAAGTAGTCAGTTGAGAAGTAGTCTTTGGCATGTCCAGATAGTATAAGCCGTTTGGTCCCACATGGCCCAAACCAATCTTCATCCTCGTGCACGAATCTTGAAAGATAACACCATCTGGGTCAAAAGTAATGGAGCATCGTAGGCTCTTAACAGTTCTACTCACAAACAACAGATTTATTGGAAATTTAAAAAGATATAGTGTTGAACGTAATAAAAGATAGCCAGGAGTGCAGATATTCCCAAATCCAAAAACAGGTGTTTGAGAACCGTCGGCAAGAGTTATAAGTGGAATAGCAGAAGTTTTATGTAGTTTAGAGAACAAAATATGATTTCCAGTAATATGGGAGGTTGCAACGGAGTCGATCACCCATGTATTTTTACCAGACTGTGCCAAGAGAGTGGAACTTCCATCAGTACAGGTCTCAGCATAGGAAGCCAGGTGTGCTTGAAGCAGCTTCTCAAACTCAAATCGGATCCATTTGGCAGAAGGTGAAACAGATGAGGAAACAGCAGTGTCAGGTTGTTCTGACGTAACTTGATTTGCCCAAGCAGGTTTGCGATGCTTGATCCAACAGCGGTCTTCAGTATGATTAGTTCACTTGCAGAAGTTGTAGTAGCGTTGTTCAGTAGATGAAGAGTCGGAAGTGATACCATAGAACGGTCGTGCTAGCTCACTAAAAACCAACAGAGTCAGCCTTTAAGCAATGCAAGAATCACCACGGCCATGCCACTCAGAATGGCCATGGTAGATGGACCCAGAACGGTTGTGCCACCTTGCACAACCCTATTGCAACTGATCTAGAATGGCCATGGAGTAGAGAACAAACAGATAAATCTAAGTCACCTCAATCATGGTGACCACCACGGCCGTGTCTACGACCAGGGCCAGTAGTAGAGCGTCCTCTACCACGCCCACGACCGTGGCCACGACCACAGGAAGAATCACCAGACCTAACAGCAAGGGCTGCTCCATCAGAGGAATCATGGGAAACTGGAGTTGTAGAAGGTAAGCATTGTACGCGTTTGAGAACATCTCTCAAGGTAGGCAGGGGATCACTGGATAGGATCTGATCAACCACACCAGTAAAGGAGTGTGGTAACCTAGCAAGGAACTGAACAACCTGAAGCTCGTTGTGTTGGTGTTGGATTTCCTTAATATCAGCAGCAAGCAGGTGGTAGTTCTCGAATTCATCCCAGAGCGCACAGCACATATTGTTATAATCCTCGATAGAATCGGCGTTAGTGTACTCCTTTTTCACCAAGTGTTTGCACATTTCAAAAACTTTCTTCGGATCGTGTTGATGAGAATACACGTGGAAAAGTTGATCCTACATGTCCTTATCCGTCCTCAGTTGTACAAGAGATTGGCTAATTTTAGGTTCAGCATTGTTGACCATCCAGGTCATAACACTAGAATTTTCTTTTGTCCAGAAATCATAAGTCTGCTTTGTCTTGTCATCAGCAGTTGCGGCAGGGGCAGTCGAGCCTTCAGTAGAAAGATGGGATTAGCGTCCTTGAGCCTTAACATAAAGTTCAAAAGAAGCCGCAGAGGTGTGATAGTTGGAACCGTGCAACTTAACAGTAGTGACGCAAAGATTCCGGAGTGGATCGGTGGACGCCATGAGTCACATAGTATGCAAGACGCCAAAGCAGGCTAGAGCAACAGGCAAGTGCAGTACGGAGGAACAGCAGGAACGAGGGAGATGTAGCAGTCAGCAGAAAAAGGCAGCAGTAGAAACCCAATACATGGGCAGAGCTAGTAACACCCATACGAGAGCAGAAGATAGCAGTAGGAGATCTGACGCATAGATCTCAGAAACCCACAGACGGGCAGTATAAGATACAGAAAAACCTACATCAACATGGAGGACAACTTACTCCACCATGAGGCGTAGGCGGGTAGAGAGCAAAAAGTTGATTAACCCGTCAACGTGCTAAAATTGGAAAGTTATCGGAGACGTTTAGAGAGTAGCAGGGAAGAGACGGGGAGATTGGGGGGAACTAGTTGGAAGGAGAGATGTGGGAGAGGAGAAGAAGGAGAGGAGGTGAGCGGGGAGAGGGCTATTAGGAGGGGATATGGGATGGCGGTGGTGTGGGTGGTGGCGGCGGGTGTAGGGGAGGCGGCGGGTGGCTGAGGGTGTGGGCGGTGGTGGTGGGGAGAAGGGGAGGACGGGCAGGAAGGACTGGCAGCGCCGACGGCTGGTGGGGGGCGACGGAAACAAGGAGAAAGGAGAAGGGATGGGTGGCGCCTGGTTAGGGTTTATGGTGGCATGGATAGAGTTAGGGTGGGAGGGGATTAAGGAGGATCAGGGTGCTCTGATACCATCTAAAATAATAAAAGGCTTATTCTTAGATGATTAAAATATTTACATAGGACTTTCTTTTATAGGACAAGAGAGTAAAGCATAAAGCAGAGATAAGAAATATGGGATAAAAGAAAGAGGCCAATAGACAAGACAAGTATAAAGCCCATAACACAATACTAAAAATAAACCCAGTAAAATATATATACTAATAGAAGCGACAGATTGTATAAAGTTGTATCCATTATAATGATGTGATTCCTCACAACTAGGCCAATGCGGCTAATTGTAAAAGATATATGGATCTTCAATGTCATAGCATGGTTCAAAATTTCATTCGAAATCTCGATTTCGACGGGTATCGGACATAGAAATGTAATTCTCCAGAAATAATACGTAAAATTTTGATTCGATAGAAATTTCGCAAAGCAGGCGAAATTTCACCAAAATACAAAAATTTCGTTGAAAAAAGGCCAATTTGGGAATGTATTTTGCGAAACCAATGTTTTAAAAAACGTTAAGCGGTAAGCGTGCGGACAGCACCTTGTAACTGGTTAAGCAGTAAGCGGCCGATTTTTAAAAAACGGACTTCAGTTTCCTATATAATTTTATACAAAATTACACATATATGTATATAAATACTATACTCTTTGGAACTTTTATATATATCTAAACAGTCTACCAAACAATACAAAATACCCAAATAGTTTATAAGATAGTTATAAGACAATAACTATAGGCATAATATAGTAAACAATAGACTTGACATGGATAAAACACACTACATACATGATACAGAAGAAAATTTTCATCACATGTTTACATAGCTAAGCAGTAAACAATAGACTAATTATTGGATACCTTACTAACATAATTGTTATATGTGCATATCATCAATTAGTCGTATATTACAGCAGTATATTTATTTAAAGTATGCATTCTAAATTAGATAATAGTCATATATTACAACAGTACATCAATTAGTCATACCCAGGCTTATCATAAGATATTTAATGTATATAAGTTAATATATTATAGTCAATAACACTTGGGACCATATAGTTTACTTAATGTTACATGTGTACAATAGTATTTTAAAAGAACAGACAAAAAGCGGGGAAAAAAGGCAAAAAGACGAAAAATTGGGCAAAAAGCGGGAAAAAACGGGCAATTTATTACAAACCGGTTAACCGGCGATTTTGGCCATTTTTAAACGGCCTGGGTGTTGGCCGATTAATCGGTTGTTTAATCGGCCCGCTCAGGCCGTTTTTCATTTCACTGCGCAAAACACAACCGAAATGGGTTCACAATTTTGAAAATCAACGGCCCAAAGCCTGTTGTACTTGGAGGGCTACTTCTTTGGTAATTTTTTGGATTCTCTTGCTATTGAAGGCTTGTTCTTTAGACCTAAGGTAAGTTTATCTCTCTCCTTCCATTTACATCTATTTCTTCCACTTTTACCCCATCTTGATCAAAAGACTACTCCGAAATTGCAAGTTCCAAGTGATAGACTACAACTTAAACTTGAGGATTTATGAAATTATGTTATAAATTACATATAAATGCAATTAATTTACAAATCCAACTTGATATACATCCTATTTGTCAAGATCATGGATAAAATGTTTCCAAAATGAGCTTTTTTTTTATTATGACCATGTAAATCCCACTAATTATGAGTTCCACCCACAAGGGGGTCCTAGTGCTGCATATAGAGATCATATGGTCACAAATGATGGGGGTAAAACATGGCATTGCATTAGAGATACGGTACAGGCACCTCCAGGTCAAGGTATTTATATAGGACATATACCACTTAATGAGGATGACCAATTAAAAGCGTTGAAGGAGTATTTTCTGACATATGGGATGATGCAATTTGTGGGAGATGAAGCATACAAAGAGCATGTACAAACATATAATACATGTTTTAAAGATACCATGAGTTGGAATCAATATGTCAACAATATAAATAAGGTTGTTAGGACAACAACCACCAGGTGGAGGTCATGGGCTTGATCAGCCGCCACACCACTCCTGTTTCAATTAGGTAATTTAATACTTCTTGTGTATTACAAATTTACAATAGATTGACTGATATTCAACGGTCTAAGCTGTAATAGATTGTTGTTGAATTTATTTATGAGAAATGAGATAATTTCTTATGGCACTAAAATTTGCATGGAAACCTTCATTGAAAGTTCGAAACAGTTTAGCTTCTTTTCACTCACATGTATATGATTTTTGAGACAAAACAAATTGAGGAAGCATAGGGTTACACAATGTGTGTACCCTGATATATATACTAGTGGAACAATTACATGTAGGTCCAAATAGAAAAGGAAAATAACAGGACAGTAAGTAAAGACATATTAACACTCCCCCTCAAGTTGGAGCATAGATATCAATCATGCCCAACTTGTCCACAAGCGAGTTGAAATGTTTCTTGGCCAGCAGCTTTGTAAACATATCAGCAACTTGATCTTCTGAGCGAGTGAATGGAGTGCAGATCTTGCCAGATAAGATAGTCTCGAATGAAATGACAATCGACTTCAATATGCTTTGTGCGCTCATGATATACAAGATTATTAGCAATGAACTTAGCAGCTTTATTGTCACAGTGCATAGGGATAGCAGCAGAAGACTCAACCCCGAAGTCTTTCAAAAGAGATTGTACCCATAGGAGCTCACAAGCAGTGTGGGCCATCGCCCTGTATTCAGCTTCAGCACTAGATCTGGCAACAACATTTTGCTTTTTACTTCTCCAAGTAACTAGATTGCCTCCAACATAAGTACAGTAGCCTGAAGTAGATTTTCTGTCAATCTTACTTCTAGCATAATCAGAATCAGAGTAGCCTTCCAGAGAACAGTGTCCATGCTTTCTATAGTAGAGGCCTTTGCTAGGTGATTTCTTAAGATATCTCAGAATATTACAGAGAGCATCCCAGTGACATTGTTTAGACTTATCCAGGTACCTGCTAAGAAGACCAACAGCAGTAGAAATATCGGCTCTAGTAACAGTCAGATAAATCATCTTACCAATCAGTCTCCTATATTTTTTACTGCCTGGAAACATAGGAGAAGAATCATCATCCCAATTAATATTGGAATCCAGAGGAGTATCAGCACGACGTGCACCAAGCATCTCAGTCTCCTGTAACAAATCAAGAACATACTTCCTCTGAGATAAAACAAGAGCATTAGAAGTCCTAGATACCTCAATGCCCAGAAAGTATCTTAGCCTTCCCAGATCTTTAGTAGCAAAATGTTTGCACAAGTGTGTTTTAGTAGCCTGAATCTCAGAATAATCACTGCCAGATAGAACAATATCATCAACATAAACAATCAGAATGACAATACCAGAAGAAATCTTTTTTGTAAAGACTGAATGATCCACCTGTGACCTCAGAAAACCAAAAGCAGTCAGGATTTTACTCAGCTTATCAAACCATGCCCGAGGACTCTGTTTGAGTCCATAAATAGATTTTTTTAACCTGCAAACTTTATGTGACTCCCCCTGAGCAACAAACCTAGGAGGTTGCTCCATATAGACCTCTTCTTGAAGATCCCCATACAGGAAGGCATTTTTATCATCCAGTTGAATAAGAGGTCAATCTAAGTTAATAGCAACAGAAAGAAGAACTCTGACAGAGTTAAGTCTGGCAACAGGTGAAAACGTCTCAAAAATAGTCAATTCCATAAGTCTGAGTATACCCTTTTGCAACCAGCCGTGCCTTCAGACGTTCCATTGTTCCATCAGGTTGATACTTTACAGCATAGACCCATCTGCAGCCAACAGGTTTGCACTCAAGAGGTGGATCTACCAGCTCCCAAGTTCCTCTATCAGTAAGAGTAGTCATCTCTTCTTTCATGGCAGTCATCCAGGCTGAGCTTTGTAAGGCATCATGGACAGTCTTGGGAACAGCAATAGCAGATAGAGTAACCACAAAGTTACTAGCATGAATACTCAGGTGTGCAGTAGAAACATGATTAGCAATATTATGAGAAGTACAAGAACGAGTGCCTTTTCTGAGAGCAATAGGTAGATCTAAGTCAGAATGTACCTCAGCAGAAGTAGGACCTTCGTGAGAAGAAGATTGGTGTTGTATTGGGGGGGGGGGGGGGGGGTCTTGAGTAGGTTGGGACCTGTTCCTGCATTTATACACAATAAGTGGAGGAGTAGTAGTTTTAGCAGATGAAGTATCAGAAGTGCAATCAGTTGTGACAGGCAATGGTGTTGTGATTATATCAAAATCCAGGGTATCTCCTTTAGCAGAATAAAAAGGTGTATCCTCAAAGAAAGCTACATCACTACTCGTAAACCATTTTTTCACAGTAGGACTATAGCACCGATACCCTTTTTGAGTACGAGAATAACCCAAGAAAATACATTTTTCTGCTCTAAGAGATAATTTATCATAGTTTGGTCCAAGTAACCGCACAAAGCAAGTAGAGCCAAATATCCGTGGAGGTACAGAAAATAGAGTTACATTAGGCTGTAGAACCTGAACAGGAATCTTGTTGCCAATAACAGAAGACGGCATTCTATTAATCAGAAAACAGGCAGTTAGGATAGCTTCTGGTCAAAAATGCCTAGGTACAATAGAAAGCAACATTATAGTTCTAGCAACCTCAAGTAAATGCCTATTCTTTCTTTCTGCAACTCCATTTTGTTGAGGCGTATAGGCACACGATGTCTGATGAATAGTACCCACAGATCGACAAAACAATCCAACTTCTTTCTGAACAAACTCGAAAGCATTATCGGTTCTCAGAATTTTAATAGGCACAGAATATTGAGTTTTTACTTTAGCAAAAAAAGAATTTTATTGTAGATAGCACTTGAGACCGATTTGTCAACATAAACAACCAGGTGGCACGAGAGAAATCATCAATAAACAGAATAAAGTATGTATTTCCAGACAAACTTGGCACATGACACAGACCCCATACATCTAAATGAACAAAATCAAAAATGTTTTTACTGCTAATCTGGGACCGTTTAGGAAAGACAGTTCTAGACTGTTTCCCTAACTGACACGACTCGCACTGAAAATCGTGCATTCCTACACCAGAGATAACATGCTTTAATTTTTCAGAAGATGGGTGTCCAAGTCTGTAGTGCCACTGCAAAGCTGAAACTGATGAAGATAGAGCTGAAGCTAGCGCCAAGTTGTCAGTCTTTTTCAATTCATCCAGATAATATAGGCCATCAGGTCCTTCATGCCCCCCACCAATCTTCATCCTCGTGTGAAGGTCTTGAAAAGTACAAGTACCAGGAATGAATGTGAGACTGCAGTTCAAGCTACGTAAAATTTTGCTAACAGATAATAAGTACAGTGGAAATTGAGGCACATATAGAGCAGATTTTAACAAAAATTGAGAGATTATGTCTCCAATCCCAGCTACAGCAGTCTTGGAGCCATCCGCAAGCATAACAGAAGAATTAGAGACCGGTCTAGATAAGGTTTTAAACAAAGACCGATTCCCAGATATATGAGACGATGCACCCGAATCAATCACCCATTTTTTATTACCAGTACTAGGCGAGGGGGCACTGATGAAAACAGAATCACAACCAGAATATGTAGCAGCATGAGCTCCAGAAGCAGCTCCAGAGGATGACCCAGTACGCTCGAGCAGTAGACGCTACACCTCAGAACGGATGAAGTCAGCAGTAGTAGAACTGGATGCATCAGTAGCAGTAGGCTGTGACACTACCTCAGTGGTAGCATGGGTATCAGAAGTTGCATTAGCCCAGGCAGGCTTTCCATATTTCTCCCAGCATTTTTCTTCAATATGATTAGACCGGCCACAGAAGCTACAGAACCATTGACCAGTCTGAGGGCGAGCAGCATTGGGAGGACCAGAGGGTGCTCCACGTCCAGAAGAACTCCTCCCCCTCCCAGCCAAGGAATAAGGTGACCGATACCGACGTCGTTTCGACGGCTTGGAAATAGGTATCTACCGGTATACCGACGGAAATACCGACAGATGCAATCCTGGCCGTTTCGACGCCAAAATGAACGAATTAATTCATGAAACTTTACAGGTGTAATCTCTACACCTAAATTCAACATTTTATGCAATAAAATTCTATATTGGGTGTGGGGGGGAGGGTCCGTCATGTGGGAGGTAAGGAATCTATCTTGTTTCACTGTGGATTTCGATGAAGGATTTCGATGACAAAATGTAGGAATTAAGATATGAAATTTTACTAGCACAAACCACAAACTTAAATACAGACTGTTATGCAATAGTATAAAATTTACAACATACGAATAACACATTTACTTACAACTCACATCAGCTGTATGTTGAGTGGCGCGTTGGTTCTGCATGTAGTGATGAGTTGTTATTACTGAGATATTGCGGCCATGACATGTGCATCCCATAAAGGTGGTTGTATATAGTCACATGCTCCTCATACACATCATTATTGACAAATTGTATGAAGTTCCGTGTTGCTCACTCATGTGCAATACTGTATAAGTGTATATTACTCCTTTGTATTATATTCACATTGCTCTTTAGTAAAACATCTTCCACTAAACATAAATAAGTAACTAATTACATCAATACTAATTGTAATATGCTTAGATAAATTGTATGATAATAGTAATTAATAGTGTTGTGAGTAGGTAGATCTAGTGATAATATTGCATATCGAAATAATATACTTATCGAGTATGTATAGTTCGTGTAAACATATAAAAATTGGAGTAATACTAGGCTTTGGCGGTAAAAAACACTTTTTTTAGGCGAAAGTGGAAGAAAAAAGTAGGAAAAAGAGATAGAGAGATTGCTAATGGTAGAAATGACAGAGATCAGTTAGAATTACCTTGATTTGGGTTGGTATTAGATCCAATCGACAAAAATCATCCAAATGTACCTTCTTTTCTCCTCCCAGTAACAGTCATTCTTGCAAAAAAGGGTATACCTGTCGGTATACCGCCGGTTTCGGACGGTACAGTGAAGTTAGTAGTGCATTTTGCACCGAAACCATCGAAACATGGTGGTATTGGCGGTATACATGTCGGTATTATCGGTATTTGCAATCCTATCGGTACGCACGCATGTTTCCGTGTCGGTACCCGTCGGTATCGATATTTCTGTCAAAATACCGCCGATACCGGCAAAACTTCATTCCTTGCTCCCAGCACCAAGTAGAGGACGAGTTTCGTGAGAACGACCACGTCCACGGCCACGACCACGGCCGGACATAGCAGCAAGAGCAGTAGTATCGCCAGTATCAGAAGGCGACTCAGATGAGGATGACGGCAGTCGTTGTAGACGCTGAAAGGCACTCTATAGAGTAGGTAGTGGATCACTGGCAAGGATCTGATCTACAACCCCAGCATATGATTCAGGTAACCCACACAGGAACTGAACTACCTGCAACTCCTGGCGTTGACGTTGCATGGTAGCCAAGTCAGTAGACAAGGGATGGTAGGCCTCTAATTCTCCTCAAAGTCCCTTGAAGGCAGAAAAATAGTCAGTAAGATCAGATCCCGAGAAGTGTAGACGGCTCAGTTGCTTGTTGATATCAAAAACTTTCTTCGGATTCTGGCTGTGAGAGTAGGTACTAGCAAGCCGATCCCACATCTGCTTTGCTGTAGGCAGATATAGTAAGGTGACCTTGATTTTTGTCTCACTGCTATTGAGAATCCAGGTCATCACAGTAGAATAATCTTTGACCCAGTCATCATATGCTTTGACATCCTTGGAGTCAGCATTGGTAGTAGGCACACGAGGCGGATCACGCGTCAAATGCGACGGTTTCCATTGAGATTTAACATAGATCTGCATAGAACAGACCCAGTGCTGGTAGTTTCGCCCATCCAGCTTAACAGTAGTAACCTGACGACACAGATCCTCATGTGAAGATACCATGACAAGCAGAGCACCAATCACCGACGGTGAGAAAAACAAGCAGGGACATGCAGAAAATGACCGCCTAGTTCCTCAGCTAGGCGACTGTAGGCACAGTGGAGAGATTGGACGGACCAGTTACATACGGGCTATGCCGAGGCGCAGCAAAAAACATGGTGGCTCAAAGGCCTACACTGGCAGGCAGGAAGCAGATCCGAAGGCGAACCTTCAGACCAGTGTCCGGGAACCGGCGGATCGGAGGGTGGCTATGAGCAGATCACGCCACGGAAGCGGGCTGCGGTGAACAGCACCGACAGCGCCTAGCCCAACGACGCCGGCGGCTAGCGCCCGACGCGGCAGCCGGCGCCCGGGCTGCTGCTGCCGATGGGGCCGGCCGGCGTGAGGCGGGGAGGCGGGGCGGGTGGGAGAGAGAAAGGGAGGGAGGGAGGGAGAGAAGGAGAGGCGGCTCTCCGGATCTAAACCTGCTCTAATACCATGAGACAAAACAAATTGAGGAAGTGTAGGGTTACACAATATGTGTACCCTGATATATATACTAGTGGAACAATTACATGTAGGTCCAAATAGAAAAGGAAAATAACAGGACAGTAAGTAAAGACATATATTAACAATTTTATTGCATAGATAGGTGCATTTATGGATGTAGACCAACTTGGTAAAATCTCATGACTTATTTCCTTTATTTGGTCATCGAAATCTTGTGTCAAAATCTTATGTGGAAATTCTCGTAAATGTCGAAATTTCCATCAAAATTTCTATAAATTTTTGTTCTGTGCCATCGAAAACGGTGTCGAAATCGAAATTTTAAACCATGTGTGATAGTAAACACCTTTAGCGTGCAATCATGCTAAGGGAGGATATTGATATCATGTTGATGGAGGCGATGAGGACAGTAATTCAGTTGTTCATGCTATTATAAAAAGTAGTCAAACACGTTCCTCATATGTTAGTATGGTTTGGAAATTTTTGAGACGTGTGTCATGCCCACTTGATCGACCATCAGTCGTGGCCCCCTTGGCATAGTAATTTTCATTGCGCACCATTTATAGACTACAGCATGGCACGATTTTCGAAGGCCACCCAATATAGTGGTATACAATTTGAACTCTGGAGTGCAGTACATAGGATTGGTTGTTGATTAGGACTAGCTATGGTAGCAACAAGGCTATATGACCCGAAAGGAGCAGTAATTGTTGGGAAGGAAGCCTCCATGGAGGAGACATTGTGAGGGATCAATAGGGGTTGTGGCTCTAAATAATGCAGTAGGACAAAGTAACAAGCTAAGCCAACCAAGGAACAAATAAGCGACCAACAGTTGTACGTCATACTATAATTTGTTCTCACAAAGGACAAACACGAGGTGCAACGTCCTGATTTACTGAAAGGGGCCTCAGAGGGTAGTTGAAACAGATACTCCTTTTGGTTGTAGTAGTTAGCAGTCCTTAAAGGCAGTTTGAACACGATCATTGGGCATGCAAGACAGAACTTGTTGAAACCATGTGGAAGCAGGAGCAGAAGCGATCACGCCAGATTGGGGGAAATGGGGCTCTGATACCAAATGGAGGTGGTTTGTACCCATATTGTGATAGACTGGATCTCTCTCTCCTCCATTGTGTAATTCCGAACGGTAACTTGCTTAATGTTCTTGTCTTACTTCCAATCTTGTAATGAACTATGATTCGATGCATCATTGTTAACGTCTGAGCCCAATTGATACGTTGGTAACACACGATTTGACCCTAATATAATTTTCAATTGTATCATACATCATCGCCTTTCCCTTGAATTTGAGTCATATCCTTGTAGGATTTTGTACCCTAATCTTGTTCTAGTGTTGTAGTGCTCTTTCAGACCTTTCCAATGCACCAAGTTTCATCCAATTCCAAGTTAGTATGAGAACGTTACACCCATTTGAAGTTTCCCTACTTTAACCTTGATTTAACTCTTTTAATCATGTTTTTGGATACCTTTTGGGCCCATTTGGGCTCGCAGCCCATGTATACTCCCCCATTTTAACCAGCTATCCGAGCGCCCCCTCTTTGGACCAATCTGATGCTTTGTTTCATGGATCACGAGATGTCAGACCTTGGATCAATCCACTAAGGATTTTAGTTCAGATCCAACGGCCATGACACCTTCCTCTTCCTCCGTACGTCCTCCTTGCGCAATGGGCGTCAACGCCACCTACCCCATCCATTGGCTTGCCACCTACCCTTTCCCGCCATCTCTAGCTCCAATTGATTCCCGCTTCACCTATGAAATTCCTTCCATTTCCTTTTTCCTCTCTTTTCTTTTTTCTCCCTCACCCTTCTTCCCTAGCGGCGGCCGCCACCCAGCCCGCTTTGTGCGTTGCGGGTTTAGGCGTCCTCAGCGCAATCAGGAGTTGGACCCAGCCTTGCAGCTGCATGGCGAGCTTGGGCGGCACGCCATAGTGGCTCGGAGAAGGCTGGAGGATCAGGCCCCCTTTGCTCCGATAAGCCGCTGTAAAGAAGCGCCACGCGAAGATCCTTTGCTCAAGGAAGGGCGGGCAACAAGGGACGACGCGTCGCGAAGACCGTAGATCGCTGGGTAACGCTTTCGAAGCGGCCACAGGCGGTTGGCAGTGATCGGGGGTCACGGAGCGAACCAAGTGGCGAACCGCGCCAGGCCGCAGGCCCAAGACCCCAACTCTTTTAAATGGCAGTAGATCTCGACCGCAAGATCTAGATCTAACGGTCCTAAGGGGCCTGTTTTAGGTAATTCTTTCAAAAATCCCCATATATTCATCCTTTTGGCCATTCTAGACATACAATATATGATTTTTTCATCTAAGGAATGAGCCCTATCCATTAAAAATAGTTTCAGAACCTAAATCTACTCTTAGTTCCTCTGTTTTTTCTAAAAGTGATACTTATATGTTTGGTTAAGGATGTGTATGCCTTTTATGTCCCTTGTGTCTCTAATGGCATCATGTTAGTTGAACCTCTAAATCAATAATATAAATCCCCTTGGACCTTGTTTTATGCTTTGAGATCTTATGGATGTACCCTTATTAGTATATAGACTTTCCTGTGTTTTTACTTAGTCTATTTCTCTCTTTTCCTTGTCTTGTTTTATCCCATATTGGTTATATCTTAACCATGTGTCTTTCTCTTGTCTTATAAAAGAGAACCACTGTACTCTGTTTTTAATCATCTCAATAGTAAGACAATTAGTCTCATATTCTAGATGGTATCAGAGCCACCCGATCCACCCTAGCCCTTTCTCCCTAACCCTACCCCAGCCGCCACCCCTACCCCAGCCGCCACCCCCCTGCTTCACGCCGCCGCCCACCTCCTCCACCAGCTGCTGCTGCTGCCGCCACCCCCCTCCTCCTTCTCCGCCCACCCCGCCACCCCCTCTCCCTTCTCCACCCGCCGGCAGCCCCTCTCCTTCCTTCTCCACCCGCCGCCAGCCCCCTCCCCTCCTCCACCCCACCCCCTGACCTGCCGCCGGCCGGCCCTGCTGCCAACAGCCACCACCGCCACAAACCACCACCCTTTCCCTCTCCTCTAACCTCCGTACCCTCCGCACCTTTATCCTTGTGGCTTAGACAACCACAGGTTCTCTCTTAGGTCTCCGTTTCCTTTCCGACAAGCTTACGTACAGCCCGGTCACTTTCCAGTCTGGCACGTTGAAGGCTTAAAAAACCAGTTTCCGGCTCTGACTGCCTACGCCTCATGGTGGAGTGATCTCTTCTCCATGTTGGCGTAGGTTCTATTTCCTTCTTTCTGCCCTATAAGGGTTTTCTGAGGTCCATGCTCGGATCTCCTATCTACTTCTACTAGTCCATGTGTTGGACTTCTACTGTTGTCTACTGCTGCTGACTACTGTCTGGATCTGTGCCCGTGCTGCTTCTCTTCTTCTGCTACTGCTGCGATGGCGACTTCCGATCTCCCGCCGCGCACTCTCTGTGTTACTACGGTGAAGTTGGATCACTCCAACTATCATCTATGGGCTGCCTCCTTCGAGTTATATGTCAAATCCCAAGGACGCTACTCTCACCTGACTACCAAGGGCCCTGATCTTCCTGCTGCAGACGCTGATGAGAAAACCAAGCAAGCCTATGATCTATGGTCCAAAGAGGACTATGGGGTCATGACCTGGATGGTGAATAGTGTTGAAGCAAAAATCAGCCAGTCCTTGCTTCGACTTCAGACTGCCAAAGAAATGTGGGACCAGCTTTCCCATGTTTACTCTCACCAGCAGAATCCGAAGAAGGTCTTCGAGATATTCAAACAGCTTGCCAAACAGGAGTATTCGGCCACCGACTCCGTTGAGGACTACTACAACTCATGTTGTGCTCTCTGGGATGAGTTCCGGGTATATCACCCTCTGACTGCTGATATTGAAGAAGTGCACCGACAACGGAATGAACTTATGTTAGTTCAATTCCTCGTTGGCCTACCTGCGTCCTTCGCTGGTGTTGTGGACCAGATTCTCTCCAGCGACCCTTTGCCTACTCTCCGTGATGTTCTCAAACGGGTTCAGCGTCTACCCTCTGTGTCTCAACCTGTGCCTGACACCTCTGACGGTGCTGCTCTTGCTGTCCGCTCTGGTGATTCCTTCCGTGGTCGTGGCCGTGGTAGAGGTCGTGGTCGCGGAGGACGGTTCTCTGCTCCTGGTCGTGGAACTGGATCCGATCAAGCTGAGTCCCGCTATTGCACTCACTGCAAACGTACCAACCATAATGAAGACAAGTGCTGGATCAAATATGGCAAACCTGAGTGGGCCAACAAAGTGACAACTGATGAACCTGCTCCGCCGACGGCTGACTGGATCCGCTCCGAGTTTGAAAAACTCCTACAGGCTCGTCTGGCGTCTTCTACTGAGGCTTCAAATACTGGCAGTGCTGCTCTTCTGACTACGGCTGGTAAAAATTCCTGGGTTATTGACTCTGGTGCGACTTCTCATATATCTGGCAATCCTGCTTTATTTTCTAAACTGCAGCAGACTTCTTTTATACCTCCTGTTACCTTAGCTGATGGTTCTAAAACCCCTGTTACTGGCATTGGTGATATTTGTCCTACTGGTCGTCTACCTCTGCGCTCTACACTTTATGTTCCGAAGTTTCCTATTAATCTTCTGTCTGTGAGTAAAACTGTGAAGAGCCTTCGTTGCTCAATTACATTTGATCCGGATGGTGTTTTATTTCAGGATCTGCGCACGAGGATGACGATTGGTTCGGGCCATGAGGGACCGGATGGACTCTACTACCTGGACGAACCAAAGACTGCTGCATATCTGACATCATCGGTGACCGACATCCAGTGGCACTATAGATTGGGACACCCTTCTATTGGCAAATTAAAAGTCGTGTTACCAGATATAGTTAGTTCTGATTTTCATTGCGAAACTTGTCAGCTTGGCAAGCAAACTCGTGCTACTTTTTCAAAAAAAAATTGTATCAGCTCTAAAGCACCTTTTGATATTATACATGCTGATGTTTGGGGTCCTTGCTCTGTCACTAGTACTTCCGGTTTTAGATATTTTCTGAGCTTCATTGATGATTTTTCTAGAACTACCTGGCTGTTTTTACTTAAAGATAGATCCACTATCCTTGAAAAAATTACTGACTTTTTTACTGAGATACGCACTCAATTTGCTAAGCCTATCAAAATTCTTCGTACTGATAATGCTTTGGAATTCATGCAAACATCTGTTAGCTCTTTCTGTCGTCGCCAGGGCACAATCCATCAAACCTCTTGTGCTTACACCCCACAACAAAACGGTGTTGCTGAGCGCAAAAATCGTCATCTTCTCGAGGTTGCTCGTACCCTTCTCTTTCACTATCATGTTCCCCAAGCTTTTTGGCCCGAGGCGATAGCCACTGCCTGCTACCTAATTAACCGCATGCCTTCATCTGTGCTCGGCAATCAGATTCCTTTTCAGATTCTGTTTCCCGATGCATCTCTTTTCTCTGTCCCGCCTCGCATTTTTGGGAGCACCTGTTTTGTTAAAAATCTTCGGCCTGGCCTTACTAAGTTGGATCCTAGAGCAACTAAATGTATTTTTCTGGGATATTCTCGCACTTAGAAAGGATATAGGTGCTATGATCCTGTTTCTAAGAAATGGTTTGTCTCTGCGGATGTGGTGTTTTTTGAGCATATGCCTTTCTACTCCACGGGTGGTTCTGCGCTCACTTCCGATTTACTTGCTGATACACCTTTGCCTGTGATGGACGATGTACCTGCTATTTCTGAGGATCTGATTGAAAAGCCACCTCTGAAAGTTTATCAAAGAAGACCGAAGCCGACAGCTCCCTCCATGGCCCCTCCATCGTCCTCTTCCTCGGTGCCAGATCAACCATCCTCGCAGGTATTTTCTGATCTTGATATTCCTATTAGCCTGAGGAAAGGGACCCGTACCTGCACTATGCATCCGATTGGAAATTTCTGCTCTACTGATAATTTGAGTGCTAATTTTGCTAACTTCACTGCGGCTCTGTCTGCGATATCTGTACCTAAGACTGCTGCTCAGGCTCTTAGCCATCCTGCGTGGCGTCAGGCTATGGAAGAAGAGATGAAGGCTCTTACTGATCGTCATACCTGGACCCTAGTTGAACCACCTGCTGATTGCTCTCCAGTTGGATGTCGATGGGTGTTCACTGTCAAATACCATCCCGACGGTACTGTCGAACGACTTAAGGCGCGACTTGTGGCAAAGGGGTATACCCAGACCTATGGAGTTGACTACTTTGAAACTTTCTCTCCAGTAGCGCGCCTGAACTCTGTCCGGATTCTGATTTCTGTTGCTATTAATTCTGACTGGCCTCTGTATCAACTTGATCTCAAGAATGCTTTCCTGTATGGTGATCTTCATGAAGAGGTATACATGTCACAACCTCCCGGTTTTGTGTGTCAGGGGGAGGCTTCCAAAGTTTGCAGGCTAAAAAAGGCTATCTATGGCTTGAAACAGAGCCCTAGAGCGTGGTTTGACAAGCTCAGCAATATTCTTCAGCAATTTTCCTTCAGACGTTCCCAATCTGATCACTCTGTTTTTGTGAAAAATACTTCTGCGGGTATTGTTATTCTTATTGTCTATGTTGATGATATTATTCTCTCTGGAAGCGATTCTGTTGGTATTCAGTCTACAAAGCGCTATCTGGAGAAACACTTTGTTACCAAGGATCTTGGCTCACTTCGGTATTTTCTTGGGATAGAAGTGTCCCGGTCTTCTTCTGGTCTCTGCTTATCTCAACGGAAGTATGTCCTGGATCTCTTATCTGAATCTGGTCTTTTGGGTGCGAAACCTGCTAGCACACCGATGGATCCCAACATCAACTGGGATGATGAGGAGTCTCCTGCTTACCCTGACAATCAGCAGTATCGACGTATGGTTGGGAAACTCATATATCTTACTGTTACTCGGGCTGATATCACTGCTGCAGTTGGATTGGTTAGTCGCTACCTGGATAAGCCTCGACAATGCCATTGGGATGATGTTTGTCATATTCTGAAATATTTGAAAAGTTCTCCTGGAAAAGGTCTACTTTACAAAAAAAATGGGCATTGCAAACTCCTTGGCTATTCTGATTCTGATTATGCTGGCAGCAAGGTTGACCGTCGGTCTACTTCTGGCTACTGTACCTTTGTGGGAGGTAACCTCGTCACTTGGCGAAGCAAGAAGCAGTCTGTAGTTGCTCGCTCTAGTGCTGAAGCTGAGTATCGTGCCATGGCACATACTACTTGTGAGCTATTCTGGATTCGGAGCCTGCTGAAGGACTTTGGATTTTCTGATTCATCTGCTATTCCTATGTATTGTGACAATAAAGCAGCCACTTTCATTGCTAGCAACCCTACCTTCCATGAGCGCACGAAGCATATTGAAGTGGACTGTCACTTTGTTCGTGAGGCGGTTCTATCTGGTCAGATTTCTACCCCTTACATTCATACTGATGAGCAGATTGCTGATATCTTCACAAAGATTCTTCCGAAGAAGCGCTTCACTGATATGACATCCAAGCTGGGCATGATTGACATCTATGCTCCAGCTTGAGGGGGAGTATTAGTATATAGACTTTCCTGTGTTTTTACTTAGTCTATTTCTCTCTTTTCCTTGTCTTGTTTTATCCCATATTGGTTATATCTTAACCATGTGTCTTTCTCTTGTCTTATAAAAGAGAACCACTGTACTCTGTTTTTAATCATCTCAATAGTAAGACAATTAGTCTCATATTCTAGAACCCTAAATGTTTACCTTTGACCGAAAATATGATTCTTGTATGGTCATGCATGATGTAACATTATCAAAATGGAAACTTTATCCTTTCTTGATATTACATAATCACCTAACTTCGAAATCAGTTATCTTTATGTTGTTGTGTGACACTTTTGATTTACATCTTGTATCTTTTTCTCATAAATAGCTCTAGTAACCTAAAAACTCACTTTTGCACCTTCATATGCCCTAATTAGTGAAGATTATATACTTATCGATTTGGATCCTTAAAACCTTATGCAAAATTTATCCTAAATGTTGAAACCTTGATGATTCACCTTAAAATCAGTCCCTTTAATGTTGTGACACGAAATGCTATGTGGCACACTCATGCACTCTTTTGGATCTTTATGGTCTACAAGTGAATCCTAGCTTGACCTATTTGCACATATGGTTTGTTTGGACTCTATTCTTGTAAGAAAAATGATCGATTGTTACACATGTATCCAAGGAAGAAAATGTCCGATTTCGATGTCGTTTCGGTGGCCATAGAAACAGAAATTTCGACAAATTTAGACAGAAATTTCAATAAATGTGTTCCTGGTGTTTCGACGACAAATTAAACGAATTAATTTATGAAATTTTACCAGAATGATCTACTAGTGTAGATCTACTCAAATATGTAATAATATTTCATATTGGATATGTGGGGGTGGGGATTCATCATTTTTTAGTGAATGACCCTACACTGTTTTGATGGGCATTTCGATGGGGATTTTTTATGCTAATTTCCAATGGTGAAATCAATGAATTAAGTCATTATAGTTTGCAAGCACAATATCTAGACTTAAAAACACAAAACTGTGCAAAAAAAATATGCTCTAGGTAGTAAGTATATGAAAACCTAGAAAAAAAAATCGATGATCTGCCTGTTTCGAGAGTTTCGTCAATCAATTTCGATGTCCGATTGCCACAGAAACAGGAATTTCAGCCAAAATTTTGACAATTTTGTCGAAATTTTGAACATTGCATGTATCTTGACATCAAATCAGTAGATTTATCATACTTGTAGCCCTAAATCTCAAATCCATCTACTTAATGCCCGTATGAGCTTGAAATGTACCAATCTTGCTTGGAAACGATCTAGTATCACTAGTAATGTTTTGTATGATCAAATCATGAAAAATACTCGATTTTGATGATTTCCATGACCCCAAATTAGTTATGATCTCACCTTATACCTAATCTAAAGTGGATGGTAACCCTATAATCAAACGTAGCTTCGGTAATATTTGAAACTATGTTGTTAGTTACATGCTTGGATGACATGATGGGACTATGATTGAATGCTTTTAAAAGTTGAGTTAGGATAACATCCACTTGGACTAAAACATGTTTATATTATTAAAACTCTCCTGATCTAAGACCCAAGTTATATCTTTTGCATTTAGGTCCCCATGGGATGGACCATCTTTAGAGATCTTATCATAACTTGCTCACTACTCATAAGACACGCTTAATCTCTTACCCTACTATGTTATGGACTTGTTTATATGTATGCTCGTATGAATGCTTGGCTAGATAAATACTTGTTTGAGCTACAGTTCCCTATGAATACTACTTTCATGTTGATTATACTATGTTGACAAACCTTGAACATAATCTAGAGAAATCCATTATATACCCAGGTGCACCTGCCTGAAGTTTTAGGGTAAGGACACCAGGTCGGGCGTCTTACTTGATAATTTAAACCATTATGATACAAGGGTTACCTCTTAGCGATGACCTTGAGGCCCCTTACGGATATGATAGCTAATGTTGAGCACTCTTACAGGCTCTTCCAATGAGAAGTTAGTCTAAAGGCCTACAGTTGATATAATAGATAAAGAAACCTAAAACATGCTTTGTATAAAAGAAACCCGTCAAGTGTTCTCGACTTGTTTCTATGTCTTATTTCTTATGATGTTTCTAGCCAAGCAACTTTTATAGTACTCATAAACTATGGTTACATGTTTCTCATAGCGTAGTTAATGCTTTAGCATTAATATGTTTTGTTTATCGAATTTATAGTTCCCAAATGAAGATCCACTACATTCAAGACTCTAAGCTCTGAAATGCAATACAAATGGGTATGCTTGAATCTAGAAAGGGGTACATATATCTATCTCCATGTTTAATACCTTGTTATCACCTAGTTTTGTTATTGCCTTTTCATATATATTGCTTGTGTGAAACTATGTGTCATTCTATGAACGGGCGCCCAATCCCTACTACCATTGACTCTATAGTCAGTCGGGGTAGGAGGAGGTAACAAACGGTTCCGTGACACATATCATCGTTGGCAACCACCCACACCGATCTGAAAACTCTTGGTGATGGCTCTAACAGGCCCTATGTTTGTTGACAATCCACGTTGGCTCCAAAGCTAGTGGCAATATCAGTCGGTTTTGTTGTAGGCGTCTTAGGGAGCGACCAAACAAGAGATAGTTGTAGAGTACGAGTGGCAATGGGGTGTTCAGGTAAAGGGAAGGCATTGCAACTTTATTTATGAAGAAGATAGAAGCCAGATCTGAACCCATGATTTAGATCTTGGGTTCTCATACCATGTGCAACGCAAACCGCCTAATGCGCCTATATGAAGCGATGCTATTGAGGCAAGCACAATTAATAGAAGAGGAAGGCCTAAATTAACATGGGAAGAGCTTATAAAGAGAGATTTTGAATCTCTACATCTTAGCCAGAATATGACCCATGATAGAGCTGAATGGAAACGAATGATCCATGTAGCCGACCCCAACATAGTTGGGACTGAGGCTTAGATGATGATGATGATGATGATGATGATGATGATGATGTTCTCATACTAATGGATGGATGAGTTCCTAGGGAACAAGTAAAACCTAATTCAGTTCATAAAATAGTTCAACTATCCTTGGACAATACCACCACGGTTAGGTATTTCCAAAGATATATTTGTGAAACACAAAGCAGTTTTGGGAAGCGTAGGGTTGCACAATGTGTGCACCCTCATATATATATAACTGAAACATTTACAGAGAGGTCCACATATAATATGGAAATAACAAAACAACTAACAGAATATATAAAACAGGAATATATGTTAACACTCCCCCTCAAGTTGGAGCATAGATATCAATCATGCCCAACTTGTCCGTTAGTTTGCAGAATTGCTTCTTCGCCAGCAGCTTGGTGAAGATGTCAGCAACTTGGTCTTCAGAACGAGTGAAGGGAGTGCAGATCTTGCCAGTAAGAATGGATTCCCGAATAAAATGACAATCTACTTCAATGTGTTTAGTGCGCTCATGATAAACTGGATTATTAGCAATGAAGATAGCAGCTTTATTATCACAGTGCATAGGTATAGCAGAAGAAGAGTCAACCCCGAACTCTTTTAACAGAGAGCGCACCCACAATAATTCACAGACAGTATGGGCCATGGCCCTATATTCAGCTTCAGCACTGGACCTGGCCACAACATTTTGTTTTTTACTCCTCCAGGTAACAAGATTACCTCCAACATACGTACAATACCCAGAAGTAGATTTTCTGTCAACTCTGTTGCCTGCATAATCAGAATCAGAAAACCCTTCAAGAGAACAGTGTCCATGCTTCCTGTAGTGAAGTCCCTTGCCAGGAGACTTCTTCAAATATCGTAGAATCTGACAAAGAGCATCCCAGTGACACTGTCTGGGTTTATCAAGGTACCTGCTAAGAAGACCCACTGCAGTAGAAATGTCAGCTCTGGTAACAGTCAAATAAATGAGTTTACCAATCAGCCTCCTGTACTTTTTATGATCAGCAAAGAGAGGAGAAGAGTCATCATCCCAATTTACATTAGGATCTAGAGGAATATCAGCAGGTCTCGCTCCCAGCATACCAGTCTCCTGCAGTATGTCTAGGACATATTTTCGCTGAGACAACACAAGAGCATTAGAGTTTCTAGAAACTTCTATGCCCAGAAAATATCTAAGTTTGCCCAAATCTTTGGTCGCAAAGTGCTTGCCTAGATGAGATTTAGTAGCCTGAATACCAAGAGAATCACTGCCAGATATGATAATATCATCAACATAGACAATCAGAATAATAATACCAGCTAAAGTCTTCTTGGTGAAAACAGAATGATCCACCTGAGATCGCAGAAACCCAAAATCAATCATAATTTTGCTCAATTTATCAAACCAGGCACGGGGACTCTGCTTAAGCCCATAAATAGACTTCTTTAACCTGCAAACTTTGTGAGACTCCCCCTGAGCAACAAACCCAGGAGGTTGCTCCATATAGACTTCTTCTTGTAAATCACCATACAAGAAGGCATTTTTCACATCTAGTTGCAACAGTGGCCAGTCAAGATTAACAGCAACAGACAGAAGAATTCTGACAGAATTAAGACGAGCAACAGGAGAGAAAGTCTCAAAATAGTCAATACCATAAGTTTGGGTGTAGCCTTTAGCAACTAACCGTGCCTTCAGCCTTTCAACAGTGCTGTCAGGTTGATATTTCACAGCATACACCCATCTGCAACCTACAGGTTTACACTGAGGAGGATGATCCACCAGCTCCCAAGTATCTCGTTCAGCAAGAGCCAACATCTCCTCCTTCATAGCAGACAACCATCCAGTACTCTGTAGAGCATCCTGGATATTCTTTGGAACAGCAACAGCAGATAAGGCATAAACAAAATTGCTAGAATGAACATTCAGATGATCAGTAGAAACAAACTGAGAAATACTGTGTGATGTGCAGGAACGAGTACCCTTTCTAAGAGCAATGGGTAAATCAAGATCAGAATGTACCTCAGGTGTAGTAGAACCTTCTGGAGGTGAAGATTGGTTTTCATGGGGGGTTTCTTGAGTAGAAGGTGCTCTGTTCCTGCGTTGATAAACTATAAGAGGAGGTTTAGCAGCCTCAGTAGTGACTTTATCAGTAATAGCAGGCATACAATCAGTAGTAACAGGTAGAGGAGAGGCAATAAGATCAGACTGTAAACTGTCACCACGAGTAGAATAGTAAGGGGTATCCTCAAAGAAAACTACATCACTGTTAGTATACCATTTTCTTGCAGTAGGACTGTAACATCTGTATCCCTTCTGGGTACGAGAATATCCCAAAAAAATGCACTTCTCAGCACGAGGAGACAGTTTATCAGAAGCAGGTCCAAGTAACCTTACAAAACAGGTACATCCAAAAATCCGAGGAGGCACAGTAAATAACTGAATATCGGGTTGAAGAACTTGAATAGGTATTTTGTTTCCAATCACAGATGATGGCATTCTATTTATCAGAAAACAAGCAGTCAATATAGCCTCAGGCCAAAAAGAGCGAGGAACATGTGCATGCATCATAATAGTTCTAGCCACCTCTAACACATGTCTATTTTTACGCTCAGCCACACCATTTTGCTGAGGTGTATAAGCACAGGAGGTCTGATGTATTGTACCCACAGATTTACAAAAAATATCCACATCTTTTTTAACAAATTCCAGCGCATTATCAGTACGGAAAATTTTGACAGGCACACCATATTGTGTTTTTATTTCAGCAAAAAAGAATTTGATAATAGACAAAACTTCGGACCTACTTTTCATCATAAACAACCAAGTAGTCCTTGAAAAATCATCAATAAACAGAATAAAATACTTATGACCAGATAGACTCGGCACATGACAAGGTCCCCATACATCAGAATGCACTAGATCAAACATATTTTTACTACTAATATGACTGCGTCTAGGGTAAACAGCTCTAGTCTGCTTTCCGAGTTGACATGACTCGCACTGAAAACTACAACTGCCAAGATCAGAAACTAAATGTCGAAGCTTTTCAGATGATGGATGGCCCAGCCGGTAGTGCCACTGTAATGCAGAAACCGAGGTAGATAATGCAGGAGTCACAGTTGCTTTAGCTGCTTTTGGCAAATGATCCAGGTAGAAAAGTCCATCAGCACCTTCATACCCCCCACCAATCTTCATCCTCGTGCGAGGGTCCTGAAAAACACATGAACCAGGAATAAAAGTCAGACTACACTGTAGGCTTCTCAATATCTTGCGGACAGACAACAGATTCAAAGGAAATCTAGGCACATATAAGGCAGATTTCAGCAGAAAGTCAGAAACAATATCCCCTACTCCAGACACCGCAGACTTGGAACCATCAGCCAGCATAACAGATGAGGGTCGAGCAGGTTTATATAATTTGTGAAACAGTGATCGATTTCCAGAAATATGTGAAGAGGCACCGGAGTCGATGACCCACTTAGTATTACCAGGAGTAGAAGAAGAGCTCAGGAAGGCAGTGTCATAACCAGAATAAGCTGCGGCATGAGCTCCACTAGTCGAAGCTGTAGACGACGCACCAGCACGCTCAAGAAGAAGACGCTCCACCTCAGCACGGATGTAGTCAGCAGTCGCACCCGAGGAGGCAGAGTCAGTAGGCTGAGTCGTTCCTTCTGATGCAGTAGTAGTGGAGTCAACAGCTGCATTGGCCCATGCCGGCTTACCATATTTTTCCCAGCATTTTTCCTCAATATGGTTGGACCGGCCACAGAAGGTACAAAGGCGTTGTCCTGACTGAGGACGCGCACCAGTAGTAGGGGCAGTAGAAGAGGCTCCACGACCAGGAGCAGCCCGTCCTCGTCCTCCACCCAGGGGAGGACGGCTGTCAGTAAAGCGACCACGGCCACGACCACGGCCACGACCAGATGCTGCAGCAAGAGCCGAAGAGTCCCCAACATCAGTAGTCAGAGACGATGAAGACGAAGCCAAACGCTGAAGACGTTTGTAGGCACTCTGTAGTGACGGCAGAGGGTCACTGGCTAAGATCTGGTCCACAACTCCAGCTTAGGACTCGGGCAGTCCACAAAGAAACTGGACTAACTGCAGCTCCTGGCGCTGACGCTGCATGGTAGCCAGGTCCGTGAGAGAGGGTGATAGGATTCCAGTTCACCCCACAATCCAGTAAAGTCAGAGAAGTAATCCGCAATGTCCGTCCCCGTGAACTGTAGACGTCCCAGCTGCTTGGTGATGTCAACCACCTTCTTGGGGTTCTAACTATGCGAGTATGTACCGGCGAGCTGATCCCACATCTGCTTCGCCGTAGGCAAGTGAAGAAGTGTGACGCTAATCTTCTCAATGTTGTTGTTGAGAATCCAGGTCATCACAGTCGAGTCGTCACGAACCCAGTCGTCATACGCCTTCACATCTTTAGCATCAGCGTCCTCTGTGGGTACTGGCGGACCAGCATGGGTAAGATGTGAGTACTTGCCCTGGGATCTGGCATAGATCGTCATGGAGCACACCCAATGTGGATAGTTGCGCCCATCAAGCTTCACAGTAGTAACCTGACGGCGGAAGTCATCACTCGAGGACGCCATGTGAGCAGTAGGCACAGAAGTAACAGGCACGATCAGGCAGGAGACGGTCTACGCCGTCAGACAGGCACAGCAGGCACAAAACAACGGAGAAGACCTCTCACATACGGTCTACGCCGAAGCGCAGAACAGAACCCGCCAACCCGGTGGCACAACGGCCTATACGGGGCAGGCAGGCAAAAAAGACCGAAAAAGCGGTCTACGTCACACCAACTTCAAGCCACCGGACCGCTGCAGAACTTCACGGAGCCAACGTACCGGCGGCTATGGACCGCGGAGGCTCACCGGCCCCCTGCGGCGGAGAGGGCGCCCGGCTCTGGTGGCGAGCCCGGCGGCTGCTGCCCGGCGCGGCGTGGCTCTGCGGCTGCTGCCCGCGGGGGGGGGGGGGGGGGGGGGGGGGGCAGCCGGAGAAGAGAGAGAAGGGTGGGAGGGTGGCGGCTGGATCTACCGCTCTGGTACCATGTGAAACACAAAGTAGTTTTGGGAAGCGTAGGGTTGCACAATGTGTGCACCCTCATATATATAAAACTGAAACATTTACAGAGAGGTCCACATATAATATGGAAATAACAAAACAACTAACAGAATATATAAAACAGGAATATATGTTAACAATATTAAAAAAACTTGACTCAAAATAATTGCCCAACTAATTACTTAAAACGTAAATGAAATTGCAAACCAATGAAAATGTAGCAAAGAGTTCACTGTAATTAATTAATATATAAAAAAACTGAAGTAGCTAGTCCTACCTAACCAGACTCTCACAGGGGTTTCTAAGCCAACAAGTGGGTTGATGTGCAGTTTGACCTATGTCAAAAACCTACTGATACTCTGTTAGGTTCCAATGTTCCATGAGATGATGAGTATTCTGCTTCTTTCTCTGACACCAAAGATATAAGCATATGGTTGGGAAATTGATTTATTTCACTATTATAGGCATGATTTTATAGTTTCAATTGGTCCAGTAAGTACATATCTTGACAACCATGTCAGTGTCAATAGAATGTCGTCTCCATATTTGCAGAAAATGCTGAAAGAAACTACCAAAAAAAGCCAATTTATAAATGCATGGGCACCCAAGAAAATCTGATAATTTTGATTCTGAATATGTTGGATCCTAATAGGCAATCTATTTGGGGCTACTATATATTGTAGGCAGAAATGAGGTAATCTAGAGAAGCAAAAAAGCAAACAATAGTGGCTAGCTCCAACTAAATGGAATATTGCTATGGTTCACACTTCACACTAAGTATGAACTGTTATGGGTTGAGCCCTCTCGGTGGATTTTAGTTTTCGTGTTTCAGATCATATTTTTCGTGAGAACAAGGTTGCCATCTCGATGTTTTGTTGGAGGACAAAGCACAACAACGTTGGCTTCCATTTTATGTGGGACGCCCTTCCAAGGTAGTAGATTACCTGCTACTCTAAATCTAAAGATCAAGCTACTGATATTTTAATAAAGCCTCTTTCCGTGAAATCATTTTATTTACTATTAACAAACTAGGCATGTTACATCTATATGCTCCAGCTTGAGGTAGTGTTAGAATAGTTATTTTTTTGGTATTTTTCCTTTATATGTTTATTTTTATTGTTCACCCTATATATGGTATATGCAGCATGAGCAGTGATTTACATTATGTAACTGTTAACCTGACATATTATCGTTTTCTGTCTTAAATGCCTGTTATCTCTGAGGGTTAAAGCAATTTCATACAGAACAAAACCAAGCAGAGTGCATTGCCTCTGAATTCTATGTACATGGTGCTTTCCAGCCCCATGAAACATGAAAGCACGTTGACTTACCGTCATCTAATGAGTGCTGAATCTTAGAATAATGCAAGAAAAACAGGTGCAAGTTTCCATCTATCAAAATCAACCATCTTAATTACATACTGTTAACTGAGTTACAATTCGACCTAATCGATGTGAAAAGGATACTAGTCCACTGTATTTGTTTCAGTACAAGCTTTTACATGCCAGTAAAACCGAGCAAATCAGTAGTGAAGTAAGCACAGTAAACCATTTTATTGATGGCTTCAATTCAGATGAAATACTAGTAAATGACAGATGGAAGCCCAGGCACTAATGCTTGAGCCAGCAGTTAATTACATTCTATAGACTACTAGGATACACGTTGTATACTGACCAGTACACATGGTATCACTCCCAGAACCATTTTCAATCCACTTAACAGTAGTAGATTATTCTTAGAATCAGAAAAACAAATGCAATGCACTTCCTTTGAATTCGAAATAAAAACTGGCATGTATTCATCATCATCTAAGCCTCAATCCCAACTATGTTGGGGTCGGCTACAAAAAAAAAAAAAAAACTGGCATGTATTGAAATATAATATTCAACAGGACTCACTTGCAAATTAAAGGCCAACGAGAATAGTCCTTTTTCAGCAGCGACCTGTATCAGCATGGTCAAATTAGATAAATGATACACTAACTCACTGCACCACAGTATTTACCTTTTTCTATAGTTTTACGTGTTAGGTATCTCAAATTAATTGCAGTTTGATGGATTTAGTCGCCTTGGGAAACTTCTGCAGAGGGATTCAAGTATATCCAGATTTTGTTTTGTCTTGGAGAGTACATTAGGATAATATAAGGAGAGATGAATCTAGTAAATTCATGTAAAAAGGAACAAAGTTTCTGATAATGAATATTTCATTTCATGAAGAATTTCATCTATATACAGACCAGCAAGGTTTAAAAAATAACACACTGTAGGATATCTTGGGCTTAATATATTGTTTCCTTGCTGATATAAAGACCTAAATGGTAGAAAATAGACTACTGCATATGTGAGTATGTGGCTTGACGTTCAGCGTGACATCCTATCCCACAAGAGGAAAACCCTTGTAGGGTGAATAGTGTTCTCAAGTTTACAGAGGTTGAGAGTTCGTATATAGAAAAATAGAACTATCAGATGACTTAGACAAACAGGAAACTACAAGAGTACCATGTCGAACAAAAGAAGCCATCAAATTAGACTCCAGCTCAAGGTTTACATCAATAACAAGCTTGTGCAACCTACTAATAAATTGAACAAATCATGCCTTAGCAAGACCTTTCATAAAAGTATTAGTCATGTGACCTCTAAACCAACCTATGGTGATTATAATGTCTAGCATCAATCTTTTCTCCATCAAAGCACATGCCAGTCTCTATTTTAGACTTGTTGATTCAATCGGGTTACCTGTAAGGTCAATATCTAATTGCAGTCTTGGTAATGGCACAACATATTAGTAGGTTAAGCAAGGATGTCTAGGATTTGGTAGGTAAGTTTTAGTAGGTAATCAAGTTTCTTGGAGGTTAAGCAAGGACAGGTTTTGAGGTTAAGCAAGGATGTTTAGGTTTTGAGAGATGGCGCGCACAGGAGAGAGGGCGACCGGCAGGGCAACTAGGAATGCCTTGATCGTGGTGGTGGTGGTTTGAGAGGATAAGGAAGAACCTTCTGCAAGAGACCTCTCCCATCTTCCCATGGATCCAACTCGTCACATCTAGGTCATTCCTCCCCCGTCGAGGCAATCTGTTTCTATTGCGAAGAAGCCTAGGGCACGGTCAGAGCTCTTTCCTGTGAAAAACATTAAAGTTCTGAATCGAGCCTCGGTTACAGAACTCTAAATATAGTCAATGGCGAGATCATCTAAAGCAAAGCTGCGGCTACTGCGAATGTTGCCAGATGGAAGAACAATGTTGCGGGCTATGTAATAGGCCTCAAGCCTCACTAGCCAACCCTAAAGGACCATCTACGAACAATCTGGAAACCAAAGGCTGATCTCCAGATCCTTGCCAGAGGGAGAGATTTCTCACTAGCAGCATGAACCGCCTTGAGTATGCCAGGATTCAAGTTATAATCCCTTGTTCCTCGGATTTCCCGTCTGAGATCTGACTGCACATCAACGAAGATATGAGCGACAAGGATGTTATTCTTGTGTAGTATGAATGGATTCCGGAGAAGTATTGGAGATGTGGCTTCTTCGGACATGAGTCCAACCTCTGTGCAGAACTCCCTACCAAGAAGGTTGACGAACTAAATGCTAATTAGGTGTTACGTTCTCTACTAGTATGATGCCGACGTGTTCATCTTCTGAGAAAGCAAGTTCATTCTTGTGGTTTTACCTCATATGAGCGCTCTCTCCCGAGGAAAACACTAGCTTCACTAATTTAACAAATAGAATGGCAAATATTCAGACCTTCATGTCTGCTTCAGGTGTTAGTGAAAAGACGTATTGAAAGACGAGAAGAAGCTCTTTCTGTTTTTGTAAGAGTGGTTTAGGTAACAAGGACACTGATCGGAACTGGAATCACCCCGGCATTCTGATCCTATGACAATGTTTTTGGCAGCTATAGTCTGGTTGCATTAGCTAAATGAGAAAAGAAGGATGAATTTTCAAAAAGCTCTTGTAACGAGTCAAAAGGTATTCCTCCTCTAAGATTTGTTATTGATGTGAAGCCATTCTTTAATTATGAAGACTTGCAAGTGTGGGGAACAAAATTTACACAATGTAAACATCTAAAGGAAAAAACTACATAGAGGTCTCAGGGGAGAGAAATTACCAGAAAGATGTAATACATCACCAGTTTGGATTGAATATCCAGGGTAATGTGTATCATGCATTCTTGGTTCAACTTGGTTATTTAAGAAAAGCAAACACAGGTTACAAACTTTTCAATATGTAGATTTAGATTTAAAACTCCACCTATGTTTCGTACATCCTATGCAAATGTACTCGGTCCCAAACCCAGATAAAGGAGGATTGGTGGTAGGTTGACAGCTAGCCATAAAACTTTGCCACTCTTTTTATGGCATGGATCCTTGTAAAGTATGAGCTCCTGCATGACAAGAATTGCTAAATAAGTTTTGGGATAGTTCAAAGGGTGTGGGCTTCCAAGAAAGAGACTTGGTGGTGGAATGATGAAGTATGGAAGGCATGGAATAAAACTTCGATCGGATTTTCTATTTTTCTAATCGGCCATCAAAATGTAGAATTAGACATTGAAAAGC
Source organism: Alisma plantago-aquatica (assembly GCA_963693085.1). Taxonomy (NCBI): domain Eukaryota; kingdom Viridiplantae; phylum Streptophyta; class Magnoliopsida; order Alismatales; family Alismataceae; genus Alisma; species Alisma plantago-aquatica. The sequence goes on along the minus strand of OY856410.1, from coordinate 514,619,523 downwards.
ATGAATGCAGGAATGGGACGTAATTTCATGAAAATTTTGCCCCTAGGTGTGAAATTTCACCAAAGGGAAATTTCGCAACAAAAAGCATAGTTTGGGCCATGATTTTGGGAAATGGCACAGAAACAAAATTTAAATTTTAAGAAATTTGTTCCTAAATGCTACTACTACATCTGGAGTATTTTGGCAAAAAAAATTATCTCGGCTATGTTTCTTAATTCTAAGGTATGTTTCCCCTATCCCTATACCACCTTATACATTACCTTCTTCAATTTCTACACTCATCTATAGAGATCCAGAGAAATGTCCGAAAATAACAAAGTTCTTTTTTAGTCTATGTATAAATGTCCCATGTAACCTAGTTTAATGCTAACACTAGACTCATACAAGTTATAGCATATAAGTTTGTATCTTGTAACTTTAAGTTTTAAATTCTAAGTTGAAACTTGAAGTTTGTAACTGTCTAAGAGACTTGACATTTCTGTTCATTGGTGCACTCACTCATCAAGACATGGATCCCCTCCTAATCTATAAACACATAAATTTATTGTATAATCTAGTACGTCTATGGCTAAACATTGTGTGAGCAAAATTCCATAACTTAATTCCTTCAATTCTAAGTTGTAACTTGAAGTTTGTAACTGTCTAAAAGACGTGACAGTTTTGTTCATTGGTGCACTCACTCATCAAGACATGGATCCCGTCTTGACCTCTAAACATATAAATTTATTGTGTAATCTAGTATGTCTATGGCTAAACATTGTGTGAGCAAAATTCCATAACTTAATTCCTTCAATTCACAATCAAAAACGTCATCACAATTCTATCAAAATAGCTCAGCTTCCTTCACTTACAAATGTGGGAGACCCCCCCCCCACATATCCAATATGAAATATTATTGCATATTTGAGTAGATATTGGTATTAGATCATCCTGGTAATTTCTGTGATTTAGTTCTCTTATTTTGGTGTTGAAATTGTCAGGGCAATAAACACCGACAAGTCTGTTGAAATTTATATAAATTTATCTTTCTAGGCCATCAGTTACGGTATCAAAATCGGACATTTAATTATATGTCAGAAGGTTATTAAAACCCATTAGGGAGATCTATAGGAGTTTTCCCAAATCTAGAGATGATGCAAATTTTCAGAGACAAACAAGCAAAGAAAGATGCTAAGAAGGCAGTTAAAGAGGCAAGGTTCAAATACTTTGATGAGATATATAAGAAGTTCGACACTACAGAAGGGGAAAGAGATATATATAAAATGGCTCATACAAGAGAAAGGAAAGGAAGAGACTTGAATAAAGTAAAGTGCATCAAGAATGAGATGGCAGAGTGTTGGTGAAGAATGATAATATAAAGAACCAATGGAGAAACTACTTTCATAAGCTTTTCAATGGGTATACTATGAATAATGTAAGAAACTCGAGTGACATGAATGCAAAAGATATCACTTACACGCGACGAGTTTAACTATCTGAGGTCAAGAATGCTTTGAAAAGGATGAAAATGAAAAAGGCATGTGGTACAGACAGTATTACCATTGTTGTATAGAAGAGTATGAAGGATCATGGAGCTATGTTCTTAAGGAATTTCTTTAACAAGATTATGAAGACAGGAGATGTTGGATGAGTGGAGAAATAGTACTATAGTCCCAATCTACAAGAATGAAGGAGATTATCAGAGCAGCACCAACTACAGAGGTATCAAGTTGATGAGTTATACTATGAATTGTTGGGAGAGGATTATTGAGCAAAGGCTAAGATCGATAACACAGATATCAGAGAACCAATTTGGTTTTATGCCGAGAAGATCAACAGCAGATGTTATTTTTCTGATAAGGCGGTTTGTAGAGAAGTATAGAGAGAAAAAAGAGATCTTCATATGGTTTTTATAGATTTGAAAAAGGCCTATGATCGAGTACTTAGAAAAGTGTTAGGGAGGGTTTTGCATAAAAAGGGTGTGCCAATCCAATAAATTGACTTAATTAAAGACATGTATGATGACTCAGCTACAAGTGTTCAAACTCCTAGAGAGACACCAACTTTCCTATCACCATTGGGGTACATCAGGGCTCGGCACTAAGCCCATATCTCTTCGTTCTTGTTATGGATAAGTTGACTAAGCGTATTCAGGATGATATCCCTTGGTGCATGTTATTTGTTGATGATATTGTGTTGATTGATGAAAGAAAAGAGATATTTAATGATAAAGTTAAACTTTGGAGAAATGCATTGGAATCGAATGGATTTATGATCAGTGGAAATAAAATCAAATATATACATTGCAGTTTTAGCCAATTTAGAATTGTGAACGATGAAGTCAAGTTGGATGGAATGGATGTACCAATATGTTATAAATTTGTTACTTGGGTTCTATCATTGAAAGGGAGGGTGATGTTCAAGACAATGTTTGTCACGGGATCACAACAGGACGGTTGAAATGAGTAGTGCAACAGGATTAGTATGTGATCAAAAGATCCCTCTCAAATTAAAAAGCAAGTTTTATAAAACAATTATACGGTCAGCCATGCTATATGGGAGTGAATGTTGGATAGTGAAGAAACAAGGTCTCAACAAGATGAATGTACCTACTCAAAGCAAGGTTATTGAGTTAAGCATAATTAAAAGAAGCAAAGGCTGACCTAAATTAACTTGGGAAGAGCTTATAAGAGAAATTTTGAATCTATACATCTTGATCAGAGTATTACTCATAACAGAGCTGAGTGGAAAAGAAGGATCCATGTAGCCGACCCCGACATGGTTGAAAAAGTTTAGATGATGATGATGATGATCATTTAGATTGAAAGATCCATTGAGTCGGATTATTGTATGGTGATGCTCAATATTATTTCACCCTCTACTAAACGCTTTCTCAGCAAAAAAAGATACTAGTCTTTGTGATTCCCTTAGAGTAGGACTGATGCTTTGCTCCTCAAAATAGCTTGTCAAGTTCCTTGTAATTCTGAACATTCTATTAATACAATGGATCTATAGCACATTTGCAATTTGCACTCTAGAAAGGAAATCCATTGAAAGAGAGAGTGCATGCTCTAGTCTCAACATAGAGGTAGGAGATTCCATGTTCAACCCCATCAGATTGATATTTTTGGCCTTAATGGATCCAAAGGTAAAAAGCCAGATTTCATTCATGTCATATATATTAAATTGTTAAAACCCGCTGTTGGTATAGTGGCTGGTTGCCTGCTGTTTAAGATGACCAAAAAAAAAGATGACCAAATAAAGAATGGACACAGGATTGGGGGGTATGTGGGCCTTTTTTGAGTAAAGCTTTAACGAATCTTTTGCACAAAAAACATGAATTTCACAATGAAATGGTCTTATCCTTATCCCTAAATCTCATCATAAAATTATTCAGATTAATAAATATATGAATCTAGAGAATAGTGAAGGACACATCAAAATTAGAGCATGCAACTGAACCAAAAGTCTTACTTGTACTGCACAACCTTGACGTCTGGCAATGTGATCCATTCGTTTCACATCTTTGAGCCAGTCAACTGCTACAAGCTCCATGAGATGCTTTCCAGCAGGAATCTACAAACAAAATACTTGATTAAAATTTCAGCATAGACCAAGGATGGACTTAAAAACAGCATGATATTCGTGTAAAACCAGTTACCTTGCTTTTATCATTAATAAAATCTTGGCTACGAACCCTGAAATTAGACCCATCTGCTACTCTCCAGCAGTCACGGCCATTTTCGTCATCATCCCGGCGCAAGTTTCCGGAGAACACAGACCAGTCGATTTCCTCTGTAGGCTCATTTTCAAGAGCTTCAATTTGTAAAAGCATGCTTAGTATTGAGTTTATTCCGGTTATACAGAAAATATAAAGACGTTCTCAATGACCAACCTTCATTCTTGGCATCAGCACTGATCGTATCCATGTACACCTGTGATCAAAATCTGACTGTTAGTTGCATAATACCTTGACATTGAATAGAGAAATATTAAGTAACCTCTTCTTCAGGCTCGGGAACTTGATATTCTTCATCGTCATCAGAATACTCATCCCCTGTTACTGGCTTTGTGTTCATTGTATTAATACAACCCGCTGATTGACTTGGATGAATCGAAACCTCAGTTTTCTCCACCTCCTTCACAATGGCAGAATCTGAATGCACATCCATCATACTAGGAATTTTAGGGACTGTATGAGCTATGCCATCAGTTTGGGACAACCATTCACGAAGCCCTGCTTGTAAGAAAACAAGTATAAGACTTGAATAAGTACATGAAAGCTGAGAATATTTCAGTTCATTTACCAGTAAATACTTAATACAGTCATCAAACAATGCTCTGACTGCGAATGATATAGTAAAGTAGAAAACATACACAAAGATTGTAATATTATAACCAAGAACAACTTTGATGCTGCTCTACATGACACCTTGCATTTGTGTATGGGAAAGTGATAGCTCATTAACACAGTTTCTATTCATCTTCATAGCCCACTTTAGCATATGGTTCAAACTTTAACCGTAAACAATACATTGTATCCAGAAAAATACTATCTAAATAGACCCTGCAATGAAAGGTAAAGTGCAGCTCTACTGATATTGCCATAATACCTTGATAGTTATGATATATCAATAATAAAACAAGAAAACTTTAGCAGTTTATTATGACCAGTAAAGTTGTAACTATAACGAGCACATTACCAGCAACACTGTTCAGCATCTGAAGCAAGCAATGCTGCTGAAAAGAAGGGATATAACTTACACCCCAGCCCTTCAGATCAACTTGCATAAGGTGTTGTACTTGGGTTCTACACCTCCCACCTCGAGATTTTAGGGGAGAAATCTTGAACCCACCACCTGAAACCAAAAACAACATCTGCACTGTTAGCATAGTAGATAAACAGGTTAAGAGAAACTACCTACAGACTTGGAAGGAACTATAAATTTACTCTCAATGTGAGCCCTGATGAATCCTGGTTGTGGACTGCAATTTGGATGCTCACGAGATCTGAACAAAACGACTGTGCAACAACAACAATGAGCTGATTCTACAATTAAATAAGAAAATGGCAAGGTATGATATAATGTGATACTCACCATAACTACCATCGTCATTACGACGCCAATAACGCACATAGCATAAATCACGGGGCCAGACAATCCTGAAAGTGGAGGAAGAGGTTTAAGCATTCCTCCATTTTATATTGACACCTTTTAAGTAAAAAATCCAGTCATACAAAACAAATCTTTGTAAATACGAAAAACTTAAAAGTTAGTTATAGGGTAGGATGCAAACTAGGCAATGGATTTGTGAAAGAAAAAGATTGTATTAAATGGAATACAATGGGATGAATACAAGACTGGACGCCCTCTCCTTTATATAGGAGAAGGGAGACGCCCTAAGACTTAGGACGCAAGTAATCTAAACGGGCTATAATAGAAAAGCCCACTAACTAATTAACCTATTAACGAAATAGGCTAATATAGACTCTCTAACACTCCCCCTCAAGCTGGAGCATGGGTGAAACACATGTCCAAAGCTTGGAGGTTACAAGACTCGATAAAACGATAAAAGAAATGATAAATGAAAGATAAAAGATAAATATCACTCCCCATACAAAAAATTGATACTCCCCCTTAAACAATACTCCCCCTGAATCATACGACGGCGCCTCTTTTCTTTAAAATTGTATTCTGCAAGCTAGAGATCCTCGAGCTTTGATGAAGGTCTTTTAGAGTGCATCTGGAATGAAGAACATCTGAAATGGAACCTGAATATTGCAGCAGTAATTCGCCACTTGGAGCAGACGATCATCAATACCACGACTACGACAACTTCACACAGTGTCGATGTAGCAGTAGCGGAATCTTCAAACTGTCTGGGAAGACGTGCATAACATGGCACGAACACAAACGGACGATATGCTGGTGATACGATGCAGGTACCATAACTCTAGCGCATGAACCTTGGGGGCTTGACGGGAAAGGAGATCATCCATCAAGGAAAGTCCCAAGTAGATCAGCGGAAGGAAATGCCGTAAGACTGGATGCAGCTCGGAGAAGACATGATGAAGCAGCTCGGTGAAGATATCACTGGATGATCTATCAACCTTGCATATGTAGACTTGGCAGACTTGCTGAGCTTTTGAAATCTGAAGAAGCACCCATCTGTCTCATGTAAATGCAGCTGAAGAAGTACACCATCAACACCTGACGTACATAACGCGGTACGAACGCGGATAGCTCGGTGTTGATGTTGAATGAAGATCCTTCAATGATGTCTGGAAGTAGAGAACGGATGTGCTGAACAATGCGAAGCTCCATGAAGATATTATAGCCTGGAACATATATAGCCTGAATACATATATCACCTCTTCTCATACTCTCTCTCTCATACATATTCTCTCACACTCTCTCTCTCTTCTCATCTCTTCCTCTCCTCTCTATCCCCCCCCCGCACACCAAATACGACGAGAGTGAGTGTTTGGTGTGGAGAAATGGATATATGACCCCCCCCCCGTACTAGGGAAAGGGATACACGCATGATATGGGTGGGTGGGAAAGGAATTGGTGGATTTGAGAGAATTTTGTGTATATGGAGATGTGTAATATGTGGAGAATGAAACTGATAACCGGAGACAATATGCTAAATGGGTCAATGTAAGATCCGGATAGAAAATTAAATGGATCTAGTCCCGACCCGAAAAGGGAAAAATCTGATTAGGCTTAAAACTAGATCCGATTAGCCAAGGGCAGATCCGATTAAGGATCTGAATATTAGCAGGCATCTGGTATATGGGGGCAGTAATAGGGTTGTTTGATAGCGAGGAGAGTGATGAGTGATCGTGCTTCTACCAAGGATAGGCGAAAACGTTGAGGCAGCAACGACGAGACGGAGAGCAGCAGTGGAGCAGCGACCAGGGGCATGGATGACGGCGGCGGCTGAATGGTGTGATCGGCGGCTGGGGATATGGTTGTTGGATGATATGGCAGCAACACAACAGCAGGACAGATGACGACGATTGTGTCGCTCGGCTGATGTAGCACTTGGCCGCAACGAAAGAGATGATACTGGTCTCCTGCAAGGCTCCGGAGATATTGCATGCCATGAGGTTGCATGCAGAGTCAAGTGCGGAGCCTCTCCTTATGAGACGACGAAGGCTGGAGCTGAGGACATCAGGGCGATGCAGCGGTAGATGGCTGCTGAATAATGTGAGTGCGATGGCGTCGACGAATGTTGATGGTAGCTGCTTTTTACTGGCCGCTCGGAATGATGGATGGGTGATCGCCGGCGGCGGCGTGCTGCTGACGGAGATGGCGCTTGTTGTCGCTAGCGGATGGCAGCACTTTTGCTGTTGCTGCTGGCGGCGGCACTGATTGCGCGGGACAGAGGCGTGGTGGCGGCTCTGTCTGTTGCTGATGGCGGCGTTTGTACGAGAAGGATGATGATGGCGCCGAGAAGGTGATGGTGTCGACGCAAGGAAAGAAAACTAGATCATTTGAGAAAGAGAAAGATATGCCATGGAGGCCGGAAGATGCCTGGCGGGCAGCCGGCCTAAGCCATGGAAACGGCGGCGACCGCCCGCAGGCGGGGGTTCTTCCCCTCGGTTGCTCTCTGGAAAAGACGAGCGGCGGTGGCTAGGGCTGCGTGCGCGCCGGAAATGAGAGGGAGGAGGGGTGGCGGCTAGGTTTCCCTCAGGAGCGAACGTGCTCTATTCACGTAGGAATTACTGTTCACTCTGACGTACTGTTCACCGCCGGAGTTACTGTTCACGTCGTCGTTACTGTTCACGGCTCTAATACCATGTGAAAAATAAGATTGGATTGACTGCAGTGGGATGAATACAAGACTGGACGCGCTTTCCTTTATATAGGAGAGGGGAGTCGCCCTAAGACTTAGGACGCAAGTAATCTAAACGGGCTATAATAGAAAAGCCCACTAACTAATTAACCTATTAACTAAATAGGCTAATATAGATTCTCTAACAGGATTCTTTAACTTGTAAACTAGGATGCAAATTTCCCTTGTACGGGATCATGGATTAGAATTTCGGTCAAAACTGCGGAACTTCGACCGAAATTTTGGCTTCAACCTCTATCAGACATCGAAATCAACATGCCAATATTGTCGAAATTTCTAATATGTAATTTCATTACAAAAATTTTGAAAAAAAAAATCTAAAAAATCTTTTATAAATGTGGGAGACCCCCCTCAGTTAATTGAATCCTAAATATAAGATGTAATATGTTAGCATAAGAATATATGTGTATATTGCATGATTGAAATCATGACCGAAACAGTTTTGTACATTTTCACACACACATGTAGGAGCCCCCCACCCTATATAACATATAATATCATTGTATAATTAGGTGTATCTATGTATGTAGATCATCATGGTGAAATTTCATGACTTAATTCTTTTATTTGGTCGTGGAAATCTTGTGTAGACAGGATCGGAATCATCGAAATTTCGGTCAAAATTTCTGTAAATATCTGTTTCTGGACCATCAGAAACGGCGTCAAAATCGACATTTTAAACTATGCGCGGGATGGAATGGTCTGAAAGATAGGGATGTACAGATTGTGAAACAACCTGCATCCCCGTCAATCCTATCGACAGGAGGTCGATGGTATCGAGATTATCACAGCAACAGAAGAGCATTTTGTGGATACCATCGACAGTCCTGTCGATGGTATCGAGTATAGAACAGTGGCGGAAATCGACGACCCGTCAACTGGTTCTATCTTTATTATATTATTTGTTTTATTGTTTTTCTCTTATTTTCTTCTTTGTACCACAATGTATTTTACCCTAATATATAAAAAGAAGAGAGACGCTATTGCCCTCTCAAGGAAGCTACTCCTTGCAGCTGACAAATCTCTCGGTGTTCGTCTCCTCTCCTCCTCATCTCTTTTCACATGGTATCAGAGCGACTTTAATCCGCTGCCCCGCTTCTTCAACAAGCCGCCGCCACAGCCTCCCCGCCTCCTTTCTCCTTCTCCAGGCGCCGCGGCCACCTCGGTCGTCGGGCCGGCAGGAACAGCAGCCCGCCGCCGACGCGGGTGCTGCTGGGCTAGCAACCGCTAGCCGTCTTTATCGTTGAAACGATAGCAGCTTTTCCCTCGCTGTTGTAGATCTAGCCACCAAGGACCGGAGCCGCTAGCAAGCTTCTGGTTGATTTACAGCAGTTTTTGGCCAGTTCTCAGGAGCCGGAACTACTGTTTGGGAGTCTCCGGTTGATCCAACGGCTATCTAAAGCCCAATCTGAGGGACTCGTCTCTTCCAGAGTGCTCTCCTAATCACATATCCTCCATGTGTGATTAGGAAAATCGATTGAAGGCTATGAATGCGTCAGTAACGCATTTATCTGTGTTTTTTTGTGTTGTGACGTGTATCTCTCCGTCACCTCATCTATCTCCATGACGTGTATCTCTCCGTCACCTCATCTATCTCCATGACGTGTATCTCTCTGTCACCTCAGCTTTCTCTGTGACGTGTATCAATCTGTCACTAAGTTCCCATCTACAATGGAGGACACCAAGACTCCCTACAGCGAGGCGTCTCCTATCCCCTCCATCAAGCTCAACGGGAAAAACTATCTACTATGGATGAACGTTGTTCACACTGTCTTGGAATCTCGCGACAAGGCGAGACATGTTGACTCGGGTCCCTTGGACTCTACTGATAAAGGATACGCTGAATGGAAGCGTCATGACGGTCTTGTGAAGACTTGGTTATGGAATAGTATGGAACCTGCAATTGCGGCTAGGTTTATGTTCTATACTACAGCTAAAGAGATATGGGACGCAGTGAAGCAGCACTATTCTCAAGAGAAGAATGCTCTTCGGCAATTCATGATATATGATCGTGTGTTTGCTGAGAGGCAGGGTGATAGATCTCTTGAGGAATACTTTGGAGCTATTCAGGCACTTGCTCAAGAGCTGAGCTACTATCATCCTGTGACAGTTGTTGCACAGATCAAAGACAGAGAACCTGGTTACTGCTAAATTTCTATCCGGGCTAAATCCCAATTGCGGTTCGGCCAGGAGTGTCATTCTGGCTTCAGATAAATTGCCAAGTCTTGTGGAAGCCTATTCGAGAATTCAATAGTCTATTTTTGAGTCTGTTAATCCTGTCTCTACTATATCTTTTGGGGAGTCTCACGCATCCGTAGTTGCTGCGGTGAGAGGAGGACGACCTGGTATGGGCAAAGGACGTGGGACGCGTCCTAAGTGTACTTTCTGTGAAAAACCAAGACATACAATGGAGAAGTGTTAGAAGAAACATGGGAGACCTGTTGCACCTCCTGTGGGGGCAGCACATTGTGCCACCTCTACAGATTCCTCTCCGTCTTCAGTTGTGGGCACCAATTCTGGGACCGGCATCACTCTTACTCAGGAGGAGTATGATCGGTTCATTCAGGCTACACAGCACATGAGTGTGGGATCTTCAACTTTGTCATCAGCAAACATGGCATCTACAGCGGGTAATCAGACTACATCTCTCATAACTTCTGGTTCTACTTCATCTTGGGTGGTTGACTCTGGCGCGTCACAGCACATGACTGGTATGAAGAGATTGCTCCAATCTATTGACTCGTATATCCCTCACCAATCTGTCACACTGGCAGATGGTTCAGTGAGGAGTGTGCTAGCTAGTGGATTTGTTCCTCCAACACCCAAGATTGATCTTAAATTTGTCCACTTTGTGCCTGAGTTTCCTTTTAATCTTCTTTCTGTTGCAAAATTGATTGACACTGTAAAATGTACGATAACATTTGGGCCTTCTTATTTTGTTTTACAGGATCTCAAGAGTATGAGGACGATTGGTGGGGGGGCCAGGAAAGGTGATCTCTACCTTTTCCACGGTGACAGTCTGCCTCGCCCAGTATCTGCTCCAGCTCCATCCATTCTGTTGAGTGGTTCCCCCTTACTATGGCATTGCAGATATGGACATTCGTCGTTAGAGAGCCTGCGGAAGTTGGAACCTGAGTTGTCCCAAGTGTCATCTTTAGAGTGTCGGTCATGTCAGCTGGGAAAACATCATAGGTTGTCTTATCCCAGTCGTGTCAATAAGCGAGCATCTTGTCCTTTTGAGTTAGTCCACAGTGATGTATGGGGTCCTGTTAAAGACCAGAGTTATAATGGTTTTCATTATTTTATTTCCTTTGTGGATGATTTTTCCCGCATGACATGGATCTACCTTCTCAAAAGTCGAGAGTATGTGCTATCTATTGTGAAACATTTTCATAAAGAAATAAAGGTTCAGTTTGACTGCAATATAAAAAATCTCCAATCTGATAATGCTTTAGAGTATGTTCAAAAGGCCATGTCTAATTTTTGCAGTTCTGTGGGCATGATCCATCGCACGTCTTGTCCTCACACCCCTCAGCAAAATGGGGTGGCTGAGAGGAAAAATCACCATCTTCTTGATATTGCTCGTTCGATCATGTTTCAATCCAATGTGCCTAAGAAATTATGGTCTGAAGCTCTTTTAACCGCTTGCTTCTTAATTAATAGACAACCATCCTCTATTCTTAAAGGACAAACTCCTTTCTCTGTGTTACGACCCACGGATCAGCCCTTCTCTGTTCCCCTTAGAGTGTTTGGTTGCACTTCTTTTGTCCATAATTTAGACCCTAAGGTTGACAAACTTTCTTCTAGGTCTATTAAAACCTTGTTCCTTGGTTATTCTAGTACTAGCCAAGGATACAAGTGTTACTGTCCTAGTCTTCGTTGCATGTTTGTGTCTAGGGATGTTACCTTCCATGAGACCACTCCATATTTCTCCGATGCTATGAGTAAGGGGGAGCAGTTGAGAGAGGGAGTGCCACCAGATTTTCAGAGTGAGAGAGTGGCACCATCTGTGCAGAGTGAGGGAGCGTCACCCATCATTCCTGATTATACTTTTATTCAGGACGAGCAGGCAGCTGACAGGCATGTTATTCAGCAGTACCCATATGTTTATAGTAGGCGAGGCAGACAAGATCCAGAAGAGGTAGCGACACCAGTCCCTGAGCCTTCCTCATCGTCTTCTACTCACGAGATTCCTGCAGAAGCATCAGATCTTGATCTTCCTATTGCTGTTCGGAAAGGTACTCGTTCTTGTACTATTAGACATCCTATTACAAATGTGTGTTGTTTGTCCCACTTATCTAAGCAGGCCCGCGCATTTGCTATTGGGATTGATTATGTTGATATACCAAGGAATCACTATGATGCTCTGAAGGACAGTAGCTGGAAACAGGCAATGCAGCTTGAGATGTCAGCTCTTTTGCATAATGGCACATGGGATCTTGTTGACTTACCTACAGGGAAGAAAGCAGTGGGTTGCAGATGGGTTTTCACCATCAAACATAATCCGGATGGATCAGTTGAGAGCTTGAAGGCCAGATTGGTAGCAAAAGGCTACACACAGACCTATGGAGTTGATTTCTTTGAGACCTTTTCTCCAATAGCTCGTCTAAATTCTGTGCGGATTATTATTTCTCTGGCTACTACCTTTGATTGGTCCATATTTCAGCATGATGTTAAGAATGCCTTTCTACATGGTGACCTACAGGAAGAGGTATATATGGAGCAACCTCCTGGGTTTGTTGCTCAGGGGGAGTGTCAGAAGGTGTGAAAATTGAAGAAAGCCATATATGGGCTAAAACAGTCTCCTCGAGCTTGGTTTGACAAGTTCAGTGAGATTGTACTCCAGATGGGTTTTTCTCGCTCCATGATTGATCACCCTTTATTCTACTCTAGCTCTTCTTGTGGCTCTATCATTATTGTTGTATATGTTGATGACATAGTGATTACTGGCAATGATTCTACAGGCATATCTTGTGTGAAGGAAGGGTTGCAGAGACACTTCTAAACGAAGGATTTGTGTAAACTGAGGTATTTTCTGGGCATTGAGGTGCTTAGATCTCATGCAGGTGTCAGCCTATCTCAGAGGAAATATGTGCTTGACTTACTACAGGAGACAGGCATGACTGAATCTAAACCGATATCTACTCCTATGGATTATCACATCAAGGAGACGGTTGATGATGTTGAATACTCAGATCCAGGATATTACAGGAGAATAGTTGGCAAGCTAAAATATCTGACTGTTACACGACCTGACATTTCTTTTGGTGTAGGCGTCGTGAGTCAGCATATGCACTCACCACGACAGTCACACTGGACAGCAGTTTGTCGGATTCTGAGATATCTGAAGAGTGTTCCTGGTAAGGGGATCACATATTCTAAACCCAAGGTGCCTCCATCTACTTTGACTCTCATAGGGTATTCAGATGCGGATTGGGCTAGTGATCATACTGATAGAAGGTCTATATCAGGCTATTGTACTTTCCTAGGTGATCATTTAATTACTTGGAAAAGCAAAAAGCAGCATGTAGTAGCTAGATCCAGCACTGAGGCTGAATACCGTGCTATGGCCCATGCATGTTGTGAACTACAATGGGTCAAATTTGTTCTTTCTGAGTTAAAAATCACTATTATGTCTTCTATGGAGCTCAAGTGTGACAACCAGTCTGCTATACACATTGCCAGGAATCCTATCTTTCATGAGCGTACAAAGCATATAGAAATTGATTGTCATTTTATTTGTAATCAAATCAAAGATGGCACTATTGTGACGCCATATGTCAAGTCTGAAGATCAACTGGCGGATATCTTGACAAAGCCTTTGGGTCCAGCAGTTTTTCAGAGATTATTTGGCAAGTTGGGCATACACGATGTGTACTCTCCAGCTTGAGGGGGGTGTGAAACAACCTGCATCCCCGTCGATACTATCGACAGGAGGTCGATGGTATCGAGATTATCACAGCAATAGAAGAGCATTCTGTCGATACCATCGACAGTCCTGTCGATACCATCGACAGTCCTGTCGATACCATCGACAGTCCTGTCGATGGTATCGAGTGTAGCACAGTGGCGGAAATCGACGACCCGTCAACTGGTTCTATCTTTATTATATTATTTGTTTTATTGTTTTTCTTTTATTTTCTTCTTTGTACCACAATATATTTTACCGTAATATATAAAAAGAAGAGAGACGGCTATTGCCCTCTCAAGGAAGCTGCTCCTTGCAGCCGACAAATCTCTCGGTGTTCGTCTCCTCTCCTCCTCATCTCTTTTCACACAGATTATATAACAATACTAGAGAGCGTAAGTGAGTCATTAGGAAATAGAACCCACTAATGCACCTAATCTAAGCTGGAGTTTATTCTTAAACTTTCATTTAAACTATGTTTTGGTCCCTTTGATGCTCAATCCCTTGGGCAAACCATCATAAGGTCATAGTGTGGCAAATACCAAGGCCAAGGGAGCATCCTAAATACAAACTAGAAAACATTTGAACACTGCAGTCTCAGTGATAAAAGGATTACAGAAATATAAACATGACATAACCTAAGAAGTCTTTTGCAATAACAATAGGCAAAAGAATAGGATATTTTACATACAAAAGAAAAATAAAAAGTGTTTTTCTTACAAGGAATTATACAGCTAGATAAGATATACATAAGAGAATGGAAAGGCAAAACATATGGTGCTTCCACGAGCAATTACCCAACTAGAAAAGTGTTAAATTATTCTATTAAACTCTAGCTCACACATACACTAGCATCATGCATCATGCCTGAGGATAAAGCATGTGCTACAACTGGTTTTTTCTACCATCCATAACTATTAATCGGTGATGCAAATGATCATCTCTGCAGGGAGCTGGTAAATATTGAATCATAGTTTGTTAAGTAAAGCAATTAATAGAAGTCAACATGAACTCGAATTGCAACGAAAGAAACATGAACTCGAATTCCACAAGTTTCATGATTGGTTTCAAGTCTACAAGTGGAGTTCCGGTGACTTCCCTTAATTCCCATGTGTATATAAGACAGTTGCTGAGTTTCCTACTTAAATGAGTGGAAAACAAGTTCCAAGCTAACTAACATCTTCAAAAATATTTCACGTTATAACTTATATCTTTCTATTTATAGAATCTAAAGCTTCTATTACCACATTTTTTGATAAAAATCCATATTAGTTTACAATTCAATTGTTTTCGCCTTGGAGTAAATCAGGGAAGTCATCGAAATTCAAACTCCGGGAACTGAACTGGAGTTTGCAGAAAATAAGTTCCTCTTAAATTAGCATTTTTGAAAAACCAATCAGACCCTAAGGAAAAAATAAATCATGACTTCATAAAGAACAAGAATCTAATTGTGGTTGCAATTGCATACCACAGTCCCTCTATTGCTTATCATCATCTAAGTCTCAATCTCAACCATGGATCCTTTTTTCTCATTCAGCTCTAGTTCGGGCCATATTCTCATTGGGATGCAATGAACCTATATTTCCTTATCATCTTCATCGCACAAAACTAGATCAGCTAAGGTGGCCCCGTTGTAGGCCGTCCTCAATACTCTCCAGTAATCCTTTATTTTTTATGTAATCGTATCCAACATGATCTTTCCTCATCTTTCCATATACCCAGCTTAGCATTCTCATTTCCTCCACAGTAATTTTCTGAACACCTCGTTTCTTCAAAGCCCGACATTCGCCACCACACAAAACAGCTAACTGCGTAGTTGGTTTGTAACAAACTTACCTTTCAATATTAGTGGAATCCATAGTCACAATATACTCCGTTTTTTTGAAAAAAACGCGTTTAAAACGCGTATTATTCACGTGTCATATATGACGGCTGTTTTAAACTCGAAACCGAATAATATGTTTTAAACGCGTTTAATTCGCATTTTATTCGCGTATTGCGTTTTAAACGCGTTTAATACGTTTTTTTGCCATTTTAAACAGTTCTGTAATTTTGCTTCACATTTATTTTTTCCACATCCTTTTTAATTTGTAGTAGGGTTCCACTAAACCGTCCAACCTTCCTCCTCTATCCCCCGACACACCGGGAGGAGTAACCCTCAACATTCTACATGTACGCTCCATCTTTCTCCTCCATTCTCCCCCTTTATTCCCTGATTTGTGCCTGCTGCTTGCTGCTCCCACTTCTTCCCCTTCTTCTAATATTGAGTAATCAGTTCGATGTTTAGTCATTTTCAATCATTATATTTGTGGGTGTATATATATATATAGAGTCAGGCTAGAATACACTCGAGTGTACAGATTACGTCGTACACCTCAATGGTGTTTGCCTATCTAGACCTTGTCTTTCCAAAATCCAACCCATTGATCTTCATGGTTACAATAATAATAGGCCACATACAAAATTTGAGCTCATTTGGATGTGTGTAAGTCACTCATCCAAGGACAACAAAATCGACGCACAAAACTAATTTGAAATGCATGATTCTTGCCTCCTTTAGACGCACGACCTATAAGTATCCAAATGAGCTAAAATTTATTATATAGTTTGTTCTTAAGATATTTAAGAAGATCAACGGTTTAAAATTTTCAAAAAGTTACAAAAATGACTAAGGTGTACGGTGCCTCCGGTACACTCGAGTGTACACTAGCCTGACTCATATATATATATATATATATATATATATATATATATATATATATAAGCTAGAATACACTCGAGTGTACAGATCACACGGATACACTCAAGTGTGTTTGCATATCAAGACTATTTTTTGCAAGATGTAAACCATTGACTTTCATTGTCATACTATAATGAGGCTACATACAAATTTTGAGCCCATTTGGATGAGTGTAAGTCACTCATCCGAGGGAAACAAAATCGACGCGCGAAACTAATTTGAAATGCATAATTTTTGCGGTCTTTATAACATGACCTATAAATGTCCAAATGTGCTCAAATTTTTTATATGAGCTATTCACAAGATGATTAAAAAGATCAACGAATTAGATTTTTAAAAAAATATTTCATCATGAAAAACTACTTGAGTGTATTCTACTCCGAATACACTCGAGTGTATTCTAGCCTGACTCTCTCTCTCTCTCTATATATATATATATATATATATTCCTCTTTTTTGCCGACTTTTTTCCGAAGAATTGACCGAACTTTTACCGTACGTTGACCGATTTTTATCCGAATTTTCCACATAATTCCCGATTTCCGAATTTTTCAACTTGGTCGTACGTATCCCGAATACCGAATTTGTGACTATGGTGGAATCTTGCATTCTCATAATACTCCAATCCCATTCTTTCATTTCATCGATCTTTTATTGGTCTTATGAGAATGTCCACTTCTACTTGTGCATCTACACA
Source organism: Alisma plantago-aquatica (assembly GCA_963693085.1). NCBI lineage: Eukaryota > Viridiplantae > Streptophyta > Magnoliopsida > Alismatales > Alismataceae > Alisma > Alisma plantago-aquatica. The sequence continues at coordinate 514,602,336 of OY856410.1, read as the reverse complement.
AATTATGGACTCAAGTAACAAAACATGTCGCACAATGGGACTTCTACATCTATATTGGTTGAAGTTGCACTAATCATAAAATATTTTTATTTCAAGGAATTTTATAGATCTAGTTTGTGACTAACTACATTTTTATATTATCAATCAGAAGAACATCATCAGCAACATACAGATGTCAAGGGATATTATCAGAAGCTTGATTTATCAGCTCATCCTTAATTAAGCAAAAAGATAAGGGCTCCAGGTTGATCCATGATATACTCTATGTTGGGATAATGGTGGTGATGAGAGACCCGAAACAACAAGGCCCAACGAGCTTGTCGTGGAGATGTGGAAGTGTGAGATTAAGCAATCGAAACTGAATACATCCGACGAAGATCAACAACGAACAAGCAAGTAACCACAAAGACGAAGATTAGAAAAAACCAATATATACTTATATAAACGTAGACGTCACTATATGTGAATAAAAATTTACATCTTGTGAAAAATAAGATTGGATTGAACGCAATGGGATGAATACAAGATTGGACGCCCTCTCCTTTATATAGGAGAGGGGAGACGCCCTAAGACTTAGGACGCAAGTAATCTAAATGGGCTGAAATACAAAAGCCCAATAACTAATTAACCTATTAACTAAATAGGCTAATATAGACTCTCTAACACATCTAATATATATAAAAATCGGAAGAAGAAAAAAAAAACTGCCTAGGCCCTGGCAACTAGGCGCCTACCCTCGAGGCCACCGCCTAGCAGTCTAGACATCCTTGATTTCAGGTTTGAGGCGGCATTTTTTTCCTCAAGCCTGAAACCAAGGTTGTCTAGACAGCTAGGTGGTACCCTCGAGCACAGGGGCGCTTAATTGCCAAGTTCGAGGCGGCATTTAAAATGTATTAATATTGTTTAGACGACCAAGTTATCCTATGCTGATATATATTGAATATGTGTTTTAAATATAAATAACCAACCTAAAATTTCATGCTAAATACCCATGTTTGCATAGATCTTCCGTCATTTTATGATATCAAATTTTCTGTTTTCGATTACCATTGATAGAACGGGGTTTCCATTTTCACATCTTCAATCCATGGTTGCCACCCAAGGAGAATGCCTTTGTAGAGCATACAAGTGGAAAACGAAACTAGGATATCAAGAGGCAATTTTATAGCACTTGAGATATCATACATTTATCAATTCTTCAAGACATATATGCTCAATAAAAACATGTCATTCAAGCTTAGTGGACAATAGTTTGAAAAACTTCTCAATGAAAAATGTTGGAATGCAATGCATTTCTAACTAATGTCTTTGGATAACGACCAGCCTTGTTTGATTCTCCTGGTAAAGTCAATTTCTAGATATAATCAACAATCTCCCTGTGGCTGCTATCAAAGACCATCAGATTGAGAATTCATGAGAAATACCCAAGTTTAGTTGCCTTCCGAGTATAGTCTCTGAAGCTTAAGTAAGATGATCCAAATGCACTACGAATCCGGCCATTATACTTTAATCTGGTTCCATTAAAAGTTCAAACATGCAGCAGCTATTGGAAAACATGTCAGATACTGGTATTCAGCAATTAAAATCTTCTGTCCAAAGATAACAATAAAGAGGTGCTTAATAGTTAATACATCAATAAATGTATTGAGTGCATTAGCTTTTTCTTGATCAATGTGGAACAGTTCCACATTTACTATTCAAATTTAAGCAATTTCCTATACTATTCAGTGCACATAATGCAATCTAATTGTGAAATCAGAGTAAATGCATCACCACAAAAATACACAATTGGATAAAATTTGGACAATACATTACGATAAATTTTCTTTGGGTCTGTTTTGAGCTGCTCTTCATTATTGAGAGGTCAAAGCATTGGAGTAGGGATCTGGGACTGTTGAGGGTTTAGAAACAAAATGGGTTGAACTTAGAATGTGGATAAAAATGTCTCAATAGGCCTGTAAATGGATATTCGAAATCCACATATTTGATCCGTATTCGAGTTCAAATTCAAGAAAAAAATCCGTATCCGGAAGCTATCCGTTCAGATTCGGATAACGGATTTAATATCTTTTCAGATCAGATTTCGGATATAACACTATCCGCGCCGAACAATATCCGTATCCGACAATATTCATAAATGCTAGTAAAAGTGTACTAAACTCAAGGCTAAAGATATATGTGCACACGTAATATCACAGTTCTTGGCATGTGTGCAGAACAGCTGGTGTCTGCTTGGCCTCGCAGCGTAAGATCCGCTGTTCCTTCTATTTTTATTTTTGTTTAATGTGTAACCCTAAGTATATAAACAGCACTGATCCCCCCCCCTGCCCTCAGGGCCTCATGCACTACTCCCCTACCCCCCTCCTTTCCACTTCCATGCTTGCTCTTTCTAGCTTAAACCACAAACCCTAGTGGCGGCTAGGCTAGTGAATATACTATCTTTCCCAGCATCATTACCTGGCCGCTAGAGCTGTTCTCATCTGGAGTAGCGTGATGCCCAAGGTCTTCTGATACTGATGGCTGCTGCGTTGGACAATGTCCAATCAGGTAAAAGATGATCTTCAAGAAGGCTAGATGTAGTAAACTTAGATTCGAGTGAGCTTCATTCCGTAATCATGTTTTCCGGGTAAGGAAGCAAGTAGACAATGGTAAACCGAGCATCAATCAGAAAGCGTGGTACGTGGTTGGACGCTGCTACGCCTGCGACCAAAGCTACTCTCAGGATATTTGACGAGTATCATGAATGTTTCTTCCTCCCATCGACTTTCTTCAAGTTTGTTTCAATTTTTACCTTTTTTCTTTTTGGATCTTAGTGCAGATCACTTAAGAAGCAGAACCGGGATCCAAATATTTTTTTGTCAGTGCAAATCAGTCTTTCCTATCAATACTAATGATATTTTTGCTATTGTATACATATGATGCCGTTACCCTTGTCGCTGCTAACATAACCATTTCTTGTTTAGACAACAACGTTGGAAGCCCAGCACCTTAAATCTGTAACATGCTGATCTTGCCACTCTGGTTCTAACAAGATCCAGGTTTTAATGCCTTTGAAATCACTATAAATTATTGCGTATGGGTATGTTTTGCCTTTGAAATCACTACAAGGTTTTAATGCCTTTGAAATCACAGTGGATATAGCCACAGTTAGCACAAGACTTACGTATCAAAAGGGGAAGGCATTCTATTAAGTGCATTGATGAGCTACTAATTTTTTTCATGTAATGTCAATATATTTATCTCTAAACATACTTATAATTTGTTCGTGTATGACATAATCCGTTTTTTTGTACTGTAGTTTGCACGTACTGGCTTCTAGCTATATCTACTGGTGGGAATTTATTTGGAGCTCCTTGACTGAATATGAGAATGACTTCGGCCAGCCATCCCAAGTCCCAAGTACAAATATGAAGTGCAAGATGATTAACCAGCTCATACAGACATACACTTCTGTAATTGGGTGTTTTTCTACTGATGTACATTGTGTCTACGTTTGTGTTCTGTACCATGTATCCGATCTAATGATCTTGTAAGGTTATGTTGTGAATCATATTGGGCAAATTACTCATTAATGTGGTTAGAATTTTCTTATCTATCAATCTCCAATTCGTTCTCATCCTTCTTAATGGTTCTGGTATGAATAGCTAAAAGGTTGGATATTCATAGCACATTTGTTGTGCTTTGTGAAACAACCTGCTTCCCGGTCGATACCATCGACAGGTGGTCGATGGTATCGAGATTATCACAGCAACCGGACAACAGTCTGTCGATACCATCGACAGACATTTCGATGGTATCGATAGAAGGTCAGCGGCGGAAACCGGCGATCTGCCTCTTGTCTCTATTTTTATTATACCGTTTGTTTTATTATTTTTCTAGGATTTTCACCTTTGTACCACCTTGTATCTTACCCTAATATATAAAAAGGAGTGAGACGGCTATTGCCCTCACACACAATAGCTGCACCTAGCAGCCGCCAACATTGTTCGTCTCCCTTCTCTCTCGCTAACATGGTACCGGAGCAAGGTCTGCTCTAGGCCGCCGTCTCTCTCCACCGGCAGTCCCTCCATCTTCCTTCTTCTTCCTCCTTGTACGCCGGATCTTCCCCTTCCTTCCTCCCTCTGGATCTTCTCACCGCGGCACCGGCAGCAGCAGCTGCGGCTGAGCCGCCGCACGGCGTGTAGCCGTAATCCGCCGCTTTGAGGATCTTCGGGTGATCCGACGGCGATCTAAAATCTAAACCAGAGGACTAGTCTCTCTACGGTTATTATCCTAGTCACACATCCTCCATATGTGATTAGGAAAATCGTATGGAGGCTGTGAATGCGTCAGTAACGCATTTCTCTTTGTTTCTTGTGTGACGTGTATCTCTCCGTCACCTCAGTCTTCTTTGTGGGGTGTATCAATCTGTCACACAGTTCCGTTCTGTAATGGGGGCCATCAAGACGCCAATGATCTACAACGAGGTGTCTCCTATCGCCTCCATCAAGCTCGACGGGAAGAATTTTCTTCTATGGATGAATGTTGTTCACACTGTCCTGGAGTCTCGTGACAAGGAGGGACATGTTCACTCGGGTCCTCTGGCCTCTACTGACAAAGGATATGCTGAATGGAAGCGTCATGATAGTCTGGTGAAGACTTGGTTGTGGAACAGCATGGAACCTGCAATTGCGGCAAGGTTCATGTTCTATTCAACAGCTAAGGAGATATGGGACACAGTGAAGCAGCATTATTCTCAAGAAAAAAATGTGCTTCGCCAATTCATGATCTATGACCGTTTGTTTGCTGAGAGGCAGGGTGACAGTTCTCTTGAGGAGTACTTTGGAGCTATTCAGGCACTTGCTCAAGAGCTGAGCTATTATCATCCAGTGACTGTTGCTGAACAGATCAAGGATAGGGGCGATCTAGTTACGGCTAAATTTTTATCCGGGCTTAACCCTTCGTGCGGTTCCGCCCGGAGTGTCATTCTGGCTTCTGATAAATTACCCAGTTTTGTGGAAGCCTATTCAAGAATACAACGATCTATCTTTGAGTCTGCTACTCCTGATCCTGCTATATCTTCTGGGGAGTCTCAAGCATCTGTAGCTGCTGCGGTGAGAGGGGGACGACCTGGTATGGGCAGAGGACGTGGGACACGTCCTAAGTGCACTTTTTGTGACAAATTGGGACATACAGTGGAGAAGTGTTGGAAGAAACATGGGAGACCTGCTGCACCACCTGTAGGGACAGCACATTATGCCACTACTATAGATTCCTCTTCTTCTTCTGTTGTAGGAACTACTTCTGGAACCGGTATCACTCTTACTCAAGAGGAGTATGATCGGTTTATTCAGGCTACACAGCACATGAGTATGGGATCATCATCATCATCGTCAGCAAACCTGGCATCTACTGCGGGTAATCAGGCTACATCTCTCATAGCTTCTGGCTCTACTTCATCTTGGGTGGTTGATTCTGGCGCGTCACAGTACATGACCGGTATGAGGAGATTGCTCCACTCTATTGACTCGTATATCCCTCACCAATCTGTTACACTGGTAGATGGTTCAGTGAGGAGAGTGTTAGCTAGTGGATCTGTCCCTCTAACACCCAAGATTGATCTCAAATCTGTACACTTTGTGCCAGAGTTTCCTTTCAATCTTCTTTATGTTGCAAAATTGATTGACACTGTAAAATGTACGGTAACATTTGGGCCTTCTTGTTTTGTATTACAGGATCTCAAGAGTATGAGGACGATTGGTGGGGGACCTAGGAAAGGTGATCTCTACCTTTTTCATGGTGACAGTCTGCCTCGCCAAGTATCTGCTCCTGCTCCATCCGTCCTGTTGAGTGGTTCCCCCTTACTATGGCATTGCAGATATGGACATCCTTCCTTAGAGAGCCTGCGCAAGTTGGAACCAGAGTTGTCCCAAGTGTCATCTTTAGAGTGTCAGTCATGTCAGCTGGGAAAGCATCATAGGTTATCTTATCCCAGGCGTGTCAATAAACGGGCTTCTTGTCCTTTTAAGTTAGTCCACAGTGATGTGTGGGGTCTTGTTAAAGACCAGAGTTATAATGGTTTTCGTTACTTTATTTCTTTTGTGGATGATTTTTCTCGAATGACATGGATCTACCTTCTCAAAAGTCGAGAGTCTGTGTTGTCTATTGTGAAACATTTCCATACTGAAATTAAAGTCCAGTTTGACTGCAATATAAAAATTCTTCAATCTAATAATGCTTTAGAGTATGTTCAAAAGGCTATGTATGATTTTTGCAGCTCTGTAGGTATGATCCATCGTACATCGTGTCCTTACACCCCTCAGCAGAATGGGGTGGCTAAGCGGAAAAATCGCCATCTGCTTGATATTGCTCGATCTATTATGTTTCAATCCAATGTACCTAAGAAATTCTGGTCTGAAGCCCTTTTAACTACTTGTTTCTTAATTAATAGACAACCATCCTCGGTTCTCAAAGGACAGACTCCCTTCTCTGTGTTGCGACCCACGGATCAGCCTTTTTCTGTCCTCCATAGAGTGTTTGGTTGCACTTCCTTTGTCCATAATGTTGACCCTAAGGCCGACAAGCTTTCTCCTAGGTCTGTTAAAACCTTGTTCCTTGGTTACTCTAGTACTAGCAAAGGATACAAGTGTTACTATCCTAGTCTTCGTCGGATGTTTGTGTCTAGGGATGTTACTTTCCATGAGACCACTTCATATTTCTCCGATGCTATGAGTAAGGGGGAGCAATTGAGAGAGGGAGTGCCACCAGTTTTTTAAAGTGATAGAGTGGCACCATCTGTGTAGAGTGAGGGAGTGCCACCCATCATTCCTGATTATACTTTTATTCTGGATGAGCAAGCAGCAGACAGGTCTGTTATTGAGCATTACCCACATGTTTATAGTAGGCGAGGCAGACAAGATCCAAAAGTGATAGCGACACCAGTCTCTGAGCCTTCATCTTCGTCTTCTACTCATGGGATTCCTGCAGAAGCATCAGATCTTGATCTTCCTATTGCTATTAGGAAAGGTACTCGCTCTTGTACTATTAGACATCCTATTACAAATGTGTGTTGTCTGTCCCACTTATCTAAGCAGGCCCGCGCATTTGCTTTTGGGATTGATTATGTTGATATACCAAGGAATCACTATGATGCTATGAAGGACAGTGGCTGGAAACAGGCAATGCAGCTTGAGATGTCAGCTCTTTTGCATAATGACACATGGGATCTTGTTGACTTACCTACAGGGAAGAAAGCAGTGGGTTGTCGATGGGTTTTCACCATCAAACATAATCTGGATGGATCTGTTGAGAGGTTGAAGGCCAGATTGGTAGCAAAAGGTACACACAGACCTATGGAGTTGATTTCTTTTAGATTTTTGCTCCAGTAGCTCGTCTAAATTCTGTGTGAATTATTATTTCTCTTGCTACTACCTTTGATTGGCCCTTATTTCGGCTTGATGTTAAGAATGCCTTTCTACATGGTGATCTCCAGGAAGAGGTATATATGGAGCAACCTCCTAGGTTTGTTGCTCAGGGGGAGTGTCAGAAGGTGTGAAAATTGAAGAAAGCCATATATGGGCTAAAACAGTCTCCTCGAGCTTGGTTTGACAAGTTCAGTGAGATTGTACTCCAGATGGGTTTTTCTCGCTCCATGATTGATCACCCTTTATTCTACTCTAGCTCTTCTTGTGGCTCTATCATTATTGTTGTATATGTTGATGACATAGTGATTACTGGCAATGATTCTACAGGCATATCTTGTGTGAAGGAAGGGTTGCAGAGACACTTCCAAACGAAGGATTTGTGTAAACTGAGGTATTTTCTGGGCATTGAGGTGCTTAGATCTCATGCAGGTGTCAGCCTATCTCAGAGGAAATATGTGCTTGACTTACTACAGGAGACAGGCATGACTGAATCTAAACCGATATCTACTCCTATGGATTATCACATCAAGGAGACGGTTGATGATGTTGAGTACTCAAATCCAGGATATTACAGGAGAATAGTTGGCAAGCTAATATATCTGACAGTTACACGACCTAACATTTCTTTTGTTGTAGGAGTTGTGAGTCAACATATGCACTCACCACGACAGTCACACTGGACAGCAGTTTGCTGGATTCTGAGATATCTGAAGTGTGCTCTTGGTAAAGGGATCACATATTCTAAACCCAAGGTGCCTCCATCTATTTTGACTCTCACTGGGTACTCAGATACAGATTGGGCTGGTGATCATACTGATAGAAGGTCTACATCAGGCTATTGTACTTTCCTAGGTGACCATTTGATTACTTGGAAAAGTAAAAAGTAGAATGTGGTAGCCAGATCCAGCACTGAGGCTGAATACCGTGCTATGGCCCATGCATGTTGTGAACTACAATGGGTCAAATCCGTTCTTTCTGAGTTAAAAATCACTATTATGTCTTCTATGGAGCTCAAGTGTGACAACCAGTTTGCTATACACATTGCTAGGAATCCTATCTTTCATGAGCGTACAAAGCATATAGAAGTTGATTGCCATTTTATTCGTGATCAAATCAAAGATGGCACTATTGTAACGCCATACGTCAAGTCTGAAGATCAACTGGTGGATATCTTGACAAAGCATTTGGGTCCGGTAGCTTTTCAGAGATTATGTGGCAAGCTGGGCATACACGATGTGTACTCTCCAGCTCGAGGGGGAGTGTGAAACAACCTGCTTCCCGGTCGATACCATCGACAGGTGGTCGATTGTATCGAGATTATCACAGCAACCGGACAACAGTCTGTCAATACCATCGACAGTATCGACAGAAGGTCAGCGGCGGAAACCGGCGATCTGCCTCTTGTCTCTATTTTTATTATACCATTTGTTTTATTGTTTTTCTAGGATTTTCTCCTTTGTACCACCTTGTATCTTACCCTAATATATAAAAAGGAGTGAGACAGCTATTGCCCTCACACACAATAGCTACACCTAGCAGCCGCCAACATTGTTCGTCTCCCTTCTCTCTCGTTAACATGCTTGTTGTTGCATTTGAAACGTAAAATGAATCTTCATAGGATATTATAAAGATAAATGAGTAAGTAATAGAGAGACGAGAATGCTTGGTCTGCAATCGCAGCCACTTTGGAAAAGAAGTTACATACAGTACTGACAGTTTTGATTTTTTAATAATAATACTATAATTTAGAAAAGCATATTTTCGGATTCGGATATTAATCGAATTCGAATTTTAAGCATCGGATTTGAATTCTGTTAGTTTTCTCAGAATTCATCGGATATTGGATCGGATGAAGAAAGTCGGATTCGGATATCAGATACGCATGTATCCGATTCGAATTCGATCAGTACCCGATTCGAATTAGATCAGTATCCGATGCGAATTCGATCCATTTACAGGTCCAGTCTTAAGACAATATTTTATTTTCTTTATTTAATTATGGCCACCAAATCAGAACTAGACCACTGGTTATGCCTTTCTACCCCTGAGAGTCTTTACCTTGGAAACCAATCAAGCTGCAATCTGTGGTACAAGATCGCTGTGTGTCCATCAACCTCCTCAATCACAGAGCCATACTGAAAGCTACAGTCCCACCTATGTGACAGAGTAAATGTTAAGCGAGTCCAGATTGAAACAATCAATGTTTCTACTTCATTATAAATACACAAAATACATAGACCATGCAAATATATAACACTCACTCAAATCGTGACCCGTCCATGCTCATCACAACTTCAAATACTTCTGCAGAAGTGGCCTCAACAACTCCAACAGCCTTCATTGCTCTGCTACAGCTTCTCGGCTACAGCGACAGTAAAAATTCCCAATGAGAACATACATCATCAATTCTCTATCAACATATAACAAGCAAACAATCAAAACCTACAATATTACAAGAAATTAATATCACCTGAAAACGACAGTTGTAAAGGTTAACAGAAGCTAAAGTTGAAATAAAATTATGAACCATGAGATCCGACGGCCAAACAAATAAACCCACGAGACATATCTGTAGCAAGATGGGAAATCTGAAAACTGCTACGAGCTTATGTGGCCTTTAAGGGGAACAGAAAACATGAAATAGAATAAGAGGAAAGAAATGAAGACGGATGGAGTTGGAATTCCCAAATAGCAAACCTAAAAGTATCACTAACACATTAGACAGAAATAGGTAGTGTCAGAAGTGAGAATATATAATGTGGAAGTGTGCCCTACTCCTAAGTTTGTCCACATTGATAATGTCTTTGTATATGTGCAACATGGTTTCCAAAAGATTTGCATCTCCAAAGGAATTTTCATCAAACCTCTTGTCCCTATAGGCCACAGCAAAATGGTGTGGCTGAAAGGAAAAACAGACATTTTCTTGATGTAGCTCGTACGCTTTTAATTGAAATGAAAGTTTCTAAGTTAATTGGGCTGATGTCATTCTTTTAGCAAACTACCTCATCAACCGTATGCCTTCCTCTGTTTTACAAAACAAAATTCCCTATCAACTCCTCTACCCTCGTGAACCAATTTTTGCCCTACCACCAAAAGTTTTTGGTTGTCTTATGTTTTGTTCACAATCACCAACCTAGGCGTGAGAAATTGTCTCCATGAGCTTTTCGCTGTTGTTTCCTTGGCTATTCTCAAACACAAAAGGGATATAAATGTTTCGATAACGTTAGCACGTCGATTGTAAGTCAGTGCGGGCGTCACCCTTTTTGAAGATACATCGTTCTTCTCTGAGCCTTTTTCTGAAAGTGTATGAGCGGAAAAACAGAAGTCATCTACCTGCGGTATCCCCGGCTATGACCTCTTCTGAGACTGATGATCCACCACAAGATGATGGTAATTCTACTGCTTCTATTCCAGTTTCTAATTTGGACATTCCTATTGCATTACCGAAATGACAGCAATATATCTCAATACCTTTCATGACCACTAATGTGGGCAACATCACCAGTCAATGATCAAACCATACTGTATATACCACTTTTAAAAATACTTTTCGTGACCACTTTTCATTACCGAAAACTGTATGTAACTACAAACTCTGAAGCAGAGGCAGGGTTACAGGACATAGAATTGGCTGATTGGCACTGCTCATAATTATTGAAATCCAAGGCGATGCTTGTGACTATGTAGTTGCAGTCCTACAGGTTGATTTTCTCGATGCAACCAACATCACATGAACAAGCCTACAGAGTTCCAACATGATGACAACTATTCCTCTACTGCAACCACAAATTTGACTCTATGTGAAGAGATGAAACATCTTAAAACTTGTGTAAAGTTTGTTCAGTAACAATATTGATGGGAAAGTAATTTGCACTTACTGTAGGTATAAATTGATTAATTAGTTCTTTTTGTCTAATTTTAAGAAAAAATACACATATTTAAGCAACTCTTTGCATGTACTAATTATACTTATATGTCAAATCCAAGTTCACTGCTATAAGAAGACGAAATTTCAGTTCAAAGAAAATTTTATAATGGAAAATCATGCGCATCACTGTCATATTCCAATTATTTTGGCACTTTTCAAAAGTATTTGTCTGAAATTTTGGTTTTGCAGAAGTGTCTATCTGTGATTTTTGGATCTGGAGTACACACACTCTCTCTCTACTTTATTTTTTAATGAGATAGGAGTGGACTGTGGAGTGCACAGGTAGATATTAGAATCTTGGCTAATACCACATACTATCTCATAACCCTAGGAAAATGATCTAGCTATATCTACCTTCAGATCTGGCCTTCCTGACGGACCATGTATCAGTAACCACATTATTAAATTTATGGGAGAAGGGTGAGGTAACTCACTAGGTAATCAACATCCAGGAGCTCATCAAATATTCGAAGCCCTGCAAATTCAAGGAAGATACTCAGATTACTTCTTTGAAGGTTGATATAGACATACTTAACCTTCTTTTGTAATAGCCAGTACTTGACAAATGATTATTCAAAACACTTGCCATTTTGACATCTGACCAGACGCCAATGCTTTCTGGAAAAAACTTGATCGCTGTTGCTTTGATTGGATAATCCTGAATCCAGCTCACGTGTCCAATCAAGAATCGAATTAGGTGGGCCTACAAAAACAAAGATTGCTAAACAAAGGTGACACCACAACATCAAAAGACATTTCTTTTCTGGTGAATTGACGGCAGATTTTGAGATAAGAAACTGCTGAGAATAGAAAACTCAATCATGGATCTTCACCAGACCATTTCCAATAGTCATTCGACGTGTCAAATAAGGTTGGATCTCGTCTTCTTCATCTGGACTATATCTATATCAACAACATTAGAGTGATTACTGGAATAAAGAGGACAAAAAAACATTGAAATATTAATAAGGGGATCTAATAGGAACGCTTGAAATGGTATGAACACAATTCTTACAGATGGTAACTTTCCAACTTCTAGATTATAGCTCATATTCCTAGGACTATGGATTGTTATATGCTAGTTTGGTGTGGTGTAGTCGGGCTGCAAACTGTGAATTTTTTGTATAAAAATACAGCACAATTTCAGAGTTTGTCATCCTATTACACCCAGCCAAACAGGCCAAAAGATTATTCTTTTAGAGAAGATTATTGATCTCTAGCAAATGTATGGTTCAAAAACAGAAAAGAAATTATCTACAGGAATTTATTTCAAAATAGTGTTGTAGACAGTACACAGTTTCTAGCAAAAGCCTTAGTTGCCCAAACACTGCCATATCGTTCAGTATCATTAATTATACCTACGAAAGTTAAAGACAGTTAGTTGGTACTTCCCTGGTAAGATTCTTCCATTTTCTTTCTTCCAAATGCCACAAAGATTTGTTGCAAATTGTTATCAATAAAGAATAGAATGTTGGGGAGTCCACTTAAGTTGTATTATGGACATGAATACTAATTAATATAAAAATGGGAAGAATCCACTTAAACTATGTCGAACTAAACATATATAAAATTATTAATCGAATTAAATGGAGACAAAACAACTTGACTTTACTATGGACAGGGCACGCCTACTTATATCGACTTGGGTGGCAGCCAATAACTCAGTTAAACAGTATGAAACTAAACCGAATATACAGGCAATAGGTAATGAGCACCGATGTACACATCACTCTAACACTCTCCCTCAAACTGGTCCTCATATATTATAAGCATAAAGCTTGTTACATAACAATTTTACTAAATATCCATTAAGGCACTTGGTGAATATATTTGCCACTTGATCCTCTGACCGAATAGGAACAAGCTTATTTAGCTTTCGCTTTTCTCACAAATGAAGTGACGGTCAACTTCTATGTGTTTTGTGTGTTCATGGAAGACTAGATTTGAAGCGACATCAACTATAGCTTGATTGTCACACTGTAATTTCATTGTCTACGACTGGTTATATCCAAATTCTTGTAGAATGTTTTTGGCCCATAGGAGTTCTTTGATTGCATGTGCCGTGACTCGATATTCAAATTCATCACTACAGTGAGCCACCGTGGTATGTTTTTTGCTTTTATAGGACAAGATTACCTCCCACGAACAAAAAAAAATCCTGAAATAAATCAGTTGTCAACCACAGAATTCACCCAATCTGCATCAGAAAATCATTATGCTTTGAGGTGCTCATAATTATAATACAATATTCCTTTGCATGGAGTCAAGTTTAGATATCAAAGAACCCGAATGACTTCCTCCAGGTGTCCAGTGCAAACCTTGTCCTTGAATTGACTAACCACATTGTTAGCAAAGTACACACCATGACGTGTGACTCTGAGATAATTAAGTTTTCCAGCTAGCCTTCTATACCTTCATTAGTCTTCAAGTGGCTCTACATAGTCTGTATGTAGTTTTAACTTTTGGGTCCATGGGAATGTCTGCAGGTTTTGTGCCTAACATGCTTGTTATAAAATCAATCAAGAGTGTATTTATGATGTGATATGACAATTTCATCTTGGGATACGGCCACCTCAATACCCAAGAAGTATTTTTAGTGCCCAGATCTTTATATTGAGATTCAGATTTAACAAACGACTTTTGCTACATGATACGTTGTTGTTTATCTCCAATACTAACAATGTCATCAACATAGAAGATATGATGACTCTTGAGGACCCTTGTTGATAGTAGACAAAATGATCAAGACCAAATTGCAAAAGATCAAACTCTTGAAGTGTTGGACTCAATTTCCCGAACCAAGCTCTAGGAGATTGCTTGAGACCATGCAATGACTTGTAGAACGGCAGACAAGAAGAGACTCCACCTGAGCAACAAAACCAAGAGGTTTCTCCATGTATATTTCCTCGGGAAAGTCGTCATATAGTAAGGCAGTTTTGATGTCCAGCTGATATAACGGCAAAGAAAAGTATGCAACCAAGGAAGATTCAAACAGATACATCTTAGCCACTAGGGAAAATGTCTCCAGAATCCAGATAATCTTCCTCATATACTTGAGTGTAGCCCTTAGCAACTAATCGATCCTTCAGGTGATCAACACGTTTTCTAGGCCCCACTTTCATAGAGAAAGCCCAATGACAACCGAGAATAGCTTTGTCAATATGAATAAAAACAAGACTCCATGTATGATTCCAAGAAAGAGTTGACACTCCATCTTCCATAGTTCACTGCCATCTTAGAAGACTCATAGCAACAGATACAAAACTAGTTATGAAAATGGGTGGATAAGGATGAAGTAAAGACTTTACATATGGAGATAAATATTCACAAGAAACAAGTTTCAAGATAAATCACTTTTGGAGTGCAATAGGCAAATACAGAGAATTGTATGATCTCACAGAAGCTTTGGACAGAGTGATGATTGTAGAGGGGGTGATATTTGTGCTTTTTGGCACTTCTTCCACCAGCATGAGCCTCCTTGTGACATGCATAAGGGGGAGGACGACTGGATGGAGGAGAACCATATGACACAAAGGGTGAAGGAGGCACATCATAGATAGAAGAGACCTTGATAATTAAGGGAAGTTGAAGAGATATTCATGTTCCAAAGCAGCTTGAGTGTCTCCAAGGAATGGAGTGCCCACAAAGAAGGTGACATCAGGAGACACAAAGAACTTATTTTCAGAAGGGTTGTAGCACATATACCCTTTCTGAGTTCTGGAGTAACCTAGAAACACAGATTTATTAGCTTTGGGGATGTGTTTACCATGACCAAACCCAACATTACGAGTGAAGTTTTGACCATGGAACATAACTTCGACGAATTTTGGTAAAATTTTGCTGAAACATCGAACTTCGACCATAGGCGAAGTCGAATCCCAAATACTTCGGCCTCGTCCAAACTTTTGGGGCAAAGTTTCACAGATGTCGGCGAAGTTGACTGTTTTGTGTGTATTTCCATCTCAATTTCCCGGAAGTTTTCGAAGTTCAAGTCGAAGTTGGCAAAGTTGGGGCGAAGTTGAGACGGCCCAGAACATTAATCCTAACTAGTGCCCTAAAGGCCATATAAGGCATAACTGTTGCCTCCAACCCTCTTCACAACTTCTAATATCAGCTCTTATGTTTGTTGTTGCCACTCTTTCCTAGAGAGGGTGTTGTAACTATTTATTAGTCGTATATTGTATAGAATACATATGCTTAACTGTATTTTATGTGTATTGCATGTTTGACCCTTGCAAGAAACACACTACATTATCAACCTACCTAGGGCTAGAGGGTCGTGAATCGTGTTTTGTGTTAAATTAACATATATAAGATAAAGGCATAACATAATTAGAAGTTTTCAATCAAAGTCTCCTTCAAATTCACATCATTTTCTTCAAAAAATCGGCATCAAAATTTATCTAAGTTCGCATCTAAACTTCCTCGAAACTTCCTTGAAGTTTCCACAAACTTCCACTTCCACACCTGGCGAAGATGACACGATGTCGAAGTCCTGCACCATGGTTTTGACACATGCAAATACCTTAGGAGGGACATTGTACATGGGATATCTCAAAATGGACACGACTATTCAAGCTGGAGGATGGAACGTGATTATATGGAAGATGTTGTGAGGAAAACATCTCCCTAGAAAGCATTGGGAACTTTCATATGAAGAAGAGTTCTGGCGGTTTTGAATATCTATCAATCTTTCTTTCAATTACCCCATTTTGTTGAGGTGTATGGGGACAAGAGGATTGGTGGATCACACCTTTAGTGGATAAAAAATGGGTAAGATCATGACTAAAATATTTTTTGAGTTAGAAGAGACATTAGTCTCCCCCTCCCTCAAACAGGTGCTAGAGACTGGATGACCCAAGGACCGTAAATACAATTCGCAACAGGAGGTTTCGAACCCGGGTCCCCTGAAGGACAGGCAGGGCAGAATCATTTGCGCTGCACTTGTCGGGTCATGACTAAAATATTTGTTTGCATTATGAGTGTAAAGAATTTGTATTCACTAGGAACATTGAGTTTCACTTTCATTATAAAGAATTTGAACAATAAACGAGATTTTGTATCGATCTTTCATCAAACACAGCCTTGTAACTAAAAAAAAATCATCAATAAAGGACACAAGGTACTTATAACACAGTTTCAAAGGAAGAGGATTAGATCCTAAAACATCAGAACGAATAATATCCAAACTTCACTTAGCACTCATCTGATCTTTTGACTTTGTCAAAAAAAAATGTCAAAATGTTTTATTGTTTACTTTATGTTTCCTCTCTTCTTTTAGTCCCGCAATGGTGATTATCAGCTCTTGTTTCTTATTTCTGTCGTGCATCTGTAAGGCCTTGTACTCTTGTTTAATCATCCAATAAGAAAGTGTATTTTCTAACAGTGTATCAGAGCAGTATGCGCCTCCGTGAAGTCTTCTCTTAGCCAAGCGCAATGGCTATTCTTCTTCACGTCGTTGCTGCGTCACCGTCCCCAATCCCCTCGGACCATGTTGTTGCCACCAACAACCACCTCTAACACTACCTTCCCAACTTACCCTCCTCCCCTAACCCTAGTATGGTTGTATAGGCGGCCAGGCAACCAGGCGTTTCCAGGCATTTATATATATATATATATATATATATATATATTAAATAGATAAATCTAAATTGCATACATAGTAAATATAGTACATTCAAAAACCTGAATTTGTAGTAATTTTTCAGGAGATATTTGCCATTTTCCTTTATTGGGCTTTTGTAAAGCCAATTTGAGTTAAATCACAAATTGATTCCTCATAAATCGAAATCAAAATGTTAACTATATATGTATTTCTATTCATGAGGCAGTACATTTATAAAACAAAACAGTAGAAATAAAATCAAATAGTAGACAAGTTAAAACAGTAAATTAATATTAATCAGTAGATAAATAAATAAAAAAAGTAGATAATAAATACAAATCTGTAGATAATTAAATACTAATCAGTAGATAAATAAATACAAATCAGTAGATAAGTAAATAGAAATCAGTACATAAAAAATTCAAAACATTAGATAAGTAAATACAAATCAGTACATAAATAAATACAAAGCATTAGATAAGTAAATACAAATCAGTAGATAAACAAATTGAAAGTGTTAGATAAGTAAACTCAAAGCATTAGATAAAAAAATACAAAGCATTAGATAAAAAAGTACAACTCAGTTGATAAACAAATATAAATCAGTAGATGATTAACTAATTTTCAAAAGTAGATGAACATATACAAAACCCTAAATTTAAATAATGTGATGAATCAAAAATCAGTAGATGAACAAATCAGCAGATAAGTATATATCAGTAGATAAGTAAATACAAATCAGTAGATACATAAACACAAATCAGTAGATACACAAATTCAAATTAGTACATAAGTAAATAGAAATCAGTAGATAAGTACATACAAATCAGTAGATAAGTAAATACAAATCAATAGACAAGTAAATACAAATCAGTAGATACATAAATACAAATCAGTAGATAACTAAATTCAAATCAGTAGATAAGTAAATACAAATCGGTAGATAAGTAAATACAAATCCGTAGATAAGTAAATACAAATCAGTAGATATTTAAATACAAATTAGTAGATAAGTAAATACTAATCAGTTGCTACAAATCAGTAAAATTAAAAGCTTAATTACATGTATTACTTTTGGGTAACCAGATTGGGGCGGGGCTTGGGCCGCCTAGGCGCTGCCTGGGCGCCCGCCTGTACAACACAGAACCCTACCACCGCCAACTATCCCCCCCAACCCTATCGTCTCTTCCAAATTCCTCTATCCCCTAACCTTGTTGTGTCATTGCACACTGTTGAGAATGACGGAGGAAGAAGATGAAGAACACTGATTACATGTCGGCTGCTATGTGCAGCAAACGTGAGTAGGGTTAGAGCCTACACACTTGTATTTATACATTAGGGTAGAGTACATGAGATACAAGAAGAGAAAAACAAATAAAAATAACATTTTATAACAAAAATAGGTCAGCCGCCGGTTTACTGTTCCGCCGCTGTGCCGGTGTCGATACCATCGACTTGTGTCGATGGTATCGACGGTGTATTCTCTTGCGCCTGAACCAATCTCGATACTATCGACATGTGTGTCGATAGTATCGACCAAGATGCGGCTTGCTCCATCATGAACCTGGACAGATCTCGATACCATCGACAGGATGTCGATGGTATCGACTTAGATACAGGTTGCTTCACACTCCCCCTCAAGCTGGAGTGTACACATTGTGAATACCCAGCTTGCCACATAAATTCTGGAATACTGCTGGACCCAATGGCTTTGTTAAGATGTCAGCTAATTGATCCTCAGACTTGACATATGGCGTCACAATATTGCCATTCTTTATCTGATCTCTGATGAAGTGACAGTCAACTTCTATATGCTTTGTACGTTCATGAAAGACAGGATTCCTGGCGATGTGTATAGCAGATTGATTGTCACACTTGAGTATCATGGGAGATTGAATCAAAATCTTTAACTCGAATAGGATAGATTTGACCCATTGTAATTCACAGCATGCATGTGCCATAGCACGGTACTCAGCTTCAGTACTGGATCGCGCTACCACATGTTGTTTCTTGCTTTTCCATGTGATCAAATGGTCACCAAGAAAGGTGCAGTAACCAGAAGTAGATCGTCTATCAACTTGATTTCCAGCCCAATCTGCATCCGCATAACCTGTAAGAGACAAAGGTGATGAGGAACTCTTTGGTTTATAGTAAGTGATCCCCTTCCCAGGAGCACTTTTCAGATATCTCAGAATCCTGCATACAGCTGTCCAATGCGACTGTCGTGGTGTGCACATATGTTGACTTACTACTCCAACAGCAAAAGAAATATCAGGTCTTGTGACAGTTAGGTAAATCAACTTCCCAACTATTCTCCTGTAATGACCTGGATCTGAATATTCAGTATCATCGTCTACCTCCTTGATGTGATAATCCATAGGAGTGGATACGGGCTTAGAATCAGTCATACCCGTTTCCTGTAGCAAGTCAAGAACATATTTCCTCTGGGAGAGATTTATACCTGCATGGGATCTAAGAACCTCAATCCCTAGAAAGTATCTCAGCTTCCCCAGGTCCTTCGTGTGAAAGTGATGTTGTAGTCCTTCCTTCACACGTGATATGCCTGTAGAATCGCTGCCAGTAATCACAATATCATCAACATAGACAGCAATAATGATGGACCCACCAGAAGAATTTGAATAAAATAGAGAGTGATCAGTCATGGAACGAGAGAAGCCCATCTGTAACACAACAGCACTGAACTTGTCAAACCAAGCTCGAGGAGATTGCTTTAACCCATAGATAGCCTTCTTCAATCTGCAAACTTTCTGACACTCCCCCTGAGCAACAAAACCGGGTGGTTGCTCCATGTACACCTCTTCCTGAAGATCTTCATGAAGAAAGGCGTTCTTGACATCCAGCTGGAAAAGAGGCCAATCAAAGGTAGTAGCTAGAGATATAAGGATCCGCACAGAATTGAGACGAGCAACTGGAGAGAAGGTCTCAAAGAAGTCCACTCCATATGTCTGTGTGTAGCCTTTAGCTACCAATCTGGCCTTCAACCGCTCAATCGATCCATCAGGGTTGTGTTTGACGGTAAAGACCCATCTACAACCCACAACTTTCTTGCCCGCAGGTAAAGTAACAAGATCCCATGTGCCATTGTCGATCAAAGCAGAGATTTCCACCTGCATTGCCTGCTGCCAGCCACTGTCCTTCAGAGCCTCTAAGTGGTTTCGTGGTATCTTAATGGAGTCCATCCCAACAGCAAATGCACGAGCCTGTGTAGATAAGTGTGACAAACAACAGACATTCGATATGGGATGTCGAATAGTACATGAACGTATACCTTTTCGGACAGCAATAGGAAGATCAAGGTCAGAAGCTTCTGCAGGAATCTCTTGAGTAGAAGATGACGAAGAAGGCTCATGGACTTGTGCCGCTACCTCATCTGGATCCTGTCTACCTCGCCTGTGATAAACCTGGTTATAGGGTTGAATGGTAGGTGGATCATGCGGTATGTCCTCAACAATGATAGGTGGCACTCCCTCACTTTGAATTACGGGTGGCACTCCCTCACTCAATTGCTCCCCCTTGCTCATAGCATGTGCAAAATATGGACTGGTTTCATGAAAGGTGACATCCTTAGAAACAAACATACGACGCAAACTCGGGCAATAACACTTGTAACCTTTACTCGTACCAGAGTAACCAAGAAACAAGGTTTTCAAGGACCTAGGAGAAAGTTTGTCTTGTTTGGGATCAAAGTTATGAACGAAGGATGTACAACCAAAAACTCGAAGCGGAACATGAAACGGTTTATCCATAGGGCGTAAGACAGAAAAGGGAGTGCGCCCATGCAAAACAGAAGAGGGCTGCCGATTAATCAAAAAACAGGCAGTGAGAAGAGCCTCAGACCAGAAACGTTTAGGCACATTGGATTCAAACATGATAGACCTAGTGATATCCAAGAGATGGCGATTCCGAAATACTCTTCAAGTGATCTATCACCTTGTTTTTCCGCAAACAGACGATCATAGATCATAAACTGGCGAAGAGCATTCTTCTCTTGAGCATAGTGTTGCTTGACGGCATCCCAAATCTCCTTAGCGGTGGAGTAGAACATGAACCTAGAAGCAATAGACGGTTCCATGCTACCCCATAGCCAAGTCTTCACTAGGCTGTCAAGACGTTTCCACTCGGCATAGTCTTGGTCAGTGCTAGTGAGAGGTGCAGAATCAACAAACTTTGCTCGATCGCGCGATTCCAAGACAGTATGAACCGCATTCATCCATAGCAAAAAATTCTTCCCATTAAGCTTGATAGGAATAGGCGAGACCTCATAATAGGTCTTGTTCTCCATGATGCAGCTGGGATATGTGTGACGGGGTGATACACGTCACAAAAAAAAAAGGTTGAGTGGACGGATAGATACGCGTCCCGTGACGGAGAGATACACGTCACAACTGAAACAAGATAGAGGATGCGTTACTGACGCATCAACAGCCTTCAAGAGAGAGGTTCCTAATCACACATGAAGGAGATGTGATTAGGAAGGCACTTTGGAAGAGACGAGACCTCCGGTTTGGGCTTTAGGTGGCCATTTGATCAACCGGAGATCTTCAAACCGGAGAACAACAGCTCTACCGGTTGCTGCGGCGGCGGCTTGTGGAGAAGAAGTTGCTGCGGTGGCGCCTTGTGGAGAGAAGGTGTGGCGGCGCCCTGTGGAGAAGAAGAAGGGTAGGCGGCGCTTGGAGAAGAGGCGATGGACCGGTCGAAGTTACAGCTCTGATACCATGTTGAGAATGACGGAGGAAGAAGATGAAGAACACCGATTACATGTCGGCTGCTATGTGCAGCAAACGTGAGTAGGGTTAGAGCCTACACACTTGTATTTATACATTAGGGTAGAGTACATGAGATACAAGAAGAGAAAAACAAATAAAAATAACATTTTATAACAAAAATATGTCAGCCGCCGGTTTACTGTTCCGTCGCTGTGCCGGTGTCGATACCATCGACTTGTGTCGATGGTATCGACGGTGTATTCTCTTGCGCCTGAACCAATCTCGATACTATCGACATGTGTGTCGATAGTATCGACCAAGATGCGGCTTGCTCCATCATGAACCTGGACAGATCTCGATACCATCGACAGGATGTCGATGGTATCGACTTAGATACAGGTTGCTTCACACACACATTCCCATCACCATGTCAATGTTGCCGCCAAACCCCTGACCTACTCCTATTACACTTGTGCAGTTACACCCCTCCATAGTCATTGGATGTCGCCAACCCACCCTCCCTGCCAATCTGTCACTACCTCCCCCCCCCTCTCTCTCCCAGAAGCCATTGTCGCCTCCTCTACCACATCTTCTCCACCCACTGCAACCCCACACTTTCCTTTTTTTCCTTTACCCACCACCGCTAGCCCTATCCCACCATTTGTAAACCCTATCCCATGTTGTTGTCCCCTAACCAGCCTGCATCATCCCCTCTCATCCCCCCTCCTTACTACTACTGTCTTAAACCTTCCATTTCCTATCACCAGGAACTAATACTTCCTCACACTCAGCTTAAAACATCACCACTTCTTGGACGTAAGCAGCTTGTTTCCATTCTAACTCCCGTTATCAACAACTGAGTTCTTCTTTTTGTTGCTTGGGGGATTTGTTTTACCCACCCCATATGTCACATGTTCATATGATTTGACAACATGACGTGGTATTCCATTTTCAATGTCATGGGCCTTTGCGTGTCATGGGCCTTTGCATCTAAACCTATTGTGTGTGTGATCATTGTTCTTTGAACTAACCCTGCATAGCCTAGACAGATCTAACTATAACACATGGTCCGCACTGCTTCAATTTGACGTGTAAGTGCAAGGGAAATATTCCCATCTTGTTAATGCGGCTTAGGAGCCCCCTGTCGCTACTACTAATGCCAAAGCCAAGCAAACCTATGACCTCGAGGTCAAGGATGACTCTAGCATTATGACCTAGATGGTCCACAACGTTGAACCAAAGATCATTCGTTCATTCCTCTGCATCAAGACTGCTAAATATATGTTGGATCAGCTCTCTTATATTTATTCAACAAAATCCAAAGAAGGTCTTTGAGATTTTCAAGAGGATGGACAAGGAATTCTCTACTGAAAATTTTGTGAAAGACTACTACGACCACTGTAAAGCCCTATGGAAAGGGTTTGAGATTTATCACCCACTTGCCTCCGATATCACCGAGATACAATGTTGATGAGTGAACTTCATCTTGTTCAGTTCCTCATTGACTTATAGCAATCATTCTCAAGCTTAGTTGACCAAATTCTAGTCAGTGATCGCCTTCCATCACTTTGAGGTGTCCTCTAAACGTTCAGCACATCCCATCAGTCACTTCCTTTGCATTGCAGAATCGTGATATGTTTGTGACAATGTGCATTTTGGCACAATTATGATCTAAATATTCAGATACCCTCAATTGTCTTGATACTTTCCATGATTCCATAATCCTATGATGACCTCTAAGATGAAATTCACATTTTGAATCAAATTGATACATATATGTTCATAAAACTCTATCTTGCGTACACTCTCTAGTCACTACATTAATATCTTGATCATTCTTGCTCACATTGATTTGAAACTTTATACAATTGTTCTACTCTTTAATATAGAGCTTTGGTCCAAATTTGAAGCCAAACGGATCTTCCCACTCAAAGTTGTGGATTTCCTAAGTTTTACCCCAAAAACCCCCCTCAAGACCCCTTAAATTTCAATCTCTTACATTATTTGGAATTATGTTCTTGTTTTGGCAATGTGAAGTAAACCTTTTTAGAAAATGTAATTTTTCATGCTCGCTTACCAAAATACATATGTATGTCATTGAGTTAACCATAAGTTTATGTATTTATACATATAATTGTGAAATGAATGTATATGAAGGGAGAAAACTTTCTGAAAATCATTAGATATATGTATACCTACAGTTATTTTAGCATTTTTAAAGCCGCCTTAGAGACCTTAGTCACAACTAGTCGCGACTAGCCGCAAGACTCTCTGCCTGAACGTCATGCCACCTTGCTGCCTTGACAAGTATGATGTTTGTAAGTTGTCAGTGTTGTTGAACCTCATTGTGTCATGTTTTACATCGTGGTGTTGAGCCAACGAATCAGTGTAATTATGACAGAACCATACATATATCCATGTGACAAAATGATGTGTTTTTTTTCATTCATCAACACTACATAAGAGATTGTTAGAGGAACATGAGTGACTCAGTCGTAGGCTCGTAGCTGCTGATATTAGGAATTTCTGTTGCTTTTCAGTGAGTCATCTTTTACAGCATTGATAATTGCACATGTTTTGTTTAAGGATTCATTATGTTCACCTACTAGATAGGTACAATAGGACCCTTGATTGTGAAGACTTACTTGAGTATGAAAATCTTAATTAGACCACTTCTGTGAGAGAAAAAATGTTTAAAATTCTTAGCGGTTGGTCCTATGGTGGTTGTTAAGACAATTGAAAGGTGCTTGAGCACTGATTAAGATTGGCCACCACTACGCAGTCACCACCGACACCAGCAAAAAAAGACCTTAATCTAAGGATACTCTTATGGCAAATACTACTTGACAGCATAATAAGACTGTATCAGGTATTGTGTACAATCAATTCAGAAAAAGAGTAGAAAATCATCCTGGTCATATTAGTTCCAAAATAAAACGATATTGACATGTTACATACAAGCTATCACGATCGGATGAAGACGCAGCCCTTCCGTTATCAGCACCATCTTTGTACTTGAAAGAAACGAAGGATTTATTTTCACCATTTAACATGCTTTGCTGCTACAGAGTGCGAAAAAGTAATCAGATAAAGATATTGTCAGCTATATTTAACATATATATAAAGACACTGGCTGTGGAGGACACAGTTTATAAATGTATATAGTTCAGCAGTGCAATTGCCACAAATAATATGAGATGCTGAGCATTGCAGCAGTGTGTGTGTGTGTTTCTAGCAAAGGGTGCATAAAACCCAATCATTTCCTTTGTTAGGTTAACGAAATGTAACATCCAATCATAAGATTTTAATCTTTATCGACTGACTAAGTATCCTTAATTTTAGCTCATATTCTGTGTCGGGTTGATGAAATGTAATCTAATGATTAGATCTTAGTCTCTATAAGTGAATAATGTATCCTTTATTTAAGCTCATATGCATGCTTATAGGCTTTGCATTTAACATATAGAAAAATATATCCTAAAGACATTGACCACCAATTTACCAGATGTTGGGATGCAAGGCTACAATTGTCCAAGAGAGCTCAAATGCTTTTGTAAAATGATCCACCCAAAGAGATCGGTATTGGTCCTCTGGGTTTAAAAAAAAAAGTTTACTTGATAAAGCCAAGCAATGCAAAATCCCTGGCTAGAATTGTTTGATCCTATTTTTCCGTAGGTAGTCTGATGGAGGAATAACTCATTGTGACCAAGGAAATGAGTTATCCAATTTCGATGTCATTTCAACGACATGGAAACCAAAATTTATTGCAAATTCGACAAAACTTTTGATAAATGGAACCGTGCCCGTTTCGACGCCAAAATAAATGAATTAAGTCGTGAAATTTAACAGGCATGAGCTGTACACCTATATGCATCGTTTTATGCAATAAAACTATATATGGGGATAGGTGGGGGGTTCTTCATGTGGGAGATAAGCGAACTTTACTATTTCCTGGGAAAATTTCGGAATTTGGTAAAATATTTCGCTAATTTCAACATAGCGGTAAAGTTGCATGATTTTGTTGCAGATGCTAGCGAAATCGACATTTTTCTTAAAAATTTCGATGATTTCGTCAAAACCTCATTCCATGATTGACACCCATAAACCTCAAGAGAGGCAGGTGTGGAAAAACTCCTACCATTTAACAGTTCCCCTGCGAATGATAAACCAAGCATGTGTGTAATATGCATGTATGTACATAGCTTTCTACAAAGAGAAGAATTCTGATTATATGTATGTGACCTGATCGATAGCATGTTCAATCTTCTCCTTCCACAACTGAGCTTCTTGAATGTTAAATGCTGCCAGCTAATCATTTTTTCAAAACAGAACTGTTAGCACAGAATCACAAACCATTCCGCAAGTGAACAAAAGGAAACAAAATTAATATGGCTAGGTTTAAGTCTGCACTCCATCACTGTCTCATCGCCCTAAAATTAAGCACCATATGTTTTAAGTCAAACTTTCAGAGTTTAGTCCAAAGACCAATCAACGATACTCGATAATTGGTGCTAAACCTCAGTAAACAACATGCAATTCTGAAGCTTTTGATGCTTAAGCTAGGGTTTGAAAATCAAGACATGCATACAACCAATCATGCCAAACCAAGATACTAGAAGCTTCAAAAAAATGCTAGTCTAGACAATACAGCTTGAGTAGATTAAATTTCCTCTCTTTGGAAGTCTAGGGCCTGTTTGGTAGGGTGTAGCCGGATGACAAAGTGTGTGTTTAATGTACATTTTTACATTGCGAACTCACACAACTGCACCCTACTACACCCAACCAAACTAGCCCCTAGTGTGACAGTACTTAGGCAGGAAAGTTTTGTTCTCCTGTCACATGCATATTGTTTATCATTTCTTTTCATAGATCAGTTTTCAAAATATCTCTGATTCAAATGTATCCGACTTTTGATGAAGTTTCTTGACCACAATAACTAAAAATACCGTTGGCACTTTTATTCGAATGCTACTAAATTTGTAGCCCTTACTCTGCATGGCAAATACGTGACTCTTAAAATACACTTGGGTGAATCGTCACAATATTCATCAACTATTTGAAGAAGTCGCGATTAAAAATCATTGTCTTTCCCCAAATGCACATAACAGCTGCATTTCACACAATTTCTGAATGTTCCCCGTATTTCATATTTTTTTAGAAATTTTCACTTTCTTTATTAATTTTTTAAATTTTCCAGGATATTCCAGAATTTTTCATTTCCTTGTTCAGTAAAATAATTACAAATGCAGTTCATTCGATTTACGAGATAAATCGGAGGAACTATATCAGTAAGGTGTCATGATAGCTTGAATAGAGCATTACATTATATTACATCACAATGTTGGATGGCTAAGATCTAGGCATTACCTTAATTAATGCATCGTCTGTGTGGGTAGGTAGGTAGGTATATTGTGAGTGTATATGTGTGTGTATACATATATGAGATTAAGAGAGAAAGATTCCCCCCCCCCCACTCTCCCACAACCTATATCGGAGGTCGGACACCCGGGAGCATAAAATCAATTAATGTTTGTCCGGTGGTTCGAACCCAGGTCCCTTCATTGGGGAACACCTGAATTCGCCAAGGCGCTATCCCTTGCCGACGTGTGTGTATACATATATAAGTGTATATATGTATGTATGGGATAAAGAGAGGCATTCACTCCCCCTCTCCTACGCCCGTGGCAGAGGCCAAACACCCAGGAGGGTGATAAATCAAGGCGGCAACTGGGTTTCGAACTCGGGTCCCTTTGTTAGGAGACGTCGTGCTTGACCACTTGAGCCACTCCTTGTTGACCGCAATAAGTACACTTTAATTATGTCCCTCTTCCATAACATGTGCCACGTCCACCTCCTCGAGTCGCAGCAACAGTGAAGCATGAGCTTCAGAAGTAAATGATGATCTTATAGCAGAGAAAATAGGTTAAAATTGAGGCATGTTGTATCAATAAATAGGCCTTATCCAGACTGGGAAGCTTGTTCCGGCAAGGATCCGCACTCGTTGCATTGCATTGAACATAGGATAGGATCAAGACCAAACAGAAAATGTGTTGTCACCAGATCATCCCGCTCATATGTCTTCAAGGAAAACTCAACTCATGTGATATACACTGGATGGAGCCAAAATCGTCATTCAGAGATTTCTACTTTTCTACAAACAGCCTATCATGACTTTATAGAGACGAAGGGCATTCTTCTCATGTGAAAGGTGCCTCTTTGCAGTGTCACTCACTTATCAAGCTGTAGAATAGAGCATGAACTTTGTAGCAATAGACGCATCCATATTGTTCCAGCACCAGGACTTTACAAGTCCATTCTTCTTCCTCCATTCAGCATAGGAAGGATCAGTCTGAGCACAGGGGTCTTCTTCAAAGTACTTCACCTTGCTCCATGACTACAGAACAGTATAAATTGCATTCATCTACAACAAATAATTATATGTATTTAGCTTGACAGTGATGATATGAGACTGATCATTGTAGTCGACTATTGTGGGAACTACATTACTTGATTCACTCTTCTTCTCCGTAGTGTGGGAGGCTGAATATATAGGATCAATAAATAAGGAGGACGGGTAAAAGCACCTCACAGAGAAACAAGGACGGGAACAAGCACTATCACAACGAAACCAGGACAGGGAATAAGCATCATCACAGGGAGAATTCAATGATGCAAAACTAATGCATCAGCAGTCCCCTAATGACAAAAGCACTTAACCACACATAGGGGAACTGTGTAGTGAGGAAGATAGGAGAGAAGAGCATGTTCCTAAGACGGAGGTCGTAGGTGAGCGGGTCCCTTAGATGTTTTGTTGCTTCACAGCTTCTGCAGCAACAGGGGACTGTCAACACTGCAAGGCCTAGCTAATTGTGCGCCTGCGTCTAGTCGTCATTGGGCCTGGCCGCAGTGATCGTCCGCCGCTGGACTTGTCCATTGGTGATCCAAAGTTGTCCGCTTTGCAAGAGGAAAGTGATGCAGGCCCTGGGGGTGAAGCCGCAATCGTCGATCCCTCATGGGATTTCTTATGGGTGAAGCCTCAGCCGCTCTTATACCATCTTGCGTAGGAAAATAGGAGCGCAAGATCCAATGTAGATTTGCTCCTTTGTTTATATTAAGAGAAAACATAAGGAGTCCAAATATTGACGTAGTAGAAAACAAAACATAACTAAAGAAATATCACGAATTCTTTATTATAACACTTGTTATGGATGAGTTGACCATGTTTAGGATGACAATCCTTGGTGTGCGCTACTTGTTGATGAAATTGTGTTAATAATTGAAACTATAAAGATTGGATAGAAAAGTTGTATTTTGGAGAAATTCAATTAAATCTAATGTCAGAAAAATGGAGTATATGTATTGCAATTTCCAACCTACTATATTGAGTGTTACTGTCAAGTTAGATGGAGTGGATGTACCAAAATATGATAAGTTTAGTTATTGGGTTTCTGTAATGCATATAATTGGAACGTTTAAGATGATGTAAGTGACAGGATTATAGCATGATGGATGAAATTGAGTGAAACTACAATAGTTTGCAACCAAAAGATCCCTCTTACATTGAAAATTATGTTTTATAGAACAGCTATACAGCCAGCCATGTTGTACATGAGTGAATGTTGGGTGCTGAAGATATAAGGTGTCAACAAGATGAATATCACAAAAATGTGTATGTTAAGGTGGATATGTAGGGAAGACAAGGAAATATTGCTTGGGATATAACTAGATAAGGAATAAACATGGGGTGTCAAGTATTGAGATCAAAACTATGTGAAGGTCACATCAGTGATATGGACATGTGCACACAGACCGAAGAATCAGCCAATTCAAGTAATGTGGTTGAGTTGGGCATATTAAAAGGGGAAGAAACATGCCAAAATGGCTTGGGAGAGATTATAAGGAGAGATTTAAATTCTTTACATCTTATGAAATATAACACATGAAGTTATTACATGGAAAAGAAGAATATGTCTATCTATATCTATATATGCATGATACATTATAATTTGATTTCTTCAGGATTTTCTTCCTTAAAGTTGATCAAATCGTTACTATATCTATCAAGTTTAATTCAGTTTCCTGCATGGTTCCAAAATGTCATAATATTTGGCCTCATGGGATGGATCTTGAATGTGTGACTGTGCCTATATGTGTAATTAGGTATGCATTTTCAGTCTCAGAGCCATCTTCTCATATAATTTATGGTTATTTAACAAAAGGATAGATGTTAAAAACTAATCTATCTATTTATGTTGATCCTCAGTTTTCCTTCTATATTAACTAAGAATTGATTATGTACTCAAACATGAAACAAGAGTTAATATCCCAACCAGATTCTAAATTGGACCAAGATATAAACATATGAGCTTAGATCACAAGGTGAAGTTGATAGAGAAACAATAAGATTTTCTTTGCACATGTTGAAGCCAATAATTGCATTCGAGAAACAGTAGTTCACTTATTGTCATAGAAGAGTTAATCAATAATAAATTTTGATGAATATGATGTAATTTTGGCATACCGTTAGCCTTTGATACTTCTCTTTCTTGTTGTAAACACATATAACATACACCATCTGTGAGGCAACATGGTTAGTTAACATGTTAGAAGTAAAGAACAACAAAATACAAAGATAAACATTTCGTGAAAAATCAATCCATTAGACTTTGAATCAACTATACTTTCGCAAAATAACACATATATATGCATATTACCATACATACTAATAAAGATTTAACAGCATTTTTAATAAAGGATAAGAATGTCGCATTACCTTAATGTTTGGCATCCTTTTCTATATTGAAACAAGTTTGTTGTGTGGAACACCAATGCTTTTACAACTTACATTAGATAGCATAGAAGACTCACTCATAGACACTAAAATCTCTTTGTATATATTCATGAACTCCCAAATTTTGAGCATAGTGGATTGTTGATGTAATTAAGTGACAATGGGCTTGGTAAAATAGCATTAGTCCTGGATTATGTAATCAGGGAGTGATGACTAGATGTACTCCTATATATCCTTGTATTCTATGAACGTTTTCTATCATCGAGCAATACGGTTCGCAACATGATATCTGTAGAGTTTAGGGTTAATCAAGACTTGGGCTCAACTGGTCTCTTTCCCTCACTTTAAGACGAACCACCTTTGTGTGTGTTGCCCTCTCCTTTCGTGCCTATGGCCTCCTCCGTGGCCACTACGCCCTAGGATGTTTTTCAAACTTTAAAGGATCTAGAGGGCCTTAACTGTGTACTTCTAGGGTCACAGTACAAGACATTTTTGGTGGCGAACCATATTGGCATTCAACTACATAGCAAACATATCTGCCACCTCTCTACTCTCTTCTACTCGAACCGCTCTTCTAACGTTGTCCTTTTGCTACCTTTGAAGGTGGAGAATGGATTGGTTAGTCCCAGTTTTGATGGGAGTACACTACACCTGGTTTCAACACTCCACATGTATCATTGGATATCCAATGGATGGGTCAGAATTAAATTCACTGAACATGTGGCATTATATGTGTAGAGAAACACAATTAGGAGAATACCCGACTTAAGTTTTACTGATGACAGTGGACGCCTATTTATAGGTGTTTGGGTGGCATCCAATATCCGACTACACAAGGTGGGTCTAATCCCAAACAATTTACAAACTTGACCATGTATTACACATATTTACAACTCTTCACACTCTTCCTCAAGCTGGTGCAAATATATCATAAGCATCTAGCTTGTTACACAAAAACTGAATCCGACACCCATTCACTGACTTGGTAAAAAAATCAGCTAGTTGATCTTCTGACTTGACCTGTAGGAGTTGAATCATCTGATTATGGACCTTCTCTAATAAAAAGACAATCAATTTCAATGTGTTTGGTCTTTTTGTGAAACATAAGATTGGATGCAATATGAACAACAGCTTGTAAACCAAGCTCACCAAGGAAGTTAGTGACCTATAAGAGCTCACATCTAGCCTGCCCATAGCTCTAGACTCAGATTCGGCACTTGACCTGGCAACCACTGACTACTTCTTACTTCTCCATGACACAATATAACCACCAACAAATACACAGTAACAAGTGATGGACCTCCTATCAAAACTAGAACCTGCCCAATCAGCAATTGAATAGGCTTGAACCTTCAAGTGACCACTCTTATCATATAGAATACCTTTGCCAGGAATCCTCTTCAAATATCTCAATATACAGGTAGCCGCCTGCATATGACCTGAACACGGCTGCTCCATAAACTGACTAACCACACTAGTAGCAAAGGAGATATTCGGCCCGTTTAGTGTCAGATAATTAAGCTTACCCACTAGAAGCTGCTAGCTCCATGGGTCGTCAAGAACATCTCCTCACAAGTAGAGTTTAGGATCCATAGAGCATCAAGAGGTTTGGACCCTAGCATACCAGTCTCTTCAAGAAGATCTGGGACATACTTCCTTTTAGAGATAACAATACCCTCTTTGGATCTTAGCAACTTCAATGGCCAAGAAATCTTCAAGTTTCCTAGATCCTTAGTTAGGAACTAACCATTCAGAATACTTATTAGCTGAGAAATACCATGTTCATCATCACCGATTCACCGTTAATGACAAGATCACCTCACCAGAAACAAGAAACCAGTTGCATTGCGCCTGTAGAAAACAGAATGATCCACATTGCACCTATGTAAACTGAAGTTCAGCAAAGCACTGTTGAACTTACCAAATCAGGCTCTAGGTGACTGCCTAAGACCATAGAGTGACTTGTGCAAACGGCACCCAGTGTAGACTCCCCATGAGCAACAAAACCACAAGGTTGCTCCATAAAAATTTCCTCAGTGAAATCACCATTAAAGAAAGCATTATTGATATCCAACTGACTAAGTGGCCAAGCAAAATTAGCAGCAAGAAACATAAATATCCTCACAGAAGACATCTTGGCAACAAGCAAAAAGGTTTCAAGATAGTCTTCACCATAGACCTGTGTGTACCCTTCAGCAACCAAGTGTGTCTTCAACCTATCAACCAAACCATCTAATCCCACATTGATAATGAACACCCATCTATAACCAATCTCAGACTTCCCTTCATGAGAGGATACTGTAATAATGCAGGCATCTTTCAATCCATAGCAGTCTTCCATCTGCATTAGACTGATTTTTCCGACATGTATACACATGAACAATAGGAGGAGGACTAGGCTCTCCCTAACTAGGGACAGGTGGAGTCAACACCGACTCAGGTTGTGGTTGGTCATGGTGAATCATGGAGAGGGGAATGATGGGGAAATAAAAATATTGTTTGGTTAGCATGGTAATGGGAAATTTTCAATGGGGAATCCATGGGGAAATTTGGTAAAATTTTGTCCGCATACTATAGCATGGTGAATCTTGGGGGGAAATTTTCTTTCAAAACCACTAATTATTTAGACACATGCAAACAAACTTTTCCCAATATTTCTTTCACTAAGCAAATATGTTTCCCTCCAAGATTCTCCAGGCAATAAATTTACTTTTCCACCAGGAAATTCTTTCTTTTTAAATATTATTTCTCTATCTTACTTCCCTCCCAAGTAAACTTCTTTCCTGCTAACATTTTATGAATTTGTTAAGCTAACATTTTTCAACTGAAAAATATTTCCTCTTCAATAAAAAGCTTCCCTCAGAAAATATATTTCATTTCAATTATTGTTTTTGTCAAGAATTTGTTTCCCTTGATGGATGTCGTTCTCTTCAAATAAAGAACTTCCCTCCAAATAAATTTTAAGATGTAATTGTATTTCTTTCTGACTAAAATGTCCTGCTAAAATTAATTTCTACCTAAACTTTTGTTTCCAACCAAAATTGCTTCCTCCCAAGTGAATACCCAGAAAAACTTTTTTCCTCCAAGAAAAAGTTTTTGGTTAAATAAATTTGTATCCAAGTAAACGTTTACAATGAACTGAATATATACCATTATCTTTTCGCAGTTGTGGTTTCTTCCAGGTCAATACCTAATCACCTATTAGACATTTTATCCCTTCAAGAAAAGTTTCCCACTAAATTAGTTTCTTTTTAAGTAGTGACATGTTTATATAGATGTTTACAATGAACCAAATCTATATCATTTCTTTTCCTCTATGAAGAATATTGTGGAGATACCAAAGGTTTGGTTTCTCCCAGGTCTATACCCACAAATTATTTTTCTTCTCCAAGAAAAAGTTTTTGTTATTTATGTCAAAAAGAATCTACTTTGAGGTTTTCTACCATTTAAATAAATAGAATTTGTAATCATTTTATTGAAAAACATTTTCAGCGGTCGCTTAAGCGGCCAGGCTCTCCATCATTTAAATTTGCATCTAAAAAAAAAATGCCGCTTTTGCCTGCTTCACCCGCTTGTTGCCTCCTTTTTTTCTAAATATTGTTGTAAACCTATAACATTAAGTAAATTATGGTCCAAGTATTATTGAATATAATATGTTAAACTTATATACATTACATGTTCTTGATAAGCCGTAGTTCTAATTTAGAATGCATACTTTGCATGTAAGTCGTAATAATGGGGTATTGTTGTGATGTATAAAAGTAAATTATATGTAAATATTATCTAATTTAGAATGCATACTTTGACTAAATGTATTGTTATAATGTATGACTAATTGATGATATGCAAATATAAGTATATAACAATAAGTTAGTAAGATACCCATCATAAATCTATTGTTTACTATTTAACTATGTAAATATGTGATGCAAAATTATGTCTTGGATAGTTTATAGCACCGAGCCACAGATCAGTCAGTCCGTACTCTGCCTTCATGATGCCAAGGTTGTGGGATCAACTATCTCATGTCTACTCCCGTCAGCAAAATCCCAAGAAAGTCTTCGAGATTTTCAAGAACCTGGCCAAGAAGAAATTTTCTTCAACACCTCTGTGGAAGATTACTATAACCATTGCTTTGCCCTCTGGAACAAATACGAAGTCTATCACCCGTTATATGCTGACATCAAGGAAACCCAGAGACAGCAATGAACTACAACTTGTCCAGTTTCTTGTTGGTCTCCGTCCTCGTTTTCTAGAGTTGTAGACCAGATTTTGTCCAGTGATCCCCTATCTACTCTTCGGGATGTACTTAAACGTGTTAAACGTTTACCATCCGTGACTTCTGCCCCTGTTGTTGAGCACCCTGCCCTCGATGTATGCACTACTGATTATAGCCATGGCCATGGCCGTGGTCGTGGACGTGGTGATCGCCCTCCTACTATAGCGGGCCGCACCTCTTCTACTGCACTAGGTCGGGGCCAGCCTATTGGCCCCCGTTTCTACAATTTCTGTGGACGACACAATCATATTGAAGACCGTTGTTGGATCAAACATGGCAAGCCCGCCTGGGCTGACCAGGTCACTACAGACGCCGCTGATGATTCTTCTTCTTTTGATCAACCCCCAGCTACACCCTCAACTGCTTGGCTGTGATCCGAGGTTGAGAAACTCTTCCAAGAACGCATGTCTCAGATTCCATTTACCTCAGAGGCCAGCTCATCTACCTTGCTCGTTACTCCATCTTGCAGGTAAAAATAAATGGTGTATTGACTCTGGTGCTTTAGTCCATATGGCCGGTAATATTAAGTTGTTTTTTGCTCTTGCTAAATCCACTCAGCTTCCTTCAGTTACAGTAGTTGGTGACTCACTAACAGTTGTTCATGGCATTGGGACAGTTTCATTATCTCGCAATATGCATCTGAAATTTGTCTTATATATTCCGAGATTTCTTGTTAATCTACTTTTTGTTAGTAAAACTGTGAAGAGCCTTCAGTGCTCAATTAAATTTGATCCTTCTAGTTGTGTTTTGAAGAATCTCTGCAGGAAGACAAGGATTGGTTTAGGCCATGAGGGACCTGATGGGCTCTACTACTTGGATGGACCGACATCAGTGACTACTCTGTGTTACAATATATTCCTGTTTTATATATTCTGTTAATTGTTTTGTTATTTCCATATTATATGTGGACCTCTCTGTAATTGTTTCAATGTTATATATATGAGGGTGCACACATTGTGCAACCCTACGCTTCCCAAACTTGCTTTGTCTTTCACGTGGTATCAGAGCAGTAGATCCAGTCGGCCGTCACCCTCCCTTCCCTTCCCTCTCTCTCTTTCTCCCCGCCCCCGCCCCCCCCTACCCCCCCCCCCCGCCGCGCCGCCGGCCAGCAGCAGCAGGGCCGCCGGCCAACAGCACAGCAGCCGCCGGCCCAGCAGCAGCCGCCGCCGGCCGGGCGCCGCAGCCGCCGCCGGCCGGGCAGCAGCCGCAGCCGGGCGGGCAGCCGGCAGGCCTCCAGCCGCCGGGCTAGCCGCTGGGGCCGGGCGCCCCCTCCGCCGCCGGGGCCGGTGCGCCTCCGCGGTTCTAGCCGCCGGTACGTTGGCTCTGTGAAGTCCTCCAGCGCTCCGGTGGCTTGAAGACGTAGACCGTTTGTTTCGGTCTCTTGCCTGCCTGCCCGTGTAGGCCGTTGTGCCACCGGGTTCTGTTCTGCGCTTCGACGTAGACCGTATATGAGAGGTCTTCTCCGTGTTCTTTGTGCCTGCTGTGCCTGTCTGACGGCGTAGACCGTCTCCTGCCTGATCGTGCCTGTTCTTGCTGTGCCTACTGCTACCATGGCGTCTTCGCATGATGACTTCCGCCGTCAGGTTACTACTGTGAAGCTTGATGGGCGCAACTATCCACACTGGGTCTGCTCCATGACGATCTATGCCAGATCCCAGGGCAAGTACTCACATCTTACCCGTGCGGGTCCGGCCGCACCCGCCGAGGACGCTGATGCTAAAGATGTGAAGGCGTATGACGACTGGGTTCGTGATGACTCCACCGTGATAACCTGGATTCTCAACAGCAGTATTGAGAAGATCAGTGTCACACTTCTTCACCTGCCTACGGCGAAGCAGATGTGGGATCAGCTCGCCGGTTCTTACTCGCATAGTCAGAACCCCAAGAAGGTGTTTGACATCACCAAGCAGCTGGGACGTCTACAGTTCACGGGGACAGATATTGCGGATTACTTCTCTGACTTCACTGGATTATGGGGTGAGCTGGAATCCTATCACCCTCTCTCCACGGACCTGGCTACGATGCAGCGTCAGCGCCAGGAGCTTCAGTTGGTTCAGTTTCTCTGTGGATTGCCCGAGTCATATGCTGGAGTTGTGGACCAGATCCTAGCTAGTGACCCTCTGCCGTCACTACAGAGTGCCTACAAACGCCTTCAGCGTTTGCCTTCGTCTTCTTCTTTGACTACTGATGTTGGAGACTCTTCGGCCCTTGCCGCAGCATCTGGTCGTGGTCGCGGTCGTGGCCGTGGTCGTTTTACTGAGAGCCGTCCTCCCCTGGGTGGAGGACGAGGACGGGCTGCTCCTGGTCGTGGAGCCTCTTCTACTGCCCCTACTGCTGGTGCGCGTCCTCAGTCAGGACAGCGCCTTTGTACCTTTTGTGGCCGGTCCAACCATATTGAAGAAAAATGCTGGGAGAAATATGGTAAGCCGACGTGGGCCAATGCAGCTGCGGACTCCACTCCTACTGCTTCAGAGGGAACGACTCAGTCCACTGACTCTGCCTCCTCGGGTGCGACTGCTGACTACATCCGTGCTGAGGTGGAGCGTCTTCTTCTTGAGCACGCTGGTGCATCGTCTCAAGCTTCGACTAGTGGAGCTCATGCCGCCACTTATTCTGGTTATGATACTGCCTTCCTGAGCTCTTCCTCTACGCCTGGTAATACTAAGTGGGTCATAGACTCCGGTGCCTCTTCGCATATTTCTGGAAATAGATCACTGTTTCAAAAATTATTTAAACCTGCTAGACCCTCTTCTGTCATGTTGGCTGATGGTTCCAAGTCTGCAGTGGTTGGAGTAGGGGATATTCCTTCTGACTTTCTGCTGAAATCTGCCTTATATGTGCCGCGATTTCCTTTGAATCTGTTGTCTGTTAGCAAGATATTGCGGAGCTTACAGTGTAGTCTGACTTTTATTCCTGGTTCTTGTGTTTTTCAGGACCTTCGCACGAGGATGAAGATTGGTGGGGGGTATGAAGGTGCTGATGGACTCTTCTATTTGGATCATTTGCCTAAAGCTGCTAAAGTATCTGTGACTTCTGCATTATCTACCTCAGTTTCTGCATTACAGTGGCACTACCGGCTGGGCCATCCCTCATCTGAGAAGCTTCGATATTTAGTGTCTGATCTTGGTGTTTGTCGTTTTCAGTGCGAGTCATGTCAACTTGGAAAACAAACTCGTGCTGTTTATCCTAGACGCAGTCAAATTAGCAGTAAAAATATATTTGATATAGTGCATTCTGATGTATGGGGACCTTGTCATGTGCCTAGTTTATCTGGTCATAAGTATTTTATTCTGTTTATTGATGACTTTTCACGGACTACTTGGTTATTTATGATGAAAAGTAGGTCTGAAGTCTTGTCTGTTATCAAGTTCTTCTTTGCTGAAATAAAAACTCAATATGGTATGCCTGTCAAAATTTTTCGTACTGATAATGCACTGGAATTTGTTAAAAAAGATGTGGATGTTTTTTGTAAATATGTGGGTACAATACATTAGACCTCCTGTGCTTATACACCCCAGCAAAATGGTGTGGCTGAGCGTAAAAATAGACATGTGTTAGAGGTTGCTAGAACTATTATGATGCATGCACATGTTCCTCGCTCGTTTTGGCCTGAGGCTATATTGACTGCTTGTTTTCTGATAAATCGAATGCCATCATCTGTGATTGGAAACAAAATACCTATTCAGGTGCTTCAACCCGATATTCAGCTATTTACTGTGCCTCCTAGGATTTTTGGATGTACCTGTTTTGTACGGTTAGTTGGACCTACTTCTGATAAATTGTCTCCTCGTGCTGAGAAGCGCATGTTTTTGGGATATTCCCGTACCCAGAAGGGATATCGGTGCTACAGTCCTACTACAAGAAAATGGTTTACTAGCAGTGATGTGGTTTTCTTTGAAGATACTCCTTACTATTCGGCTCGTGGTGACAGTTTACAGTCTGATCTTATTGCTTCACCTCTACCTGTTATTTCTGAATGTGTGCCTGACACTACTGACAAAGTCACTACTGAGGCTGATAAGCCTCCTCTTATAGTTTATCAACGCAGGAACAGAGTGCCTTCTACTCAAGAAACCCCCCATGAAAACCAATCTTCACCTCTAGAAGGTTCTGCTACACCTGAGGTACCTTCTGATCTTCATTTACCCATTGCTCTTAGAAAGGGTACTCGTTCCTGCACATCACACAGTATTGCTCAGTTTGTTTCTACTGACCATCTGAATGTTCATTCTAGCAATTTTGTATATGCCTTATCTGCTGTTGCTGTTCCAAAGAATATCCAGGATGCTCTACAGAGTACTGGTTGGTTGTCTGCTATGCAGGAGGAGATGTTAGCTCTTGCTGAACGAGACACTTGGGAGTTGGTGGATCCTCCTCCTCAGTGCAAACCTGTTGGTTGCAGATGGGTGTATGCTGTGAAATATCAACCTGATGGCACTGTTGAAAGGCTCAAGGCACGCTTAGTTGCTAAAGGCTACACCCAGACGTATGGTATTGACTATTTTGAGACATTCTCTCCTGTTGCTCGCCTTAATTCTGTTAGAATTCTTCTATCTGTTGCTGTTAATCTTGACTGGCCCTTGTTGCAACTTGATGTCAAAAATGCATTCTTGTATGGTGATTTACAAGAAGAGGTCTATATGGAGCAACCTCCTGGGTTTGTTGCTCAGGGGGAGTCTCACAAAGTTTGCAGATTAAAGAAGTCTATTTATGGGCTTAAGCAGAGTCCCCGGGCTTGGTTTGATAAATTGAGCAAAATTATGATTGATTTTGGGTTTCTGCGATCTCCGGTGGATCATTCTGTTTTTACCAAGAAGACTTCAGCTGGTATTATTATTCTGATTGTCTATGTTGATGATATTATCATATCTGGCAGTGATTCTCTTAGTATTCAGGCTACTAAATCTCATCTGGGCAAACATTTTGCTACTAAAGATTTGGGCAAACTTAGATATTTTCTGGGCATAGAAGTTTCTAGAAATTCTAATGCTCTTGTGTTGTCTCAGAGAAAATATGTCCTAGACATACTGCAGGAGACTGGTATGCTGGGGGCGAGACCTGCTGATATTCCTCTAGATCCTAATGTAAATTGGGATGATGATTCTTCTCCTCTGTTTGCTGATCATAAAAAGTACAGGAGGCTGATTGGTAAACTCATTTATTTGAGTGTCACCAGAGATGACATTTCTACTGCAGTGGGTCTTCTTAGCAGATACCTTGATAAACCCAGACAGTGTCACTGGGATGCTCTTTGTCAGATTCTACGATATTTGAAGAAATCTCCTGGCAAGGGACTTCACTACAGGAAGCATGGACACTGTTCTCTTACGGGGTACTCTGATTCTGATTATGCAGGTAGCAGAGTTGACAGAAAATCTACTTCTGGGTATTGTACATATGTTGGTGGAAATCTTGTTACCTGGCGGAGTAAAAAACAAAATGTTGTGGCCAGGTCCAGTGCTGAAGCTGAATATAGGGCCATGGCCCATACTGCCTGTGAATTGTTGTGGGTGCGCTCTCTGTTAAAAGAGTTCGGGGTTGACTCTTCTTCTGCTATACCTATGCACTGTGATAATAAAGCTGCTATCTTCATTGCGAATAATCCAGTTTATCATGAGCGCACTAAACATATTGAAGTAGATTGTCATTTTATTCGGGAATCTATTCTGACTGGCAAGATCTGCACTCCCTTCACTCGTTCTGAAGACCAAGTTGCTGACATCTTCACCAAGCTGCTGGCGAAGAAGCAATTCTGCATTCTGATGGACAAGTTGGGCATGATTGATATCTATGCTCCAACTTGAGGGGGAGTGTTACAATATATTCCTGTTTTATATATTCTGTTAATTGTTTTGTTATTTCCATATTATATGTGGACCTCTCTGTAATTGTTTCAATGTTATATATATGAGGGTGCACACATTGTGCAACCCTACGCTTCCCAAACTTGCTTTGTCTTTCACACTCTGCTTTCGACATCCATGACTGGGATTCAGTGGCATTACCGGTTGGGCCACCCATCTGCTTCGAAGTTGAAACATTTATTTCCTACTTTAGCTTATAAGACTCTTTCTTGTGAATCTTGCCAATTTGGCAAACAGACCCGATCTGTGTTTCCTGCTAAGAAAGATATTGCCTATAAATGCATTTTTGATATGGTTCATGCGGATATATGGGGCCCGTGTTTTGTTACTAGTCATTCTGGAATTAAATATTTTATGACTTTGATCGACGACTATTCTCGCACTACGTGGTTATTTTTATTGAAAGATCGCAGCACTATTTTGAACACCATCACCACCTTTTTTTCTGAAATTCAAACTCAATTCAGCAAACTCATTAAAGTTTTTTGCACCGATAATGCTCTTGCGTTCATGCAAAAATCTGTCACCTATTTTTGCTCATCCCGTGGGACGCTCCATCAAACTTCTTGCCCCTATACTCCACAACAAAATGGGGTTGCAGAACGTAAAAATTGTCATCTTTTAGAGGTTGCTCGCACTATTCTCCTTCATTATCATGTTCCTCAGTGTTTATGGCTTGAGGCAATTTCTACGGCTTGTTATCTTATCAATTGCATGCCATCCTCTGTTTTACAAAATCACATTCCATATAACATCCTTTTTCCTAATGCGCAACTCTTTTCTGTCCCGCCTCGCATCTTTGGGTGCACTTGCTTTGTCAAAAAACCTACGCCCAGGGATGACAAAACTTGACCCTCACTCCACCAAATGTATTTTTTTAGGTTATTCCAGAACCCAGAAAGGGTATCACTGTTATGATCCCATTATGCGACAATGGTATGTGAGTGCAGATGTAATATTCTTTGAACATCTGCCTTTCTACTCTGATAAAGGGGCTTCCTTATCTAGTGACATTTTGGCACCAACTCTGTTACCTGACATTGTGGATATTGATCCCCCTTCAGAGCTGACACCTGAAGAACGATCGTTGCAAGTCTACAAAAGAAGAATCAAGTCAACTATCCCCTCCATGGCCCCGCAACAACCAATTCATCCTTCAGCGGATGATCACAACACAGCTCATGTACATTCTGACTTACACGTACCTATTAGTCTTCGGAAAGGTGTCCGCTCTTGTACTAAACATCCAATTAGTCATTTCTCTTCATCGTCTAATCTGGGTGCCAATTTTGCGGAGTTCACTGCTGCTATCTCTGTTGTGACCATTCCGGAAAATGCTA
This sequence comes from Alisma plantago-aquatica, assembly GCA_963693085.1. Classification (NCBI taxonomy): domain Eukaryota; kingdom Viridiplantae; phylum Streptophyta; class Magnoliopsida; order Alismatales; family Alismataceae; genus Alisma; species Alisma plantago-aquatica. The sequence continues at coordinate 514,560,399 of OY856410.1, read as the reverse complement.
AAGAAGCACTTCTAATTCCTGCATGGCGACAAGCAATGGAAGCTGAAATGCAGGCACTCTCTGATCGCAAAACTTGGGATCTTGTTGATCGCCCTTCTATCTGTCCTACGGTTGGTTGCCGCTGGATCTTTACTTTCAATATCAACCCGGTGGCACTATTGAACGATTGAAAGCACGCTTGGTAGCAAAAGGATACCCAAACTTACGACGTTGACTATTTTGAGACCTTCTCCCCAATCGCGAGGCTCAACTCTGTTTGTGTTCTCATTTCTGCTGTTGTAAACAAAGATTGGCCGCTATTTCAGCTAGATGTCAAGAACGCTTTTTTTATGGAGACTTGTAGGAAGAAGTTTACATGGAGCAACCACATGACTTTGTTGCTCAGGGGGGAGTAATCCTCGTAGGTTTGCAAGTTGAGGAAAGCAATCTATGGCCTCAAACAAAGCCCTAGCACCTGGTTTGACAAGTTGAGTCAGATTCTTATAAAAATTGGCTTTCTTTGTTCTCATTCAGATCATTCTGTATTTATTAGGAAAATTGCAGCTGGTCTAGTCATTGTTATTGTCTATGTTGATGACATTATACTATCTGGCAGTGACACCTTGAGCATTCATGCTACTAAAGCATATCTAGAGCAGCACTCTATCACCAAGGATGTTGGCAAACTGAGATATTTTTTGGGTATTGAACTATCCAGATCATCTGCAGAATTATGTCTCTCTCAACGAAAATGTGTTTTGGATCTCTTGCAGGAAACATGTATGCTTGGCTCCAAGCCAGCCAGCACTCCGCTAGACCCTAACACTAACTGGGATGATGAATCTTCCTCATCTTATGATGATCACCACCAATTCAGACGATTGGTTGGTAAGCTCATTTATCTTACTGTCACGAGAGTTGATCCGACTGTTGTTGTAGGGTTTGTAAGCAGATACTTAAATAAACCTAGACAATGTCATTGGGACATTGTCTGTCACATTCTGAGATATCTCAAAAGCTCTCCTGGAAATGGTCTATTATACAAGAAATATGGCCATTGCAGTCTGTCTCGTTTCTTTGATTCTGATTATGCAGGGAGTAGATGTGATCGGAAATCTACATTCGGATATTGCACCTTTGTTGGTGGCAACCTAGTTACATGGCGTAGAAAAAAGTAAACCGTGGTAGCTAGGTTAAGTGCAGAGGCAGAATATCGAGCCATGGCTCACACTGCATGTGAAATTCTGTAGGTGCAAAGTCTTCTCAAAGAATTTGATATATCTAATTCTAATCCGCTTCTGATGTTTTGAGAGCTTAGGGTTGCACAATGTGTGCACCCTTCTATTTATAGAAAAGTAACAATTACAGAAAGGTCCAGATATAATGGAAAATAACATAACATAAATAAAGCAACACATATATTAACACTCCCCCTCAAGTTGGAGCATAGATGTCAATCATGCCCAACTTGTCCATCAAAGCGCTGAAATGCTTCTTAGGCAGCAGTTTGGTGAAGATATCAGCAACCTGGTCTTCAGATCGAGTAAAAGGTGTGCAGATCTTTGCCAGTAAGAATAGATTCCTGAATAAAATGACAGTCGACCTCGATATGCTTGGTGCGCTCATGATAGACAAGATTGTTGGCAATAAAGATAGCAGCTTTATTATCGCAGTGCATGGGTATAGCAAAAGAAGACTCAACACCGAAGTCTTTAAAATGAGAGCGTACCCAAAGCAGCTCACAAGCAGTATGGGCCATAGCCCTATATTCAGCTTCAGCACTAGATCTGGCAACCACATTTTCTTTCTTGGATCTCCATGTGACTAGATTGCCTCCAACATAGGTACAATAGCCAGAAGTGGATTTCCTGTCAATCCGACTCCCTGCAGAATCAGAATCAGAATACCCTTCTAGAAAGCAGTGCCCATTTTTCCTGTAATGAAGTCCCTTGCCATGAGACTTTTTTAGATATCGCAGAATATGACATAGTGCATCCCAGTGGCACTGTCTAGGTTTATCTAGGTACTTGCTAAGAAGTCCCACAAAAGTAGATATGTCAGCTCTAGTCACAGTTAAGTATATCATTTTACCAATCAATCTCCTGTACTTTTTATTATCAGCAAAAGATGGAGACGAATCATCATCCCAATTGACATTGGGATCTAGAGGAGTGTCAGCAGTTCTAGCTCCAAGCATACCAGTTTCCTGTAAAAGATCTAGAACATATTTCCTCTGAGACAACACTAGTGCATTAGAGGTTTTGGATACCTCTATGCCCAAAAAATACCACAGTTTACCCAAGTCTTTAGTAGCAAAGTGCTTGTAGAGATGGGCTTTAGTATCCTGAATAGCAATAGAGTCACTGCCAGAAAGAACAATATCATCTACATAGACAATAAGAATTACAATGCCAGTAGAGGTCTTCTTAGTAAAAACAGAATGATCCACTTGAGATCTCAGAAAACCAAAAGCAATCAGAATTTTGCTTAATTTATCGAACCAGGCACGAGGGTTCTGTTTGAGCCCATAAATAGATTTCTTCAACCTGCAGACTTTGTGTGACTCCCCCTGAGCAACAAATCCAGGGGGTTGCTCCATATACACTTCTTCTTGCAGATCACCATACAGGAAAGCATTCTTAACATCTAATTGCAGCAGAGGCCAGTCCAGATTAATAGCAACAGAAAGAAGAATTCTGACTGAATTAAGGCGGGCAATGGGAGAAAAAGTTTCAAAGTAATCAATACCATAAGTCTGTGTATACCCTTTTGCAACCAAGCGTGCCTTCAGCCGTTCTATAGTACCATCAGGTTGATATTTAACAGCATATACCCATCTGCAACCTACAGGCTTACATTGAGGTGGATCCACCAACTCCCAAGTTTGTCTGTCAGTAAGAGCACGCATCTCTTCTTGCATAGCAGAAGTCCAAGTTGTACTTTGCAAGGCATCATGAGTATTTTTCGGAATAGTGACAGCAGATAAAGCAGAGACAAAATTGCTAGCATGAATACTCAGATGTGCAGTAGATACATGGTTAGCAATGTTATGAAAAGTGCAGGAACGAGTTCCCTTTCTAAGAGCAATAGGTATATCCAGGTCAAAAATTACCTCAGGTGTGGCAGGACCTTCTTGAGGAGGAGATTGGTGTTGAGTGGGGGGTACTTGTTCAGGTGGAGGCTTGTTCCTGCGCTGATAAACAATAAGAGGTGGTGTCGTATTCTTAGGTGGCATTTGATCAGAATTCTCAGACACATTCAGTAGTAATAGGCAGAGGGGAAGCAATAATATCAGGCTCCAGACTATCTCCGCTAGATGAGTAGTATGGGGTATTCTCAAAGAAGACAACATCACTGTTGATAAACCATTTCTTTGCAGCAGGACTATAGCATCTATATCCTTTTTGTGTACGAGAATACCCTAAGAAAATACATTTCTCAGCACGGGGATATAATTTATCATGAGTAGGACCAAGCAATCTCACAAAACACGTACAGCCAAAAATCTGAGGAGGTAGAATAAATAAGGGTGCATCAGGTTGTAGAATTTGGACAGGTACTTTATTTCCAATCACAGAGGAAGGCATCCGATTAATTAAGAAACCAGCAGTCAATATTGCTTCAGGCCAGAACAATCTGGGTACATGATAGTGCATCATAATAGTTCTAGCAACTTCTAACAAATGTCTATTTTTCCTCTCAGCTACTCCATTTTGTTGTGGTGTATATGCACAAAAAGTTTGATGTAAAGTGCCAACAAAACGACAAAACATTGCAACATATTTTTGGACAAACTCAAGTGCATTATCAGTACGAAAAACTTTAACAGGCAGAGCATATTGTGTTTTCACCTCAGCAAAAAAGAATTTAATAGTAGACAGCACTTCAGACCTACTTTTCAACAGAAACAACCAAGTGGTCCGAGAGAAATCATCAATAAATAGTAAAAAGTATCTGTAGCCAGACAAATTAGGCACATTACAAGGACCCCATACATCAGCATGAACAAGATCAAAAAGGTTTTTGCTACTACTCTGAGGACGTTTAGGGTAAACAGCCCTAGTCTGTTTCCCTAACTGACATGATTCACACTGAAACTTATGAGTGCCAACACTAGAAATGACATGTCTTAGTTTTTCAGAAGAAGGGTGTCCAAGACGGTAGTGCCATTGTAATGCAGAGACTGATGCAGATAATGCCGATAAAGTAGAAGCCAATGCAACCTTGTCCAGTCTTGGTAGATCATCCAGATAAAAGAGGCCATCAGATCTTTTCATGCCCCCCACCAATCTTCGTCCTCGTGCGAAGGTCCTGAAAAACACACAAACCAGGTATAAAGGTCAGGCTACATTGCAGGCTGCGTAAGATTTTGCTAACAGATAATAAATTCAGCAGAAAACGAGGCACATATAAAGCCGACTTCAGAAGAAACTTAGATACAATGTCTCCAACCCCAGAAACTGCAGACTTAGAACCATCAGCAAGCATGACAGAAGAAGCAGTAGCTGGTCTAGATAAATTTTTAGATAAAGCTCGATTTCCAGAAATGTGAGACGATGCGCCCGAATCGATAACCCATTTTGTATTACCAGCACTAGAAGATGGAGTACTGAGGAAAGCAGTATCACAACCCGAGTAGGTCGCAGCATGGGCTCCACTTGTAGTGGCAGTAGAAGAGGAGCCAGTACACTCACGTAGTAGGCGCTCCACCTCAGCACGAATGTAATCCGCAGTAGCAGTACCCGAGTCATCAGACAGAACAGGCTGGGTAGGTGTCTCTGAAGTAGCAATAGTGTCACTGGCCGCATTGGCCCATGCAGGTTTACCATACTTTTCCCAGCACTTGTCTTCAACATGATTAGACCGGCCATAGAAGTTGCAGAAGCGTTGGCCAGTCTGAGGACGAGCAGCAGCAGTATTAGATCCAGAGGATGCTCCACGACCCGCAGAATTCCTCCTCCTGCCAATACTAAGAGGAGGACGAGCATCATATGAACGACCGCGTCCACGGCCACAACCACGACCAGACATCGCAGCAAAAGCAGTCGAATCCCCAGTATCAGTAGGAGTCTCAGATGACGATGCAGGCAAGCGTTTTAGTCTCTGAAAGGCAGTCTGAAGAGTAGGCAGCGGATCACTGGCGAGAATCTGATCCACCACCCAGGCATAGGAATCAGGTAAGCCACAGAGGAACTGGACTACTTGCAACTCATGTCGTTGTCATTGCATAGTAGCCAGATCAGTAGACAAGGGATGGTAGGCTTCCAACTCCCCCCATAATCCCTTGAAAGCAGAGAAATAATCCGTCAGATCAGAACCAGAGAAACGCAAACGGCTGAGTTGCTTGTTGATATTAAACACCTTCTTTGGATTTTGACTGTGTGAATATGTGTTGGCAAGTTGATCCCACATTTGCTTTGCCGTCTGCAGGTACAATAGTGTGACACTAATGTTGGTCTCACTACTATTCAGAATCCATGTCATGACTGTGGAGTCGTCCTTCACCCAATCATTATAGGCTTTCACATCCTTCGAATCGGCTGTTGCAGGAGGCCCGGGTGGTGGATCTCGCGTCATGTGCGACATTTTTCCTTGTGATTTAACATATATCTGCATAGAGCACACCCAGTGCTGGTAGTTTCGCCCATCCATCGCAGATCTTCATGAGTAGACGCCATCAGGAAGAAACATATGCAGACGTAGAGTTACAGGCAGGCGGCAGCAGTCAGGCACAGGCAGTAGAAGTCAGCAGTCAGAGGCAGAAGTCCAACACATGGACTAGTAGTAGAAGATCCACGCATGGATCGTAAAAAAACCCCACGTAGGGGCAGCAAAGAAGAGAAAAAACCTACACCAACATGGAGAATCAGTCACTCCACCATGAGGCATAGGCAGATGTTGACTCAAGGTCAATTAGGTCAATGTTGACTCAGGTCTAAATTGACTAAAGTCGTGTTTTGATGATGACTAACCATTCCACATATCGGTGTCTAATGTCTCTACTTGAGTGATTTCAGATTAGGTATAGACACACTCCAAATGCCCTAACTTGCGCATCTCAAATTGGAGAAAAGACAAGTCAAAGTCAATATAAGTGCACGTTTTTGTAATATGATGTAAATCCATTAGAATCATGTTGTAAATCACTTGTAATGATTGTATGACTTGTAATTAAGCTTAGAAAAAATCAGGAGCACTTAGATCGAATGTTTAAGCACTCAAAAGCCATTTTTCAAAATTCACATCAGGCTGTTCATCGGTCGAGTTCTGTGAGCTGCAAACTCGACCGATCCTGATTGGATCTTGAAAATGACTTTTGATCGGTCGAGTTTACACTACACAGAACTCGACCGATGGAGTACATGACCAATTCGATTTTCATTGGTCGGTCGAGTTTCCCCAGGACAAACTCGATCGATGGTCTGAATATCGGCTTTGTCTTTTACTCTATCGGTCGATTTACCCTTATAGAAACTCGACCGATTGCACTGTACGGAAAAGTGCAGAAAAGTGCTTCTAGCCGTTGTGGAGTTGCAACAAGTGAAAATATATCTGTTGCAAGCCACAAAACGGCTAGTTTTCATTCTCAAGTGTTCCCAAAGGCTAAGAGGCATCCCCAGCTATAAATAGGACCCCTTGGGCTTCATTCCAAGATTGAGCATTCAATGCAAACTCTATGTGAGGTTCCTATTCTATAGTTGAGTGCTTCCTACAGCCTCCTCTCTCTCTCTAAGCTTAATCACTAGCTACATCCATTAGAGTGAGTAGGAGATTTGTAAGAGAGCTCGTCCTACATGTATATCTTGTGAGGCTCTCACTTCCACCACCTCCCTTTCTCTCATTTCAACCATGAAGATGAAGGTTCTCTCTCTTGGCTAAGAGAGGTGAAGAAGAACAAGGGAAGGCGTCCCTTGGTGAAGATCAAGGCTGAAGACTTGGAGCTAGAGTGGGTAAGCCCTTGGTGAAGGCAGAAGACTCCTTGTTCAAGTGGATAAGTCCTTGGTGGAAGCTTCTCCGAGTGAAGGTGAAGTCAAAGGCGGAAGATCCAAGAAGAGTGGGCAATTCCTTGAAGGCTGAAGACTTGTGCAAGAGTAAGTAAGTCCTTGGAAGAAGGCGGAAGACTCTTGCAAAGTGAGTAAGTCCTTGGTAAGGTTGAAGACTCTTTGTATTGGATAGGTAAGTCCTTTGTTTGGTCATGCATTGTAAGTCTTATGAATGAATATAAGAATGCAATGGTTAGGAAATCCTAGAGGTTGACCTCTCTAGATAAGCGGACTGACATACTTCTAGTTTGAAGTGTGGAACCACTCTAAATAGCTTGTCTACTTGTGTTTGCTCAATCTCTCTCATCCTTGCTATGCATGTTTTAGTTGCACTCAAATTACCAATTTAGCAACCTTATCTTATCATATATCTTGAAGGTCTAATGAATTTTGTTTAAGAGCATTCGGCTCTATTCACCCCCCCCTTCTAGAGCATCTAATCACCCATCTAGGATCCAACAACAGACAGAGAGGATGAAGCCCGTTACGCCGTCAACGTGCTAGAACTGGAAAGTTACCGAGGCTGTCCGGAGATTTCGGAAAGAGAAACGGAGCTAGACGGAGGGGCCTGTGGTGGATTAGGCCACAAGGATGGAGGTTATTAGGGGATTAGAGGTGGATGGAAGGCTGCGGAAGGGTGGACGGTGTTACTGTAGCGGTGGCGCTAGCTACTGTAGCAGCGGCGGCGCTACTGTAGCAGTACTGTAGCGGCAGAAAAAAGGAGATTTCAGAGTGTGGCGGCGGCTAGGGTTGGTGGAGAGAGAGAGGGATTAGGTTTAAGGTGGATCGGCCCGCTCTAATACCATGTGAAAGACAATGAGATTTGGAGAGCTTAGGGTTGCACAATGTGTGCACCCTTCTATTTATAGAAAAGTAACAATTACAGAAAGGTCCAGATATAATGGAAAATAACATAACATAAATAAAGCAACACATATTAACAGTGACAACAAGGCTTCTATTTTTATTGCGAGCAACCCTACCTTTCATGAGCGAATAAAGCATATAGAAGTTGATTGCCACTCTGCTCGGGAGTCTGTTCTTTCTGGCCGCATTTGTACCCCACGTCTCAGTATTGAAAACCAAGTGGCGGACATCTTCACCAAGCTTCTACCTAAAGCTCGTTATAAGACTCTAGTAGACAAGCTGGGCATGTTCGACATCTATGCTCTCTGCAAACTCACAAAGAATACTCCCCCTGAGCAACAAAGCCAAGCGGTTGCTCCATGTAAACTTCTTCTTGTAAGTCTCCATAAAGAAATGCGTTCTTGACATCCAGTTGAAATAAAGGCCAATCTTTGTTCACAGCAACAGAGATGAGGACACGAACAGAATTGAATCTAGCTACTGGAGAAAAGGTCTTAAAATAGTCCACACCAAAAGTTTGAGTATATCCTTTTGCCACCAAGTGTGCTTTCAAACGCTCAATCATGCCATCAAGCTGATATTTGATAGTGAAGATCCATCGGCATCTAACCCTAGGACAGGCAAAAGGGCGATCCACAAGATCCCATGTCTTGCGATCAAAGAGTGTCGACATTTTGCTTCCATCGCTTGTTGTCATGCAGGGATTTGAAGTGCCTTTGTAGCATTTTTCGGAATAGACACAGTAGAGATTGCAGCAGTATAGCAAGCAAAGCTAGCACCCAGATTAGTAGAGGAACAGAAATGACTAAGCGGATGTTGAGTACAGGAGCGGACACCTTTTTGAAGGCTAATGGGAAGGTGTAAGTTAGAGTGTACCTGAGTTGTGTTGTGATTTTCCGCCGAAGGAGGAGTTGGTTGTTGAGGGGCCATGGAGGGGATAGTCGGCTTGGGTCTTCTCTTGTAGACTTGCAATAGTCGCTCTTCAGGTGCCAACTCAGAAGGAGGATCAATATTCACAATGTCAGGTAACGTAGTGGGTGCCAAAATATCACAGGATAAGGAAGCCGCTTTATCAGAGTATGGTGGATGTTCAAAGAACACTACATCCGCACTAACATACCAATGTCGCATGATAGGATCATAACAGCGATAACCTTTTTGTGTTCTGGAATATCCCAAAAAGATGCATTTTATAGAGCGAGGATCAAGTTTCTTCATCTTCGGACGAAGGTTTTTAACAAAGCAAGTGCACCCAAAGATGTCTCGCGGAATCGGAAATAATTGTGCATCAGGAAAGAGAATGCTATACATAATTTGATTTTACAAAATAGAGGACAGCGTGTGATTGGTAAGGTAGCAAGTCGTAGAAACAGCCACAGGCCAAAAACGCTGAGGAACATGATAATGAAGAAGAATGGTGCGAGCAACCTCTAGAAGATGTCGATTTTTGCATTCAGCAACCTCATTTTGTTGTGAGGTATAGGGGCATGAAGTCTGATGGATCGTCCCACGGGATGAGTAAAAGTAAGTGACTAATTTTTGCATGAACTCAAGAGCATTGTCGGTGTGAAAAACTTTAATGGATTTATTGAATTGTGTTTGAATTTTAGAAGAAAAAAAGGTGGTGATGGTGTCCATAACAGTGTTGCGATTAAGTAAAAGTAACCATGTAGCTCGAGAAAAGTCGTCATTGAATGTCATAAAATATTTAAAACCAGAATGACTTGCAATAGAACAGGGACCCATATATCTGCATGAACAATATTAAAAATGCATTTAGACCCAATTTCTTTCTTTACAGGAAACACAAACCGAGTTTGTTTGCCATATTGGCAAGATTCACTGGAAAAACTCTTATCAGCTAAAGCAGGAAATAAATGTTTCAACTTAGAAGCAGACGGGTGGCCAAGGCAGTAATGCCACTGAATCCCAGTGACAGATGTCAATACATAGCAGTCACTGATGTCGGTCCATCTAGGTAGTAGAGCCCATCTGGTCCCTCATGGCCCGAACCAATCCTCATCTTTGTGCAAAGATCCTGAAAAACACAAACCGAAGGGTCAAATTTAATAGATCACTGAAGGCTATTCACAATTTTACTAACAGAAAGTAGATTAACAGGAAATCTCAAAACATATAAGACAGATTTCAGATGCATATTTTGAAATAAAGAAATCGTCCCAATGTCATGGACAGTTGTCTGAGAGCCATCAGCCACCGTAACCAGAGGTAGATGGGTGAATCTTGTTAGAGCAAAGAATAAATCAGAGTTAACCGCCATATGGACGGAAGCATCAAAATCCATACACCATTTATTTTTACCTGTAGATGGAGCAGCAAGAAAGGCAGACGAGTCGGCCTCTGAAGTAGATGGTAGATTAGACATGTGCTCTTGGAAGAGCTTCTCGAACTCAGACCGGATACAGGCAGAAGAGGGTGGAGCTAAGGTGTGTTCAGTAGCAGAAGCATCTTCAACCGCATCGGAGGTGACCTGGTTAACCAAGCGGGCTTTCCATGTTTAATCCAGCACTGATCTGCATTATGATTGTCACGTCTACAGAAATTGCAGAAGGAGGGTCAATGGGTTGATCGCGACCCTATGTAGTAGAAAAAGTGCGACCTGAGGTAGGAGGGGGACGTCCACCACGGCCACGGTCGTGACTATTATCAACAGAGCATACAGCAAGGGCAGTTTGTTCAATAGTGGGAGCAGAAGTCATTGATCGTAAGCATTGAACACGTTCAAGCACATCTCAGAGTAGGCAGAGGATCACTAGAAAGAATTTGGTCAACAACCCCAGAAAACAATGAGTAGGCAGAGGATCAGAAGAAACAATTTGGTCAACAACCTCAGAAAACGATGAAGGGAGTGCGGCAAGAAACTGGACAAGTTGTAGCTCATTGTGATGTCTTTGAGTTTCTTTGATGTTAGCAGATAAGGGGAGATAGATTTCATATTCATTCCAGAGGCCAAAGCACTAGTTGTAATAGTCTTCAACAGACGCATCAGTCGATAATTCTTTCTTTGTCAGGTTCTTGAAGATCTGGAACACCTTCTTGGGGTTTTACTAATGGGAGTAGACATGGGAAAGTTGATCCCACATAGCCTTGGCATCATGGAGACAGAGCAGGGACTGACTGATCCTCGGCTCAGTGTCATTAACAATCTAAGACATAACACCCGAGTCATCTTTACTCCACTGTGTGAATACTAGTTGGGTCTTATCATCCGTCGATGCATCAGGAGCAGTTTTAGGGTCAGTGGTGATATGTGAGTAGCGACCTTTTGCTTTCACATACAGATAAAAGATGTCGACCGGAGGTAGTAATTGGAGCCATCAAGTTTCACCATGGTTACACACAGAGAACATGGAGGCTCAGTAGATTCCATAACACACAAATCGATAGGCGAGGTAGAAAGCAGCAACAGATATCAAAAGACAGCATTAGTCAGTAGTCAGGAGATAGCCAGAGGACTCGTTTGCACAGGCAGAAGATAACCTGAATCAGTAGATCTGACAATATCTACAGCAGGGCGGAAGAGGGCAGCAGTAAATCTGACGCATCAGATCCTAGAAACCCGCAAAAGGGATAGTATATATTGAGGATAGACCTACGCCATCATAGAGAGAGAGCTACTCCACCATGAGGTACATGCAAGAAAGAAGTGTAGCTTGTTTAGACCGTCAGCGTGCTATATTAAAAAAGACGGTGGAATACGCAGAAGGAAGGAGATGGAAGGGATTAGCGGAACGGTGGAGGCAAGGGGCAAAGATGATGAATAGGAGATGGGGAAGAGGAGAGGAGGGGTTGTTGGGCGGAGAGAGGGAGTGGTGGGTTGTTTTGGTGGAGATGGTGGGCGACGGCTTGAAGGTCGGCGACAGCAGCGTGGGGAGAGGGGGGTGGCGGCAGGCTGCTGGTGAGGGGGGAGGCGACAGGAGGGCAGGCTAGTGGAGGCGGGATGGGGAGGAGAAGAAGGGTGGCAGGAGGGGAAGGGGATGTGGGTGGCGGTAGGCAGCAGGGTTAGGGAAGGGGGTGGCAGCTAGGGTGAGAGGGGGCGCAGCTAGGGTTAGGGTGGGAAGGAAAGCATTAGGGTGGAGGGGTTAATGGGGGTCGTAGTCTTCTGATACCATATAGAGAATAGGGTCTCTTCTAGTAAGTGAGTAAAACAAAGTACAATACCTTCTCTTTTATAAGACAAGAGAATAAAACAATAAACACAGCTAAGCAATATGGGATAAATTCCACAAGTAACAAGTAGAGTAGAGCACAGGTAAATAGTAAATATAACATATCTCTTTAGGCACATATATGAATAGACCCAACAACTTAAATTAACTACATAACTAGATTGTCTAACAAAAATATAACCATGTTTGGATACACTGTACTTGGACGCCAAGCATTCGTATGTACTAATTGAAAAAGAGAACCAGCTTAATGTGTTAACGAGGAAAAAAACTTTCCCGTTGGTGTTTACCCAACTAGCATGACTCACATTCTAAACTACTAAGTTTAGACAACTTAGGAACTAACAATTTTAATTCCTCAAGTGACATATGACAAACGACTATGGATATGCAGCGGAGAAGCAGTGACCAAAGCAAGTGGACCTTTCTTCCCAAGATAATTATAGAAATACTATGTTATTTTCAGCTTCTACTGTGTTATTCTACTGTGTTATTTTCCTTTGTATTAGTCCCATATTGCCTGCTTGTATGTATGTCTTACTCTCCATTGCTATATAAGAGAATACCCTGTAAACCTTTTTACTCACTGAATAAACAACACCTTTCCAATCTATATGGTATCAAGAGCAGGTTAATTTTCCCACCCATCAGCCCTCCCATGACGTAAGCCCCCCCCCTCCTCCACCGCAGCCCGCCTCCACCCCAGGCGCCGCCCTCCCCTTCTCCTTCTCTCTAGCCGCCGCCCCCCCCCCACAGCGCCGCCGCCGCCCCCCCTCTCCCCAGCGCCGCCGCCTCCTTCCTCTCACCCCAGCGCCGCCACCTACCTCCTGCCACCTCCATCCTCCGTCCACCCATCTCGTAGCCACCTCCTCTCCTCCACAACCTACCACCTCCGAGTCCTCTCTCTTCTTCGGGGTCCTTCGCCTCCGGCCGGCGGCCACTGGTTTTTTACCACCCCTTTCACTCTACGTTCGGGTGCTCGTCAGATCTACATTCGGACACCCACTGGTTGGTTGAGTTGAGAATCTCTCCGGATCTTCGTTCTTTCTGCCTGCGCCTCATGGTGGAACGTTGAGCTTCCCTCATGACGGCGTAGGTTTCTCTATGCATATTCTGCCCGGTACGGGCCTTCTGATCTGACACGTCAGATCTCTGCTGCTGCTATCTGCCCTTTGTGGGTTTCTGCTCTACTCTGCTTCTGCGCCGACCCGCCTCTACCATGGCGTTCCCTGAGCCCCCCTGGTCTCTGTGCATTACCACAGTGAAGCTTGACGGTGGCTCCAACTACCATCTTTGGTCGGCGTCTTTTGTGCTATATGTCAAAGCACAAGGCTGATATCATCACCTTACGGCTGAACCTCCTGCTGCTCCTACGGCGGATTCAGATGACAAAGTCAGACAGACTTACGCACAATGGTCCAAGGATGATTCTGGCGTCATGTCTTGGATCCTCAACAGTACTAAACCTCGTATCAGCCAATCTCTTCTCTGCCTTCATGATGCGAAGGCTATGTGGGATCAATTATCCCATGTTTATTCCCATCAGGAGAATCCAAAGCGCGTTTTTAAAATTTTCAAAACCTTGGCGAAAAGGAGTTCTCGGCTGACATGTCTATTGATAACTTCTACAACCAATGCTCGGCACTGTGGAATGAGTTTGAACTCTACCACCCTTTGACGGCTGACATCAAAGTTGCTCAGAAACAACGCAATGAACTGCAACTGGTGCAATTCCTGGCTGCCCTTCCTGCCTCCTTCTCTGGTGTGGTTGACCAGATCCTCTCCAGCGACCCACTACCGACTCTTCGGGATGTTCTTAAGAGAGTCCAGCGTCTGCCATCCATGACTCCCACTCCTGTTGTTGAGCATCCTGCACTCGTTGCTCGCTCTGCTGATTCTGGCCATGGTCGTGGTCGCGGTCGTGGCCGTGGTGGTCGTCCTCCTCCATCCGGAGGCCGCGGCTCTTCTGGACGTAGTGCTCCTTCCGGCCCTCGTTACTGCAACTAGTGTGGCCGGGACAATCATACTGAAGATCGTTGTTGGATTAAACACGGCAAGCCGGCTTGGGCTAACCAGGCTGCCACAGACGCTGCTACTGACTCTGCTACTGACCCACCTACTGCTCCAGCAAATGCCGACTGGTTACGCTCGGAGTTTGAAAAGATGTTCCAGGAACGTCTTACGCATATGCCATCCTCATCTACTTCTGGATCTTATGCAATGCTAGCTTCTCCATCATCTGGTAACAAACAGTGGTGCATTGATTCAGGTGCCTCCACTCATATGGCTGGTGACCTTCACTTATTTTCCAGTCTCAATAAATCTGTTCCTATAACTTCTGTTACTGTTGCGAATGGTTCCAAAATTGCTGTCCATGGCACTGGCACGGTCCTGTTATCACCATAAATGCACCTGAAGTCTGTTTTATATATTCCAAAATTTCCTGTTAATTTATTGTCCGTCAGTAAGATGATTAAACAACTCAAGTGCTCTATTAAATTTGATCCTTTTGGCTGTGTTTTGAAGGATCTCCGCACGAAGACGAGGATTGGTTCGGGCCGTGAAGGACCAGACGGGCTATATTACTTGGATGGACCCCCTTCTGCTGCAGCTCTGCTTTCTACTTCAGTGACAGGATTACAGTGGCACTTTCGCCTGGGCCATCCATCGGCTGCCAAACTGAAACATTTATTTCCTGCTTTATCCGAAAAAACTTTTTCCTGTGAAACTTGTGTTTTGGGCAAACAAACTCGATCTGTTTTTCCTGCTAAGCACATTATTGCATCTAAAGAAATCTTTGATTTGGTTCATGCTGATATTTGGGGACCATGCTCTGTTTCAAGTTTGTCTGGTGTGAAATATTTTATGACCTTTATTGATGATTATTCTCGCACCACATGGTTATTTTTGCTTAAAGGTCGGGATACAGTGTTAGATACTATTCGCACCTTCTTTGTTGAAATTCAAACACAATTTAATCGCCCCATTAAAAATTTTCGGACTGACAATGCTCTGGAATTCATGCAACACTCTGTTACATCTTTTTGTGCTGACCGAGGAACCATACATCAGACTTCTTGCCCTTACACTCCTCAACAAAATGGCGTTGCTGAACGGAAAAACTGCCATCTTCTAGAAGTTGCTCGCACCCTTCTCCTACACTATAAAGTACCCCAACATTTCTGGCCTGAGGCTGTCTCTACAGCATGCTATCTTATCAATCGCATGCCTTCTTCTGTTCTGCAAAATCAGGTCCCATACACTATTTTGTTTCCTGACAAACCCTTATTCTCTCTGCCTCGCATTTTTGGGAGTACTTGTTTTGTCAAAAACCTTCGACCTGGCCTTACTAAGCTTGATGCTCGCTCGGTCAAATGTGTTTTTCTGGGATACTCCCGTACTCAGAAAGGGTACCGCTGCTTTGATCCTATAAAGAAACAGTGGTTGGTTAGTGCGGATGTGACTTTTTTTTAGCATATGCCTTATTTTTCTACCTCTGGTGAAAAATTGTCGGATGACATTTTGGCTCCCACACCATTACCTTTAGTTGTTGACGAACCTCCTGCTGATGATGTGCCTCAAGAGCGCCCTTTGCAAGTCTATCGGCGCAGGTCAAAGAATGCTACTTCTTCTGAAGCCCCGGCCGAACCAACTCCTGCGTCTGCGGATGATCCACCTTCAACTGAGGTATTTTCTGACATGGATATTCCTATCAGTCTACGGAAAGGCATTCGCTCCTGTACTCAGCATCCTATCAGTAATTTCTGTTCATCTGACAATCTGTGTAGTAGCTTTGCGTGTTTTACTATTGCTTTGTCTGCTGTGACAATTCCTAAATCAGCTACAGAGGCGCTCTCTCATCCTGCATGGAAACATGCTATGGAGCAAGAAATGCAGGCACTTTGTGATCAACGGACTTGGGATCTGGTTGATCGTCCGTCCTCATGCCAAACTGTTGGATGCCGCTGGATTTTTACTATTAAATATCAACCGGACGGTACCATTGAAGGCCTGAAGGCCAGATTAGTTGCAAAAGGATATACTCAAACATATGGGGTTGATTATTTTGAAACTTTTTCTCCAGTGGCCCGCCTTAATTCTGTTCGAATCCTGATATCTGTTGCTGTAAATAAAGATTGGCCTTTGTATCAACTTGATGTCAAAAATGCTTTTCTCTATGGAGATCTGCAGGAGGAGGTTTACATGGAGCAACCTCCGGGTTTTGTTACTCAGGGGGAGTCTGCTTCTAAAATATGCAAACTCAGAAAGGCAATCTATGGTCTGAAACAAAGTCCACGGGCATGGTTTGACAAGCTTAGTCAGATCTTGATTACCTTTGGCTTTCGGCGTTCTCAATCTGATCATTCTGTGTTTATTCGTAAAACTGCAGTAGGACTTGTCATTCTTATTGTATATGTTGATGATATTGTCTTATCTGGCAGTGACAGTGCAGGGATACAGGCAACCAAACAATATTTAGCACAACACTTCATCACCAAGGACCTAGGAAAACTACGATATTTTCTAGGTATTGAGGTTGCTAGATCTTCTGCAGGAGTATGCTTGTCACAAAGAAAATATGTTCTTGATCTCTTGGAAGAAACTGGTATGTTGGGTTGCAAGCCAGCCAACACTCCTCTGGATCCCAATATGAATTGGGATGATGATACTTCCCCACCTTATGTTGATCACCATCAGTTTAGAAGACTGGTTGGCAAGCTTATATATCTGACTGTCACTAGGGCTGACTTGGCAGCTGTTGTAGGATTCATAAGCCGGTATCTTGATAAACCTTGGCAATGCCACTGGGATGCTATCTGTCATATCTTACGCTATCTGAAAAGTTCTCCAGTGAAAGGTCTTCTGTACAAAAAACATGGCCACTGCAATTTATCTGGTTTTTCTGATTCTGACTATGCAGGCAGTTGATCTGACAGAAAATCTACATCTGGATATTGTACGTTTGTGGGAGGAAATCTAGTTACTTGGCGAAGCAAAAAGCAGACAGTTGTTGCTCGGTCAAGTGCAGAGGCAGAATATAGAGCTATGGCTCATACTGCATGTGAGCTCCTGTGGGTCCGTAGCCTTCTGAATGAATTTGATATCACTTCTTCTAGCCCTATTCCTATGTTTTGCGACAATAAGGCGTCTATCTTCATTGCGAGCAACCCCACCTTCCATGAAAGAACCAAACATATCGAGGTTGACTGCCATTTTGTTCGGGAGAAAGTCCTATCTGGTCACATCTGCACTCCTTATCTCAGTACTGAGAAGCAGCTTGCTGACATCTTCACTAAAATTCTGCCTAAAACTCGCTTCCAGACTCTAATTGACAAGCTGGGCTTATTCGACATCTACGCTCCAGCTTGAGGGGGAGTATAGAAATACTGTGTTATTTTCTGCTTCTACTGTGTTATTCTACTGTTATTTTCCTTTGTATTAGTCCCATATTGCCTGCTTGTATGTATGTCTTACTCTCCGTTGCTATATAAGAGAGTACCCTGTAAACCTTTTTACTCACTGAATAAGCAACACCTTTCCAATCTATAATAATAAATCTGCCATGCTCAAATCCTTCACCAATCACCTTACACGACTTCAAGTTTTGCACAAGACAACAATCAGGTAAGAAGGTCACACGACCTGAAGTGACCGGGAATAATTACTCATAGAAGCAAGGCTAAACGGAAATTTAGGGACATGGAAAATAGAAGAAAAGGATAAATTTGGTTGTGGTTGTAAGGAGCCTACACTACGGACAATTGTAGATGAACCATCAGCCAAGTTGACTGAAGCAAGAGATTGACAACTGACATGGGAGGTAAATTGATCTTTAGTACTTGTCATGTGATGTATAACCCCTAAGTCTATAACCCATGAAGATGAGGAAAAATCCCTGGACAACTATACCATATAAGCAGAGACACGTGCACTAATCCATGAAAAAACTTGACTGGTTATCCTCGCCTGAAGTATTTGTGCATACTCCTCATCGAACAAGGTAACCTAGTGCAGAGACTGGGGGCATATTCCTTTGAATGAGCCTCTTCACAGTGAATAACCAGATTAGCACCCCTGGGAGGAAATCCAACTAGCTCGTAGCAAGTTGCCTTAACATGTCCAGGTCTTCCGCAATGAGTACATTGAGGTCTACCACAACCTTGTCCACTCATGCCTTCACCTTTACCTAGAGAACTTATTCCTCATTCACAACCGCGTCGGACAATCCTAATCCTACCTGTGAGATTAAGGCAGCCTTTTCTAATTGAGTGCTTAATAAAAGATATGGTTGTTATCGAGCTCTAAGAAGGCGTGAGAAACTCAAGAATAGGTTTTACAAGAGAGGGCAATTTTTCCCCTGACAGAATTTGACTTTGAACCGCCTCATACTCACGATGTAGGCCGGTAAGGAATTTCATACCATTGATTTGATCAAGTTGTTTCTGCATAATCTGAAGATCATTGGAAATGAAAGAAAACCATGCAAATCAACATAGAGTGGACACCAAGATATTTAATAAATTACTTCTCTCCTTATTGCAAAGTGCAAACCATATCGTACGCGGTCATATCGTACATCCTTGACAGATTGTTGGAGTACATGATTTATAGATGATTCTGGAGCTCCTTGCATGTCATGAAGTGGTTGACCATATTTGTGATTTGTGGTTCCATGGATTTCCACGGTGATGTGATCATATTTGCATCATGTTGCTCCCACTTGGATAAAGTATCATCTATAAGGGAATCATTTGGCAGATGCTTAATTCTTCCTTGGCCTTTGAACCATAATTTGACAACTCGACTCCACTGATTATCATTCTTCTCATTGAGTTTTCAGTTGGTGATGACTTGACTAAGTACGGAGATAGTCGTACTTGGTTGAGTGATAGACGTTGCATCTTCAGAATCAGGCATCTTGACAAGTGGCAAGTCATGTCAAGGGACTGCATGTCGTGTCTGATTCAGAAAGAAGACTATCACGTACTAGGAAGCAACATGACCTGTCGCGATGTAGACACGTCGTGTTGAGCTGTAGTCGAAGATATTGGACGGCAGCACGCTGTGTCAAACAATCTACATGTCATGCAGTTAGTGACTTGGTTCCTTCGGTGCTCTGATGATTGACACACTGTGTGGACTAGATGGCATGTGTCAACTGATGTTAGGTTAGTCGGGAAGGAGGCCAAAGATGACTAGGGCAAGGACGACTGAGGCCTTGCCCTGGTTCGTGATGACTAGGGCGTCATGTAACGTTTGTGCGAGGACTCTTGAGTGACAGTCCTCTCTCTTCGTCTAGCGAGGGCGCACAGGACGTGCTTTGACAGCAACGTTTCTGCCTTTGACTAATGGTGGTGGCACAGGAAGAGGGAGAGAGAGAAGAGAAGAGAAGAAAGGGACAATGGCGTCTCCTCTTCTTGACCATGGAGGTGTTATCTCCCTGACGTAGACCTGGGGACAAGACCCTGGAGGATAACCATGCAGACCGAGGAAGCGTTGCCTCCTTAACATGGAGACAATCATTCTTCTTAATGGGGTCCATGGAGTGGCTCTGATACTATGTAGAGAAATACAATTAGGGGAATAGCCAACTTAACTTTTACTAATGATAGGGATGCCAATTTTTATAGATACTTTGGGTGGTGTGCAACACCCAATTACACAAGGTGGGACTAATCCCAGACTATTTACAAACTTGACCCTGTATTACATTCACTTACAACTCTAAAAATATGTTATAGAGCGCAGTGTGCTCCTTGTTTATATAGAATGGGAAGATCATGGGAGCTGAAGGTACCATTATCGCCTCTTATTATTCCAAGCAAAGGATGTGACCATGTTGTTATACCCGCCTCAACCATCTCCAAGGACCGGGAGCCCATGCAGTGATTGCTAGCTTGCAGCTATTATTGTCGTATCCAACTCTTGTCACTATGTTCCGTGCTATGCAGTTAGTCTTCTTGGCCTTGCTCCTTTTGCCACCATCTTGCTTGATGGTTGCATTTATGCACCTAGTGCACAGATCTATCTATTAATATTGTGCATCTATTATGGATTCTACTAGGTCTGCTTGCTTTCACACTGTTGGCATAACTATTCTGCTCCTACTACCGAAGATAACTTCTATGCCTAACCATCCGAAGAACCAGGTGAAAATTATTGAATGGAAGGTAAAAACAAATTATTGAATGGAAGGTAAAAACTATCTCATGTAGCATCTTATAATGGATATTTTATGCCACTTCTAAAGACAAAGCAGCACATTTGATTGATAAGTCTTTGTTAAACATACTACTAATGCTAAAATAAAAGTAAAGTATGGCTATGTGACTTGGACATACAATGACTCACAAGTCATGACTTGGATTATTAAATATTAATAATGTCATAACCTCATAGCAGTGCATCCCTTCTTGTCTCAAGAGCGCAAATGCGAGGTAGGATCAACTTGCACATATATATGCTTATAAATAGAATGTGATTAAGCTTTGTGACATATTCAAGTTCATGACCAAACTTCAGCTTGCTCTTCGCATCAATATCAAGGAGCCCTATGCTTACTTCAAAAGTCTCTACGATGCCCTGGAGATGCATCATTCCCACACTTTAATACTCCACCTCATGCTTGTCAAGGCGGCCAGTCAGTCACCCAGTGTTTCAAAAAAAGGCCGCGCGGACCGCATAAGCGGCTTGCATATACTTACCCGCTTATAAGGCCGATTAGTCGGCAATTTTTGGATAGACATGTGTTATCTTGGCCCAAACTAGATTATATATATATTGATAACATTCTCTTGATGTACTAGTTTGTTGTATGTTTTCTACATGAGACACATGCTTATTTAATGTTTGTTATTTTGGGCCTCTAGGACAGCTCACATTTTTTGTATGATTTGGTTAGTATTGATTGTTATGTGCTTGTGTTAAACCATTTTGTGCATGCTTCATTGGAGTTTATGTTCAAGTGATTCTAGAATGCATACTAAATGGTGCTTTACTTTTCAATGAAACTTTATATTAGAATCTATTTTAAATTTTACGGTCTAAATATGTAATGTACAAATTAAATATGCAATTGTCTGATTACTTTATATATACTAATTAATTATTAAAAAAAATCAAAACCGCATATACTTCCGCATATACTCCCGCATACCGCATATACTCTATAAGGTGCCCTCTCCGCACGCATAACGCATACTGCTTTTTAAAACTATGCAGTCACCTTTCCTGCTTGGGCGACCAACCGACTAGTCGTGGACCAGTCGACTAGTCGTAGGTATGATATTTACATAATATTGATCATTTACATATAGTTATTATAGAGATATGTGTTTTCTAGAGCGTCATGTGCTTAGCATGTGCTCCACTTATTCTTTTTCTTATGTTGTTTAGTCCCATGTGGGTTGCTTCTATGTCAGTCTCTTTTTCTGTTTGCTATATAAGAGACTACTACGTACACTGTTTTATTCATTCAATAAACAACAATTCTCCACTTTACATGGTATCAAGAGCAGGCATCTATTTTTCCCCACCCTAATTTCCCACCCATGACCTAACCTTCCCCCCCACCAGCCCCCCCCGCCAGCGGCAGCCTTGCTCCTGCCCGCTCCGCTTCACCTCTCCTCTCCTCCCTCCCCTCGCCCTAACCCTACCTAACCGCCGCCTTTCCCCCCCCACCAGCAGCCGCCCGCCACCCAACCCCCCCCCCTGCCGCCGCTGCTTACAACAGCAAACACCACCACCGCCGGCCTCCACCACCACCCCACGCCCTCTCCTCCTCTCCTCTTCTATCCCATCTCCCATCCATACCCTCTTCCACCATATCCTCCACCACAAACAATTTCTAAACTCCTACGTAAGGCCTGAACACTTTCGAACTTTTTTACGTCTACGACCGGGCTTCCGTCGGTTCTTGTTCAGGTTCCCGCTGGCCATCTAAGTTGAGAGTCTTCTTTGTCCGTTGGTTTTTCTGCCTGCGCCTCATGGTGGAACGTTAAGTTTCTTCTCATGCAGGCGTAGGTTTCTATGCATATTCTGCCCGTTTTCAAGTTCTTCTGATCTGCTACGTCAGATCCCTACTGCCTCTGCCCGTTTCGGGTTCTTCTGCTCTGCCCATTAAGGGTCTCTACTGCTACCTCTACGGCGTTGACGTCTACTGTTGCCATGGCGTACTCTGATCCCCCCAGATCTCTGTGTCACTACTGTGAAACTCGACGGCGGCTCCAACTACCATCTCTAGTCGGCGCCATTTGTTCCCTATGTAAAGGCACAAGGTCGGTATCACCATCTTACGGCCAATCCTCCTGCTGCTCCTACGGCGGATTCTGATGATAAGACTACACAAAGCTACATCCAGTGGTCCAAAGATGATTCGGGCGTCATGTCTTGGATCCTCAACAGCTCTGAGCCCCGGATCAGTCAGTCTCTTCTCTGCCATCATGATGCCAAAGCGATGTGGGATCATTTGGCACATGTGTACTCACATTAGGAGAATCCAAAGCGGGTCTTCGAAATCTTCAAACAGCTCGCCAAGAAGGAGTTCTCCACTGACATGTCTATTGACGATTTCTATAATCAATGCTCCGCTTTGTGGAATGAATATGAACTGTATCACCCTCTGACAGCTGATATCAAGATTGCCCAGAAGCAAAGAAATGAGCTTCAACTTGTGCATTTTCTGGCTGCCCTCCCTGCCTCCTTCTCGGGGGTTGTTGATCAAATTCTGTCAAGCGATCTGCTACCCACAGTTCGTGATGTCCTCAAAAGAGTTCAGAGACTGACTTCTCTGACTCCCACACCTACTCCTGAGCATCCTGCACTAGTTGCGCGCTCTACTGACTCTAGTCGTGGCCGTGGCCGTGGTCGCGGTCGCGGTGGACGACCTCCTACTTCTGGCGGCCGCGGATCTTCTACACCAGGTCGGGGTACTTCTCAAGGCCCACGTCACTGCAACTGGTGTGGTCGCGACAATCACACTGAGGACCGATGCTGGATCAAGCACGGTAAACCTGCTTGGGCTAACCAAACCGCTGATGATGCTGTCGTTGCTGACTCTCCTGCTGAAATATCACCTGCACCGACCAACACTGACTGGCTACGCTCAGAGTTCGAGAAAATGTTTCAAGAGCGCCTTGCATAGCTACCCTCTACATCAGGCTCATCTGCCATGCTCACCTCCTCATCTTCTGGTAACAAACAGTGGTGCATCGACTCAGGTGTTTCCACTCATATGACTGGTGCTCTTCATTTATTTTCAAAACTTAGTACAACAACTCCGATATCATCTGCCACTGTTGCAAATGGATCTAAAACGGTTGTTCACGGCACCGGCACAGTTCCCCTTTCACGAAAATTGCATCTGAATTCAGTTTTATATATTTCGAAATTTCCTGTTAATTTGCTTTCAGTCAGCAAAATGATTAAACAACTGAACTGCTCTGTCAAATTTGACCCCTCTGGTTGTATTGTGAAGGATCTCCGCACGAAGACGAGGATTGGTTCGGGCCGTGAAGGACCTGATGGGTTGTATTACCTGGATGGACCACCTGCTCCTAAGGCGATGATCTCTACCGCTGTGACAGGTCTACAGTTGCATGTTCGGCTTGGCCATCCATCTGCGGCAAAATTGAAGCATCTTTTTCCCCACTTATCAGGCGATAGTTTTTCCTGTGAAACATGTGTTATGGGCAAACATTCTAGATCTGTTTTTCCTGCTAAAAAAGTTATTTCTTCTAAAGAAATTTTTGAATTAGTACATGCGGATATTTGGGGACCATGTTCTGTGCCTAGTCATTATGGTGTGAAATACTTTCTGACTTTCATTGATGACTATTCTCGTACCACTTGGCTGTTTCTGCTCAAAGGTCGCAATACTGTGTTAGATTGCATTCACACTTTCTTTGCTGAAATTAAAACACAATTTGGTCGACCTATTAAAACCCTTCGCACAGACAATGCACTTGAATTTATGCAAAAAGCTATTACTTCTTTTTGTATGTCCCAAGGAACTATCCATTAGACTACTTGCCCATACACCCCACAACAAAATGGCGTAGCGGAACGGAAGAACTGACACCTTCTTGAGGTTGCTCGCACCCTCCTCATTCATTATAAAGTACCTCATTGTTTTTGGCCTGATGTTGTTTCCACCGCATGCTACCTTATCAATCGCATGCCATCTTCTGTTTTGAAAAATCAAGTTCCGTACGCCCTTTTATTTCCTGATAAACCTCTGTTCTCTGTGCCGCCTCGTATCTTTGGGTGTACATGTTTTGTGAAAAATCTTCGCCCCGGTCTCACCAAGTTAGATGCTCGTTCTGTGAAATGTGTGTTTTTAGGGTACTCTCGCACTCAGAAAGGCTACCGTTGTTTTGATCCAGTTATGAAACATTGGTATGTTAGTGCAGATGTGATATTCTTTGAACATATGCCCTATTACTCTGCCACCGGGGAACACTTGACTGCTGATATTTTGGCTACCACTCCACTACCGTTGGTAGAAGATATGCCTCCTGCTACTATGCCTCAGGAACGACCTCTACAAGTATACAAGCGAAGACAGAAGCCCGTCATTGCCTCGGCCGAACCAACTCCTCTGTCTGCGGATGATCCACCACCGGCTGAGGTACTTTCTGACTTGGATATTCCTATTAGTTTACGGAAGGGTGTTCGTTCTTGTAGTCAGCATCCTATTAGTCGTTACTGCTCATCTGCCAATCTCAGTGATAGCTTTGCCTATTTTTCATCTGCTTTATCTGCTGTGACTATTCCTAAAACCGCCGATGAGGCGCTTTGTCATCCTGCCTGGAAACATGCTATGGAGCAGGAAATGCAAGCTCTGAATGACCAACATACCTGGGATCTGGTTGACCGACCATCTTCCTGCCATTCTGTGGGTTGTCGCTGGATCTTCACCATTAAATATCAGCCAGATGGTACCATTGAACGTCTAAAAGCTCGTCTCGTGGCAAAAGGATATACCCAGACCTACGGAGTTGATTATTTTGAAACTTTTTCTCCAGTAGCTCGTCTCAATTCTGTTCGCATTCTGATATCTGTTGCGGTAAATAAAGACTGGCCTCTTTTCCAACTTGATGTGAAAAACGCTTTTTATATGGCGATCTACAGGAGGATGTCTACATGGAGCAACCCCCCGGATTTGTTGCTCAGGGGGAGTCTGCTTCAAAAATCTGTAAACTTCACAAGGCGATATATGGCTTAAAACAAAGCCCACGAGCATGGTTTGACAAACTCAGTAAAATCTTACTTTCTTTTAGCTTTCGACGGTCGCAGGCTGATCACTCTGTTTTTATACGAAAAACTACAGCAGGGCTTGTTATTCTCATTGTGTACGTTGATGACATTATCTTATCTGGCAGCGATAATGCAGGGATTCAAGCAACCAAAAATTATCTAGCACAACATTTTATCACTAAGGATCTTGGTAAATTACGATACTTTCTGGGAATTGAGGTTGCTAGATCTTCTGCAGGATTGTGCCTATCACAGCGGAAATATGTTCTGGATTTGTTGCAAGAGACAGGCATGTTAGGCTGCAAGCCAGCCAACACACCCCTGGATCCCAATATGGATTGGGACAGTGAATCTTCTCCTCCATATGCTGACCGACACCAGTTCAGGAGACTAGTAGGCAAACTTATCTACTTGATTGTCACTAGAGCTGATTTGGTTGCTGTTGTTGGGTTTGTTAGTCGGTATCTTGATAAACCACGGCAATGTCACTGGGATGCTATCTGTCACATTCTTCGATATCTCAAAAGTGCTCATGGGAAAGGTCTATTATACAAGAAACATGGCCATTGTGATCTATCTGGTTTTTCTGACTCTGATTATGCAGGAAGTAGATCTGATAGAAAATCCACATCTGGATATTGTACCTTTGTGGGGGGAAATCTGGTTACATGGCGCAGTAAAAAGCAAACGGTTGTTGCACGATCTAGTGTTGAGGCGGAATATAGAGCGATGGCTCATACTACATGTGAGCTCCTATGGGTCCGCAGTCTTCTGAAGGAGTTTGACATCTCTCCGTCTAGCCCCATCCCTATGTTCTGTGACAATAAGGCATCTATTTTTATTGCGAGCAACCCTACATTTCATGAAAGAACCAAACATATTGAAGTCGACTGCCACTTTGTACGAGAAAAGGTTATGGCTGGCCAGATCCACACTCCATATATCAGCACGGAGAAACAACTTGCCGATATCTTCACCAAGGTGCTACCCAAAAATCGCTTTCAGACGCTGATTGACAAGATGGGCCTCTTCGACATCTACGCTCCAGCTTGAGGGGGAGTATAGAGATATGTGTTTTCTTGAGCGTCATGTGCTTAGCATGTGCTCCACTTATTCTTTTTCTTATGTTGTTTAGTCCCATATGGGTTGCTTCTATGTCAGTCTCTTTTTCTGTTTGCTATATAAGAGACTACTATGTGCATTGTTTTATTCATTCAATAAACAACAATTCTCCACTTTACAGTTATATACAATAATTATATAACTCTGCTAATGTAAGCATGTATCCAAGCTTATAATAACCTAGATTCGGTAAATAATGTTATAAAGCGCCTCAAAAAATTTGAATAAAGACTATTTAATGTACTCAAATTAAACAAATATAATTGGATAGAGAAAAGTAATATACCATTATAAAATTTAGACTTTTCGTGCATGTTGAATTGTTATAACTAAATTAAAAGTTATTAATTGAACTAGTGTGGTGTGAATGAAATTGATGTTCACATTAAATCATGGTAAAAGACAAACACAAACATTTGGGATAGGGGGTGGGGGGGATTAAAATAGCAAAAAAAAGAAAATACCTTATCATTCTTGGCTCTATCCTAACTAAGCGGCTGCCCAGGCTTGGCTTGGGCCGACCAGTCAGGCTAGCCGGGTGACTAGCCGACCAGTCGCCTGGGCGGATGCCAAACTAAGGTCCAAATTTGGGCGGTAGGCTAGTCATACCCCCCTCCAACGACCAGTCGACCGACTCAGCAAGTATGCTCCACCTTGTTCAATTTCTGCCTAGCCTTCCAGAAAGCTTCTCAGTTGTCACATATTAGACCCCTGGGAGAGATCCTCTCCCTAATGTTGGTTGAATGTTTAAAGTAAAACACTTCCAACATCTCTTCTCTTATCTAGGGTTGTTTCTTCTGTTAATTTATGATATTCTAGAATGTCAATGTTGATTGATTGTCAACTAATCTATTGATTGGTTGTCAATTAGTATTTACATTGATTGTACTTATATTGATAGACTGTCACTCTAGGATAGGCTTATATTTATTTTTGGGACCAATACTAATTTCTTGGCACCGTACGAAGTAAGATGTCCATGTAAGATCTAATTGTGAAGCAGAATATGGACCAATTTAAAAAAAAAATATTGAGATCATCCACTTGAGATGGCTTCTTCCCGACATGGGCATTGTTACGAATAACAGTACCAACTCTTTCATGATAACAAAAGTATCATCTACATTGCAACAAATCCAGTGTTTCGTGATAGAACAAGCACATTGAAGTGGATTGTCACTTCATACGAGAAAAGATGCAGGCAAATGTCATCTCTTTACCTTATGTATCTTCGATAGATCAAATTGTTGATGTCTTTACAAAGTCCTCATCATCACCTAGACATAATCTTCTCGTTTCCAAACTAGAGTGTTTGATTCAACTTTGAGTTTGGGGGTGCATGTTAATTTTTGTTATTTTAGACTATCAATATTAATTGATTGCCAAATAATCTATGGAATGATTGTCAATTAGTATTCACATTGATTGTATATATATTGATAGACCTTCAGTTTCTATCGTGTATTCATTGTATTTATTATTCCACTACGTCTCTTAGACTTTTCTTATCCCCCTCACGTTTCATATTGTGTAGAGTGTCTCCTCCCTTATATAAAGAGACATACTCTTTGTAAGAAAGATACAATGAAATATACTTTGATTCCACGTTTCACCTTCGGATTCCATTCAGATTTAGTTTGTTTGTAGAGGAAACTATTGCTGCAGTCTTGTATCGTTCAAGTAACCATATGGTAGCATAATTTGCTAAAACTAGTTAGTTTATGGAGGACAATGAAACCAACATGTGTCATTTTCAGATTAGTATATAACTACAAACCAGACTTGCTTGTAACCATTTTTGGATTAAGTCTAAGATTACAGCATTAATTGTCTAAGACAACGAACTGCATAGAGATAGGCAGATTGTATCAATTCCGAGCAGCTGGAAGAAGTAATCCAAAATACCACACTGATAACGTACCAGATCAAAAGCAGGATATTACTTTAGAAATATAACTTACAAGTCCATGGTGCGTCTTCTGACCTCTATCCTCCACCCGGCAATTCCCATCTATAACAATTGTCTTCAGAGGAACCTGCTACCCCCAACAGCCGAGACTCAAAAGAAAGGTCAAAACAAACCGCTAAAATGACAAACGCCTAGAGGGAATCAAACGATCCCAGCTAAGTCTATTAGGAAATGCCAGGAAATTTAGAACATTTAGGTTGTTGATTTTTTTTTTCTTTTTATAAAATCCAATGCGCGTTTGTCGTGAACAATCAGAGCAAGGTGTTTTCACCTTTTCACGAGGATGAAATTCTGCGAAGCAGAAACAAATGCAAGGCGAGACACGCACCTCGTTGCCCTGCGGCTTCTTCTTGTAGTAGGCCAGGAGGCAGGCCTCCAGGATGAAGTAGCGCATGTGGATGAACGACCGGCCGATCTTCCTCCGGCCGTACCGGACCATCCATCCTTCGTGGACGATCTTCGACATTGCCTTCTCCTCGCCGACCAACGGCGTCACCGGAAGGCAGCGATCTCCGTTGTCATTGTTCTGAATAGGATTTAGTCAAACAGAGGCTCGGATTCCTGCCTAATGCTATTGGCGCCATTGAATGTTCTAGACGAAAAACATTATCACTGGGAATCGTCGAAAAGCGACCAGATAAATTCCGTGCAATCCGTAGCCATTTTAGGCCAGTGATCAATACCAGAAATGGAAAGACAAAAAGAAGCTTCCATTTTAGAGCAAATTGATAGAGACGTTTCTACGCCAAATGCATGGCGACAAGAAAAGAAGAGGAAGAAAAAGCTCTGCGGGGATCGGGAAAAATGAAAGGCGACGGTACCTTTAACATCGATCAAAAACCAAGCAATCCTCCTCTCGATAGAATTTTTCCCGGAATTTCAGTGCATCAAACGCCGTGGATCCTAGCGACAGCGGGCAATGCTGTGGAACGAGGAAACCGCGGACCACAGATCTACATTCAATGAGCAACAACGCCGGTGGACGACGGGCATCGAGGAAGAAGATCCCTGCGACCGCAAGGAAGACGATGGGAAACGAGCGAACGGATGGACAGAATCAAAAATTAGGCGGAGTATGACGTATTTCTGTGTTGCCCGTTTACATTGCATACTCCCATTTCTCGGTATGCTGTCCTTTTTTCACCCCCTCAAAAAAAATCTATTGCTGGCAGTCGCAGAAAATACCGGGGCAGTGGTGCTGTGGTGGGCTGTCGAGGGCGGGAAAGCGGGAAGTATGAGCCAAGCGAACTATTCGGTCGTTGTGAATGATTGATTCGTTTGATTCCCGATTCCCACAGGAAAAGCGAACTGATACGAAAGTATGGTCCTGGTCCGGCGGTTAGTTTACAAACAAAACAAGCTTTATTTGGGCGCGGTGATATCTTATATTCAGTAGAATTGAAGTTAAATTGATCTAAAGGTAAAGGTACGTTTGGTTTGGTTAAATGGATTTTCAAACATCTCAAATTTAGGTCATCCTACATTAACCAAATATTAAAAAAGCTGGATTGGTTGATGTGGGGTTTATTCTTTTGTTGGCCATTGACCAATCAGAATTAGATTTGTGTGTCCAATATTAGTTTTATTTTGATAAAGATCAAAATGCAAGATTTCTCTAATATCTAAAATTCCCAAGATTAACTCCAGCTTCCAAATCCTACAAATTAAACATAAGACTACAAAGTTGGAATCACAATTGAATCCGATATGGAAAAATCATGTGGCCCTAACATGTCATAATAAGACCACTCTTTATACTTTATGGAACAACGGGTTACTTCATTCATGATGTGCCTGAACCAAAGGCGCATCCTTACAGAGTTAATTCTTTCTTTGTGGTCTCCTTATCGTTGTTGATCCAACTTGGATTGTAACTATGTGAAAATCAATTCTAGAGAAACAAAGCCATTGTAAGTGAAGAGTTAATAACTTAGAATGAAAATAGTAAATATCATCAAGTAAATGGGTGTCATCCGGTATCATGTGCCCCTCTTTTACCTTCAAATTGAGGCATACATGTAAAAAAATGATATGCCTCTCTTATGATTGTCTATATTTTTTGTATTATGGGGGTGTAAACACTCTATTTTTTAATAAAATTTAGTTGTGTGTGAACCGTTTCCAGATGAATTCATTTGCTACACTTAGCATGATAATCAACAACCAAACAATAGTGAACTGAATCAAGATAATTAAGACTTGTTCAAATCAAGACAGAATTGGATGTGAGGTACGGGTGTAGCCTAAGCTACATGAATCTGGTTGTGAGGCATAAAAAGATAGCAGTACATTAAGAAAAAGCCACAAGGATAACTTAAGTCTGTGAATTACATCTTAGGGGATGTTATGACATGCAAGGGTGTAGCCAGCGGGGGAAAGCCCCCCCCCCACCCCACCCATTAAAAAAAAAAGTAAAAATTAGTTAGTCATATACGGGTAGATGTGTGTGTGTGTATATATATTACTCCTACATTTGACAAGAATGGATTATTCGTATGTTGGATTGGCACCTGCAGCTTATTACTCCCTAACTTGGTGGTGTAGGTTTGAAACCCAACACTATATTTTTAATAAAACCTCCTTAAAATTTCTATGGTTTGGTGTCTACCATATAAAATTCTATAAACACATTAACATAGATAGTTGTGTAGTCTAATGCATTAACAAAGGTTATCCATGCTCATTACACTTGTGGTTACAAATTTCATAAATACCAATATACATTATAGTCCTATTAAGAAAAGTTTGAGACAAGTGGGCAAGGTTGCATGGGATTCTGCCCCTAATTGGAGTCATTTTCAATAAACCTAGAATCCAAGGGAATTTTGGTAAATTGAACATCTTGTGATGTTATACATGTCACACAAAAACTTAGGGTTGATTTGTATGATGAGACTAAGGTTTACCCAAAATTTGAAAAAAAATCTGATAATCTGGAGACCCAAGAGTATTTTAGACATCTAGCTAAATTGGGCCCATTCATACATTGATGGGTGAAATTATGATCTATTTCAATCCAAGGGAATTTTGGTAAATTGACCATCTTGGGATGTTATACATGTCACAAACAAAGTTAGGATTGAGATGTATTATGAGACTATGGTTTGCCTAATATTTGAAGACAATCTGATAATCTGGGGACATAATATGCTACCTAGGAGTATTTTAGGCATTTAGCTAAATAGGGCATGTTCCTGCATTGATGGATGAAATTATGATTTCATTCATGTTCATTAGGAGACTATGAGGCATTGAATCAATTTTCAATATGTTTAAAAAGTTTTGATATATTCAAAACTAAAAAAGTCATAATAATGATGATAATGATCAAAGGTGAGCAAGGGCATAAGCGTGAAACAAACAAGGGGCTCGTCCCCTTCTTTGTGCCATCCATGGTTGCGAAGTAGCAAAGGCACAACTATAAGTCAAATTGGGGAAAACCCAATGAGGGTAGGTAGGTAGGTAGGTAGGTAGTATGGACCCTCTAATGAACTTTTTAGATAGAGGTCCCCTAGAGTGAAGGGTACAGCATGTAGTACAGGCCCTCTAACTTCCAGCTCTGTGTTGTGTGGCTCCCGTGAAAAATAGCAAATCAAATAAAGGAGCAGTCTTTCCTCACTCGATTTGACACTTTGTATCATTCTAATTTTGGTTTTCATATAACAGATGTTGCTTCGTGCTTTATGGCATTTCTACGAGCAAAAAAACCCAATCCCGCAACGGATTGTTTATGGAACTACTTTAGAGATTATTCAGACCATATTTCTAAGCATCATCATGATGTTCATTGCCCTCCTATCATTTTCCCTCTTATGCTCAATGGACGAGGTAGTAGTAGATCCAACCATTACTATAAAAGGGGTGGACCTATTCGCTTTCTGCTTTCCCGACACCGAGAAGTCAAAGATTGCATTTGTAACGACCCGCACTTTTGAGTGTATAAAAGACCTTAAAGTCGCAGATCGTCAATCATAATTTCCAGGATCAGATTCATGAAATAATACAAAATAGTAAAAAATTTCCATTAATGATCAAATATTTACATGTTTAGATAAAAAGCTCCTCTTGGGAGTTACATAACTTTTAAATAGAATTACCTTTTACATGTGTGAAGATAAACCATTAAGACTCGACCTTCATGAATAAACTGTAGTGTCTTCAACATCTCTATCTGTACCCTCATGTCCACAAATCAAGTATATTTGATACCTAAAACGCCGACAAACAAATACGCGATCAGTATATTTCTATACTGGTACGTGGGTTCAAACAATAATCACAAGTACAGATATAAGCAAACATCTTTATCTTGAATATAAACTCATTTTCATATTCTAACCCTTATCTGGTCCACTACCTCAGGTGTAATCACTGTCCCTCCGGGGCTCGTGTGCATTACCCTTAAGATCAGTCTGACCCAGGGTTCAGAATGTAGTTATTTACTTTACATGATACTCATATGAACTTTATAGTTTGTAAGAACTAAATAAACAAGCAAGCAGTTTATTTTTCATTCAATCTCATCAAGAAACATCGGCAATCTCGGAATTCGATACATGTATTCATAAGCGTAACCACGTACCTTATGCCATTGCAGAAACCATGCAGAATATATCACATGTACTTTAAGAGTGTTTCCAAACATCCAAGCAACAAGCATGTAATCAACAAGTATCTGAAATAAAGCATACTACGTATATGTCACCATGTATTCTCATTATACTAATCAGATTTAGATGTACTCCTAAACTAGGGTTTAGGGTTATCTCATATTTGGACTAGGGATTAGGGCTACAAACCCTAATTCCATCTTATCGTCATTTCTAAGATTACAAACTCAGTTATGCGTATTAGGTGAAACCCTAATCATCATCTTAAACATATTAAGCTATTCATGAAACCTAAATCATATTACTAATATTATAATCATAGCAAGATGTCCACATTGGTTTCAAAACCCTAAAACAACATATGTAAGATTATTAATATGGAATTGTCCATTATTCAACATTATCAAGGTTTACTCATTATACATGTTTAGATCAGGCATTAACTTAATATAAATGAACCTATTCAATTAAGCATCAGATTAAGGTAAATCTTAGTTTTCCCCTTTATTCTAATCAAACCATGTACACTTTTAGAACAGGAAACATAAACAGACTTTGATCATATTTTATTTGGATTCCTCTCGTTCTCCTGATCAATTTGATATATAGTTTCGATATATTCTGAGTTATCAATCATTTACTAGAATTATTATAAAATTACCTTTGTTGGGCCAATAGGAAGTCGCCACGTCATCAGAAACATCCCTTTTGTAAAATTCTGGATTGGCCCAGAATTTCAGGAGAAAGGGTCTCCCGTGCCCTTCACTCTAAGCGTGCATCGGAGGTGCAATTGTGTCATTTACCTCTAATTCACCCCCTCCCTTGCGCCAGGCCTCGTGGAGACGATGCCTGGTCCTCGTTCGCATGCGCTGCTGGTGCCGTGGGTTCGTGCTCGACCTCTTCTCAGCTCCGTAGGCTACTGCCTCCGTCAAACCAAGACATCCTCTCGGCGTAGTCTATGCAAGTCGTCGCTTGTGCGGACGCGGCCGCCTGATGGAGCGCAGCTGCTCTCGTACGCCTCTACCGCCCCAACTCCGCACATCAGCTCTGCCATCGCGGAGTCCAACCAGTCGAGACCTCAAGCCATCCCTAGAGTTCTCCTCCCTTGATCTCGTACTAATAACAAGACCGCAAACTCCAGTCTTATTAAACCTTGGTTTGGAAGATCATGGCAGCGGTGCCGCCGCACCTACTTGACGACGCAGGCTAGGAAGGATTCACATCTCCCCTCACCCTCCACGGGTCTTCCTCCTTTCAAGGTATCTGCCGCCCTCCCTCACTATGTGACTAGAACTTGGCCACCAGGTGGCAGATGTCTACCAGCACAGTGCTTCCTCCGAGGGTGTTGTCCTCTTGACTCCTTCTTTGATGTCGCCCCTACTGGCCCAGCCTCTCCCTCTCTCTCTCTCTAGCACATCGTAGTTTGGCATGGCGGAGCATCTCAGAGGTCCAGTTGACCTTCAGACAACCTACATGTTGAACAGAGGAAGGATCCCCAGGTTCCTCTCGGTTGTTGTTTTGTCAGTTTATGGAGGAGTCTCTAGGGCCAAAGAACTGGAACGAGGTAGTTTGGAGAACGAGCAATCTCCACAGGGCTTCTTCACCTGACCACCGAGGCTAGGGCCTTGTTCCATGATGGCGAAGGCTCCTTATACAATCTTTCGTATTTATACAAGTTAAGGGAAACTCTAATGGTTCTTATGGAGGGAGGATTAGGGAGAGTCCAGTTCCTTTCCTTATACACTCGTTGATGGGAGGGAGAGACCCGATCTTCTAGAAAAGGAATCCTTCCTTATACATATTCTTGAGTGAAATCCAACATGAGTCACAATCTACCCAAGTTTAGAAGGTGTTTCTATACGTGATTGCTAAGGAATAACAAGGCAAGGAATTAAATTAAATCCCTTTTTTCTTTATGCATTAAAAGGATATTCCTTTTTACTCAATGATCCATTGCCAACTGGTATTTTCTCTTCCTCTCACAATTACGGTAATCTTTTGTGAAGTATTTATATTTGTTAAAAGGAACGCAATTACAAGATTCCCAATATATATACACTAATGTCCATACATCTTACACCAAAAACCCATAAAGGAAAGCACGACACATATTGGATAATGAAATTCTAGATTATTCATTTATCTCTTTCCTTGATATATCCTTGCATCGATTATAGGAACTTATTAATTTCCTTTCCAAACTATATTACTCTTTTGGGATCTAATGTGATACCTCTCCCATACAAAACTTGTTCCTTTTGAACATTAATACCATTATCCCATGAAATATCCTTTTTCTAGAATTTTCCATTCTTTCTCTTGTTCAACATTTTAATAGATTATTGCAAACAAAAATCCTTTTATTTCTTTAACCTGTCACAAGGATAATATTATTCCAAAAATAATATCATTCAAGAAAATTATTTATTAGGACATGCTTTATATTTATATCATTCAATTTTATCAAAATTGAGGATATAATAGCATTTGTTGGCCTTTAACTGAATAGAGGTTACAAAATCATACCCTAAGTATAATTGATCTGAGGAGAGGTGAATAAGAAGCATGAATAGCTGGTAAAGCTCTCTGATCTGCAAGCTTACAATGATGCTAGGTGAAGTCTTGTACGAAATTGAAGCGAGAGGAAGATTGTCTGATGTCCAACGACGATAGGGGTATATGTATTTATAGGTGTGATTCGACTCTAGGGCTCTGGGAGTAGGAGCTTTGAGAAACCATGGAGAAGGATTTGGGAAATTTATGAATGATTGAAATGATGGCTCAAATTAGATATGGATGAATGTGTGATTCTCTCATGAAATAAATGCAAGAAAAATCTCAAAGAACTGTTGATCAATGAGGGAGAAATCCACGAAATACTAGTGAACCAGTTCGTATGCACTGTTCACACGCACGTGCTTTCCTACCCGAGGTAGGAGTCGGGTTCTGCACCATCAGATCACCATCATGTGGTCTGAATCGACTGCTAAAAATTGAAATGGGAAACTATAGCCAGAATCACATTTGTAACAAAGTGAAATATAAATAGTTGCATTATTTCTTTCCCAATCAAATTGAAGATCCAAACATAGTCCAATTTAATATGAAATTTGTCACCTAGGTTGGTTAAGACACGTAGATTCCAGTTTTTTTATTAGTTTTTACTTTTGGAAATATGTAGTATTTTATTTTATATTTTTAGATTATATCATATATTCTCTTTCTTTAATAAATTTGAGGCATCGAGAAACTCTCAAAAGATGAGGAATACAATTTTACAATTAATTTTCCCTTTTGTGGTAGTATAACATATTATTTATTATTTTGGGCTTTAATATAGATTATCTCTCCTAAATACACTAGAATATATAAAATTATTCAATTAATGTGCAAATTCATACATAAACAAACTTTGGTATGTGGATTTTGATTTGGGATTTATTTCTACTTTTGAATACTTTTAGTAATTTATTTAACACTTTTGGCTTTTCTCATGTTTTCTTTTCCAAATAGAATTAAGATAATTGTTATTATGCAAATAATGTGAAACATGGCCCCCAAGGCAATTGGGACCCAAGGAACATGATTTTCACATTAGAATTATATTTGAGGTTTATTTTTATGAGTTAGGTTAGCATTAGGATTTTTGTCTTATTAGCATTATATTTATTAAAGTAACATATATTTATCATTAACATTCACTTATATATTATAATTATGCACGGAATTCCACATTTTACTTATTTTACATTTTATGTCCATTACTTCCATATTTATTAAAATTATTGGGCAATATCAATATTTATGGACATAGAATTACAATTGTTACCATTATTTTTATTTACTCATTGTATTAGTAAAGAAAATATATGTAATATATTTTGTGACTTTATCTGCATGTTGGCACATAATTAAGTTATTATGTAAATGTGTTTGAATTTTATCCTTGTTTTGTCAAATATAATGAACTAACCTCGCTAACCCTCTAATCATGGAATAGGGTAGGATTTCTAGGTTATGGTTCGTTACACGACATGTATAGCAACCCTTTTCAAGGTCATGTTGAGTAGTGTTAAAGCACATTGAACAATATGCAATGATTGTAGAAAATTCAGGTATTAGGACCACAAACACCACTGTCACATCGAAATGTGACTCAGACTGCCACTATTGGCTTCCATGTATCACACTCAATGTGGGTCTTTCAAGCACACTTGTTCATAACAAGTACATATGTGTTTGATTTGATATCCACTATCATGGCTAATGTGATGTAGTCATCAATAAACACACATACTAGTCTTGATGTATTATTGTTGTCCTAATATTCACAATAATATCCGAATAGGGACTAATACAAGAATGAACACTCTTAACATACACATGATCTTATATTCAGGTCCTCAATTTGAACTCACATGTCATTGAGTTATCCCATATTGAAGCAAGCATAATAACTAGAATTGGCTTTATTAATAATCAAATCAATTACAAGATGTTCCATTGCAATTATAATATGATCGAATCTGAAGGCATATCACCAATAGTCTCCCACTTTCACTAGAGCCAATCACTCATAAATCTCATTCCAAGTGATCTAACATGACCATCATGCTCCTGTTGTGAAAGTGCTTTCGTCAGAGGGTCAACAACATCAGTTTTTGTTGGTACTTTGTAAATCTTGACATCTCTTTACTGTAAAGTCCCTCTTATGAGATGGCAGTGTCATTGTATGTGCTTGGAACATTGATGCGATTTGGGTTCCTTAACTTGTGTAATAGCTCCATTGTTGTTACAATATAGCTTTATTGCATCTTCAATGGATGGATGTACTCCTAGCTCTCCAATGAACTTCTTGATCCATACAACTTCCTTTGATGTTGGAGGCAACAATGTACTCAGCCTTTGTTGTAGCATCAGCCATTATCTCTTTCTTAGAACTTTTCCAACTTACAACTATGTCGTTAAGGCAAAATATAAAACCCAATTGCGATCAATAATCATCCTTATCTGTTTGGAACCTTGTGTCAGTATAATCCTTTACCACCAAATTTTCCTCACCACCTTAAATGAGAATTTGATCCTTAGTTCTTCTTAAGTACTTAAGAATATTCTTTACAGAAGTCCAGTGACATTCATCAGGATCAGACTGGTACCTACTCGTCATGCTCAAAGCATACGACACGTCAGGACGTGTACATAACATTGTGTACATGATAGATCTAATTGTAAATGTATATGGAATCTTACTCATGTGTGACCTTTAGTCGAAATAGCTTGACCCTGAGCACTAGAGAGACTTATTCCATGTGACATGGGGTAAGTTTCCTCTCTTAGACTCTTGCATGTTGAACCTTCTCAACACTTTGTCAATGTATGTACTTTGACTTAGACCAT
Organism: Alisma plantago-aquatica; assembly: GCA_963693085.1. Classification (NCBI taxonomy): domain Eukaryota; kingdom Viridiplantae; phylum Streptophyta; class Magnoliopsida; order Alismatales; family Alismataceae; genus Alisma; species Alisma plantago-aquatica. The sequence goes on along the minus strand of OY856410.1, from coordinate 514,521,965 downwards.
GAAGCCTTTTAGATCTATCTCTATAGATTTTGATTCCTAGAATATAGGATGCTTCTCCTAAGTTCTTCATAGAGAAGGTTTTTCTCAGCCATGTTTTTACCAAGTGTAGAGTAGGTATGTCATTCCCCATCAAAAGTATGTCATCTACATACAATATGGATAATACAATTATGCTATGTCATTTACATACAATATGAGGAATATAATTATGCTCCCACTAACCTTCTTGTAAACATAGGGTTCATCTTTATTTTGACTCAATCCAAAATCTTTTATTGCCTCATCAAATCAAAGATTTCGTCTCTAAGATGCTTGCTTCAATCCAAGATTGATTGTTGTAGCTTACATACCTTTATGGCTTCATTAGGAGTGGTAAAACCTTTGAGTTGTGTCATGTACACATCCTCAAGTAGATTCTCATTAAGGAGTGTTGTTTCGACGTCCATTTACCAAACTTCATAGCCATGATAAGCTATAATGGCAAGCATGATGCCAATGGATTTAACCATGGTGACTGGTGAAATTGTTTCATCATAGTCAACACCTTGAACTTGCTTGAAACCTTTTGCAACCAAATCACACTTTGTAGGTTTGTACGTTACCATCCATGTCAGTCTTGTTTTTGAAGACCCACTTGCACCCTATGGGTTCTACCCCTTCAGGTGGATCCACTAAGGTTTATACCTTGTTGGCATACATGGAGTCCATCTCTGATCTCATGCCTTTTGAGCCACTTCTTAGAATCGGATCCCTTAATAGCTTCTACGCAGGTTGTTGGTTCATTGTTACAACCCCAATTTTTGGGTTCATTTAGGGATCGAAACCCCATAACCCATAGGTCCCAGGATCAAAACCTGGATCTGATACCATTTCATATGTCCGGGCCCACTGCCCAAGGTTTTAGTAGAGTTTCAGGAATGACGACTGGCCCCACAGACCACCACTAGCCTGAATTGTGCACTTTGTCCTCACTGACGCGCAAGCCAAGATCAACTTCCCGACTAGTCACCCATCCTAGTACTACTCCAAGCTGAGCACACTTAACTATGGAGTTCTTTAGTGATGGGCTTCTGAAAAAGGAGGTGCACCTTGGTGATATGGGTAGTCCAATCATTCCTTATAAGATCATTTTATCCGAGGTCTCAAATCCTGAGATGTTACAATCTCCACCACTTAGACTCTTGACGTCCTCGTCAAGGCTTAACTATATGGCCTCATAATCTGACCCCATTTCAGTGCAGACCCACAATGGCCCATGGACACCCGACTCCCGATCACAAAATACCAACGCAAGGGTGGCTACGTCAACCATGGACAACCCTTTCCTACATGCCTGGACCACACGGCTCAAGACTGGCATGCCACATGCCACATGCCCATGTGGAGCCCACCTACTGGAGGGGTTATGACTCTGATATCAAATGTAACGACCCTACCTCCCGGTACCCCCAATTAAGGGAGACCCGCAGGTCAGAGCCGTTATCCCAATTAACAAGATCAAATGTTCGACAAAAAATCAATAATAATTATAAAATTCTACCAACTAAACTGAAATCTGGTATAAAATAAAACTTTTCATACCTTTTAAAAACTTTGGTAATCTACTTCTATCCACAACTTGGATCTATTCTATCTAATCATCCTTGCACTTTATTTCTTATTTCCACAATGTGCCATTTTATTGTTTGTTCTTTTCAGAGTTGTACCTAAAACGTCGACAAACAAAACGTTGGTCAGCATATCAAAATATGCCGGTATGTGGGGACAACCAAAATTTTCACAAATATGGCTAACAATCTAAATATCACAACCAATGTAATTAACAAGTCGATTTACATTTTCAATGTGTCAACCTCCACCGCTTTTGCCCTATCCCTGGAATACCCTCTCTAGGGTTTGACTTAAGGCCACCTTCTCAATCCCGAGCTTGGTGCATGGGGTCACCTCTCATGGTGCCCATTAGTCATGCAACATAGACCACCTTCTCATTCCTGAGCTTGGTGTCTGGGGTCACCTCTCATGGTGCCCATTGGTCTTCCCTCCTGGGCTTGACCTTTTTGCATCATCCATCAAGGTGGCATGTAGGTGCGAGAATACACATTTATATTATAATTGTGATAATCATAGTGACTTTATAATTTGCAAGTATGAACATCCAAACTGATAGGTTGCATTCAATGCGATTAATCATTCAGAAAATCTTTGGAAAACTAATGTGATTAATCATAATTAACCACATACCTGATCCAGAGCAACTTGATCTCCAAGCAATAATGTTAAAGAACAAACAAGCAATCAACAATATCCTGAAATTAATGCATAACACCCAAGTGTCATAGTTCATCCAAAACATTCTCAAGATAGACTTGGACTCCACCTTAGGATTTCTAGGCCAATTTAGGGTTTTAGCCTCCATAATACTTTTATCACATTTAATGTTCACAAACCCTAATTTCAATATTATATGCCCAATTAAAGTCTATGATTTCTCTTTTATACCAAAACTACCATCTTTATCCTTTAAGTTATTTCAAGATCATTAGACTTAATTATCACCTTTAGTTTCTTTCGAATTGATAACTCATATTTCATTACAATCTAATTCATATAGGGATTCCATTTATTACTAATTCCACATTTACCCATTAGAAAACCCTAATCACCAAATTAAGGGTACTTATCCACAATTAGGAATTTTTATACTTGAAATAGTTTAGAACCATCATATCTCAACTTTATTCATGATTTTGAATAATTAAAGCCATAAAGAGTCCCAATTACTAACTTTAGGGTTTCAAGGCCCATTAAAGCTCATTTATGCACATGGAACCCTAAATTATTCCAATTACGAGTAAAGCTCATCCTTTTAGATCTTAGTGTGTCTTTTTGTAATGAATAGGTTAATATCAAATTTAAACGTCCATATAACCCTTTCCAAAACATTAATCAATAAAGATTAAGGTTTTTCATTAGATAAACCATTAAAGATAGCATCTTTACATACTTTTTGAATTACAAGCATAATTAGGCTTCAATTACATTTTTATTGCATTCCTTGCATTTTTCTAATCAATTTGGAAATATAATACTCTTTAATCTGAGTTACCAATTATTAGTTACCAATTTCGCAAGAAAATTACTTGTGGACCAATGACATTGCACCACGTCGGCAGTGTGCTCCCCGCGTAGCCAGGCCGGTTGTTCGACTTTGCCCCTGTACCCCTGTCTTGGGGCCACACATGCCCGGGGGGTAAGGAGGTAATTCCGTCTAATCATCTTCAACCTTGCCCCGTCTGCCCCGCGATCAGTAGCCTGCTGGCTGGGTCAACTCCAAGGTTGACCTCAGGCTTCTGGATTGTTGGGAGGCAAGTCTGAGAGCGATCCTCTCTAATTTTACTCGCCGAACTCGATCATGTGGTTTCATTATCTCGGAGAGGCCCAAATCAGTCAATAGGTGGGGAGTTCTCTCTCAGCCGAGAAGCTGGAACAGAAGGGAAATTCGTCCCTTCAACGTCGAATTAAGGTATGGGCAAGGGACCAAAGGCCTCGCTGCACCTCGCGAATCTTGCGGTAGCCTTTCTAGGCAAACATAGAGTATATATATATATATATATATATATATATATATATATATATATATATATATATATATATATATATATATATATATATATATATATATATATATGGATCAAATTGCATAAGGCTGTCGTTATGACCAGGTTTGGGAAAAACTTCTAAGTTTCCTAAAATCTTATCAAACCTTGGTTTGTTTGATCCCCAATCTTCTCCTGATCTCAATGGGAGAGTTTCCAAAATCTCTCGTGAACCACAGAATGAGAAAATTGAAGAAACAGATTCTCCTAGTCTCCCAATCCACCTAGAACTTAACAAAGACCAGGCTCCATTGTTCTAGGATCTGATGGCTCAAGTTATTCGCGTGACTAAATAGATTTTTCTTATATCCTGAAATCGTGACATATAATGGAAATCCCTCTACTTTAGGGATTTTTACAAAAATCATATCTCCCAAACCACTTATCCAATTAATTCCAAATTTTAAGGGAAAGTCTATAAAGACTTAATCTACCATTGTACGAAGTTTGAGTCTAAAAAGAGAAAGGAAAACCCATATTTCTTCATATGCAAGTCAAAGACTTATAAGGCATATTTTATGCATTTAAATATATATTTTTCTCTTTTCTTTTCTTCATTGGGGCTACTTGGACCCCAAGAAACTCTAATATTTAGAAATCCTTTTTATTGGATACTCATTATCCTTCTAAATGCATTTATATCCATTATTTCTCATTATCTTATTCGTTTCTTTATTAAAATATCTCTTTTTGAGGATTTCTCTTTATCTTTCTTTTTATTTTCCTCATTGGAATCCCTTTTATCGTCAGGAATCCTTTGGATACGAAAATCCTTCAAGGACAACTCCATTATACTTATTTTCCATATTTAATCATTATTTTCAATTTTCTTTCTTAATAAAGAAATATTTAATTGATCTTTTCTTTTCTTATTGCTTTATCTTTGCAATTTTGGACTCCTTGGAACCCAAGAGGCATGAAATCTACCTTTGGATTACACTCTATTGCCTTCTAGAGGTTTCTACATTTTTCTTTTCTCCATTTCTTATTAATAATGGAGTTTCTTTTGTCTTTTCCTTGTTATTGGGCCCAATAAACAATAAAGCCCACAAATAAATCAACAAGGCTACTTTAAACGAAATTCATGCATTCAATCATTATTTGTTCATTTATCTTCATTATGAGAAATTACATTTCTCCCCAAATGAACCCAAAAATTGGGGCTTGTAACATCCTTCCCCTCTTATAAGAATTTTGTCCTCAAAATTCCATCAAGCAAGCAAACAAACAGGATAAGCCTTTCTTTTATCCATCAAGGCTCCCGTGTGGCTTCACCCTTTCCATGGTGCTTCCCAAGAACCTTCATCATCTCATATTCTTCCATCTGAGTTCTTTCTTACCTTGGTATATCGTACCCTCATAGGTGACTCAGGACATTTTAGCCTCTCATAAAGCTGAATAGGTTCAGGGCTCAACACATGGCTTGGGTACCTCACATAGTGCTCTAGGTCGGACTCATGGAACACATTACACATCATGTTATCCCGAGGGCAAGGCTAAACACAACCATCTCCACCAATCCATCTCAAATGGACCCATATATCGGGGACTCAACTTTCTCAGTTGTAGCTTAGAGGGGTCGTATTTTCACATCACATACTCTCCCACAGTGAACTGCATGTCAGTCTGCTTTGCATCAGCTCACGACTCATGTCGCTTCTAGCTCCCTCTCAGCCATTGCACGATCAAAGCGACTTCATCTGCACACACCGTAGTTCTTTTCTGACCTTCGCGAGGCCTCCTTCACTAACATCATCTTAATGAAGTGGTGACCGACACAACCTCCTTATAGAACTTCTTGCATCCCGATAAAGGCTATGGTTTTAACATCACATCTTAAGAATTGTCTCTATGTATCACCCTGAATGAGCACACATGCTCTCATCAGACCCTCTAGTCTGGATCATACTAACCATTAGTAAGGGGTGATAAATTGTACTAACATTGAGTTCTTCACGCATCTGCTTCCACCTTAGGGAAGTGAACCTTTAGGCCCTACTCAAGAACTTTTGAACTCACATAATGTTGTAGTTGAACCATCTCTCTCTCATATGTAGTTCAACTGGATATGTCCCTTGAAAATACTCTTTCTTTCTCATGTCATCTAGGTAAGGCGATCTACCATAACCCATTTTGCATATTGACCTTCCTTGGTCTAGGGGAGACTCACAACATCCACAGTGATGAACTCCCATTCCCTCTCGAGAACTCTTTATACTTTATATCCATGCACCGGGTTACTGGTGTTCGTCCTTCACCTCCTGACTTGCATGGCACATGCTACATGCAATTTCATATTTAGCATCCCAAGTACTACTATCAATTACCATCTTTGTAGTATCACAGTGTTTGGTGATCTTAAACCATGATCTCCTGTATGTCATGATTCCTCAAGATCGATTCCTCGGAAACCCTAAACCACTCTCATCAGGGTTTTATTACCTTCCTATCCAAAGAAGTGCATCTGAGGTTCTACAACCATCCTTTTATTGCATCAAGGCCTAGGCTGGATAACCAAACAACTACTAACTTGATCAACTGATATCATTACATCTGAGTGTTAGCCATACTTATCTCTTTTTCAAACTTAGGGTTAGCCTAACTGTTGGTATGTATGCCCATAGAGCAAGTCATATGATGATTGTAATGGGATACTTTGTAAATGATTTGAATAATAATAAAGGCAATTTCCAATCTATATGTTTAAACTGTTTCTGAGATGATGGTGTAACATTATAGATGTCTAAAGATTGTTTTACTCAATGACGTATGCTTTTAGGTTAAGGACCTAAAATGATGAGATCATACGAATGTTAAGAGTATACATTCTTGTATAGTCCCTAGTCGGTTGTTATTGTGGAAATAACCATAGACATCAATAACACTAAAGACTAGATTGTGTGTTGGTTGATGACAGAATCTCATTAGTCATGATATGGTGATATCAAACCAAGCACATAGGTACTTGTTAGAGAACAAGGTACCGGACAGACCCACCATGAGAGTGACACATGGAACAATGACATGGTAGTCACAGTCAGCTCTCACAGTGATGGTGGTGAGTGTGATTCTTAGACCTGAAATCACTGCACTCAACACATGTCGTTGGGTACACTTTGACATCATCAAACGTAGTCCTGAAACATGGGTTGTTATAAAGGTGATGATTGGGTGGCTTTGACACATGGGGCTTTTGAGGGGTGAGTGATAGATATGGGATTTGTCCCTCCTAAGGGAGTTTGATATCCTTGGCCACTTGATGAGTAGGATTGAGAAAGGCATGTGCATGCACATGTGAATCAATATGTGATATTGATGTCATACACATCTCACTCGGTCTACTCTGAGATCAAGGAAATGAATGAACATTGACAGGATGATTGTTTCATGCCTCGAGTTCATTCTGGATATCAGTGACAAAGGAATTATACATTCACTATAACACCATTCACGGATTGTAGGATGAAAGTTGTTCTCCAACTTTCTACTTTCACTTGGGTAGCAATGATGTGTGACTAGGCACCGCTCTTTGATTGTGAAGTCATAAGTGTTATGGACTTTCACTGCCAACGTGAAATGGACCTGTAGGGTCACACACATAGGATTTAACCTGGAAGAGGAGTTTTGTCCACAAGCAATGTTTAGATTGATTACTAAAGGAGTTTAGTAGTTCAATTAAACACTCAATTAATCGATAGCTCAATATCATAATGTTCAAGGTGTTGGACGCATTGATTGGAGTATTGGATTGATTGAAATCGTATTTGACTGATTCTGCACAATCTGCATTCCCAATCGATCGGTTCATGTGATGAACCGGTCGGCTGAGGTTGCTGAACCGGTCAGCTCAATTGTTGAACCGATCGGCTCATGCATAGAGTGAAACGACCGGTTCAAGTGTTGAACCGATCAGTTCGACTGGTGCAATCGAGCAACTTGGGAAAGTAGGATTGGTGAGAATTTTCCTTTCGTTTCAAATTGCCCAATTCGATTGGGAATAATATTGGTATTCGATACCAATTGGGAAAGAAACAAGGAAAGTCAATCGGGAACCAACCTGGAACCCCAACCGACCGGTTCATGAGTGAACCGATCGGTTCAAGGGTCCCAAACGATCGGTTCAGTGGTGAACCGATCGGTTCAGGTCCCCAACCGACCGATTCACTTGTGAACCGATCGGTTCAGGTTGCGAGATGGTTGCTTTTTGTGGAAAATCCCGAACCCTTCTACTCTTGCTTTAGTCCCGTATTGCCGGGCACAGAGAACCCTGTCCCATGACCCGCCTATATATATAGGGGTATTGGGGGCTTCTCAGAGTACAACTCAATGCAAGTTGATTGCTCTGCAAAGTTGTCGTTTTCTCTGGTTTTGGTAACCGAGAGAGAGCCCGAGCAAGTGCTTCCCGCAAAGGGAGGTGCAGCAAGGGAAGGACAACTGCAGTTGCAATTGACAGCAGGAGAGTGTGTTGGCGACTAGTACGTCAACAGGAGGGTACGACTCCTTCCACTTCCTTGTGGGACAAGGAGAGTGGAGTTCCGGGTGGTCCGTGTGGACTACTTCATAGGCGGGAGGTCACTGCCGCTCAGGAGGACAACTGTCATCCGGCAGTCCGGTAGGAGGAGGAGTCTTCAGTCCCGGTACGACCAGGAGCTGCACAGACACCATCCAAGACCGGAGGTGAAGACCGTGCAAGGCGCATGGTACTGTCGCCGAGCAAGCCTCGGGACAAGGTATGATTCACAAACCATCTTTCCTATTATATAGATGTTGACGCGATTCCTTTTGTTCCGGGTTTGGGGAGAAATTTTTGTTTCCGCTGCTTCTCTACCTCCTCTAAAACCCAACAGTGGTATCAGAGCCACGTCAACCGCTCTATATTTTAGGATTATCGATATGATCGATTTTGGTTTGTCGCCTTTATTTATTGCATGCGATGCGAATAATATCGGCTTTATACATGTCCAATCCACAAATCCCTAATATACATATATGATATGTAATATTAATGCAATCGATACGCGTCACCCTTAAACGAGTTTTGTGGTGGATGTGTAGCATGATTATGGCCTATAAACCCCTATATCTGTGTATGGTTGTTTGTGTGGTTGCTTGCATCTCGGTCTGCGCACCGATTCCCTTTCTCATATTCCTGATGTAACTCGAAATAATTCGAGAATTCTTTTCCTACCTTTGCTCCCCCTGAATGTAACTCGGGTTTCTCAATTCAATTGTAAATAGGATAGATTTTATTTCCTGTTATGTCAAAGAACGGCGGACAACCTGAAGACGATCGGTTCAAGGAGTGAACCGATCGGTTGGTGATCCAGACGGTCGGTTCGAGGAACAAGATGAGCAGGTGGCGACCTGAGGAGATGCACGATGACCGGTGAACCGATCGGCTGGAGGCGCCAGTCGATCGGCTGGTGGCACCCGAACAACCTACCTGATGGCGAGCCGATCAGTCATGGAGATGAGCTGATCAAACCCAGAAAGGCAGGCACAGATTTCATCTTGTACAGGTTGCATGTGATGTAGACCTAGATGACCGTGATTCCTCTTGGCTCAAGGAATCACAAATAGGATGGCCATAATCATTGCTTTTTATCGTTTATGCATGTTTTCTGTGGGATATAGCATGTATATGATACGTACTATATATTGTGGTGATTGGATGTGTATATGTATATAAAACAAAATCCCTCATTAAATATTAAGTTTTAGATGCCTTCCAAATGCGACACACGTGAAAATCTTGATCGACTAAGTGTGGGCACGCCCAAGCGTGGTGCACCGTCTATCTCGTAGAAGCGTGAAGGGTGAATATGTGGGTCTGCCCAAGAAGGGTGCATGTTCATCGTGTTGGCTTTGGGTTGGACTTAACAAGGTGACCGAGATAGGATCTAGCGCCTTGAGGCATGGAGATGATCATTGCAAGGAGTTGCATATGGCATATTTCAAGAGTTGCATATGATGCAATTGGCAAGAGTTGCCTACCTGGAAGATCTGAGTTGTGGGTGACAACCCAAGCTGGTCCATGGCTCAGAGGATTTCAGGATCTTGACCCACTAGAAGATTATACGCTGCAATCTTCCGAATTGATGGTGAGGGCTATCAATTTGAGTCAAAATAGTGGGAGCGGTAATTAATTAAAGGCCTAATTAACTATCGTCATATTTTATTCAAATCAAATCAAAAAGGTTTTGACAAATGCAAATTTTCTCTTGTAGAATGGCAAAAGAATCATCTTTTAAAATGGGCAAATTAATTGAGAATAAATTCCATGACTGGTTGAGGACTGTGAGAAGTGTTCTGCACAATCCAGATATACCAGGAGCCTTAGAATCCACTCTATGTACGCTTAATGCGTTGGTGAAGAAGAAAGTAGGTAAAGGAGAGAAGTGTTCTCTCGCCAAACCAATTTCTTCTACATGGAGAGGATGGAAGGGACAATGGAAGAAGAAGTCAGAGATAGAGATCTCTACTTCTGGTGTATACGTGATAGAGATTAACTTTACTACTTCTTCGTCATGGGTACTTGATACCGGATGCGGATCTCACATTTGTTCAAATGTGAAGGATCTTAAGAGAAATAGGCCTTTGGGGAAAGGCGAGGTTGAACTACGTGTTGCTAATGGGGCAAGAGTTTCCGCCAGTGCCGTAGGAACCTATGAGTTAACTCTACCTAGTGGGCTAATAATAGAGTTGAAGAACTGCTATTATGTACCTGCCATAAATAGGAATATCATTTCCGTCTCTTGTTTGGACAAAGATGGATTTGAATTTCTTATTAAGAATGGAAAGTGTTCCATTTCTAAAGATGGGATCTTTTATGGCAGTGCCCCTATGTCTTATGGTCTATACTTGATAGACTTGGAGACAAGTGTTTACAACGTAAACACCAAAAAGCAAAAACTCAACGACTCAAACGAAACATATCTCTGGCATTGTCGTCTAGGGCACATAAATGAGAAGCGCATTTCTAGACTCCATAAAGATGGTTATCTAGACTCTTTTGATTATGAATCAATAGAGACATGTGAATCTTGTTTGTTGGGCAAGATGACCAAGACTCCCTTTTCAGGTAAAGGTGAGAGAGTTAGTGATCTATTAGGACTCATACATACTGATGTATCCACTTTTTGAACTAATGCCAGAAATGGGTATCAGTACTTCATTACCTTTACTGATGATTTCAGTAGGTATGGCTATCTGTACCTGATGAAACATAAGTCAGAAACCCTTGAAAGGTTCAAGGATTTCATGAATGAAGTACAGAACTAGCTTGGTAAAAGTATTAAGGCACTTCGTTCCGATCGAGGTGGAGAATACTTGAGCCAGGAGTTTGAGGACCTTCTGCGAGCCCGTGGTATTGTATCACAATGGACTCCGCCTGGAACACCACAGCATAATGGTGTGTCTGAAAGAAGGAATCGCACATTGTTAGATATGGTGCGATCAATGATGAGTTTTGCTGATCTTCCGATTTCCTTCTGGGGTCATGCTCTTGAAACCGCCGCGTTTACTCTTAACCGTGTGCCATCTAAATCGGTTCAAAAGACACCATATGAGATATGGACTGGGAAGCGTCCCGATTTGTCTTTTCTGAAGATTTGGGGTTGTGAGGCTTACGTTAGGAAAATGTTTCCTGATAAGCTTGGACCCAAATCCGATAAATGTTATTTTGTTGGATACCCCAAGGAAACGAGGGGATACTATTTATACCACCCTACTGACAACAAAGTGTTTGTTGCCAGGACAGCTGTGTTCCTATAGAAGGAATTTATTTCCAAAGGAAACAGTGGGAAGAAAGTAGAGCTTGAAGAGGTTCAAGCCCAACAAGAAAACATTGAACCGGTAGATGTACCAGAGGAAAATGGAGATTCACAAGGTGTTATGGAATCTCAATCTCCTCAGGTAACACAAGGACCTCGTAGATCTAGTAGGACTCACCTTGAACCTGAGAGGTTTGGATACCTTGTAACTCAGGAAGGTGGAGAGTTGATCATAGATGATGATCCAACTACCTACGTAGAGGCTATGGAGGGACCAGATTCTGAGAAATGGCTAGAAGCCATGAGATCCGAGATGGAATCCATGTACTCCAACAAAGTATGGACTTTGGTAGAACCACCCGAAGGGGTAAAACCCATAGGGTGCAAGTGGGTCTTCAAGAAAAAGACTGACATGGATGGCAATGTGCAAACTTATAAAGGTAGATTGGTTGCAAAGGGTTTTCGACAAATTCAAGGTGTTGACTATGATGAAACCTTTTCTCCAGTTGCCATGATGAAGTCCATCAGGATCATGCTTGCTATTGCAGCTTATTATGACTATGAGATTTGGCAGATGGATGTTAAAACCGCATTCCTTAACGGGAATATTCATGAGGATGTGTACATGACACAGCCTGAAGGTTTTGTAGATCCAAAGAATGCCAATAAAGTATGTAAACTACAAAGGTCAATCTATGGATTGAAGCAAGCATCTCAGAGTTGGAATCTTCGATTTGATGAAGAACTCAAAGTGTTTGGCTTTATTAAAAATGAAAATGAACCTTGTGTTTACAAGAAGGTTAGTGGGAGCTCGACCACATTTCTCATATTGTATGTGGATGACATACTTTTGATGGGGAATGATGTCTTAGCCTTAGAGAAGGTAAAGACTTGGCTTGGGAAAACTTTCTCAATGAAGGACTTAGGAGAAGCATCCTATATTCTAGGAATTAAGATCTATAGAGATAGATCTAGAAGGCTTCTCGGACTAAGTCAGAGCACGTACATTGACAAGGTGCTGAAGCAGTTCAGCATGGAGAACTCAAAGAGAGGCAACGTCCCTATGCTACATGGAGTTACCGTCTCTAGAGCTCAATGTCCCCAATCTTGTGAAGAGAGGGAGCGTATGAATGGGATCCCATATGCATCAGCCATCGGATCCATCATGTACGCTATGTTGTGCACACGCCCAGATGTCTCGTATGCTCTCAGCATGACGAGCAGGTACCAGTCAGATCTCGGGGATGCTCACTGGACAGCCGTGAAGAACATCCTCAAGTACTTGCGAAGGACTAAGGATCAGTTTCTTGTGTACGGCGGCGAGGAAGAGCTGGTTGTAAAGGGTTACACCGATGCAAGCTTCCAAACCGATAAAGATGATTACAGATCGCAGTCAGGATTTGTGTTTTGCCTTAATAATGGAGCTGTGAGCTGGAAGAGTTCCAAGCAAGAAACAGTTGTTGATTCTACTACAGAGGCCGAGTATATTGCTGCTTCGCATGCAACAAAGGAGGTTGTGTGGATCAAGAAGTTCATTTCTGAACTTCGTGTAGTTCCCAGTAGCTGTGATGCAATTGAGCTTTATTGTGACAATAATGGAGCTATTGCACAAGCTAAGGAGCCCAGATCACATCAGCGGTCCAAGCACATACTGCGGCGCTTCCATATCATACGAGAGATCGTACAGCGAGGAGATGTGAAGATTTGCAAAGTACCAACTGAAGACAACATAGCTGATCCACTGACTAAGGCCCTTTCTCAGTAGAAGCATGATGGTCATGCTAGGTCACAAGGACTGTGTTTCCTTGGTGACTGGCTCTAAGTGCAAGTGGGAGTCTGTTGGTATGTATGCCCATAGAGCAAGTCATATGATGATTGTAATGGGATACTTTGTAAATGATTTGAATAATAATAAAGGCAATTTCCAGTCTATATGTTTAAACTGTTTCTGAGATGATGGTGTAACATGATAGATGTCTAAAGATTGTTTTACTCAATGACGTATGCTTTTAGGTTAAGGACCTAAAACGATGAGATCATACGGATGTTAAGAGTATACATTCTTGTATAGTCCCTAGTCGGTTGTTATTGTGGAAATAACCATAGACATCAATAACACTAAAGACTAGATTGTGTGTTGGTTGATGACAGAATCTCATTAGTCATGATATGGTGATATCAAACCAAGCACATAGGTACTTGTTAGAGAACAAGGTACCAGACAGACCCACCGTGAGAGTGACACATGGAACCATGACATGGTAGTCACAGTCAGCTCTCACAGTGATGGTGGTGAGTGTGATTCTTAGACCTGAAATCACTGCACTCAACACATGTCGTTGGGTACACTTTGACATCATCAAACGCAGTCCTGAAACATGGGTTGTTATAAAGGTGATGATTGGGTGGCTTTGATACATGGGGCTTTTGAGGGGTGAGTGATAGATATGGGATTTGTCCCTCCTAAGGGAGTTTGATATCCTTGGCCACTTGATGAGTAGGATTGAGAAAGGCATGTGCATGCACGTGTGAATCAATATGTGATATTGATGTCATACACATCTCACTCGGTCTACTCTGAGATCAAGGAAATGAATGAACATTGACATGATGACTGTTCCATGCTTCGAGTTCATTCTGGATATCAGTGACAAAGGAATTATACATTCACTGTAACACCATTCACGGATTGTAGGATGAAAGTTGTTCTCCAACTTTCTACTTTCACTTGGGTAGCAATGATGTGTGACTAGGCACCGCTCTTTGCTTGTGAAGTCATAAGTGTTATGGACTTTCACTGCCAACGTGAAATGGACCTGCAGGGTCACACACATAGGATTTAACCTGGAAGAGGAGTTTTGTCCACAAGCAATGTTTAGATTGATTACTAAAGGAGTTTAGTAGTTCAATTAAACACTCAATTAATCGATAGCTCAATATCATAATGTTCAAGGTGTTGGACGCATTGATTGGAGTATCAGATTGATTGAAATCGCATTTGACTGATTATGCACAATCTGCATTCCCAACTGATCGGTTCATGTGATGAACCGGTCGGCTGAGGTTGCTGAACCGGTCGGCTCAATTGTTGAACCGATCGGCTCATGCACAGAGTGAAATGACCGGTTCAAGTGTTGAACCGATTGGTTCAACTGGTGCAATCGAGCAACTTGGGAAAGTAGGATTGGTGAGAATTTTCCTTTCGTTTCAAATTTCCCAATTCGATTGGGAATAATATTGGTATTCGATACCAATTGGGAAAGAAACAAGGAAAGTCAATCGGGAACCAACCTGGAACCCCAACCGACCGGTTCATGAGTGAACCGATCGGTTCAAGGGTCCCAAACAATCGGTTCAGTGGTGAACCGATCGGTTCAGGTCCCCAACCGACCGGTTCACTTGTGAACCGATCAGTTCAGGTTGTGAGATGGTTGCTTTTTGTGGAAAATCCCGAACCCTTCTACTCCTGCTTTAGTCCCGTATTGCCGGGCACAGAGAACCCTGTCCCATGACCCGCCTATATATATAGGGGTATTGGGGGCTTCTCAGAGTACAACTCAGTGCAAGTTGATTGCTCTGCAAAGTTGTCGTTTTCTCTGGTTTTGGTAACCGAGAGAGAGCCCGAACAAGTGCTTCCCGCAAAGGGAGGTGCAGCAAGGGAAGGACAACTGCAGTTGCAATTGACAGCAGGAGAGTGTGTTGGCGACTAGTACGTCAACAGGAGGGTGCCACTCCTTCCACTTTCTTGTGGGACAAGGAGAGTGGAGTTCCGGGTGGTCCGTGTGGACTACTTCAGAGGCGGGAGGTCACTGCCGCTCAGGAGGACAACTGTCATCCGACAGTCTGGTAGGAGGAGGAGTCTTCAGTCCCGGTGCGACCAGGAGCTGCACAGACACCGTCCAAGACCGGAGGTGAAGACCGTGCAAGGCGCGTGGGACTGTCGCGGAGCAAGCCTTGGGACAAGGTATGATTCACAAACCATATTTCCTATTATACAGATGTTGACGCGATTCCTTTTATTCCGGGTTTGCGGAGAAATTTTTGTTTCCGCTGCTTCTTTGCCTCCTCCAAAACCCAACACTAACAACCTCAACTTCTTCTAGCTTCCAGCTAAACTAGGCAACTATATCTCAACCAGAGCATTCATTACCACTTCACCTCCTTAGGTGTTAGGTAATGTTGAAGACATACACCTCCATGTATTCCACTGATTATCTCATCTCAACTCTAAGTTTGTCTTCATCAAGAAACTCTGAGCTCATCCTCATAGTGATCAAACTCAACCTTGTATAACTTGCAAGTTTCACATAGCTTCTGCTAAAAACATCCTTATTTCTCTTACTGTTTGTAAACCATCCATGTATCATTCACTCCACAAGGGCATGTGATCATCTCTATCCTCATACCTCATAGCAATGTTCCAACTTCCATCATCTTTTATCCTTGGTGTAAGGCATGCGTACTGTGGCATACAACTCATAAAAACATAATTAACTAATGCGGAAGCGTTCACTAAGCAGCGGATTACCAAAAATCACTAAAAATTAAAACCTTTTTATCAGAAGATCCATCAAACGAAAACTTTCTCACATAGAACCAAAGTAACATAATTACATTCTTGTTCACAGGTACATATTCTCTATCATCTCCTTTTTGAGAATCACAAGCATTAACTGTACTGTCAAGCTAAACACGGGCAATATAAAATCTCGAGGCACTGAGCCAAAATCTCAAAAGCACTAACTACTACTCCGAGGACCTGAGAGTGCAGAGACGACACATTGGACTTTATCTACATCTATACAAGGCATAACAGCCAGTGTCTCCACATGAGACTTCACTGCTGTTCCTACTGTTGTTGCTGTTGTCCTTCTCCTACTGAAGGATTCCTGCCTCCTCGTCTGCGTCCACCTAAAAATGTAGTTCCCACGGGGGTGAGAAAATTGTAAATTGCCCCAGTGAGAGATATAACTCTCCTATAGTAACATTATTATTGCAGCTTAAGTAGATAAATATGCACATAGGAATCATATTTGATTGATAGCAGCTAATTCAATGTCTAAAATATTAGAATATTATTCTTATCTAATACATTGCAGTTATAACTTGAAAGAGCCACATGTTACTTATTCATTAAGGAATATGAACAACATGTATAACCTTTATTCACTACAGAATCATTACCAAGTATTAGTTCTCTTCAGGCTTAGATCATATATCTAAAGCCTGACATTGTCATTGTGGAGCCATGGCCTGTAGCCATATTCTTATCACAAAGTGTTGGGATCTTAATCCCTCAACTCACCAAGTACATTTTTACTTCTTAACAAGTTCATCATCATGATTATAACATCTGGGTATTTGAACCCATAACTCACCATAAGATACTTATTACCACTTCTTAGGTAACTTTTTACCTTCAGATCATTTGACCAAAGACATCATAATTCTTGCTACACAATGTATTTCACATAGTACACAAAGCTCAATGATTCTTATTACACAAAGCATATGAAGGCTTATAAGGCCTATAAAACATTCTCAATAAACAATCATCATAGCCCATACCTGGCTATGCTTCTCATCTCATCATCCTTGCATGATTAGTATTCATGGTAACAATTATAATGCTTTCATACCAGTATCATACAACACTAAGTAATGCCACTGTTCCCTCTTTAGGGTTCATGGTTTCTCTTTTATATCAGCACCCTTCATTAGGGTGTTCCATAAATAACTGCTTGGGTTCTTAAGATCATATTATTAATTATCATCCCTATTCCATTACTTCTTAAAGCTAGAAACCAAAGATAGATATCATAAGTATTCAAACATACTTATATATCCTCATCATTCATCATTGAATGTATTATCAACACAAAGTATGAGTTTCTCTCTCATCTTTATCAAAATATGATTGTATCATAGTCTATTGATTTGAATTAACCTTTTCATAAGGCATGTTAGCCTACACTTAACAAGGTGCATTACATCTCAATGTAACAATTGTCATGACACATTCCATTTGTCATCTATTCCAGTTATAATGGACTTGTAATACATCATAGTATATCAGAATTGGGGTGTTGGATGTGATATCTATCATATATTGATGTATCACTTCCCTCAACACCTTCATCTTACTTGAGTTTATTCATTTAGCTTGTATTAGGGTATTTTCCATCCTAATACTTATGCACTAAATCATTACATTCATCATGCACTGTATTGATCATGATTCATCTATTTAGAAAATACAACCATTGTCAATGATATGGACTCACCCCTTTAGTCAGGGACTATTAACATAAGGATATCCATAATCAACCCCTCTAGGTATTTCATTTGTCAATACATTAATCACTATTCCATCAATAGGAATAGGATTTCCATAATTATAATTGGAGGTTCACTTAGCATCTCACAAACATATATAGATTTCACCTAGAATCACTTTTCATTAGAGTTTCATATAAAATACTTTTATATCAGGGTTTCACCTAGTATTATGTGAAATTAAGACTTCACAACACATCACCCAGTGTTAAGGCTTCACATTAGTATTAATGGCACTACCCTATATTAGGGTTTCATATACCTTTATCCCATTTTAGGGATTAGGGTTTACCATTCACATCCAAGTGGGGTTTCTCTTTCCTCATACCCAAATTAGGGTTAGGTTATATAATTCCCATTATATTAGGGTTTCCTTCCTTGTTACACTAAGTTAGGGTTACATCATCACCTTGGGTTATGGTTTCACTAAGCTTAGCCCTAGATTAGGGTTTCACATAGCCTTGCTCTAATTTAGGATCAAGGTACATCAATCTTTTCAATGAAGATTTCATGATCTCATATTATGGATCAAACCCTGATTACACATTTATTCACAATGAGAGAATTAGGGCTTGATAAGTAAGAAATCATCTCTCCCAATCACTCTCCCTCTCATCCTCTCTAGGATATTAACTATTCCAAGATTAATCTAGGTCAACTCTTTACTTGAGTACACAAAGCTAGGTTTAACCTTCATAATCATCATGGGTCTACATCATTAATAATCACATAGATAATTGACCTTTGATCATATTAGATGTCCAAATGGTCTAATAAATTAAACCATCAATTATATAAGGAATTCAAAAGAATTGACCAATTAAACTTTCAATTCCATAGAGTGATCAATTGAGTTAACCATTGAAATCTTCAATTGCATTAAGTATCCAAATGGGTTCACCATATTGGACCTTCAATTACATTAGATACTCAAATGGATTAACCATGTTGATCTTCACAATATTAATTACTTAGACCCTCAATGATCTTAGTTCTCATAAATCAATTGATTGAAAACCATTTGAACAAGTTATACTTGAAACCAATTGGAAAAGGTAGGTATTGAAACCGTTTGTACTTTGGATCTCCAAACGGTTTGATATCGTTTGGTCCCAAATGGTCTCAAGACCGTTTGGTCCAAACCATCTCAAAACCGCATGGACCAAAAAGATACTTCAACACTCAATCGACTCAATGTTTCAATCCATGAACCAATTATAAATTGAACCACTAAAGCATTCATCAATTGGACCACTGAATTGCCATTCAATTAGACCTTCAATTTAGGGTTTTGAACCCAATTGAACTAGGTTTGATAATCAAGAAACCATCACTTAGGGTTTGAAATCGAGGATCCATCAATGGTTGACATTGTGGAACCAAATCAATTGAAATCAATGAACTATCATCATCACATGATATGAAATAACCTCAAATGGTCTTGGATGACCACCAAACGGTCTTGAGACCGTTTGGTTGATCTCCAAATGGTCTTGAGACCGTTTTCCCATTCCATCATCAAAATCCATGACATCCAATTAGGGTTTTGGACCATTGGATTGATTATCAAATCAACACTTAGTTGCAAATCAATTTGGT
This sequence comes from Alisma plantago-aquatica, assembly GCA_963693085.1. NCBI lineage: Eukaryota > Viridiplantae > Streptophyta > Magnoliopsida > Alismatales > Alismataceae > Alisma > Alisma plantago-aquatica. Next base: position 514,502,602 of record OY856410.1, on the reverse strand, counting down.
ATATTTGGACCTTCAAGCACTTAGCCATACTTAACCCTATAACTCCAAACGGTCTTGAGTGACCCCCAAACAGTATTGAGACCGTTTGGGTATTCCCAAACGGTTTTGAAACCGTTTGGATCAATCAACCCAAAACATCATCTCAATCAATTTCAAAATCATCACTTAGCCGATTAGGGTTTGCAATTAAGGAATCATTCACAATTGAAACTTTCAAGATCAACCAATTGAAACCATTGGATCAATATCCAAACACCACAACATATATCTTCAAACGGTCAACCATTTCAAATGGTCAACCATTTCAAACGGTCAACCATTCCAAACGGTTTGGAACCCAAACCACCAAACGGTTTGCAAACCGTTTGGTCCCAATATTGAAATTGTTTGCCCTAGATATTTAGGGAGGTGTGTGCTTATGATGATGTCATCATCATCAAGCTCCAAACTCACAAAATCTACTGTGATTTCCATGGATATTGCATCAATCAACCAAACTTAATTTTGGAAATGTAGAAAAGATCACCAATTGATAAGGAATTGATTGCAATAATAAAATTAAGGGTTCAAGTTATAAAACCCGCCTCCAATTGATCTCCAAAGCTCCAAGCTCACGGAAAAAATGGTGGATTCAACTCCTTTCACTATTACAATGGTCTTCCTCAAGCTTTGAGTGAAAATAATTGGTTAGAATTGAAGAGGGGATCGAGATATGAAGAAATCATGCATTGATTTTTGATTTTCACCATGAATTCAAGGTGAAAGGAGGTCAAGAACCTTACCAACAGGTTGGGGATCGTCCTCCTGATCCTCCACAGATCCTTGGTCGTTTTCCAAGCAAGGGGAAAGAAAAGAATCCGAAAAAGCCTTTGTTTTGGCTTGGAAAGGGTACTTTTATAAGAAAATTGATGAGAGAGAAAATTCTTTATAAAAGTCTTTTAATTCCAAAATTGTTGCCACCACTTCCCCCTTGGTTTCTTGCATTCAAGGGAATCTCTATCCACACCGAGTTCCCTTCCATTATCCATGTATTAAGGGAAAAGAAATTAAGCACCTTAACCCTTATAATAAGAATATCCATATTTGAGTGGAAACTCTTTTTCTTATAATAATGGTGAGTGGGATTTCACCTCCTTAGGATATGCTCATGCCTTTGCAAGGCTTTAAGATCATCCACACACATCTGAATCCAACCATTTTAATTTTGGTTGAAGGCCCTTTAATTAATACATTCATTTTTGCCCTAAATTGAATTAGGGTTTCAATTAGGATTAAATCTTGATTATTTTAATATCAAGATTCTCTCTCCTCCAACTTAATTCAAATGAGGCGCCCCTCTCATTTTATTTACCCACATGTTTCTAATAAGCATTAGGGACCTTGTTGAAATGGTAATTTGCATATTGAACCCTAGGTTTTGGGTAAATTGCACTTTACACCAAAACTAGGTTTTAATGCACAAAGAATGCTTTACAAGCTTAATCTTAGTGCCCAAGCTTATGAAAACCATACCACTACATCATATTAATTCTTATGATGTCTAAACATCATAGGAACATTTTATCATGTGCAATTTGCAAGTTAACCCCTCAACTTGGGTAATTTGCACTTTAATCCAAAATAAGCAAACATTGCTTCAACATTGTTCAAACAGGACCAAAATTGAAACATAAGTTTCTCATGAGCCCTAATTACTTTTAAAAGGATAACCACAAGCATCTAATAATCCTTATTAAACAAAACACCTAGGGTTAGAATATAACCCACGTCAGGGATGTTACACGTACTGTCCTATCTCTTACTCCCATAACAAGAGGAAATAAGCATTTGGCTGCAGTCCAAATACAAAGTTCTTCCTATTCCAAGAGTAGAGATGGTACAGCCCAACTTTCTAGTACACTTTCAAATCTAAGTTGAAACATGCCACATATGTCTCTACTTCACAATCATCTTGATATCGAAGTTACTTCCATGGAAAATTGATCTGGAACCTACTTGGGTCACCACACAATCCTTGGTCATCTCCTCTAGGTCTATAGGGTGCCGACACTTTTGGGGTCATCCCTTTTCCCTTATGCATCCAGAGAGTGCCCTACTCATCTGCCCTTTGGGTCCCATGAGTTCATAAAGGTGATCAATCTCCTAACCCATGGCCCTCAGACAATGATAGTTGTTTCCTCCCGACCCTATGGTCATGTGCAACTAGGGAATTAGGCAACTCCTACTTCCATTACTCTTATCCCCACCTGACCCTAGGATAGACTTAAGATTCCATTATAGTACATGTCTAGCTTAGAACCTTACCCAAGCCTTCATCATCTCTCTCTGCATTCATGACTGACTTTTATCCCTTCATAGGGGTCATGGCATCCTGCCTACCTTGGTCATGCCCCATACCGGTTACCTCCATGGTAACACATCCACATACACTTAGAGATGGTTATCTATGGGTCTACAGGTTCATTCTCATACCGTGTACTTTTCACTTAGCTTCTCAAGATTCTATGAGACCCCTTTAGGTTACCTCAAAACTAACAAAACTGGTATACACCCTACAAAAAGGGTCCCTCTCCCAGGATGGGAGGACACTATCTCTTGATAAAAAAAGGTCACAGATGTCCTTATGCCTAAGGTTTACATCCACATGAGCATAATTAACCCTAGCATGCTACTAAGGCACAAACTGACCACCTACTAAACCATGCTAGGTCACACTTGTTCTCGTCCTCAACATTGGATCAAGATCATACCTTCCCATGTCACCAACTTAGTTGTGAGGGGTTCATCAAACACACCTTAAACTTAAGGAGTTTCCCTTTCCTATAAATGTGAGGAGTGCCATGCTCGAATCTATAGAAACTCAAACCTTTGTCATGAACATCGGGTATACCACTTCCCCTCTTAGGTCTAAGAACTCTAGGTTCACTTAGGTGTCCAACCATAAACCAAGCATGTCCAAGGTATGTCATGTGCTTCCCATGATCCTTCTACTTGAACAACACTTTATAGAGGAGTCCTCCTCAAGGACAACTAGCAAGGTATAAGGCCTCACAACATGTTACTAAGCCACTTCATGGTTAGAGGAACTCTTCTTCTCATCTATACCTTAGGTACGGAGGTACCAACAGACTCACCCTCTCTTTAGGGTTTGGTCCCTATCATGGCAACTAAGACATCATCAGCCTCCAGGGAACAAGCATGAGGCACAAACATCCACTTAGGTTACATCATCCTCAACTCCCCACTTTTCCTCATATCTCAGAGTCTAGGCTTCAAACCTTTTTGCTTGGGCCCTGCTCTCTCTCTCTAGGGCTAACTCCCCAACCAGCCTTATACTAAAGGTCCTCTCTCTATGAAGATGGATCAATCTCACAAGCATGCCTCTACATGACGAAGCCTATGTTCAAACTTTTGTTTGCTCAAGGTTATCCCTAGCCCTTTATGCTTATCTCATCAGCTATCCAACATACTCCCTTGGCTAGGGTTTCAACCTACTGCTCGCTCTACTGACGTATTCTGGGTGCATACTATGCCATGCTCATATAAGCTCATGGGATTTCTATAGGTTCTTCTCTAACCTCATTAAAGAAGGTGTTATCCTTCACTCTAACATGCACGACCCTTCCCAAGGTTGGGTCGCCAAAGGTACTAGGTCGTCCAACCTCTCATGGCTCATATGGGCATCCAACAACATGTCCATCCTCGCCTGGTCTATCATGACATCTAACTTATCATGTCATCTCTCTCTAACCAACACTTAGGGTTAGGGTTAGCATCATCCTCAGAGGATGTGCTAGGTATCTACTTGTAATGGATATCTCTACCTCCAAGACTAACTCTCTCTAATCATCCTCCTGACAAGGGGGCCTATCCTCAGGTCTCTCCTGAGGGCAATGACAACTTGTGTCATACGACCTAAGCATGTATCTATTCTTTTATGCTTACTATATTTAGCTTATGTCCATGACATCTTATTTACATGCTTTTTATTAATTTGGTGGAGGATTCCTTAATCCTTATCAACCTTACCCATACCTCAAGAGGGTGAGGAAAAGAGAGAAAACCCTAATCCTTAATGTCCTTAACAGAATTTGAGTTGAGAAGGGATGAACAAGATGAGAGAGTCCTAAAGGTATCTTATTCCGAGTCATATCCTAAGACATCGGCCAGGCAGTCATACAATTCGGGAGTCCTCGTATTCCGAATAGTGGTGCGGAGGAAAATATTGCCAGCCCCCAGACGTGATCCTTTTCTAGACACCTCAATCTTTCAGACAATCCTCTAATAACTCCCTCGGTTCTATGGAATTTGTAAAATTTAATAATTATTAAAGATTAAGTGAGGAACCTATGCTCTGATACCAATTCATATGTCCGGGCCCACTGCCCAAGGCTCTAGTAGAGTTTCAGGAATGACGACTGGCCCCACAGACCACCACTAGCCTTAACTGTGCACTTTGTCCTCACTGACGCACAAGCCAAGATCAACTTCCCGACTAGTCACCCATCCTAGTACTACTCCAAGCTGAGCATGCTTAACTATGGAGTTCTTTAGTGATGGGCTCCCAAAAAAGGAGGTGCACCTTGGTGATATGGATAGTCCAATCATTCCTTATAATATCATTTTATCCGAGGTCTCAAATCCTGAGATGTTACATTCATCATCATTTATGACCAACTCGTCACCTTGTTGAGTCATGAGATATCCAAATATCTTTGGCTCAAGGCATGTCCTACTAGACCTTTGAGGTTCTTGTATTATATAAGGAACTTGACATTCCACGATTGCTTGTGATTCCTCTTATTCCTTGTCTACTTCCATAGGTTCAATGTTTTCTTGTTGGTCTCAAACTCCTTCGAGTTCTTTTTTCCTCTCATTGGTCCTTTAGAAATAAATTCCTTTTTAAGGAATATAGTAGTTATGGCAACAAACACTTTGTTGTCAGATGGAACATAAAAGTAGTACCCCTTAGCTTCCTTAAGATATCCAACAAAATAACATTTATCATATTTGTGTCCAAGCTTTTCAGTAAACAATTTTCTCACATAAGCTTCACATTTCCAAATCTTCATAAAAGACACATTGGGACGTTTCTCGGTCCATATCTCATATGGTGTCTTTTGAACCGATTTATAAGGCACACACTTAAGTGTAAATGTTGTGGTTTCTAAGCATATCCCCAGAATGAAGTGGGAAGATCAACCAAACTCATCATTAATCGTACCATGTCTAACATGGTGAGATTCCTTCTTTTTGATAAACTATTATGTCATGGTGTTCCCGGTAGAGTCCATTGTGATACAATATCCTCAAACTCTTGGCTAATTCTCCACCTCAATCAAATTGAAGTGTTTTAATACTTTTATCAAGTTCGTTTTGTAGTTTATTTGTTAAATCCTTGAAAAAATTAATGGATTATGACTTGTTTTTTATCAAGTACACATAGCCATATCAACCAATATCGTTAGTAAATTTGATGAAGTATTGAAAACCACTTATAGCATTTGTGCTAAAACATCCACATGCATCACTATGTACAACACCCAATAGATCACTTGCTCTCTCACTATTCCCAGTGAAAGGAGATTTTGTCATCTTGTCCAATAAAAAAGACTCGCATGTCTCTATTGACTCAAAATCAAAAGAGTCTAGATAACCATCTTTATAGAGTCTATAAAATGAGTTTCTCATTTATGTGCCCTATACGCCAATGCTAAAGGTATGTTTTGTTTGAGTCATTCCGTTTAAGCTTTGAAGTTTTTATGTTATATACATTTGTCTCAAGATCTAAGTAAAATCATAATACACAGGCGCACTACAATAAAAAAATCTCATATTTAGAAATAGAACATTGACCATTCTTAATATGAAATTCAAATCCATTCTTATCCAAACAAGAAACATAAATAAGTTCATATTTATATCATATATGAAATAGAAGTTCTTTAACTCTATTACAAGCCCACTTGGCATAGATAAAAGGTAGGTGCCTACAATAGTAGCAACAACTGTCACTCTATTTGTGACATGTAGCTCCACCTCTTCCTTCTTCAAGGGTCTACTTCTTTTTAGATCCTACATATATGAGATTTACATCCGGTATCTAATACCCCAGATAATGAAGTATATAAATTTATGTGAATAAGATAAATACCTAAAATGGAGATCTCTATCCCCTTCTTCTTGTTCTTTAGTTCCTCTAAGTAAAGAGGACAATTCCTTTTCTAATGTCCAGGCTGGTGATAGCGGTGAGAAGTTCATTCTTTACTCACTCCTCCTTTTACTCTAAGTGCAAAAAATTTAAACTTGCAGCCAACTTTAAAATTTTCTTTTCTTTTCTTTTGCCCTTAGGTTTTCCCTTTCCTTTGTTGACGATCAACAAGGACTTGGGCTTGTCTTTCTTCATTTATCCCTCAATAGTTCTCAACATGCCAAGCAACTCTGTTAACGACTTGTCAAAATTGTTCATGTCGTAGTTCATGACAAATTGGCTGTATGATTCTCAAAACAATTGCAAGATCATGCATATGACCAACTCTTGGACTAAACGAAATCCCAATCTTGCTAGGCTTCTCACATACCCAATTAATTTGAGCACATGGGGCCCGACTGGATCACCCTCTGCCATGTTGTACTTAAACTATGCCTTGGTGACATCATACCTCTCTTGCCTTGTCTTTTCTTGGAACATGTTATAGATATGTGTGACCATCTCTATAACTCCCATGTTCCCATGTTGCTTTTGGAGATCATGGTTCATGGAGCACAACACAAGGCATGGTGTATCTATTGCATCATTAACATGCTTATGATAAGCATCCCATTCCACCCTAGGTGCATTCAGAGTTGGTTCCTCTGGTACTGACATGTCCAGGACATAGAGGTTACACTCATGAGTAAGAACAATTCTTAGAGTTTTGAATTAGTCATGAAAGTTATTCTTATTAAAATTTTCTTTCTCAAGGAATGATCACAATAAAAATTTGTTGTTGTTTGCCATTTGATCTACAAGAAAATATTTGCACGAGTTAATATATTGATTTGATTTGAAAATTATATGATGATATTAATTAGGCCTTTAATTAATTATCGTTCCCACTATTTTTTTCAAATTAATAACCCTCACTGTTAATTTGCAAAGATTTTAGCATACAATCTTCTAGTGGGTCAAGATCTATATTATATCAAATTGTGAGTCCGCTTTGGCTGATCACCCACAACCTGAGTATTTAGGTAGGTAATATTTGCCAATTGCATCATAGGAAACTCTTGATAGATGGTATGTACAACTCATTGTCATATTCCATCTTTATGCCTCTAGGAACTTAATCCTACTAAGGTCACCTAGTTAAGTCTAACCCAGAAATGCAACACAATAGAATATATATGCATCCTACTTTGGCAAACCCTTATATCTATTCTCACATTTTCATGAGATAGACAACACACCACACTTTGGCGTGCCCATGTATAGTCGATCAAGTTTTTCATGTGTGCTACTTTTGAAAAGCATAGGAGACTTAATATTTTATTTGAGGGTTTATATATATATGTGTATATATATATATATATATATATATATATATATATATATATATATATATATATATACACACACACACATACATATCCAAACACCACATACTTATAATATGTATCATATCACATTATATATATCCACAATCACAATCCATAAACATGCAATCCAAAAAACACATAATCATTGGTTATGACCATACTAATATAATCCTTTGGATCCACAAAGGACAATTATCCACCTATGGTCTTTTGCATCTTATGCAACATCAACCTATGAATTTCCATGCATTTGATCAACATCATGGTGAATGACTTCATGGATGCTCTTTGGGGTTGAATCTTCAAGTTGCTTCTCTAATGATGCTCCTTGGAGTTGAATCTTTAAGTTTCCTCTCCATGGATGTTCCTTGGAGTTGGATATTGAAGTTTCTCTCCATGGATGCTCCTAGCAGTTGTATCTTCAAGTTGCCACATCATGTCAAGTCTTTTAAAATTAAATCTATTGCTATATAATATTACATTATATATAAAAAGGAGAACCTTAAGTTACATTCGAGGGGAGTTTAGAGGGAATATAATTAATTACACTTTAAAATAAAGGATGAGGCTCGACATGCAAGCCAAATACTTATACAAAAGGATCCATGCACAATTTCACAAAAGGGGTCCTAGGCCATAACCATGGATGCATTCACCACATAGAAAATATTTCAAGGGCAACGTGTACGATTTTATAGATATATCTATCATATGCATATATATTAAATTACGTCCTTTTAATGTGAGACTTTCCTCATTAAATAATTTTTTACTGCTACACAGACTAAGCAGGGTAAACAAGGGCAGTGCCCCTGGGTGGGGATCCCACTGAAATGCTATAAAATTTCACTTTCTTACATTAGGAAAAATCAAAATTTTCCATAGTCGACCCTGTCCGACAGGTCAAAAACTAATAGAGCTACAATGTATGTGAAATTAGGTTAGATATGTAGATTAATAGCTTTAAGTTTGCATCCCATGCAACCACAGAAAATAGTATATAGAAATCTGATCATATCAAAATATATCCAAATATATCTTAGATCGACGTGGCTCTAATACCACTGTTAGTTTCCACAGAGGTGGCAAGCACAGTGAAAATAACAAAAAAAAACTCTGTGTATTCTACTAGTAGATCTCGTTGAAAATGACATATTTAGAAGGAGGGTGCACAAGGTAGACCTTGACGCAGATCAAGTCCCTCGACATCTCCTTCGCATGGTGTTGTGCGTCTCTCCTCGCATGCACAGACAATCTTCGTCAATGTCCTCCAAACATAAGCGCTTAGCATCTACATCTCTATTTAGTCTACACTGATGAATTGGAACTCCTCGTCACACCACATGAGATGATAGGAAGGAGAAACCTTTCACTTGATGACGTGATAGCATCAGAGGTTGTAGAAGGGGGGGGTAAGGCCCCCCTCAATTTTTTTCTAAAACTTTCAGTTTGGTTCACTACTTTATTGGATGTGGGGAATTCAATCCTAGTCAAACTTCAAGTCCTTTTCAAATTTTAATACAGAAACTCCTAATTTCTATAAATACCTATATTATCTAACTAATTCCCCACAATACTGAATAGAAGTCTGGTTCTCGCTCAGTTTATTTCTTCTGAGCTGCAGTGGCATGCTTCTTTTGGTCTTGCCATCTCGACATCTTCAACACGTAGATGACTTGCTTTCTTCTGATCTCTTGAGATCTACCAAAACAAACAAATTGTCACCAACTCTCGCTGACGCCGTAGGCTTGTGGTAAAGTTCTGCACTCAATTCTAAAATACTAACACCCTGCTCGCAGGCAAGACGTTCTTATTATCTATGTCAGTCGATATTTGTTGAAAATTAATCTGGGACACAACAACATCGTATCTCATTCAATGATAATAGGCACCATCGCATGGACATACTGTGTTCTTGGTTCTTTCCTCTTAGGATGTTACGAATGTACTTCCTCTGAATCTAGAATCTACCATAGCGAGCGATTTCCATCGTAGTGATTTGCAGTTCATTTGACTTATATCTGGCACTTGGCATCCTTATATTAGCAAATATTAGACAAGATATCAACACCAAAGTTATTTTTGTGGGTTTTCAAGTTGTTTTTATCATCAAAAAAATCAGCTATCAGACATACATAAAGGTAATTTTTGTCTACTTGTCTTTAAATTCTTATTGTTGCAAGTTTCACAACTAATGATATAATTGATGATTTTTATGTTTTAAGGGATCACAAGGCACAACTAAAATAAGAATGTACATTTTCATATTTTTATACATTACATTTTAAAAAATTTCTCATATTATTCGGCTCCCCACATAAAATTCCTGGTTTCGCCCTTGGCTAGCATTGTTGTCACTCTCCTTCTCTTTCTCTCTCAGAGATGATGATGGCTAGGGTTCATGTATAAGAGTGTGTCTCTGAGATCCAACCATCCTCCCCCTATAAATAGGAGAGAAAAGGAAACTAGTTTCCTAAAAACCTGGAAAACAAAAGACTGCTATGACGTTTAAAATGGTCCACTCGTAGAATGTCAAAAAGACAACTAGAATATTTTGGAAGTAATTAATTAACTGATTTATCATATTAATTGATTAACTATTTTTTCTTCATCTGGATCTTGTCTATCACTCAGGATTAACTGATTGAATTAAATTTAAATCCAATTAATTATAGTAGATTACCTAAATATTTTAGTAGTCAATTTGACTCAGAACATTCCTGATCATGTCCACAATTATACTCCTATTCCAATACATCCTGTGTGTGTGTGACCATGTATGCTTCAAATTACATTGGCAGTTATATTCATATTCAAATTATGATTCCACAAGTCATGATTGGTATCTATAAAGATTTCATTGCTACCCAACTAATTGGAAAAGTTGGAGAATAACTTAACCTAGTATTGTGACCAATGTTATAGTGATTGCATAATCCCTTTGTTTTTATTATCTAGATTGAATCTGAGGTATGGAAAAGTCATCATCTTACTATTAAATCTTTGTTCCTTGATCTAGAGTAGATTACTGAGATTTACATGAGATCAATATCATATATTGACTCACATGAGCATGGCCATGCATTTCATATTATCTCTCATCAAGTGGCCAAAATATCACTCCAATGGGAGGGACATATTTCATCTACATCACTCACAATAATCCACATGTGTCACGATGCACCTAAGCACTACATGTATAGCAACCCTTTCCAAGGTCACGTTGAGTAGTGGTAAAGCTTGAACAACATGCAATGATCGTAGTGACTTCAGGTCTAAGGGCCACAATCACCAGTGTTACACTGAGATGTAACTCTAACCATCATTATTGGCTTCCATGTATCATAGTCAAGGTGGGTGTGTCCAGGATAGTTGTTCATAACAAGTACCTATGTGTTTGATTTGATATCTAGTATCATGACTATTGAGATGTAGTCATAAATCAACACACATACCCGTCATGATGTATTATTATTGTCCTAATATCCATAATAGTATCCAATTAGGGACTAAGACAAGAATGAATACTCTTAACATACACATGATCTCATATTCAGGTCATCAACCTAAACTCACATGTCATTGAGTTATACATTTTAAGGACATTATTATATCTATTCATTATCCCATATTGAAACAAGCATAATAATTAGAATTGCCTTTAATTAATAATAAAGATGTGCCATTACAAACATCATATGATTGGTTCTCATGACATATCACCAACAATTGATGTGCATGATTTCACAGCCAATTTAGGGGCTAATTTGGGCATGTGATCATAGAAAATTATTTTATATTCAAATCTTTGATTCATCTTTTGACAAAATAGACTCAAATATCTCTTATTCATCCATTTTATATTATTTTTGTGGACTTAGTTTGAAATTATGTGCTTTATTAATAAATACATTCACTCAGCCACAACCACCACGACCGTTGTACCCAGCACGACCGTGATACCCAACACTATTGTGCTACCTAACAAATATATTCACTCCGAACCTCTCCTCAATCGCGGCATGACAATAAGAAGAAAAATGACCGTGGTTATGGCACGATCATTCTACTACCACCAGCACCCATCGGTACCCACTGCCGACCCCAGCCCTAACCGCAGCACCCATCACCACCCACCGCCAGACTCCAGCCCCGACCACAACAACCCCCACCTACCCCGCCTCTCCTTTCCAACCGAGAAGGGCTCTTCGACGGTGGCACAACACGTACAACTGAGAAGCTTGCGACCAATTTTCAGTTAATAAAATGTACCTTGTGACCTTTAGTTGGCGGCGGCGGCACAACACGTATGGCTCGGAAGCGGCACAACACGGCTCGGATCCTTGGACACGGCGGCCACAACACGACTCGACTCATTGGACACGACGGCGGCGTCAGAAGGACACAGAGATGGGCTCCTTGGACACAACGAGGGGGTCTCTAGCGATGTGCTTTTGAGCAAAATGAAATGAAATAGAAGTCCCCGATCGATCGTGCGTTTTGATAACAACCCGACCTTTAGCGTCGGTTAACTAACAAAACTGACGCTAGAAGTCAGGTCTATAGGGTCGGTTATTCGAGAAAATCGACGTTAAAGCCTAAGTGGTGCCAAAATTTTCATAAACCATCTATAAGGTCGGGTATTTGAAAAAACTGACCCTAGAGGTCAACATCTATAAGGTCGATTATCCATAAAAAATGACCCTAGAGTTCCAAAGCGGTGCCCGCATTTTTGTTTGACTCTATAACATCGGTTATTTGAAAAAACCGACGCTATAGATCGAGGTGCGAAGCCAAAAGCGCGTGAATTTTTCCGTGGGAAACATGTTAGGTCAGTTTTTATGATAAAACCGATGCAATAGTCTATTAGGTTGGTTATTCTAATAAAAATGACGCCATGGGCAACGACGTTACTGGCCAAAAATGTAGTAGTGATTATAGCCTCTTGCTTTAGTGCATGCAAATCAAGTATAAATTGGGGATATTCGTTACTGCCAACATCTTGTAGGTACCGCTGACAATGATAAAAAGAAGGCTTCATCATCAAGACATCTTGATAGTACCGAGATGAATTTGAATGCAACAAAGATGTTGAGTTGGTGTGTAACATCCTCAAAATCCTAGATCTATTAATGTACCTTAATGTGAAACCCTAGCTTGCAAGTTTAAGCTTTTATCCAACAAAATGGAATTCAATGGGACCTCTTAGTCCAATATATGATGAAATAATCTCATAAACCTAGCTTTGGCTTAAATAGCTCTTTTAGTAAACAAAAATTCTATCAATGTCACATTTTTATAATGCATGTATTAAATTAACAACCTACATGAAATTGATGAACAAAAGAGCAACAAAATGCAAATCTAATTGGATAGAGCAATTCTAGACCCTCTAATTAGCTTGTGGTTCAATTTGGAGTCCATAGGGCTTCATTTGACCCTTCAAATCAATTAGGGAAGTTAATATATGGTTTTTGTAGTACATTAATCAAATATTAGATGCTTTTACCTAAGATTTCACATTATTTAAATGTCACGCTAACATGATTTGCTTTTCCGCCTAAGATATGGCTGTCACGCTGACCATTTTAAGTCTTATTTTGATCGGGCTCTTTCTGAGCTGTTGGATGAGCATCGTGGGGTTGGATAATCGTCTCCTACCTTCGGTACGAGACCGACAGCGAGCAAATAGATCCTTGATCCTTCATCGACCCGGCTCTCTCGCCACGGTGCTCCTCTTCTAGAATTATCACCACCAATGGGCTCGCAATCCTCATGCAAACCTAGCAATCCTAGGTTTCAAAGGGCTTCCTACCCGATCTGAGAAATGCCCAATAGGGATCAGACTCTCGACTCCACCCCAAAGTCATAGAGACTTCCTTTGATCTTTAAACCTATATATAAGGGTCCAGATTTGAGACTCGGACCCTATATCTTCATCGCCTCATCTCAATTTTGTCTCATGTGCCCCAAACCACCGCCGCCCACTCGATTTGCATCTCTGGCGAACTCTGTCACAGCTCAGCCTCCGCCGCCGTCTCTGACCAAATTGGCAAGCATGTGAGCTTCTATGCACACCCAACTTCCTTCTCACTTTGTCGATTTGTCCTGCGGTGGCTCCAGTCATCATATCATGTATACGAGTTTGAACTCATCACCGACGCTTGCTGTTCTGGACCTCTAGTTGTCCTTCGCTCATGGAAACTCTCGCTCTGACATCGACTCGCCTCCATGAGTGTTTTGGAAACCCTTGTTGAGGCTTCTTTCTGTGGTTTCAGCGGCCGATCCCTTCCCCTGTTCTTCTTCCGCTGAGCCATGGTGGCTGGCTGAAGTTAGAGCTTTACCACACGCCGGAGCCTAAGTCACGGCTATGTGAGTTTGTTATGGTACAAAGAAGCTATATGTGTTTTACGTTTTAACTGCTTGATTGAGATCCTCTTCTTTGGATCTGGGTTTTGTGCTCTAGAGTTTGGAGTTCGATGCCATGGCATAAGGCAATATGCCAGGCATGTGTCTTACCCTAGTGCCCTTGGCAGGGTGATGGCGTGATTGCTGTTGCAAGGGTGATTTGGGATTTTTGCTTTTATTTAATCAAGCGGCGGTGCCTTTGATTGAGGTGCTAGTTTTACAACTTTGCCCCCGTATGTTTAATTGAATGTAACACTTGCTATGGATTTCTCGGTCATCTTAGTTTCATTTAAATTGATTTTGTTTTCTTTTCACGCATATATTTCCTGGATTTCTGATTGGCCGATACAAGTAAATTCATAACTTTTAATTCGTAGGTCGTATGGGGTCGAGTTATATATGAATTTTGCTCAGTTTTTTTGAGATCTAACCAATGGTTAGGATTTTGAGACATGTTTTGGGTTGGTTTTCACGAAGTATCAGATTTAAGGAAAATTAGGGTTATGATGTAATTAAAGTGTTAAATAATCTAAATCATGTTAATTTCAAGAACCTAGGACTCGACTCAGGATCAGGGAGACTGAATTAGGGTTTTCTCCAATAAAGGTAAGCGGGTCCATGCACTTTGAGTATTTAATTAATGGTTTTCAACCACTTTAAGATTATTGTATCATGAAGATCAAGTTAAATTATGTGCATAGATATGTATTCAAATTTCAAAAATTGTTGCATTAGTATTCCCCAAAAAGTTATTATATGATGCTTATGATTTCACGTTCTATTTCAAGAATCCATGTCATGTTCATATGAAATCTAAGTAAAGATTAATTATTCCAAGTTAATGATGAATAATGTAATTGGTTACTTTATTTTGTCCTCATTATGTAAAGGTTGAGCCCTCGGGCCTTATGAGTTCAAATGGAACATTATGGCACTCTGGTGCAAATCATGAGCTCAAGTGGAGCATAATTATGGCACTCAGGTGCAATTCATGAGCTCAAGTGGAGCATAGTTACGGCACGTTTGTGCAAATCATGAGTTCAAGTGGAACATCAGTTGAGCCTACATGCCTTATGAGCACAGTTGGTGCATAAGAGTAAAATACATTATAATTAACCAATTAAGAGCATATTATGTGAATCAAAGATTTATTATTCAATTACTTGCATGATTTTTTTCTTATTTGCTCAGTTATTATGTTATTATAACAATACTCAATGCCGCTTACTCTAACATGTTTTCCGTTTTGAATGCATGGCTGGGGACGTGATGTCCACAGGAGGAAAGAATAAGGAAGGAGCTTAAGCGAGGAACATATATCTCGAGGAAAGACTAAGAAGATAGACTTGGTGGGGGTTCCATCTACCAATTAGTAGATCCTTTAGTTTAGCTTATCTTTCCATGTTTTAGTTTTGCTTAGTTTACATGTATTAGGCTTGGGATCAAGATGTGACAACTTATGTTTCCCCTTTTTATGAACAATGTATGAATCTAAATTTTGAGTTGAATGCAAAGTGTTTCATTTATCTTATTTCTTTTGAGTATCATATTTTGTAATGTTCCTTCGAGCCAAGTGACCCATGTTATGGACAACATTGGGTTTGCTTTTGTTGCCATGTATGTGCTTGGAAGGGCATTACATGGTGCCATGAAAGGTCAACTCAGTGGCTCTAATAAGAAAAACTAGAAAACCTCAGTAGAATCTTGAGGACAAGGCATGCTATAAATAAAGTTGATCTAGTTTAGGATAAAACTTAACATCAAAGGAATCTTAACCCTAATCTTAATTTAGGATTTTGTATTTTACATTCATGCATGCTTAGTAACCAAGTGAATATATGTTGGGCATGCTAGATGTACGTCAAATAAAAGGGATCACATGTGATAACTAGGGTTACACCTAGCTATGAGTGTCCAAGTCAACCTACACATAATGTAGTCTAGATAGCCTCCCATAAATCAGGAGATATATCACTAGAAAAGCCAATTCCAGTATAGTTTCAGTACACCCCCATAGGGAGGATAGGGTAGTCTAGATTTGTCAAGTACTATGATTCAACAACCGATGTGTTGTAAGAAGGACATATTGACCAATTTTAGAAAGGATTGAATTACTAATTGGTAAGCCACTACAAAGAAATAGGTCTGACAATAACTTCTAAAAGGTCTCCTATGCACCTAATTAAGGAACAATGTAGGATAACTTGAAATAGTCAAGTTACCAACTGCTTTTGGCTCTGATACCATTTTTTAAAGAGTGAGACCCGAAAGGGGATCCACTCAAAATGATATAATACAAGAGCCATGTAATAATAAAGCAGTGGAAACAAAACTATTACACGGTTACAAAATTTTTATTTGTACAATTGTTCCTCACCATAATAGGTGATTTTACAAAAACTTGAACTAAGTATAACTAAATCCAGTAGCAGAGGGTAACCCAGCCATACTAAGCTATCCTTAAGTCCATGCCATGTTGGTGATCTTTTTGATCTCTTGTCTTCCAATGTACCTAAACCTGGGTGGAAAGGAACATCACCCAGAACATAGGAAACAAGTATAGGTCAGCAAAGGAAAAGTATGTACCATAATAAACTTTGGGCATTATATTGGGGTAAAAGTGCAAAAAGAGATGTTCCCACAAGAAGGGGGCTATTTGCAATTAGGTAAGATCAAGAGAAATGTAACAAAGAAATGAGGCATTTAAAATTCAGATTACAAGCATGATAATAAAAGTGTCTTGCCATAACAATCATCCACATATTCATATTAAAACAATAAACATTTGCATGCATAACAATGTAGACTAAATACACCTAAAATAGGGCCATAAAACCATAGAATCATGACGTAACAGTAAACAATGGTGGAAACGCACACCCCGGGCGGAATACGCACACCCTATATAAGTATGGCTGTACATAAGTACCACTATTCTAGATAATCTAGTCAAACACGCATCATGTTATAATAGAGTGGCAAGACTATCATTTTAGTAAATATCAAACAAAAGACAACAAGGTAGGAGGGGCCTAAAGACCCATATAATATGTCAAAGTAATGATCACAACAATAAAAGAGATTTATATCAGGAATTAGAAATGTCCATGAATATTAGATTTCCAAGAGAAACAATATTTCAAGAGATGCCCCATTAAAAGAAATTAGGTTTTAGTCGAATAATGCCCAAAATAAAATAGAGGATGCACATACCTTATGATCAGACCTAAATACTTAGTAACACCTCCTAAGCACAAGGTCAGGGCTGTCTCAACCTAGTCACAATATGTGTGCACTCAATTAATATAATTTACATTAAATCTCTTGCTTAGAATCAACCCTACAATAGGTTGCAAATCTGGGCATGAAATCTATCCCAATAACTCAATCGTATTTTCCTAATTTCAAAAATGTATATGTTTGTATTTTTCTTCTGAACCAACAATTAATTATGATTTTTACAAGTTAAAATCATTTACTGATTAAAATGAAAATAAGCAAGGAAAAGATCGGATTACCCCTGAGGTATTGCAATTATAATGTCTCATGTGAGGATGAAACTTTGGTCATGTAACACTACTAACCCCTTAGTCAAGCACGGGTCAAAATAGGTAAAAAGGTGAAATATGCCCTCACTGGTGACATAGACAAAAATGCCCATCAGGGCCTAACTGGAAATATGACGGCCATCTTGCTCTTCCTACTCAAGTAAGGCAACATCCATGGAGCTCTGGGATCTTGGGCTCCAGCAACAAATGCTACGACCCTACCCTTCCTTTCTCCCAGGTACAACATAGTGGTTCCGTCATGGTCATGAGGACCAGACCACTCCCGTTGCACATGCACCACCATAGCCCTAATCAGAAAGTTTCTTCGATGCTATTGCTAGACATCAATGGCGCTTGGATCATAGATGGGATGAAGAAATAAAGAATAATAGTGTCTGCCAAAGTTCAATTTGTCGTGCCAAGTGGGGATGAGCAATGGCAAGATAACTCAACTGTAGGGTGGTGAGAAGACCATTGTACCGACAGGTTAGGAGGAAGAACACTGGGGTAGATGGTGTCGAGGAGAGAATATGGAAACCCGGTCGTGACTAGGTAGTATCATTCACTCCAGGACTCTGCCCCATTCTAACACTGGTATGGTTTATTTCCAGCAACCAGTGACCAAGGAAGTCCCTCATGGCGGCACGTCAAAATAGGGGAAAATGACTGCGTTTTGTCGACCGAACAGACCAGTCAATGCCATGGCAATATGAGAACACAGGAAGGAAGAAAGGGTGGCCAAGATGGTTACCTCGCGATCGATTTGACTGAGGAGGAGGATTCTAGCAGCTGCTCACCATCCTCACCGGAGAAGGTGACCTACGCCGATAGCAGCTCCGAGACGTCCACACACGAAATCGACCAAGAGGAAGCAAGAGGGGGTGCCGGAGACCGTTTCTGGAGTGAGAGATGCGAAGTGGAGCACCGTAGACGGGGTTTCAGAAAGTGGCCGCAATGGCTGCTCGGGGGTTGAAATAGGCATTTTTGTCTTAGGGTTTGGTAGGGGTCGAGTGAGGGGTCGATCTGCTCGAGAGAACACATGGAGCGTGTTGGCAAAGAAATTACGAGGAACGATGGTGAGAAAAGGGAGAAACGGTAGAAGAACTAGTCAGCCAAGGGAGCTCTTCTGACCGCGGCGCTAGCGGGGGGGATCAAGAGGTAGGAGACGGAGTCTGACCCTTCGATCCCGATCCTACAGCCTGGTTGAGTCCAAGCATTGCTAAAAAAATCCCGTATACCCCGCCCAAAGCATGACAATGAGTGTGCTATACATAATTAGAATGAACCTAGCTGATATAGGTGATTTTATTGATTTTTCTCAATTAACTTTGTTCAAACTATATGTTTCTTTCTTAAATTAATTTAAAGGGGCAAATTAAGTCCAGTTAATATAAAAATTTACACATAGGGTAAACATGGTGTGAGGAATACGAATCTGGATTTAGATTTGCATTTTGAGGTTATTAAGTTATTAGTTTATATCTTCCTTATTATACACTAATCATTTAATTAATATATTAAACTTAACCTGATGGATAAATTTGGTGAGTCATCATATGATGTATCCACTTCTCGCACTTTCATATCTTAGGACCTTAATAGGATATCCAATTATGGTCAATATTATAGTTTATTATCATTATTTACTGATTGTCCATAATTATATTATTAGGGTTATGTAACGTCCCAGGATTTGAGGCCTTGGATAAGACGATCTTAAAAGGAATGATTGGACTACCTATATCACCAAGGTGCACCTCCTTTTTCGGGATCCCATCTCTAAAGAACTCCATAGTTAAGCGTGCTCAGCTTGGAGTAGTACTAGGATGGGTGACTAGTCGGGAAGTTGCTCCTGGCTTGCGCGTGAGTGGATAAAAGGCATGCAGTTAAGGCTAGTGGTGGTCTGTGGGGCCACTCATCATTCCTGAAACTCTACTAGAGCCTTGGGCAGTGGGCCCGGGCGTTACAAATGGTATCAGAGCCAATCCCCTCCAGTAGGTGGGGCCCACATGGGCCTATGGCATGTCAGTCTTTGAGTCGTGCGGTCCACGCATGTTGGAAAGGGCTATTTGAGTTGATGGAGCCTCCCATGCGCTCGTAGTGTCCAGGCATGTTGGAAAGGGCTATCCGAGTTGATGGAGCCGCCCTTGCGTTGGTAGCCGTGGTCGGGAGTTGGGTGTACATGGGACATTTGGGTCTACACTGAAATGGGGAAAGATTATGAGGCCATATAGTTGAGCCTTGACGAGGACGTCAAGAGTCTAAGTGGGGGAGATTGTAACGTCCTAGGATTTGAGGCCTTGGATAAGACGATCTTAAAAGGAATGATTGGACTACCCATATCACCAAGGTGCACCTCCTTTTCTGGGAGCCCATCTCTAAAGAACTCCATAGTTAAGCATGCTCAGCTTGGAGTAGTACTAGGATGGGTGACCATTCGGGAAGTTGCTTATGGCTTGCGCGTGAGTGGATAAAAGGCGTGTAGTTAAGGCTAGTGGTGGTCTGTGGGGCCAGTCATCATTCCTGAAACTCTACTATAGCCTTGGGCAGTGGGCCCGGGCGTTACAGGTTACTTCATCCTAAGATTTCATGTCCATGGGATACTAATGAACCGATTAGGATTATGAGATCCTAATATGGTTTGGTCTATGCTAACTCAGTGAAATATAGATATTTAAAGGTAGTTAATTGAAAAGGACGAAAGGGAGATTGGATATCCACATAATCAAATAGGGACCTAAAAGAACCAAGGGTTAGCTTATGTGCCTGGAATTGAGTATGTTACAACACTCCACCCCTTTAAGAGGATTTCGTCCCTGAAATCCATCTAGTTGTGGTATCGTATGCTAAGTTATACTTTTAACCAAGTTATAAATTTCTAGTGTACTTAATGTAGGGGGTCATAACATATTACTCATGTCACACTTATGGTCTACTATCAAGGTGAAACTATATGTCTCCATGTGTCATGCATCAATTAATTTGATTGTGTTAGATGTTGGGCTAGAAAAGTTACAACATGACCTAGGATTATGTCGACCAGTCTGCATCCATCAGGACTACCGAAATGTTATCATAAATTTTTTTTGCCATTCTTTGATCATGTTCCTCATCATTTTCCTTGTTATCATCATCAACATCATCATCATCATCATCTACCCACCATCATCATCATTATCAACATTATTATAATAGTCACTTTATGTACGACGTGCATATATGTCTTGCTACCTTCCAATATTAGGGTTATATTTTAAATCAAATTTTATATATAGATTTTATCAAGGGGGGTCAAATTATGATGTGTTACATGACTAAGACAACACTTATACTTTAATAGGTATATTAGGGTTGAGGTGTAAGTTTAGGGTTTTAATTTTCAACGAATTTTCTCGTTCATATATGAACATTATAGTGTGTTGTATGCAACTATTTGAATTTCTCCTTCACGAATTTACTTTAGACATTAAATTACACATGTTTTGATTGATGTGTAGTCAATTCCCTTTCACTTTTGTTTATTATGGTCACCTGGGAAAATATTCAGAAATCCTATCATACTTAGGGTGTTCACCCTAGTCTCTATTGTAAAGTCATCCTAACCATTTAATTAATAATGATTTGGGGTATAGAATATTAATTTGAGATTTAGTGAAATCTTACTTTTACCCCTATCTGTCTTAAAAACTTCCTATAAGGATAACTCAAGATAAAGTTTTAAGATCCATTTTAATCATCAAAGTAACATGTAGGATGGTATGATTAGCAAGGCTCCTCTGAAATTCCTAGCTTGGTAGCCTCTACATATGTTTGACATTATTACTAGGAGTTATCCAAGTTTTACTTATTGCAACTGTTATTAACCCCGATTATGCCTATTAACTAGATCGTATGGGAACTCCACCACTAAAAAGGCTTAAACTATAACTTAGGACATAGCCTAGAGGGGAAAAAGGGTGGATCCGCTAGGTCTTATATATATATATTTAAAACTATCTATGTCAGTCTTAGATCTAGGGTATTGGGGTTGAACATATCAACCAAGGGTACTTCACTAAAGAGCTTCTCTACTACTCAACTTACTTGTGGTGGTGACTTGGTTCTGAAAATCATCGATGAGATTATAAAAAGAAAAATAGATCTTTTGTACATATAATTTAATAATGAAAATAAGTTTTAGCGATAAAAGACTGGCGATGAAGATGCAAAGTTGGCGCCAAAATCAATCCGAGAACCAAGTCAGACACCTTCCACAACCTGACACATACATTACTATCCTATAACCACTTCCTTCTACAAAAGAGGTCTGATCCTTCTATCACTTAAAAGGGTCATGTGAGAATTTCTCTAATATACAAGCAATGAGAGAGAGAAGGGAGTATATTGCTCATAGCCAATAATTGGTCAAAACCTACCCAAGCTTGACATCCACCATTTCCCACGTCATTCTTACTCATAATACCTACTACCTCATCCCAAGTCCTAAACGAAACATGAGATTACCCAACATGATAGGTAGTGATTTAGGGTTTTCACCACCGTAGTTCCTTCACATGATAAGGTTACCTATATAGTCCAGATACCCATCTCAATCACTAGGTAAACCAAGTACTCTGAGAGAGGTGATAATTTAAGTATGCCTACTAAAACATTTAGCTCCATCAATCAATTCCAATACATAAGAATAACAATCCCAAGGAGGGTGGAATTTAGCCCTTGAGGGGATGGCATCAGGGCAAAGCTATCCTAATATACCCACATTGAGGACTAGGCATGCTATAAATAAAGTTGATATAGTTTAGGGTAAAACTTAACATCAAAGGAATCTTAACCCTAATCTTAATTTAGGATTTTGTATTTTACATTCATGCATGCTTAGTAACCAAGTGAATATATGTTGGGCATGCTAGATCTACGTCAAATAAAAGGGATCACATGTGATAACTAGGGTTACACCTAGCTATGAGTGTCCAAGTCAACCTACACATAATGTAGTCTAGATAGCCTCCCATAAATCAGGATATATATCACTAGAAAAGCCAATTCCATTGTAGTTTCAGTACACCCCCATAGGGAGGATAGGGTAGTCTAGATTTGTCAAGTACTATGCTTCAACAACCGATGTGTTGTAAGAAGGATGTATTGACCAATTTGAGAAAGGATTGAATAACTAATTGGTAAGCCACTACAAAGAAATAGGTCTGACAATAACTTCTAAAAGGCCGCCTATGCACCTAATTAAGGAACAATGTAGGATAACTTGAAATAGTCAAGTTACCGACTGCTTTTGGCTCTGATACCATTTTGTAAAGAGTGAGACCCCAAAGGGGATCCACTCAAAATGATATAATACAAGAGTCATGTAATAATAAAGCAACCGAAACAAAACTATTATACGGTTACAAAATTTTCTTTGTACAATTGTTCTTCACCATAATAGGTGATTTTACAAAAACTTGAACTAAGTATAACTAAAGCCAGTAGAAGAGGGTGATCCAACCATTCCAAGCTATCCTTAAGTCCATGTCTTGTTGGTGATCTTTTTGATCTCTTGTCTTCCAATGTACCTAAACCTGGGTGGAAAGGAACATCACCCAGAACATAGGAAATAAGTATAGGTCAACAAAGGATAATTATGTACCATAATAAACTTTGGGCATTATATTGGGGTAAAAGTGCAAAAAGATATGTTCCCACAAGAAGGGGGCTATTTTCAATTAGGTAAGTTCAAGAGAAATGTAACAAAGAAACGAGGCATTTAAAATTCAAATTACAAGCATGATAATAAAAGTGTCTTGACATAACAATCATCCACATATTCATATTAAAACAATAAATATCTATATGCATACCAATGTAGACTAAATATACCTAAAACATGGCCATAACACCATAGGATCATGACCTAAAAGTAAACAAGAGTGGAAACGCACACCCCGGGCGGAATTCACATGCCCTATATAAGTATGGTTGTACATAAGTACTACTATTCTAGATAATCTAGTCAAACACGCATCATGCTATAATAGAGTGGCAAGGCTATCATTTTAGTCAATATCAAACAAAAGACAACAAGGTAGGAGGGGCCTAAAGACCCATATAACATGTCAAATTAATAATCACAGTAGTAAAGGAGATTTATATCAGGAATTAGAAATGTCCATGAATATTAGATTTCCCAGAGAAACAATATTTCAAGAGATGCCTCATGAAAAGAAATTAGAGTTTAGTCAAATAATTCCCAAAATAAAATAGAGGATGTACATACCTTTTGATCAGACCTAAATACTCAGTAACACCTCCTAAGCACAGGGTCAAGGTTGTCTCAACCTAGTCACAATATCTGTGCACTCAATTAATATAATTTACATTAAATATCTTGCTTAGAAATCGACCCTACAATAGGTTGCAAATCTGGGTGTGAAACCTATCCCAATAAATCAATCATATTTTCCTGATTTCAAAAATGTATATGTTTGTATTTTTCTGCTGAACCAACAATTAATTATGAGTTTTACAAGTTAAAATCATTTACTAATTAAAATGAAAATAAGCAAGGAAAAGATCGGATTGCCCCTGAGGTATTGCAATTATAATGTCTCATGTGATGCTGAAACTTTGGTCGTGTAACACTGATAACCCCTTAGTCAAGCATGGGTCAAAATAGGTAAAAAGGTGAAATATGCCCTCACTGGTGACATAGACAAAAATGCCCATCAAGGCCTAACTGGAAATATGACGACCATCTTGCTCTTCCTACTCAAGGAAGGCAACATCCATGGAGCTCTGGGATCTTGGGCTCCAGCAACAAATGCTGTGACCCTACCCTTCCTTTCTCCCAAGAATAACATAGTGGTTCCGTCATGGTCATGAGGACCAGACCACTCCCGTTGCACATGCGCCACCATAGCCCTAATCTACAGGTTTCTCCGACGCTATTGCCTGACATCAATGGCGCTTGGATCGTAGATGGGATGAGGAAATAAAGAATAATAGTGTCTGCCAAAGTTCAAAGTGTCGTGCAAAGTGGAGACGAGCAATGGCAAGGTAACTCGACTATAGGGTGGCGAGAAGACCATTGTACCGATAGGTTAGGAGGAAGAACACTGGAGTAGATGGTGTCGAGGAGAGAATATGGAAACCCAGTTGTGACCAGCATGCCAGGTAGCATCATTCACTCCAGGACTCTACCCCATTCTCATGCTGGTATGGTCTATTTCCAGCAACCAGAGACCAAGGAAGTCCCTCACGACGGCGCGTCAAAATAGGGGAAAACGACTGCGTTTTGTCGACCGAATAAACTAGACAATGCCATGGCAATATGAGAACACGGGAAGGAAGAAAGGGTGGCCAAGATGGTTACCTCACGATCAGTTTGACTGAGGAGGAGGATTCTAGCAGCTGCTCGCCGTCCTGACCGAAGAAGGTGACCTACACCGACAGCAGATCCGAGACGCCCACACGTGAAATCGACCGAAGAGGAAGTAAGAGGGGGCGCCGGAGACCGTTTATGGAGTGGGAGATGCGAAGTGGAGCACCGTAGATGGGGTTTTAGAAAGTGGCCGCAATGGCTGCTTAGGGGTTGAAATAGGCGTCTTCGCCTTAGGGTTCAGTAGGGGCCGAGTGAGGGGACGATTTGCTCGAGAGAATGCGTGGAGTGTGTTGGCGAAGAAATCGCGAGGAATGATGGTGAGAGAAGGGAGAAACGACATAAGAACTAGTCAGCTGAGGGGGCTCTTCTGACCGCGGCGCTAGCGGGGGGGTCAGGAGGTAGGAGACGGAGTCTGACCCTCCGATCCCCATCCTACAGCCTCGCTGAGTCCAAGCATTGCTAAAAAAAATCCCGTATACCCCGCCCAAAGCGTGACAATGAGTGTGCTACACATAATTAGAATGGACCTAGCTGATATAGGTGATTTTATTGATTTTTCTCAATTAACTTTGTTAAAAATATATGTTTCTTTCTTAAATTAATTTAAACGGGAAAACAAAGTCCAGTTAATATAAAAATTTACACATAGGGTAAAAATGGTGTGAGGAATACGAATCTGGATTTAGATTTGCATTTTGAGGTTATTAGTTTATATCTTCCTTGTTATACACTAATCATTTAATTAATAAATTAAACTTAACATGATGGATAAATTTGGTGAATCATCATATGATGTCTCCACTTCCTGCACTTTCATATCTTAGGGCCTTAATAGGATATTCAGTTATGGTCAAGATTATAGTTTATTATCATTATTTACTGATTGTCCATAATTACATTATTAGGGTTACTTCATCCTAAGATTTCATGTCCATGGGATACTAATGAGCTGATTATGATTATGAGATCCTAATATGGTTTGGTCTATACTAACTCAGTGAAATGTAGATATTTAAAGGTAGTTAACTGAAAAGGACGAAAGGGAGATTGGATATCCACATAATCAAATATGGGCCTAAAGTAACCAAGGATTAGCTTATGTGCCTGGAATTGAGTATGTTACAACAACTTAGTGGCATCGACTTCCATGTAGGTGACACCAATGTTTTCTTGACAATCACAATTAACGTACTCAACATCCAACACTTTCCTGGGTATGTTGTGTTTTAGCCTTTTAGCAAAAACCTAAGAGGACGACTACATAGAGGGCATTAATCATTTTATGAGAGACCAGACTCTGAGGATATGGAGGTGAGGAGACGTGGAGCAAGGTTCATCCAGACTCCTCCTAGGAGCAGTCAGATTATCGAAATGTTGTCTGGTCACGATAATATGAAAAGGGGATCCACTCTATACTTGGTTGCATGGGTTCTTCATTCCCTATGCTATTCTTCTCCTATAATCCTTCCTTTGATCTCATATCGAGCATGAGCGGCTAAACCCCATGTTTGTTAGGAGGGAGTAGCCAAATGTTGATAATATATATATTTATTTCTAATTTAATATATATTGCCTTCTCTTCATATATTTTTTGTGTACAAAGAGAATATAATAGGACCTAAGAAACCTTTAGGTTATGTCTTTTTGCAGCACGCTCTTCAGATCTTTTGGGCACGTAATTGTCTACAGGACTACCCCAGGGATCTTGAGGAGCTATTTTTCTAGCTTATCTTCAACTCTATAGCTTCTCAGTTTATGTTGACGATGTTGAAAGATCTGAACCCCTTCTCAACAAGGAATTTCTTTTCTTTAGATTTTGATAAAGGAGGGTTCATCATTAATTTATTTATGCTTGATCACCATGGATATGTGTTAGATTGTTAATTAGTGTGAGAGAGGGATTAATATTTAGAGAAGCATTATCAACACATTCAATAACGCATTGCGAGAGCGGACTAGCCATTGTGAGGTAGGATTCTTCTAGAGAGAGATCAGATCGATTAACTTTCTACATTGACACTACAGAGAGGATTAGTAATTAAGTTAAACATTATACTATATTGCAAGAGCAGGTAGTATGAGATACATTTGTCTAATCCAAAGAATCAAGATAATTTACGTTAATTGAAGATAGTACATGTTACAAGCTAGACCTTATTTTACTGATAATTTGAGGGTTTAAGATAATTCTAATACTAGTTACACCCTTAGTAACATATTACATTATTAATGACTGATTTAAGTTATCTCTTAGCTTAAATGTGTTCTTTGATAAGTTAAACATCGTGTTTTAAGCATGCAATAAGATTTAAACCCCACTTGATATAGGTATAGCCTACACATGTATGTGAGTGTAGAACTAATGATATTTGAAGAAATAGTAATAAAGAAATTATCATTTGAGAATTTTATCAAACTAGTACTCTAAGATTGTAAATAACTCATTTATGAATCCAAATACATAAAAGAATGAACCAAATAGGAGCTAAAATGAGAAAGTTATGATAGTTATAATAAACATATGCATAGTTGCCTATAATCTGCTTATTTGTCGGACCAGTGAGAAGTCTCGACGACCACACAAACCAGACATGATGGCCATACAGACCGATGTGTATGAATTGTATTGTCGCCCAATACATGCAATTAATAAAATGACCATAATTTAGAAAGGGGAAAGTGAGAGGTGTGCATAACTCCTCATTTTATATTTTAGCATCTTGTTTTACTCATGTGACACATTTTCTCTTTCATCTACTTTTATAGTTTAACGCCTTGTTTATTGCCTCTTTCTACTCCATTAGTGCCTCAATTTTGTCACTTTACACCCCCTTCTATATTAGTGCCTCATTTTACAGTATAGCCCCCCCATAACTTCACTCCTCTCCTCATGACTTTCCTCCTCTATCCCATCACTTCATTCTATTTTATCCTTTTCTTTCTCCCCCTCACTTCCCTACTCTACTCTCTCACTTCAATCATCTACTTCCATCTTCACTTCTCTCTTCTCCCCACTTTTATTTCTTTTCTCACTTCTCATTACTTCCCTCCACACTTTCTTCTGCTCACTCCCCTCCTTCACTCACATCACTTCCCTCATCTTCCTTCTTTCCTTTACTCTATTTTTTTCTTTCCCATTACTTTCTCCCCCCTTCCCCTCGCCCTCACTCTCTTCCCCTATTCCATCTTTCTTAAACTCATTCTCTCTCTCCATCCATCACATTATTCCAGATCTAAATTTTCTATATTCATCATATGTGTCCATAATATTTGATTCCTTGACTTGTGGGCACCATGGCAGAGCGTACGATGTTGGATACATTGTCCAAGATACATAACACATAAGATTTGAATTCATGATTCTTGTGTTACCCAATCGCTTTCGTTACCAGTTACCTCACAAAACCAATATCCCCTAGAAAAAGAGTTTGAATTTATTTTCCTTATTTTAATAGGAACATACTACTCTTTTTTTATCATTTTACACGTATCCCTGCCCATGGATTAGTAGGGTTAGGATTGTATTCTCACAACAATTGGCATAATCTAATACAAGGTGCAATCTGTTCCTTATTAAATTAGGAACAACAAATCCTATAGGCTAAAAACACATTCTTAATTGTCTAAAACCACTACTCACGTCGCTTCCCTCATCCTCCTTCTTTACTCTCCTCTATTTTCTCTCTCCCATTACTTCCCTCTCCCTTCCCCTCCCCTCCCCCTCACTCTCTTCCCCTATTCCCTCTTTCTTGCACTCATTTTCTCTCCGACCATCACATTATTATGGATCTAAATTTTCTATACTCATCTTTTGTGCCCAATTAGCGATAAGGATTTGCTGGACACATTGTCCAAGACACATAAGATTTGAACCCATAACTTTTGTGCTACCCAATCACTTATGTTGCCAGTGATCCCACAAAACCAACTTCCTCTAAAAAAAGAGTTCAAATTTGTTGTTCCTTGTTTTAATAGGAGGAGACTACTCCTTTTCTAATCAATTTTCACGTATCCTTGCCCATGGATTGGTGGGGTCAGGACTGCATCCCCATAACAGTTGACATAACCTAATACAAGGTGCACTAAGCTCCTTATTTATTTTGAGGGTCTGCTATACAGACCAGATATGAGACCAGAAATAAGACCAATCTATTGTGAGCCACAAACCCAAAGAACAAACAAATAAAATAACATAATTTATCTTTCATGTCTCTTATTTTATATACCAAAAGACAAAATTTCGTTCCATTTCTAATCTAGAAGTTGTGTCCACCTAATATTTTCCTTCTTTTGTAACAACAAATCCTATCGGTTAAAAAAAAAATCTCAATTGTCCAAAAACTACTACTCCCCGTGTAAACCGCCACGTCAACCCGCGTGAGGCAACGACTTTCGTGGTTAACAGTGCATTTCGCATGTGCGTCGGAATAGTACCAAGGAGGGGGGCGATCACTCGGCTAACGACAAATGCACCATGCAAGCTTCGGTTGTTCCGGATTCCGGCACAAGAGAACGTGATCATCAACCGAAGCGCGATCGGCTATGCTCATTGTGCAGTGGCCATGCCTGCGGCTACGTCGCTTCCACCGGCGGTGCCGTAACCCTACCGCCTCAGAAGCAGGAATCCCCTGCCCCTCAATCCCTCCAAACCAACTCCCACCCCCTTGATGTCCTACCCGAATCTCTTCCGGTTAAGCGGACTTCTGCGCCGGCAGACTCGGCAACCCCTGTCGTGGCAAATGAGAAGCAGAACGACCGGAAGGTTGAGAAGAAGAATTTGAGGAAGCCCCCAAAGCACAGGAAGGGAGACGCCGCCAGAACCGCAACGAGCGCGCCACGTCACCGCCACCATCGCCGCTGCAACCACCACAGCCACTGCCACCATCACCGTGATGTTAGCAAACCCGGTTCTTCGACGAGGAGGACAGAAGAGACGGACATTACCACCGAGCAGTTGGAGAAATCTGCGATGACTTTGAAGCAAGTGATCCCCCCAAGTACTGCGATTACGACGGCGGCGGCGAATACTAAGAGTTTGCCGCCGGGGACAACTCCGTGCGAACCGCAGGAAAAAACAGTTACACGGGCGCTCAGCCAAAAGCAACGCGGGGCGGAGGCTAGCGAGCCAGAGCGGTTATTATGCCGGACTTGTGGCAAAAGACACGAAGAAACTACCCTGCTCGACCACCAGACAGAAGGCGGCCCTGCGACGACAAAGGCAACGACAACGGCATCAGCCGCTACCCTGACTGTGCCTCCCGGGACAACTCCGAGTGTAGACGAGCAACGGCAAGTGAAACAGGAGAAAGCGATTCCTCGAACGCACAGCCGAAAGCACTGTCGAGAAGATGTCAAGGAAACCGAACGGTTGTGCCAGACTTGTGGCAAAACTCGCCAGAAACCTGTCTTACTTGAGCCCAACCCGGAAGCCGCCCCTCAGTGCTCGCACGGCCCAAGTCGAACGAATGAAGAATCCGGGACGAAGGCACCGCCCGAAGATGGGAAGCGTCAGACGACGGCCATGAATGAACCAAGTTCGAGCAAACCACTGCCGGAAGACGGGAAGCGTCAGACGAAGACCATGAATGAGCGGAGTTCGAGCAAGGCGCTGCCAGAAGATGCCAAGCACCAGACGACCATGAATAAGCGGAGTTCGAGCAAGGCACCCCCGTCGCCTGAGGAACGTCGACAACGAGCAAAACCAAGGAGTGAGAAGAACAAAGCAGGTTCACGGGCGGTACGCGCCGACCTTCATGAGTCGTCGTCCAAGCCACATGCCGCAATGCCGGAAGTTCGCAGAAGTGCAGGGAAGCACCGGTCTGCCTCTAAAACACCGGCGTACAGTAGAGTGCCCAGCAGAAACCCCATTACTGTCGCAGCAAAGCGGCGCCGTGAAGACTCGCCAAGTCGGTCAAGCTCTTCATGGACTAGCCGCGGCGAGAGTTGGTCGTCGTCGTGTGTGGCCAGAGACCGGCAGGGTAGCGGCAGCAACAGCAGCACTACCTTCTCAGCATCGACCTCCCTTCCGCGCTTTCGGGGCCGGCGGGGCCCGGACCCGATCAGCACCAAGGTCAGTTCTCGAGTCCCTCGGCGAGATCCTTCCTTGACGAGGCTCACTCACCAGAGAAGCAGAATTACACGTGAGCTGAGTCCTTTCTCGCCGAGACTCACTCACCAGAAAAGCACCATTACTACACATGGGCATGCAGCGCTACACCATCGCCACTTGTCGCCGGCGCCGCGGCTGACCCAGCACAAGAGCAGCTTAACAGACGGGCAACTAGCGCCGGATCGCCGCCACGACGCCGATTCACTTACTGTTCATTCGCATGATCAAGCGAGGAGGAATATCCAAGGTGCAGTCACACCCGCGTTGCCCATGGCACCTGATGCTCGGGGGAAAGCGATCGTGAAGACCGGTCGACATTTGGAGCGGGCAGTGTCGACAAAGAAGACCCTAGGAGGGCCAGAAGACAAGGAGAAGAAGCATCATGGCAAGCTCAGGTGGGTCCGGGACAAGTTAACCGTCATATTCCATCACCATCATCACCACCACCACCATCATCACCACCACCAAAACGACACCACTGCAGGCAGTACTGCTGATGTACCTGTCAACCACTACCAACTACAGCAGCAGCGCCAACACCGGCACTTCTGGAAGTACCTCGGCGGTCTGGTACACCACACGACCAGGGAAGAGCGTGTGAGGCGGAAGGCCGAGAAGCGTGCGGAGCGCATCGCTAAACGCGCGGCGCACCAGAAAGCAGCTAATAATGGACACGGGCACCTGCATCACTTGATCGAAGGCATCGCCCGGCACTTGTGGCACCCGAGAGCGGCCAAGCAGCGGAAGAGGCTGGCATCAACGGACAGGGGAGTAGGTGACAAGAAGAAGGCGGGTAGCAATACGAAGATCAAGAAGAAGAAGAGGTCGGGTTGGTGGCAGAAGCTGAGGAAGCGCGGTGGGGTGAAACTCGGAGGGCGTAAGAAGGCGCGGCTTAAGCTGACTGCTAAGAGCTGATTTTTTGTTTTATGAAATCATGATTACTTGATGTCCTTTTCCCTTAGCATGTATTGGTACCTTTTTCTTCAGATTAGGATATAAGTTGTGTGATGTTGAACAGAACGATGGAATTGCTCAAATCGAACTATGTCTTTGAAGAAAGATCTGTATATATTAATACTTAATGTATCGTAATGAACTTGTTGCTTATTATAAGTGTGATAACCTAAATTTTTGGATTTTCATACCAAACATAGTATCTTAAGACCACTGAGTCTGCCATGGATGAATGATACCAAACTGAGGAATTAGTTGTTCAATTAGTGACTCTCTTCACCCAAAAGGTGTAACCAAATATTGAATTAATGATTATCATACCTAATTAGTTTTATATGTGGGTAAACATCCACTAGTGATATAACAAAGCATGAATAGTAGAAATTGTGCCTTCAACTTGGAAGAAAGCTTCACTTGGTCATGGTGAAAATATATTTCAAGTTCCAGTTCCAACGGACATTCCAGTAAAATGTTATTCAATTTATAAGATTGTAGATGATATTATTATTGGGAATGAGGACTATAGTCCATTAGATCTTTTATGTGTCGAGGTTTGGCTTCTTTGTCCCCCAGCTCCGAAATGCGAGGAGCAGGTGGTTCCAAACGAGACTCTTGAGGAATTAGTCGCCTGTGAGGAATCTCGAAGGCTAGCTGGGTGAGCAGAGTCTGCCGCACTCTTCGGATCAAAACTACCAATCGCAATGGACTCGAGGTGATATACAAAGAACGATCAACCTCCCATTCTACACTCACCTCTCCACCCACTGCCGTACACAACAATAGAACATTGGATGAGGAATAAGGGATCGAAGGTATAGAAGAGAATACAGGAGTATTAGATAAAAAGATAAAATCTTGGTCAGACGAGTTCATCTGTAAGGCATCTGTTGATTGCCACGATCATCTTGCTGGCGTATGAGGTTAGTGTTGTTTGACTAAGAAGATGGGATCGGTCAGAGCTTGGAGTTTCCCCATCCCTTGGAGTTAGTGTGTTGTGTTCCTAGAGATCTTGCTTGAGCTTCATCTACCTATCAGGTTATTTTCAAGGGCTTCAGGGATCATCTTTCCTCTTTCTCTCCTTCACTACGATGGCGCCCAACCAACAAGCCCTGAACTAGTCGGAGTTGGTTGGCTCAGGTAGAGATGATGTCGAGGGGATCTGAGAAGTAGGTATGTTCGTGGTGGTCTATCAGTTTTCCAGACATCCTGAGGAGAGAGCTTGGGCGCAAGAAACCTTCTTTACCCTTTCCTCGCCCACGGCGGTGGTAGGAGCGGCAGAGCCATATGGAATCTAAGTTTTGGAGCCGACCTAGGCACACTTGGCATCAGAATCTTGCGGCGGTGAGCGACGGACCTTATGGCGGTAGTACCTGTAGGAGATCCGGCGTGGAGGGTGATGGGTTGCTAACTGGAAAAGAGATCCCAGCAGAGGTCTCCTCGTGTGCGTCGCGTATAGACAGAGGACTGGGGGAGAGGTCGGGATACTGTCGACCTTGGGTCTTCATCCTCGATTATACCGCAGACCAACCAGGCGGAGCCCCTTCGCGCACCAGATCGTGACTGGCCTTGGAAGCGGCAACCCTTGGGTGGTCATTATGCCCTCCGAGGAGCACCACAGGCCCAAAGCTATGTAGAGAAGCCACTTGAGGCTGCTGGTGCCAACGTAGGACAGAAATGGAGGAAGTACGTTGGTGGAGCCTCAACGGAGAGTAACGTAGGCGACACCTCTTTCTGGAGGATGGAGATTCAGACTCCTGTGTGCGATTGAGAACGCTTGCCGGGAGAGAAAGGGGGAGTCAGATGGCCAGGAAAATCAGCCATCTGGTTCATCCAGTCTGAGCAGGCGGCTCAAGACCCAAAGGTAGCAGGAAACTAAAGAAGGTTGAGGGTAACGTGGCACAAATCCGGGAAGCCAGAGGCGAGTTCCAACGATCATTGATAATCCTGAAAGGTAAATCCCTTCTAATTTCCCAGTTTTTTATGAGACCTTAGAAATGTTATTAAAAATATCTCCCTTGTCCAAATAATTCCCACAAAATACTCCTAGACTCAGAATAATGTCCTCTACATTAGTGGACCATTAGATCAGACCTTTGACGAATACGTAATGATGATATTTAATTTTGATGAGAATATTTCATTTAGATAGTATAATTGGAAAATGGATGAGATTAAATATGAGAAAAATATTTTTGAACCTTGATGTCATCTAGGAACTAAATGTAGACTCCTATCTTGATATTACTGAGCAAATGTAGGCCTTTTGTCATTATTTCATAATTACATGTTTTAACCTCATATTGATTCTAGAAAATAGACCAGTTATCAGAAAAATATGAAAATCGTACCAGACCTTAATAATGACTTTTAGATCAGTATAAAAATATTAGAAACCAGTTAAGGTCTTTTTGAACCTAGGTTTGACTAAAACCCTAAATTTGGACCTAAATACCATTAATAATGGTGAACCTTGTATTAATGATGAATATTTGTTATTAATCAGGTGATGACCAGATATCTAGATGAGTAAGAATGATTTGAAATATCTGAACTCAGGTACGTGGGTTTTTATTAAGTATAAGACTAGTTTTCTGGTTGCCTATGATATTTGATATCTTGAATGCTCGTATTTGGATATGATTGCTTGGTTGAACTAGTATGAGTTACACTTTGCCAAATCTAATAGGACATAAATGAGTATGATGGGTTGTAGCTACTAGAGCACATAGCCTGGTGTGGATGTATGTTTCCTAACATGGATGTATGATTCCTTGGCGCATGTTAGATGTATGATGATACTATATTGCACACACTAGATGTAAGTCAAGTGCAAGTATGTGTAGTACAACCACATCAAAGTGAATGCAATAAAAGGAATGTTTACCTGATTATCGCTTTAAATAATGTTTTCTTTTAATCTTTCTTTCTCAAGTTATTTCAATTATGCAAACATATTAGTATGTATCTTTCTACCCACGTGCACAACACCTTGTGTGTTGATTCGTTGTTTCATGTATGTTTTAGGTTCAGAGATAGCATGGGATGAAAATGATGGGAGTGAGGAGTTTTTCAGGTGGTACCAATTGTGTAGATTCTGATTAGCATACATGTTCATAGACTTGTAAATCATCTTTCAATATGTAATTGTAAATCGTGTTGTAATAATGTACATGTTGAATGCTGAGAAATGTTATGGTTGTATGTTCATGTATACATATTATGCTTCCACATCACTTTCTGATATGATTGGATGATGTTTTCAGATTCTGACATCTCATTCCCAATAGGGTGTGGAGAAGCCAAAATTCGGGAACGTCACAGTTGGTATCAGAGCATGAACAATAGCTACACCTAACAATTGCTCACCATGAAATATAAAAAACCAAATCTCACCTTTCACATTAAACCCTAGAAACCTAGTAAGTTGTGCTATAGGAATAAGGTTTGACCTAGCCTCTAAGTGAGAACCCAGATGTTCGAGAACTAGGTTTAGACAACTGTCTGAAACCCTTTGCATATAGAGCTCATATGTATCGGGTAGCTATACTAGTCTATACCTTGTTCTCACCATTTCACTAGGTGACATGGCACTAGACTATCTACTGTGTGTGGGACACTCGATTTTACTGATTTGGTTTTGTTTTCCAATTGGCTCAAGCCTCGACAGTTTTCTCTGACGTCTTCTTTCTCGGAGAAAAATTATATAATATTTTATTATATATATGTAAATATAAAAATGTGTCCCTCACACCGGAGATTAGTTAGTGTTCATGCAACCTAAGTGAAAGGGGGTGACATCAGCTTAGAAGAGAGGGCAGTCTAGATTAGATGTCTAGAGCCTTATCAAGATATGTGATAAATAGAGTAGATGATAGAATGATAGATGATATAAGCAAGGACGTTCTTATATAAATTTGATCTCTGAGGTATAAGTTCTTTATAAAAATCTAAGTTGTATATGAGGTCTGAACCTGATTTTGGATAATCTAATAAAGTCTTGATGATGAGAGTACATTCCCTTTTCTTACTTAAGATAAGCTAAGTTAAGATAGAGATGAGTATGCATGAGCCTCAAGCTCTTATACAAGGAGGATATCTAGTGGTAGGATGAGATATGTGGTGAACTCTAGAGAGAGTAAGACCCATAGGGAGAAGGTCATAGGACCTAGCCTCCAATATATGAGATATGTGTAAAAAAAAATCCTGCACTAGATTACTCTCGAGTGTTGAGTTGAGTCCTTATGCATGATTCAAATCTATATGTGAGAATTGGGTAAAATAAAAGGATGGGTAGATGACCCATATGATAAAGTCAATCCTTTGGCTGAGTTAGGTCCTAGCTAGAGTGACATATTTTGAGAATCTCATCATTAGTTGCAAGTGAGGTAATATATGAACTCTAGTTACGAGAGTATGATGCTTTGTGTAAAAGATACTCAAAATACATGTTCTCCCTTCTTATTCTCTTTCTTAATATATGATGATGGAAACCTCACTTGAGCTATATAGATGATTTATATATGAGGAGTCACTCGTATAAGCTTGACCTATTCTATATTCCCCCCTATATCATACATGTAGTACCAAAGTTTGAAATCATGATAAGTTTGACTTTAAAATATTCTATTCCCCTTCATATGAAACATGAAAGATATGATGTTGAGATCATGAGATAAACTTAGTATATTCTCTTTTTCCCATCACATAATACATGCAAGACATAAAAAGTTGAACTCGTGAACTTGATATAAAGATATTTTTGGATCATAGGATATATGATCAAAAATATAGTTCATAACTTTGATCCTTCTCAATGTATGCTTCTAAGTTGAGTATGAATATCACACCATAGGGTGAAACCCTAATGGTCAACCATGTTACATAATCCCTTCTTATGTAGAAAAATGCTAATATCAAGGATGAAGATAAATCTTCTCTAATGTTGAAATCATTGTAAGATGTTGATCATAAAACATATTAATGATGTTAGATTTGAACGATCTGAATATCATGGCCTATAAACGAATTCCTCCTTAACATTAAAAGTAGGAACAAAACCCGTATCCTTAGGGGTGATGCAATCCTAAGATATCATAATTTCATGTTATGGCTAAGACATTAAGTGATGCTTCCACATATATAAGGTGGGGTGGACACACCCAAGAATCTCTAGACCCGAAGCTGAGAAATTAGAGTGTATGCAACTATGGTGGTCTTAGAACCTAAGAAATAATGATGTATATGAAGTTCGACCCCAAAATAGCCTCTTAAGGATGAGATTAGTTGAATTTTGAGGACGAAATTCCAAATAAGGTGGGGGTGAATGTGATAACCTAGATATTTGGATTTTCATACCAAACATAGTATCTTAAGACCACGAGTCTGCCATGGATGAATGATACCAAACTGAGGAATTAGTTGTTCAATTAGTGACTCTCTTCACCCAAAATGTGTAACCAAATATTGAATTAATGATTATCATACCTAATTAGTTTTATATGTGGGTAAACATCCACTAGTGATATAACAAAGCATGAATAGTAGAAATTGTGCCTTCAACTTGGAAGAAATCTTCACTTGGTCATGGTGAAAATATGTTTCAAGTTCCAGTTCCAACAGACATTCCAGTAAAATGTTATTCAATTTATAAGATTGTAGATGATATTATTATTGGGAATGAGGACTATAGTCCATTAGATCTTTTATGCGTCGAGGTTTGGCTTCTTTGTCCCCCAGCTCCGAAATGCGAGGAGCAGGTGGTTCCAAACGGGACTCTTGAGGAATTAGTCCCCTGTGAGGAATCTCGAAGGCTAGCTGGGTGAGCAGAGTCTGCCGCACTCTTCAGATCAAAACTACCAATTGCAATGGACTCGAGGTGATATACAAAGAATGATCAACCTCCCATTCTACACTCACCTCTCCACCCACTGCCGTACACAACAATAGAACATTGGATGAGGAAGAAGGGATCGAAGGTATAGAAGAGAATACAGGAGTATTAGATAAAAAGATAAAATCTTGGTCAGACGAGTTCACCTTTAAGGCATCTGTTGATTGCCATGATCATCTTACTGGTGTATGAGGTCAGTGTTGTTCGACTAAGAAGATGTGATCAGTCAGATCTTGGAGTTTCCCCGTCCCTTGGAGTTAGTGTGCTGTGTTCCTAGAGATCTTGCTTGAGCTTCATCTACCTATCAGGTTATTTTCAAGGGCTTCAGGGATCATCTTTCCTCTTTCTCTCCTTCACCACGATGGCACCCAACCAGCAAGCCTTGAACTAGTCAGAGTTGGTTGGCTCAGGTAGAGATGATATCGAGGGGATCTGAGAAGTAGGTATGTTCGTGGTGGTCTATCAGTTTTCCAGACATCCTGAGGAGCGAGCTTGGGTGCAAGAAACCTTCTTTACCCTTTCCTCGCCCACGACGGTGGTAGGAGCGGCAGAGCCATATGGAATCTAAGTTTTTGAGCCGACCTAGGCACACTTGGCATCAGAATCTTGCGGCGGTGAGCGACAGACCTTATGGCGGTAGAACCTATAGGAGATCCGACGTGGAGGGTGATGGGTTGCTCACTGGAAAAGAGATCCCAGCAGAGGTCTCCTCGTGTGCGTCGCGTATAGACAGAGGACCGGGGAGAGGTCGGGATACATTCGACCTTGGGTCTTCATCCTCGATTCTACCGCAGACCAACCAGGCGGAGCCCCTTCGTGCACCAGATCGGGACTGGCCTGGGAAGCGACAACCCTTGGGTGGTCATTATGCCCGCCGAGGAGCACCACAGGCCCAAAGCTATGTAGAGAAGCCACTTGAGGCTGCTGGTGCCAACGTAGGATAGAAATGGAGGAAGTACGTTGGTGGAGCCTCAACGGAGATTCAGACTCCTGTGTGCGATTGAGAACGCTTGCCGGGAGAGAAAGGGGGAGTCAGATGGCCAGGAAAATCAGCCATCCGATTCTTCCAGTCTGAGCAGGCGGCTCAAGACCCAAAGGTAGCAGGAAACTAAAGAAGGTTGAGGGTAACGTGGCACAAATATGGGCAGCCAGAGGCGAGATCCAACGACCATTGATAATCCTGAAAGGTAAATCCCTTCTAATTTCCCAGTTTTTTATCAGACCTTAGAAATGTTATTAAAAATAGCTCCCTTGTCCAAATAATTCCCACAAAATACTCCTAGACTCAGAATAATGTCCTTTACATTACTGGACCATTAGATCAGACCTTTGACGAACACGTAATGATGATATTTAATTTTTATGAGAATATTTCATTTAGATAGTATAATTGGAAAATGGCTGAGATTAAATATGAGAAAAATATTTTTGAACCTTGATGTCATCTAGGAACTAAATGTAGACTCCTATCTTTATATTACTGAGAAAATTTAGGCCTTTTGTCATTATTTCATAATTACATGTTTTAACCTCATATTGATTCTAGAAAATAGACCAGTTATCAGAAAAATATGAAAATCGTACCAGACCTTAATAATGACTTTTAGATCAGTATAAAAATATTAGAAACCAGTTAAGGTCTTTTTGAACCTAGGTTTGACTAAAACCCTAATCTGGACCTAAATACCATTAATAATGGTGAACCTTGTATTAATGATGAATATTTGTTATTAATCAGGTGATGACCAGATATCTAGATGAGTAAGAATGATTAGAAATATCTGAACTCAGGTACGTGGGTTTTTATCAAGTATAAGACTAGTTTTCTGGTTGCCTATGATATGTGATATCTTGAATGCTCGTATTTGGATATGATTGCTTGGTTGAACTAGTATGAGTTACACTTCACCAAATCTAATAGGACATAAATGAGTATGATGGGTTGTAGCTACTAGAGCACATAACCTGGTGTGGATGTATGTTGCCTAACATGGATGTATGATTCCTTGGCCCATGTTTTTTTTGGTGAACCGAGCTCTTCCATTGCTTTTTATAAATTTTTGTAAACTGTACAAGACTATGTACACTCTCTATACAAAGAACAAAATAGTGTGATCTAGGAAGGTAGAAGAAGAAAAAAAGGCAAACTAAGCAGCCGACCACCTCCCTCAGACAGAAACATCAAGGAGCACAGTCAGCAGAGGTCCAACACGGCCTTGTCTCCAGAAAAAATGGTCGTGGTCGTAGAAACAAAAAAATGAGCAACAACTTACACCAAAATGCATCGAACATCATCCAAGATACTCAACCATAGACTATGGACACTTCTCTCGCGACTTCTGTCACTCTATCATTCCTTTCCTTCCACAGCCAGTGAAAAACGCAGATGCATATCACCACATACTTCTTGCCATGAATGGAACATAGGTCGATTAAATCTTCAAGAATCTGGAAAGAGAACTCAGAACAAACAAGACTCCAAACACCTCTAGTGAAATGGCAAGTAAAGAAAACATGGGAGACCTCCTCTTCAGCAGCCTTGCATAAAGGACATCTCGACGCCAGACAAATGCCCAAACTTTTAATATAACTAGAAGTAAGGACTCTTCCATGACCTATCTTCCAACCCAATAGCTGATAACTTTTAGGACCATTGATACTCCATAGCCACTGAAAGAAAGGATTGGGGATAATGGCACGAGCAGAACTTAAGTTCTCTATAATCAATCTCAGATTCACATCAGAATTTCCAGCAAAAGAAATGTTGTCACTAAGACCATTAGTCGGTGGCATAGTCATTAAAATATTAAAAAGCTTGATATGCACCCTAGACTCATCAAAAAACCATTCACCATCATTAATGAGGCTACTAACAGTAGCTCTACTAGTAAGACCCAGCTGAATAAAGCTCTGCTTCCCAAGCACCTCCACAATGAATCTAGCTTTTGGGAGCCAAGGATCATGCCACACATAGGTATCTAAACCATTGCCAATAGTAAAGCTAATAAACCCTCTAAGCACATCACGTTCCATCAACACCTTCTTGAACATCCAGGAGATAGAATCATTAAACGGAAAGGACAAGAAAGAATGCCTCTTCAGATATCTCTCGTGAATCCATTTTATCCAAACACCATCTTTCCTTTTTGCAATGTTCCACACATGAAGAATAATAGCAGCTTTGACAACATCCTTGATGTTTTTAATACCCAAACCTCCAATGATCTTGGGTTTAACTAAGGAGCTCCACTTGACAAGATGAACAGAAGACTTAGAATCCATTTTACCCCAAATGAAGTCACGACAAAGCTTGTCAATGTCCTCACAGACGGAAGCAGGTAAAGGAAACATAGCCGCCCAAAATTGATACATGGCAGTGAGAGTAGATTGAACTAATTCAATCCTACCAGCCATAGAAAGATGCAAGGCTTTGCAGTTATCAAGTCTCCTTTTGATCCTATCCACTAAGGGACTACAATGAACTTTAGTAAGTCTACCAATGAAGAGAGGAACACCAAGGTACGTAACCGGAAGAGTACCTTCATTGATACCCAAGACACTGCCAATGCTATTTTTATCCACACCACAACTATAAATAACCACACTTTTCTCAACATTAATCTTCAAACCAGTAGAGCTATAAATCTTATCAAGGACCCTTTTAATGGCAGCCACACTCTGGACATCCGCTTCAGCAAAAACCATTAAGTCATCAGCAAAGATTAAATGAGAAATCGCTAAAGATTCAGAGGCCCTCAGTGGCTTCAGATTACCCTTCTTCACTTCATCATCAAAGAGAAGAGAGACCACCTGCATGATGAGGACAAAAATATAGGGGGCTATGGGATCACCCTACCTCACACCATTACTGGGCTTGAAGGACTTCGTGGCTTCTCCATTGACTAAGACTTCATAAGACATAGAACCAAAGATTTCTTTAAACCAAACAGTCCAGCAATGAGGAAAGTTCATAACACGAAGGATGTAGAAGAGAGAATCCCAAGAAACAGAGTCATATGCTTTAGAAATATCAATCTTGATACACATCTTCGGCTTGCAACCTTTCTTGTTAAAATCATGAATCAACTCATTGGATAGAAGGACAACATCTTTAATGCTCCTACCATGAACGAAAGCACACTGATTATCACTGATAATAGAGGGAAAAACTCTCTGCAATCTATTTGTTAACAGCTTAGAGATAATCTTGTAAAAAACATTGCAAAGTGTTATGGGTCTAAGATTCTTGAGCTCATTAGAATCTTTCACTTTAGGGATGAGAACAATGAAAGTACGATTAGCCTCTTTAAGCAACCTCCCCGTGTTAAAAAAACTAAACACAACCTCGACCACTTCAGAACAAATGATGCTCCAACACTCCTTATAAAATTTGCCATTAAAACCATCAGGACCGGGGCATTTATCAGAATTGAAACCTTTGACAACATCAATTATATCCTTGATGGTGAAATGCCTAT
Organism: Alisma plantago-aquatica; assembly: GCA_963693085.1. Classification (NCBI taxonomy): domain Eukaryota; kingdom Viridiplantae; phylum Streptophyta; class Magnoliopsida; order Alismatales; family Alismataceae; genus Alisma; species Alisma plantago-aquatica. The sequence goes on along the minus strand of OY856410.1, from coordinate 514,460,265 downwards.
CTAAGACAAGATTATCCACATCACTTATCTTAGGAAAAGGAAGGTCTTCCAGAATATCTAGAGCAGCAACATGAGAGTTATTAAACAAACCATAATAATAATCCTCAATATGCTTCTTGATAGCAGAAACATCAGAACAAACTGTACCATCAATATATAAAGCCTTAATATGATTGAAGTTTCTTCTGACTTTAATGGAGGTCTAAAAGAATTTTGAGTTGGAATCCCCTTCTTTCAACCCCATAACTCTCGATTTATGAGAGTTATTAAACAAACCATAATAATAATCCTCAATATGCTTCTTGATAGCAGAAACATCAGAACAAACCATACCATCAATATATAAAGCCTTAATATGATTGAAGTTTCTTCTGACTTTAATGGAGGTGTAAAAGAATTTTGAGTTGGAATCCCCTTCTTTCAACCACATAACTCTCGATTTTTGTCTAAGCAAAGACTCCTCCTGCACATTAGCAGCAATAGATTCTTTCCTCCTGAGACAAACCTCATCTTGAAGACTAACATTATAAGGATCCAGATCCAGGGCCAACTGAGCTTCAACAACAAGGAATTCTTTCTTCCTGGCTTTATCATGAAGATTGCCCACGTGGGATTTATTCCATTCAGAGAGAGCCATACGAAGCTTCCTAAAGTTAGAATACACTTTAAAGATAGGGAACCCCGACACATCCTTGCTCCAATTTCTCTTGACAAAGTCAGTAAAATCAGGACTAGAACACCAAGCATTAATAAATCTAAACGGAGCTTTAATTTTAACTCTCTTCCCAATGTCAAGAGTCAAAATATAGTGGTCACTAATAGTATTAGAATGAAGGATGCCTTTATAATCATCAAACTCAAACATGAATTTATACTATGTTAGATGTATGATGATACTATATTGCCCACACCAGATGTAAGTCAAGTGCAAGTGTGTGTAGTACAACCACATCAAAGTGAATGCAATAAAAGGAATGTTTACCTGATTATCGCTTTAAATAATGTTTTCTTTTAATCTTTGTTTCTCAAGTTATTTCAATCATGCAAACATATTAGTATGTATCTTTCTACCCACGTGCACAACACCTTGTGTGTTGATTCGCTGTTTCACGTATGTTTTAGGTTCAGAGATAGCATGGGATGAAAAAGATGGGAGTGAGTAGTTGTTCAGGTGGTACCTATTGTGTAGATCCTGATTAGCATACATGTTCATAGACTTGTAAATCATCTTTCAACATGTAATTGTAAATCGTGTTGTAATAATTTACATGTTGAATGCTGAGAAATGTTATGGTTGTATGTTCATGTATGCATATTATGCTTCCGTATCGCTTTCTGATATGATTGGATGATGTTTTCAGATTCTGACATCTCATTCCCAATAGGGTGTGGAGAAGCCAAAATTCGGGAACATCACAATAAGCGTGCAGAAACATATTATTATGTCGTCGGATTTGTTGGTCCTGAATTAACTTACACCACATTGCACCTTGTTAATAATGTTGCCGCGTGTCTTTTGGATTTAATAAGAAAATGAGCAATATACACATCTTGTTAAAAGATGAAGAATTTAATTTTTGTCAAAAATGATTTCCGTAAGACACATGATTTAATCAAGGCCACTGCCGCTGATCTGCCAAGATACGTGTAAATAGATAGCATGCTCCTTGTAAAAGCACAAGAGCAGCAAATCGTTACTCTATTATTATATTCCTTATTTAGGTGAACTCCCCCCTTCCCTTTGAAACTCGTGCATATTTGTTTGACAGCAAACAGATTCATTCATTACTCAAGCCATACGACATCTATAAGTAGAGAAGTACAACCAGAAGAAACCTAGATCAGTCAAGAACATAGATCTAACACCACTACCACTAATATTGGAACGAGATTGAAACACTTCTGCATAGAACTCTCTTCTTCGTGGCTGACCAAAGTAGCTATTATGAGAGATACCTTCAACTTGAGCATAAGGTAGCGACATTAAGCATGAACCCGACCGAGATTCCGTACGATTGTTGACTCTACCATCCATGGCACGACTCGAGCAGCAAAGAACTTGAGGCAAAAACGAGACCAACCATGGATCTCGTTACTCTCACGAAAGGAGAGACACCCAAACCCCGAAGGGAGAGACAAACGCCGAAGGAACACGACGAGAAGAAGGTAAGAAACTGCCTAGAACCAGGATCAAAACGAAAGGCAGGGAGCCGACACAGACTGAACTGAAAAATAGAGCGAAATCAGCAAAGCGAGAAACGCCCACCCCCCAGCAGATCCATGCCAAAAGCTTCGTGGAGGCCACCTCCTTACCTCCACCAAGCGACCAGCTTCGCCAGAGAGGAAGCCACCGCCCAGGAAAGCGCCGCTCCACCACCCTGAAGCCCCGATCTAAAGGCACAGAGGACGAAGGCGATGGAGAGGAGAGCCAGCCAGCCGCAGCCCCAGTGCCGCATGATCTATGAAGAGGACAGTCGCCCGACGAACGCCCAGGGGGAGAGGATGGCTACGCGCTGGCAACCGACCACCTCCCCGAGCGGGAGAGTCCCACGCACGAACCCTAGCCGCCTCCGGAGGGTAGCGGAGGAGTTAGACGTAGGCAGAATTTGTTAATCACCACTCGTGCATATTTGTTGTTACTTGACCAAGTTGTGAAGCACGATGCTTCACGTCTTACCAGGCACCACATGGCTACACATTTTTTCGGGTTTTACTCCATCAGTCCGTCCTCCATCTTTTCTAACAAAGAGCAAAAAAATACGTGCTAAGCAAATATTTTACAAATAAATAAGCTAATATGCAATATCATAAAACGTATTTTGTAAAAGTATTGAAAAAACTATACAAATATATAGCAGGATAAAATAGCTCAATAGAACAACATGGATAACTTCTACTATTATTTTTGTAAAAAACCATAGACTAAATTAGTCTAAACATGCGTTGAAAAAAATATATAAATTACACATGAAGTACCTTTTAAATAATAGTCAAAATTACAACTGATTTTCTTAAAAAGTAATGAAAATGACTAACAAAAGCAAACTGTTATAACAACAACAGTCACTGCTTACTCAGTAAAAAAATAAGCGGATTGACAATTCTATAATTACACTGACAACTTTTTTCAACTAAAAGAAGTAAGAATCATACAAAAGAAAAGCTTGAATAACATTTATTAGACAAACATCTAACTGAAGTAACATGTAAAAAATCACACAAGGTTGCTATAATAAGAAAATGAGCAATATACACATCTTGTAAAAAGATGAAGAATTTAAATTTTGTCAAAAATGTTTTCCGTAAGACACATGATTAGTATTACATGGCATACTCATTTATTTATATAAAATCCACAAAGAGAGAGAGTAGCAACCAAATGACTCCCTCCAACATTATCATGTCATTACCAAAATTACCATCATTTGAACTCCAAATTAATTTTTTATTTGAGTTCATGATTAGCACTACATTAAATATAATTATTTATATATAATTATAAAAAAAAAACCTTAAATAGAAACCATTTAATTTAGTAAAGTTAGACCAATGAGCACACAAATATATTAATGACACTACCTTTACGCTTAAAAATTAAAAAAATTAGCATGCTCGTTATCAATACTTATATTGTTGTACATAGTTATCTATGTACAACCCGCTAACAAAAAGCAACTTTGTTGACACCAAGACTGTAACATCCCCGGATTCCGCCATCTCGAGACTTAGAAGTAGCAAGAGGACGATTTTGAAAACGTTAGACAATCGTTTCAGAGATTGATGCGGAATCATAATACGCATGCATGAACATACAACCATAACATACTCAACATTCAACACGTATATTTATACAATATGAATTATTACAAAATGATTTACATTTATATATTGAATGAAAATTCTACAATCTATGAACATGTATGTTAATCAGGATCCTAGACAATAGGTAACCTGAACAACTTACTCACACCCTGTTCTTTTTCTCCCATGCTATCTCTGAACCTAAAACATACATGAAACAAACCAATCAACAAAAGTTGGTACGTGGTAAAAGATATACTAGTAAGGTTGCATAAAGGAAAATACTTGAAGAAGGAAGAAAGAGAGAAAAATCATTCATTAAGGTGAAAATCAGGTAAACATCCTTTTTATTACATTTATTTGATGCGGTTGTACTACACTTATCTGCACTTGACTTACATCCAGTATGGGCAAAAATTATATCATCATACATCTAACATGGGCCAAAGCATCATACATCCATGTTAGGCAACATACATCCATACCGGGCTAGGTGCACTAGTAGCTACAACCCATCCATATCCTTTTATGTTATATTAGATTTTGGCAAAGTATACCTCATAATAGTTCAACCAAGCAATGAATATCCAAATAATAGCATTCATGATATTACATATCATAAGCAACCAAGAAATCTAGTCTTATACTTATAAGACCACGTACCTGAGTTCATATATTCCTCACATATCCATGATCATCTAGATAATCTGGTCAGCACCCGATTTATAGAAATTAATCATCATTAATATATGTACATCATATTCTTAGTAATTTTAGGTCCAAATTAGGGTTTGGCCAAATCTAGGTTCAAACAGCCTAGAACTTGTGTTTGATATTTTTATTATGATCCATACGTCATTATTAAGGTCTGATCTGAATTTGATAATTATCTTTTACTTTCCCTATTTTCTAGAATTAATATGAGGATTAAACATGTACTTAGGCAATAATGAGGAAAGGCCTAAAATTGTTCAATAATATTAGGATAGGAGTCCACATTTAGTTTATAGATGATATCAGAGGTCAAACTTATTTTTGTCAGATTTAATCCCAATCATTTTCTAATTATACCATTTAAATGAAGCATTATCATCTAAATAAAATATCATCAGCAGTTGTGCTTTAAAAGCCTAATCTAAGGATCTAGTAATGTATAGAATATTTTTCTGAGTCTAGGGCTATTTTTGGGGAATTATTTGGTGAATGGTGCTATTTTTAACCACTTTTCTAAGATCATATCTATTTCCTAATAATTAATTAATGATTTACCTTACAAAAGACTGGGTCGGCCGGGTCAGCAGGTTTGGACCCGGTTCAGTCTGGGTAGAGAGTCAAGAGGGTCTGAGTCTCTCTCTCTCTCTATTCCTTGAAACCCGATGCGGGACTCGTCCTCTGGTTGGGTGTGACTTCCCCCTCCTCTTCTTGTAGGCGATGTCCACCGTGCCCGGAAGTCACTCTAGATCAGGGAGCCGCCGTGTCTGAGGGCCGCGACTAGAGGAAGCATGGGTTCGAGCCCCCCCTCGTGAGATCCCAATGGGCACTAAGTGCTTGTGTGTGGCGATCGGCCATCACCGACTATCGAGGGTGGCTGGGAAGGGTCTTTTTCTTGAAGTAGCCACTGCAGATGGCATCTCCAGCGGCGATCCTCCCACAAATCATAGGTGAAAGGCCCTCTTCAACTTGCAAGGCATCAAGGAGATAAGGCAGGCTCGATCTCCTAGCTCCTAACTGTGACGTCCCCGAATTTTCTAAAACTCAATCTGATGTGTGACGTCCAAATTGAAACCCTCACCTCAGCGAGAATTCTAATTTGAACACCCCACACTAGGTTAAGAAGAAGAAAATCAAGGGAGTCAGAAGGAAACACAGTAGCACATGTACATGAACAATAATAAAACCATACACACATGTTCACCATTCAACATATAATTACAACATGAATTTCGTGTATAAAACTGATCTCAGATACATATATGGGGGTTTTCTACAAATCTCATAATTTATTGAGCATGCATGCATTAATTGCATTATCTTTAGTGTTATTAGCCCTAATTAGCCATATTAATCAAATTACATAATTTCGTACATCAACATGACCATATCTGTCATCATATGCATTATAAACATGATTATAGACTCACTGACATGTTATCATAATTTTATGTCATCATTTAATATTTATTACTCAAGAACTAAGCATTACACATCTTACATGATATCACTGAAATTAGTGTATCAAAAGCCTGATATTATAGTTCTACTATGTTCTACTCATTTTTCTGAGAATTTTGTTACCTTATTTGTATTTTTCTGATAATCGGGCTATTTTCTACGAATTAAACAAGATCTGGAAATTATTAAATATTTACCTTTTTGTAGCCAATGGGCATGTGCCACGTGGCCAAAAGGGGGCACTGGCTCTATACATCCTGTGTCCCGCTGCCATCTGGGTCATTGTTGGTCCGTCTAGTTTGGTCTGCCTTTGGCTGGGCCGAACCGGTTGGGTCTCAGAACCGGCCGCTCCCTCTTCCCCTCGCGTGAACACGATCTGTGCGACGCTCGCGTGAGGTCTGTGAAGTCGTCGCCGCCGCCACTGGCTTCATCTCCGGTGAGCGGCAGTGCCTGGTCTGTGCACCCTCTAGCTCCTCACGATTCCTTCTTGTCTCCAATAACTCACCGCCGTCACAAGGGAGCCCTCTAGGTTGAGGTGGCTCCACTGCAGCCTTCCACCGTTGGGGCTGGGTCTGACGCTAGTTCATGCTCACCTCTTTGTCTCTGTGTTTCCAATCAAACGTGAGTCCGCGTGCGCCGTCTAGTCCAACACGAGCTATCATTCTGGTCACCTTCGTCGATTGCTTGGGTCTGATCACTGCGCCGCTGGTGGTTCGATCTTCGGCAAGCACTCATAGAGACTTGGTTCCTCATGGACTACTTCCCTACTTTAGGTCTCATTCTATAACTCCTCCCAGAGATCTATGCATGCCGATGGAGAGGCAACACATACGAAGAGGTGGAACTCCTTGCCTTATCTCTATTTAGCGGTCGGGTCTCCCCCTGTTGGCTCGGTGGTCCTGCCGTCGGATCTACTTCCGCGATGGCACAATGCCTCACACAGAAGGGTCTCCATGCCAATGGATTCCTTATCTTGAGAATGGAACTGGTCCATAGTCCTACTGCTCGGCGAGAAGGTTTACCTCTAGGATCTTGAGCACACTTTCACGCTGCAAAGGAGAAGCAGCGAGGCATATATACTGTCTCCTTGTCCTTGCTACAACGACTTCTCACATCGTTCAAGGAGTTAAAGAGGGGGTGGAACCAGTTCCAATACAATCCAATTTCCTTCTTAGACTTACATGTATCCCCTTCTTCCTTGACGTGGGTTCGTGTATTGGCCACGATTCCAACAGCCCCCACTACATGTACTATAACGGCAAGGTAGGAGAATACCACGACGTCAAACTTAGCATCCAAGGGTGGAAGAGTTGGACGTCAGGGCCAATGCATGGCTTTCCCCCACTCTAAGGATGCGTGATACCAAACTTATCAAGACGTGGATAATTAATCTAAAGCTTATTCTCCATTACATTATTTCATAGATTTCAAACCTAAATATCTCTTTCTAGGAGGACCCAATTGCCACCTAATTTTAACCATAGCTTCCTCACTAGGCAAGGTACCTTGTTCTCGAATTTGATGTCAAAACTCAACTGCTAGACCAATCAATTAAATTCCTCAAATAGGGATAAATTTAAGGATCTTAATCATGACATAATATCAATCAACAAACCTACTTTGTCAAGAGTTTGGAACCCTCAATCTATCTCAACATTGTACTTTCACTTAAGTCATTGGACAATTTAGGATTCCAAAAAAAATCCACTCCATCACATCCTACACACCTTAAAAGATATTTCGTCCTCGAAATTAATCTAGAAAACCCACTGTGTCACATCATATACATCTTAAAAGAACTTTCATCCTCGAAAGTAAATCATACTCATACTTCCAGGAAAAACCTTATCTTGCCTTCATCCACATGTAGGCACTATTCTATGTGTAACATATCCGCAAAGGTTACCTAGAACCATGTATCCAAAGCACTATTAGGGGGGGTTTTACAACCATCTTGGTGCACCAACACTCCATTCAAGGTTAACCTCAGGGTTTACAAACTTTGGTTATGTCATTACATATCTCATATATTAGGATTGCATCTTCATCTTTACCCACGCATTAGGGTTCCCACCTCATATTACCATGTTCCAAACGAGTTAACCAAAGTTAACCCATTATATCAAGGTGTCATAATCATTTTATTTAGTTTATTGTTAGAACATGTTCATCATTGACATATGCCTTTTAGGAGGGAGCTAACTATAATTAACCCGCGTTATCCATCTAGATCATATCAAGGTGTTATAAGCATTATATTGTGTTAACTGTCAAACTATATTTTTCATCTTTATTAAGCACTAAGGTTAACACCTCATGTAACATGTTGCATTCATATGATCTTATTTCATTACTCATAATAAATTGCAACATTTACTAGTGATTTCATCACAAGATTAACCAACAATATCACATTATCATTGTTATTCATGATTATGGCTAACCATTTATGCATTGATATCTATTAAACCATTTCTAGATTTCCATCACATCATGTCTATATATCACATCTCGAGATTAGATCACATCCTTACATATATCATATCATGGTTGTGCTAAACAAACTTATACAAGTGGCTTGACAAACATGTATCAAAACTTTATCTAGTCCAACTGAGGTTCTCCCAACCCATATCAGAGGGTAGTTCCATGCTCAGTATCTCTGAGCTAACTCAACTCTATGAGTTTCTCATATGCACAAACTATATCTTCCCTCTCAGTCGTCTACCTCATTGGCACTAGTGATTAACTTCATAAGGTCTAGCCACATAAGCACAAACCAAAACATGCTATGATATTCTCATCATAGATCTCTACCTATGAAACATGCTTACCCAAAACTCTCTTATATACACCACTAGATTCCTATGTGGGAAACCACCAACCCAAGCATGAGGCTTCACCCAACTAACATAGATACCTCCTCTAGGGTCTTGGGCTCTCTCCCTCACCCAGATGGCAGGCACTCATCTTGATGTTCACATATGCACATATATAACCAGCCTCTCTTTGACTCTAGGGTTTGGTCCTCCCAAGGACATATAGGGTTCAACAAGACTATAGGAATCATGCATTAAGCAACACAACTCATTCACTCAGGAGTATTCTAGTTTAGGACATATCATATCACATATTTCTCGTATTTCTCATATCATGGAGTCTAGGTTCTCTGACCTTCTCCATGTGGGTCTCGTTCTCTCTTGAGCTAACCCCAAAACTGGTCCTAACACTAGAGGTCCTCCTTTGTAAAAGAGATCGAGGCTCATGCTGACTCACAACCTTGTCTTAACGTAACATATCTTATCTCATAAAAGAAAGCATACTTGCATCATCAAAACTTATCTCAAAACCTCAAAACTAAACGTAAGTCCTCAAAGACAAACATATATCATCATAAACTATCTTATATCATCCCTATCAAACTTACATCATATCATCAAAACTTATTTCGTCTATTCCATCTATCATATATTATAACAAGGCTCTAGACATCTAATCTAGAACTATTCTCTCTTCTAGACTGATGTCATACACTTTCATTTAGGTTGCATGGTCACCTCCTACTCGTACATGTGTGGGAACACATTTTTATAATACATATACATATTAAAATATTATATAGTTTTTATCCGATAAAACAAGCGTCAGAGAAAACTATCACAGTTCGATCCAGTTGGAATCCAAAATAATATCTTGAAAATGAGTGTCCCACACATAGTAGAGCGTATAATGTCATGAAAACTAGTGAAAAGGGTGATAACAAGGGGTAGACTAGTGCAGCTACTCTAGACAACGTGCACAATATGTCTAGGGTTTCTCTTCCCTCGATGCACGTCATTTCCAAATAGTGCAACGTCCCATACCGCTGCACTACAAGGAAAGAACGACATCTAAGGACTTGCTACTCAACAAGCACCAGTCTAGACCTAGTTCTCCGACATCTAGGTGCTAACCTAGAGGCTAGGTCAGATCTAGTCTCTAAAAGACGACTACTCTAACCCTAAGGATTATTAAGTTCAAGGTTTTCTTTAGTTTGAGTTGCATAATGAGCAAATGTCAGGCTTTACTATTGTTCATGCTCTGATACCACCTGTGACGTCCCCAAATTTTCTAAAACTCAATCTGATGTGTGACATCCAAATTGAAACCCTCACCTCAGCGAGAATTCTAATTTGAACACCCCACACTAGGCTAAGAAGAAGAAAATCAAGGGAGTCAGAAGGAAACACAATAGCACATGTACATGAACAATAATAAAACCATACACACATGTTCACCATTTAACATATAATTACAACATGAATTTCATGTATAAAACTGATCTCAGATACATATATGTGTGGTTTTAGTATGTCCCTTGATCAAGATACGCCATTACCTCTTACTTGGCTTATTATACAATATGCTTGTGTTATATGGTAGTACAAACTTGGCATATGATATTGATTGAAATGATTGTTCTTGTATGATATGTTGCATGATTTTCCATACTTATTGCTATGAACACATGAAACATAAGATATCTGGTCTATTATATGATAGCACTAAATCTCTTTCGTAGAATAGTGCATTGATGAAAGTACTAAATCTCTTTGGAAGAACAGTACATGTGAGCACTAAATCTCTTTGGCAGAATAGTGCATTTATGAAGTACTAAATCTCTTTGGCAGAATAGTACATGTGAGCACTAAATCTCTTTGGTAGAATAGTGCATGTTGTTGATCAAGTTTACATATAATGGAAATGTGCCTAAAATATGTGTTCTCTTTTGGTAACAAATATCTTTGTGCAACTATATGCCTTTTCTTATATTTTGCTTAATGATGTCAAGTATTAGTTTTATCCTATTGACAAGATATGATGAGAGGTATATAAAAGACACGTATGCATACTCAGTACAATATTCTTGAATATTGTGCTGACGTGTACCACATGTAATCTTTTGTTTAGGTTGTGGTTATGCTCTTGGAGATCCAGGATAGTGAGAGTTGTGTGGCGAGCTGATGTACAGGTGGACCTGTTGTCTTAAGATCCTGTAGTTTAGTAGTAGTATATGTATATGTTAGAAGTTTGCTGTTCAATATGTAATATCAAATGTTGTAACAATTCATGTTGTAATTATATGTTGAATGGTGAACATGTGTGTATGGTTTTATTATTGTTCATGTACATGTGCTACTGATTGTTTCCTTCTGACTCCCTTGATTTTCTATTTCTTAGCCTAGTGTGTGGTGTTTAACTTGGGATTCTCACTGAGGTGAGGGTTTCAATTTGGACGTCTCACATCAGATTAAGTTTTAGAAAATCCGGGGATGTCACACTAACGAACAACATACCTGCCATCAACTTGCAAATCCGCTCATCCTTGTTCCAACGCTGCCGTCGTGAGGGAAATAGGCATTGAGGAATACACAACAGAAGCGGAGTCCTCGCCCAGAGATGAAGCAACCATCTTGGTTCACCTTGTGGAGTCGAGGCATTAAGGGTACAAGGTCATGGAACCTCCCCTTAGACTCCTTCCTTTTTCTGTCTTCAAGCTTCCTTCCTTCCATCTGCAACACATCACCCACAGTGCTCATTTCTGGTGAACTCCTGAGACAGATCCTGCCCTGAATCCTCAATTAGAAAGGTCTTGCAATCTATGAGCTTGCGAGCTACCTGGACCTGGCGTCGTCACAGTAGGGTAAAAAGGTAGGGGAAAAGAGCTTTGCGACGCTTCTGCTCGCATCAAAATCCCTCATATAAATGCATCCTCGACCACAGGTCGTATCCCCTATATCAAGGATTGAAAAGGAGTGATGATAATGGCTAAGCCAGGGGATAACCCAGCCAAATTCAGGCACCTAAGAGAGTTCATCTATATCTAGGGTCTGTTGTTTCTTGCGACGATAGAGAAAGAAAAGGATGGCTGGGTGTATAATCTCATATGTTTCTCAGCTCTAGGAAGTATATGGGATGTTGTTGGGTAGTTCCTGGTCTTACGGAACTAAAGGATTGGTTAGGTTGATCCCGACCTACCATATGTGATTTATATGCAACAAAGTCAATATCTTTTGCTCCGCAAGATTTGGATCTTGGAGACGAAGTCTCAATTGCCAGATCACAGGGAACGACCCATATTGGGCCACATATCTTATCCAGTGCCTCGTCCAACTAAAGTCTCGCCCACAGCTATGTGATGTCTATTGACATTATTTGAAATCTAAACTTAGGCTTAAAAATTTTCAGGATCTTGGTCAATCAATCAAAAATTTAAGCAACGATGTATTTCAAATAGTTAATCGAAATGCCATGAAACTTTTTCCATGGATCGATACCCACTAAAAGTAGCTTATTAAAATGATTGGGCCAAAATCATTGTTGTTTGTACACATAATACGTTCCTTGAAAGTATTAATCCAATTAATGTATGATTAGGTCAAGATCACCTCAAACACTTCTCATTAGATCAAGTAAGTTAATAAGGAAATCTTATTAGACACCTCAATACATGGCTTGGCGACTCAAAAAGCACAAAGCAAAAAGATGATTCCTAGAGTATATTTAGAGTTATTTGGCCACCTAATGTCTTGACCTTCAATATTATACTTTAAAACTCATCATTAAGTGTTCATAAACTCCAAATATGATCTTCATTATCATCTAAGTTTTAGATCCCCATTATTTATTATTAATCCATCTATATTGAGGAAGGTTATAAAATCCTAGAAATCTAGGATATCATATTTACCCCACCTTAAGTGGAATTGCATCCTCAAAATTCAACTAACATCATATTAAGGTCATATCAGGGAGCCCAACTTCATATAGTCTTTGCTTCTTGGTATCAAGGATATCATAGTTCTAGATGTACCTTTAGTTATCAACTTAGGTATTAGAGCATAGGAGGTGTAACCACCCCACCTTATATAGGTTGAAGCATCATTTGATGTCTTAGTCATATCATGAAACAAATTTTCCTTTCTCTCTTAGGATTTACATCCCCATATCCCCTTAAGGATAATGGTTTTACTCATAAATGAAGTTAAGAAGGTACTACTCAAGGATTCGTTATTCACCCTATTAATCATATGGTGATGTTAAGTTTCATGCCATCATTTATCAGAATTATCAGGCTTAACAACTTTAGTGTGGTTTATGATCAACATCATACTAGTACTTCAGCATTAGAGGGGATTATTTTCATATTTACCTATTAGGGTTTCACCCTATTGTGCGAGAGTTATCCTCAAAGTTAGAAGCATAGATTGATAAATATTGAGGTTAAGAACTATATTTGTGATCATGTATCTATGATCCCAAGATATCTTTATTTCAAGCTCATTATTTCAAACTTACATACTTCATGTATGAGATATTGGGAAAGTGAATATACTAAGACAATCTTATCATGATTTCAAATTTGGATATAACATGTATGATATAGGAAGGAATATATAATATGTCAAGCTTATCTAAGTGACTCTTCATACATAACCATCCAAATAGATCAAGTGAGGTTTCTAGCATCATATAGATAGAGAAAGAGAAGTGGAAGGAACAACATTTATGAGTATCTTATGCACAAAGCATTTTACTCTTAGAACCAGAGTTCATATATCACCTCACTTGCAACTAATGATGAGATTCACAAACATATGTCACTCAAGCTAAGACCTAATTTAGCCAAAGGATTGTCTTAATCACATGGGTCATTTACCCATCCTTTTCTTTTACCCAATTCTCACATATAGATTTGAATCGTGCATTAGGACTCAACTCAACACTCAAGAGTAATCTAGTGTAGGACACATTTTTTAACACATATCTCATATATTGGAGGCTAGGTCCTATGACCTTCTCCCTGTGGGTATTACTCTCTCTAGAGTTCACCACATATCTCATCCTACCACTAGACATCCTCCTTGTATAAGAGCTTGAGGCTCATGCACCCTCATCTCTATCTTAACTTAGCTTATCTTCAGTAGGAAAAGGGAATGTACTTTCATCATTACGACTTAGCATAGATCCTCTAAGAGTGGATTTGGCTCATATAAAACTCAAATCTTAATAAGGAAACTTATACCATCATAGATCAAAGTTAGATAAGATTCTATATGCTTATTTCCTTCATCTTTCTTTTGTCTATCTATCTATCTATCTATCACATAACCTTATGAGGCTCTAGACTTCTAATCTAGATCTATTCTCTCTTCAGACTGATGTCAGTCCCTTTCAATTAGATTGCATGAACACCCACTACTCTCCTGTGTGAGGGACACATTTTTATATTTACATATATCTAATAATATATATATAGTTTTTCTCTGAGAAAAAAGGCGTCAGAGAAAAATATCGAGGCTCGAGCCGATTGGAAAACAAAACTAAATCAGAAAAACTGAGTGTCCCATACACAGTAGATAGTCTAGTGCTATGTCACCTAGTGAAATGGTGAGAACGAGATGTAGACTAGTGTAGCTACCCAATACATATGAGCTCTATATGGAAAGGGTTTCTCACACTTGTCTAAACCTAGTTCTCGAACATCTAGGTTCTAACATAGAGGCCAAGTCAAACCTTATTCCTATAGAACAACTTACTAAGTTTCTAAGGTTTAATGCAAAAGGTGAAATTTAGTTTTATGTCTCGTGGTGAGCAATTGTCAGGTGTAGCTATTGTTCATGCTTTGATACCAACTGTAACATCCTCGGATTCCTCTGTCTCGAGACTTAGAAGTAGCGAGAGGATGAGTCCAAAAATGTTAGATAATCATTTCAGAGAGCGATGCGGAAGCATAATACGCATACATGAACATACAACCATAACATACTCAACATTCAACATGTATATTTATACAATATGAATTATTACAAAATGATTTACATTTATATATTGAATGAAAATTCTACAATCTATGAACATGTATGCTAATCAGGATCCTAGACAATAGGTAACCTGAACAACTTGCTCACACCCTGTTCTTTTTCTCCCATGATATCTCTGAACCTAAAACATACGTGAAACAAACGAATCAACAAAAGTTGGTACGTGGTAAAAGATATACTAGTAAGGTTGCATAAAGGAAAATACTTGAAGAAGGAAGAAAGAGAGAAAAATCATTTCTTAAGGCAAAAATCAGATAAACATCCTTTTTATTACATTTATTTGATGCGTTTGTACTACACTTATCTGCACTTGACTTACATCCAGTATGGGAAAAAATTATATCATCATACATCTAACATGGGCCAAAGCATCATACATCCATGTTAGGCAACATAAATCCATACCGGGCTAGGTGTACTAGTAGCTACAACCCATCCATATCCTTTTATGTTATATTAGATTTTGGCAAAGTATAACTCATAATAGTTTAACCAAGCAATGAATATCCAAATAATAGCATTCATGATATTACTTATCATAAGCAACCAAGAAATCTAGTCTTATACTTATAAGACCATGTACTTGAGTTCATATATTCCTCACATATCCATGATCATCTAGATAATCTGGTCAACACCTTATTTAAAGAAATTAATCATCATTAATATATGTACATCATATTCTTAGTAATTTTAGGTCTAAATTAGGGTTTGTCCAAATCTAGGTTCAAACAGCCTAGAACTTGTGTTTGATATTTTTATTCTGATCCATACGTCATTATTAAGGTCTGATCTGAATTTGATAATTATCTTTTACTTTCCCTATTTTCTAGAATTAATATGAGGATTAAACATGTACTTAGGCAATAATGAGGAAAGGCCTCAAATTATTCAATAATATTAGGATAGGAGTCCACATTTAGTTTATAGATGATATCAAAGGTCAAAGTTATTTTTGTTAGATTTAATCTCAATTGTTTTCTAATTATACCATTTAAATGAAGCATTATCATATAAATAAAATATCATCAACAATTGTGCTTTAAAAGCCTGATCTAAGGATCTAGTAATGTATAGAATATTTTTCTGAGTCTAGGGGTATTTTTGGGGAATTATTTGGCCAATGGTGCTATTTTTAACCACTTTTCTAAGATCATATCTATTTCCTGAGAATTGATTAATGATTTACCTTACAAAAGACTGGGTCAGTCGGGTCAGTAGGTTTGGACTCGGTTCAGTCTGGGTAGAGAGTCAAGAGGGTCTGAGTCTCTCTCTCTCTCTCTCTCTATTCCTTGAAACCCGATGCGGGACTCATCCTCTGGTTGGGCGCGACTTCCCCCTCCTCTTCTCGCAGGCGATGTCCACCGTGCCCGGGAGTCACTCCAGAACAGGGAGCCACCGTGTCTGAGGGTCGTGACTAGAGGAAGTACGGGTTCGAGGCCCCCTCGTGAGACCCCGATGGGCACCAAGTGCTTGTGTGTGGCGATCGGCCATCACCGGCTATCGAGGGTGGCTGGGAAGGGTCTTTTGCTTGAAGTAGCCGCCGCAGATGGCATCTCCAGCGGTGATCCTCCCACAAATCATAGGTGAAAGGCCCTCTTCAACTTGCAAGGCATCAAGGAGATAAGGCAGGGTTGATCTCCTAGCTCCTAACGAACAACAAACCTGCCATCAACTTGCAAATCCGCTCATCCTTGTTCCAACGCTGCCGTCGTGAGGGAAATAGGCAGTGAGGAATACACAACGGAAGCGGCATCCTTGCCCAGAGATGAAGCAACCATCTTGGTTCACCTTGTGGAGTCGAGGCATCAAGGGTACAAGGTCATGGAACCTCCCCTTAGACTCCTTCCTTTTTCTATCTTCAAGCTTCCTTCCTTCCATCTGCAACACATCACCCACAGTGCTCGTTTCTGGTGAACTCCTGAGACAGATCCTGCCCTGAATGCTCAATTAGAAAGGTCTTGCAATCTATGAGCCCGTGAGCTACCTGGACCTGGCGCCGTCACAGCAGGGTAAAAAGGTAGGGGAAAAGAGATTTGTGACGCTTCTGCTCGCATCAAAATCCCTCATATAAATGCATCCTTGACCACAGGTCGTATCCCCTATATCAAGGATTGAAAAGGAGTGATGATAATGGCTAAGCCATGGGATAACCTAGCCAAATTCAGGCACCTGAGAGAGTTCATCTATATCTAGGGTCTGTTGTTGCTTGCGACGATAGAGAAAGAAAGGGATGGCTGGGTGTATAATCTCGTCTGTCTCTCAGCTCTAGAAAGTATATGAGATGTTGTTGGGTAGTTCCTGGTCTTACGGAACTGAAGGATTGGTTGGGTTGATCCCAACCTACCAGATGTGATTTAGATGCAACGAAGTCAATATCTTTTGCTCCGCAAGATTTGGAGCTTGGAGACGAAGTTTCAATTGCCAGATCACAGGGAATGACCCATATTGGGTCACATATCTTATCCACTGCCTCGTCCAACTAAAGTCTCGCCCACAACTGTGTGATGTCTATTGACATTATTTGAAATCTAAACTTAGGCTTAAAAATTTTCAGGATCTTGGTCAATCAATCAAAAATTTAAGCAACGATGTATTTCAAATTGTTAATCGAAATGTCATGAAACTTTGTCCATAGACCGATACCCACTAAAAGTAGCTTATGAAAATGATTGGGCCAAAATCATTGTTGTTTGTACACATAATACGTTCCTTGAAAGTATTAATCCAATTAATGTATGATTAGGTCAAGATCACCTCAAACACTTCTCATTAGATCAAGTAAGTTAATAAGGAAATCTTATTAGACACCTCAATACATGGCTTGGCGACTCAAAAAGCACAAAGCAAAAAGATGATTCCTAGAGTATATTTAGAGTGATTTGGCCACCTAATGTCTTGACCTTCAGTATTATACTTTAAAACTCATCATTAAGTGTTCATAAACTCCAAATATGATCTTCATTATCATCTAAGTGTTGGATCCCCATTATTCATTATTAACCCATCTATATTGAGGAAGGTTATAAAATCCTAGAAATCTAGGATATCACAAAGACCAATTTCTTCAATATGTAGTGAGACATGTAGAATGAAATGATTAGTACGCAAATAAATTACTGGAACACACAAATTGACTAGTTGTATTAGTACACAATCAAATTATTGTAACATACATATAGGGTCTTGATGAACAAACAAAGTCAATTCTATATCATATATGTCGTCCTCTTACTTTAACATAGAAACCAAAAGTTACCCAACCGAGAAAGTAACATAT
The DNA here is from genome assembly GCA_963693085.1 of Alisma plantago-aquatica. NCBI lineage: Eukaryota > Viridiplantae > Streptophyta > Magnoliopsida > Alismatales > Alismataceae > Alisma > Alisma plantago-aquatica. Next base: position 514,442,148 of record OY856410.1, on the reverse strand, counting down.
ACGGATAAGGACGCAAACACCTATCAGCACAACAAATAATATTCTTATAGCAACTTTCGAAGAATGAATAACATCCCTTTCCCCAAAAAACAATGTTGGCAGTAGTAATAGCAGTAATTTCTTATAGTTTCTGATCGATGTAATAGCATATGTAGTAACCAGTTGAAGAAAACAACTATAAAATATTTAAAAAGCAGAAAGTAAAATCTGATACGAAGCAGCTGGAAGAGCAGCTAAACATTCACTCTTTTTTATAGGGGTATAGAAATGAAAGATAATTTTTCTTTTTCCAATTACTATCCGGTACTTTTTTATAAATACTTTTCCATATAGGATTCTAACCACTTCCCCTATGAAACTCATAAAAATTTGTTATTCCTGACCCAAGTACGAAGCACGCTGCTTCACATCTCACCAGGTGCCGCGTGGCTACGCGTCTATTTGGATTTTTTTCTGCCAGACTGTCCTTTTTGGGAGAACGGAGGGCACTATTTTTCTTTGCACTTTTTATATTACAGTCCCAATGACTATCTGATACTTTTCAATAAATATTCTTTCCATAGAGGATTTGAACCCCCCTCCCCTCTAAAACTCGCGTAGATTTGTTGTTACTGGCCAAGTGTGAAGCACATTGCTTCACTCTCACCGGTTGCCGTGTGGCTGTGTCTTTTCAGATTTTTCTTTGTCAGTCTGACCTTTCTGGGAGAATGGAATGTACTATTTTTCTTTAAGGCTTTTTATACTACAGTCTCAATGATTATACTATACTTTTTAATAAATACTCTTTTAATAGAGGATTTGAACCCCTCGTCCCTTCTGAAATTCACACAGATTTGATGTTACTACGCCAAGTGCGAAGCACACTGCTTCACATCTCACCATGTGCCGCGTGGCTACGCGACTGTTCATTTTTTCTCCCTGTCTGTCCTTTCTGGGAGAACGAAAGACTGTTTTTCTTTGGGCTTTTTATATTACACTCTCAATGATTATCTAGTATTTTTTAATAAATACTATTTCCATAGAGGATTTGAAACCCTTGTCGCCTCTGAAACTCACGCAGATTTGTTGTTACTAGCCAAACTGTGAAGCACGTTGCTTCACATCTCAGCATGTGCCACGTGGCTATGCATTTGTTCGTTTTTTTCTCCATCAGTCCGTCCTTTCTAGGAGAAGGGAAGGCAATGTTTATCTTTGAAGTTTTTATATTACACTCCCAATGACTATTCAGTATTTTTTAATAAATACTCTTTCCATAGAGGATTTGAACCCCCGTCCCTCTGGAACTCACGTAGATTTATTGTTACTGGCCCAAGTGCGAAACATGTTGCTTCACATCTCATCAAGCGCCGCGTGGCTACACATCTATTCATTTTTTTCCTCACCAATCTGTCCTTTCTGGAAGAAGGAAAGGAACTATTTTTCTTTAGATTTTTTTATATAACAGTCCCAATGACTATCCAATACTTTTTAATAAATACTCTTTCCATTGAGGATTTGAACCTCCCGTACCCTCTGAAACTCGTGTAGATTTGATATTACAAGCCCAACTGCGAGGCACGTTGCTTTGTCTCACCATGCGTCACGTGGTTATGTGGTTACACATATGTTTGATTTTTTTCTCTGTTTGACTGTCCTTTCTGAGAGAACGTAAGACACTATTTTTCTTTGGTCTTTTTATATTACAGTCGCAATGACTATCCTATATATTTTAATAAATATTCTTTCCATATAGGATTTGAGCCCCCCCATCCCTTCTGAAACTTGTACAAATTTGTTGCCGGTGGCCCAAATGTGTAGCACATTGTTTCGCATAGCGTTGTGTGGCTACGCGCCTGTCCATTTTTTTCTTCGTCCGTCCGTCCTTTCTGTATTTTTCTTTGGGTTTTTTATATTACAACCCCAATGACTATCTAATACTTTTTAATAAATACTCTTTCAATAGAGGATTTGACCCCATCTCCTCTAAAACTCACACAGATTTGTTGTCACCGGCCCAAGTGAAAAGCACGTTGTTTCTCATCTCACCAGGTGCCGCGTGGCTACGCATTTGTTTTATTTTTCTCTGTCGATCCGTACTTTCTGGGAGAATGGAAGACATTATTTTTCTTTGAATTTTTTATATTACATTCCCATTGACTATCTGATACTTTTTAATAAAAAACTAGCAACACACACGTGTATATGCACGTGCCCCCATTGAACATGTTTATCATCAATTCTTGACGGCTTTCCATGTCTTCACAACTATATATAATAACTTTTTTTCCCATAAAACCAACTTGATAACAACTACATTGACGCATGTCCCTCTGTTTCAGCATAAATCATGTTCTGCCACCCAAATCTTTCATGCCACGTGTTTTTTTCGTTGTTTATCTATCCTCCATAGTGTAGTGTGTCGAGAGAAAAGTGGGAGTTAGTTGGATTCGGAATGAGTGGACGGAGAGAGCGATTAGGAGAATTAAGGGTTGTTTGAAACGGGGTTGGGGTTAGTGGGGAGGTGGGAGAGATTTAAGGATGATTTGTGATTGAATTTGAATTTTATGTGATTTTTAAATTCTAAATTGACTTAGATAATGATAGTTAGTTGTGTTATTTGGCTTCAATAATTTCTTAGAAAACCGTCCATAGTTAAAGGAAGTCAACATTTTTTTGGGGAAGGGTCCGAAGTTAATTAAAGGGAGAAAGTGGGATGAAGTTAGAGAGTGGGAAACAGAAGGTGGGAAATGGTCGCGGAAGGTGACAAGGATGGATTAGAAAAAGATAATCAGCGTAGGTAATGGAATAATATGAGAAATAGTAGAATATAAAGTTTTGAGTGGTTTGTGGCGGTTGAGAAAAAAAATAAAAATACAAACAAACTCATTGTTTTACGCATTTTGTAAAACGGATATTGAAGGAAAAGAGGGTAAAGGAACACAAGGATCGTGAGGAGAAGAGGAAAAGGTGGAGGAGGTTATGACCGGAGGAGTTGGGAAGAGGGTGAGCGACATTTTAGGAGATTAGGAGAGGGAAAAAGTGTGTACGTGGGAGGGTAGTAGGGGGTTGAATCGTGTGTTGAGGAGTGAATCAGTTTGAATAATGAGTGTCTGAGGAAGAGAGTGGGGTGGAGAAGTAGGAGAGCAGTCGTTTTTCTATGCAGAGCAAAAATGATTTAAAAAGAAGTGAAATTCTCAAAAAAAGGAGAGAAGAGAGAGAGTTAAGGAGAATGCACCATTTTAAAATGGAGTGATTTTATTGGTCGGTGGCAGTTTTTTGTAATTTATTCAACAAACTCGATCTTTTTATAGTAGTATAGATATCCTTTCCACATAGGATCTGAACCCCCACCCCTATGAAACTCATGCAGATTTGCTATTACTGGCCCACATGTGTGAAACACGCTGCTTCACATCTAACCAAGCACCGGCTACGCGTATGTTTGATTTTTCTTTGCCAGTCCGTCCTTTTTGGGAGAACGGAAGGCACTATTTTCTTTAGACTTTTTTATATTACAATCCCAATGACTGTCTTATACTTTTTAATAAATACGTTTTTTATAGAGGATTTGGACCCCACTCCCCTATGAACATCACATAGATTTACTGTTACTGGCCCAAGTGTAAAGCACGCTGCTTCGCATCTCACCAAGCGCAACGTGGCTATGCATTTGTTCAATTTTTTATCCGTCAGTCCGTCCTTTCTCAGAGAACATAAGGCACTATTTTTCTTTAAACTTTTTATATTACAGTTCCAATGACTATCCAGTATTTTTTAATAAATACCATTTCCATAGAGGATTTGAACCCCCACCCCCTGAAACTCACGCAGATTTGTTGTTACTGGCCCAAGTGCGAAGCACGCTGCTTCACATCTCACCAGGCACCGCGTGGCTACATAATTGTTCAGTTTTTTCTCCTTCGGTCCGTCCTTTATGGGAGAACAAAATGCACTATTTTTCTTTGGACTTTTTGTACTCAATCCCAATGACTATCCGGTAGTTTTTAATAAATACCCTTTTCATAGAGGATTTGAAACCCCACCCCTCTAAAACTCTCACATATTTCTTGTTACTGGCTCAAGTGTGAAGCACGCTGCTTCACATCTCACCAGGCATCGCGTGGTTATGCGTCTGTTCGGTTTTTCTCCGACAGTCTGTCCTTTCTGGGAAAACAGAAGATAATGTTTTTCTTTAGACTTTTATATCACACTCCCAATGATTATCTAGTACTTTTTAACAAATACCCTTCCCATAGAGGATTTAAACCCCCACCCCTATGAAACTCACGCAGATTTGTTGTTTCTGGCCATCTCACTAGGTGCCGCGTGGATACATATTCTTTTTCTCCGTCATTCCGTCTTTTCTGTGAGAAATGAGGCACTGTTTTTCTTTAGACTTTTTATATTACAGTCCCAATGACTATCCAATACTTTTAAATAAATATTCTTTCCATAGAAGATTAACCCCCCGTCTCCTCTGAAACTTGCATAGATTTGTTGTCACTAGCCCAAGTGTGAAGCACTCTTTCACATCTCACCGGACGTCAAGTGGCTACGCGTCTGTTCAATTTTTTCTTCATCAGTCCATTCCTTTCTAGAAGAACGGGAGGCACTATTTCTTCAAAATTTTTATATTACAGTCCCATGACTATCTAGTACTTTTTAATAAAGAACTTTTATGAAAAAACAACCTAAACGGTTCATTCTTTTTCCATACTCACAACTTCCAAGATTTAACAATCTTTTTAATTACAATGTGCATTTTTAGTATAGTGAGAGAATTTGTATTGAATTTCTGGCTATCTTTTATGAGATCATGTTTCCATAAACAAGCCCCTTTACACGCATTTACGTTAGAAATCTCCACCTAATCAATCTAGTAAACTAAAATTTAGTTAAAACACTAAATTTTTTTTATGAAAACCATCATAATGGAATTCCAAACATGATACTATACTACTCACATTGTTCCTATAGGTTAAAATTAACAAAAAATGTTCGCTCAATCATAATCTTGGACATGCAAAATATGTACAATGCACTCCACTATATTTGGGCATGGTTAACAAATGTGTCTAATATTTTCCCAACAATAAAATAGCACCATTAATCAACGAGCAACCTTTTAATTTGTGAGGATACCACATTGTGGTGCGCTTTTTAATTTCGATAAGAACACAATTGAATATTGCACAACATGGATGTTCGTACACAGTTAACAAATATTTGAATAAATATAAAATATATTTTTGCAAAGTTTAAAACCATCGATGGTCTTATTATTTTCTTAGACATAATGTTGCAATACAAAATGAACATACGAGCACTAAAGTATTTTTAGAGACATACACAAATTGTCAAAATTTATAAAAAGTTGTGAAATAGTATATCCAAATTCAAAATTGTACGTCCTAACACAATGATGCTCCTTGATAGAATTTTTTTAGCACTACATATAAAATATAATTAGTTTAAATTTTTTGACTTGATATTGAGAAAAAATAAATTCTCATCCACATGTGAGCCGGAAATTGAAATAATTTGCTAATAAACCCCCTTGTTTACTACATTTATCTTCTGAATATGTCAAAGGCAATGCTTGTTGTAGGTGTAGCAAAAAAAAGTAAATGTTAGAGCAGAAAATAAACAACTACTTCATGTTGATATAAGTAGAGTTCGCTCAACTCCCTAGAAATTACAATGTAGAGAGGAAAATAAACAACTACATCATGTTGATGTAGATGAATTACTTGTTGCTTATTTACACTAGATTTGAGTGTGTCACCCCAATTCTCTAGTGTTGTAGAAAGAGTTCGTTCAACTCCCTAACAAGTAACATCATCATCATCATCATCATCTAAGCCTCAATCCCAAATATGTTGGGGTCGGCTACATGGATCCTTCGTTTCCATTCAGCTCTATCATGGGTCATATTCTGATTGAGATGTAGAGATTCAAAATCTCTCTTTATAAGCTCATCCCATGTTAATTTAGGCCTTCCTCTTCTTCTATTTATAGTGTTTGGCTCAATAGCATTGCTTCGTATAGGCGCACTAGTAGGTCTGCGTTGCACATGTCCGTACCATCTGAGTCGGCCCTCACGCAACTTATATTCAATGCTCGCCACCCCCACTTTATTCCTGATATAATCATTTCTCAAACGATCTTTTCTTGTCTTCCCACACATCCCTAACAAGTAACATGCGTTACAAAATTATAAAATAATAATTACCATATAACATTTTGTTCTTGCCATTAATAGTTGTGACATACTCCCGCTATGAGTGTTATATTGCTCATTGTTGGGAACATATCCAGATATACTTTGACTCACATGCTATTATGTAAAAATGTAAAGTTAAAGCATTATAGTATGTAATTGAAAAAAATATTACATGTCCAAGCTCTTCCAAAATAATACATTTCAAAATAATACATGTGTAGTAATCTAAACATCTAATGTCCTATGCATTTGTTCTTTACTTATTTCAATATCTCCACTAATTTCTTGGTCCTTCAAAATTTTAAAAAGCCTATTTCAATTTCTAAATAAAGTAAAATGAAAGATGCATAAATAATAAAATTGAAAAGTATATCATATTTTCTTCTTTTGCCTTTTTCAATGAAACTATTTTTCCCTTTTTTACTTCCTTTATCTCTATCCCTTCTTTTGAGTTCAATACTAGTTCCATCATGTTTCTAATTAAGGGCACATTGAAATGGTTGCTTCCCTTTCAGTTTCATATTTCTTTTTATTCCTTTACCTCTTCAAGAGCTTGCACAACATGTCTCAAACATATGTTAAATGTTTCATCTAACTTTGATGCTTCTTCACATAGTTTGATGTATGCTTGACATAAGATATAATTGTGTTTTGCAAGTTTAGCTTTTGGATCAACATCAATGCTGGATCCTTGACAATTTAATGGGTTACTGACTTTGGCACATTTGGTCCATCTTTTAAGAATATATTTTGAGGGAATTTATATAATTTCAAAGTGATGGAAGACCCAAAACAGATGTCTACACAAGATTCCATACGACTCAAACTTCTTGCAACTACAATCAACTATTTGATTCATAGGATCAATGCCAACCAAATGTTGCATATCCTTTAATTGATACTTTAGATGTTTTGGTTGGTCCATCGTCAATCATTTGTAATGAATAATTAACAAAATTTACATATTCTTCATGAACTTTTTGGAAGATCCCTGGTGTATGCATGCTAACCATTTATTTTGAAATATTAGAAGGCATGAAAATTTTTGGGCGAGAATTCGTCATCTGAAAATTAGCTTCTAATTCTCTATATCTCCTCTTTTGCAAGACACGATCAAAGTGTACAAAAAACTCCAACAAATTATAATGAGGAAGCATGAAACATTTCAGTTTAGAATTTAATGACTCATTTCTTTATGTCGACTTCATATCAGCGGTAAAAAGTTTCTTGCAGTAGACCATTGCCCATCTTTCTCTATCTTCAAATATTTTTTCAAAAATTTATTGTCTCCAAGGTTGTACTTCTATAACATTTCATCCCAATATCTTAAGAACTCATCTTCCTCTTCATAACATATACACATCTACCAAAATCATGATTGAATGGTTGTTTCCATCAACAATAATTTAAATTGTGCACTTAATTAGATGTTTAAGAGCATTTTGATAGACATGCCATACACAAAGCCCATGATGAATAAGTGGCAAAATGTCATTAGTGGCAGACTCCATGGCCTTATCTTGATCAGTTAAAGTTGTTTGTGGCTCCTTGCCACCCATTCCTTATAAAAATATCTTGAATAACCATGTAAAACTAGAAATGGTTTCATCATATAATAGTGTTGACCCAAAAATTATAGTTTGTCTATGATGATTCACACCAAAAAAGAGATCAAATTGTTGACATTCCACATTAGTTTGATATATTGTATCAAATCCAATCACATCACCAAAATTGAAATAATCACTTATGGATCTACCATCTGCCCAAAAAATATTTGTAATTATATTCTCTACATCATATTGTATTTTATAAAAGAAACTAGGATTTTCCGCTTTTTTTTTAATTACTTGGATGGCAACTGCATCCCCTTTTTCATTGTTCTTTCTGCATTTACTAATTTGATTGTTTTTATAATCTTTTTTAAGAAAGCCAAGTTTTTCAGCACCACCAGCTTGTCTACCAATATGAATTCCAGAAAAGACACCAATATCAGCTTGTGGATCTTGAAATTCAGAAATTTTTCTTTGATATCTATGCATATGATGCTCAGGGATAGAAGCGAGGTCATGGTTGTGATTAAGTTCAAGTTTTATGACTTTCCATTTTCCATCTTTAAGATGAATATCCATGAAAGCATTACAACCCATCCTTGTTTCTTGTCTACACTTCTTTACAACAACTCTTCTATGATTAAAAGATCTAAACCCCTCCTTAGAGCAACAAAATATCCTATATGTTAGGTCCTTGTTTGCATTTTTATGACATCTACTTTAACAAATACTGAATCTAACTTTTCAAACATAATGATTGTATAATTCACAAGCAGCTAGCTTCGATTCAAACTCCATATCTAGTTCAGGAACCCCAAAATCTAATCTATGCCTTACCGATTGAGGTGTCTCATGAGACAAATCAATCAAATCATTGACATGTAAATCATCATTTTGAGTATTCATTGATCTTAATATAAAAATGATTGTCATGCTTTAAAGTAAAAAATAAACTAATATGTATAGATATATTATAACCATGCTAATTGATGTCCATGTATCATCCTCAGATATTGGTTTCTCCACATGAAATGATCTAGATCAATTTTTTTTAAATATTAATATTACACATTGAATATTGGTTATTTGATAAATTGCTCAAAAGATCACGCAATGCATAGTTAATTTGACCATAATAAACATAAACAATACACTTTCATTAGCATATGTATGATGCTTCTGAGTAAAGAAACAAATTTTCTTCCTTTTTATAGTTGTGTTGTTGATCGCTATTTCAAAATACCGGATTTTGTACCGGACATTGATGTAGCAAAAACCCTTGATGAATAATATTTTTTTAAGAAACAAAATGTATGACGACAAGAAACATGTTCTTAAAGTAACCTATTATAAGGTCCGTTAATGTTACTTCGTCCAAATAAAACTCATATGAGAGGCTACTTCTTTGGAAATTAGTTGCGCTTTGTTGTGTGGATTGTCCTTCTAGAAGCTTTGCTCTCTCCGCAAAGGATAGATGCTCCGGTGTATGGGAATATAATCTAATGTAGCGGGAAGCAATAATAAAGTTTTTAGGAATCATCTCTAACCAGAGCAAATGAGTGAAAAGGACATGTAAATTGTTCGTGTACATTGCCACAATGAAGAATAATTTTTCAGAATTGAAGGTTTGGCAATCCTCAACTATTCAAAGAAAAACGCCTTTTCGTTCTCCCGCAAAGGAGGAGCGACAGAGAAAAAACTAAACATACGCGTAGCCATGTGGCGCCTAGTGAGATGTGAAGCAGCGTGTGCACTTGGGCCAATAATAGAAAATTTGCGACCCTTTGAATCTCCCTCTTTCACTTTTAATGATCTCTATATATACTATTATAAAAATAGAGATTTTTTTGAAAGATTTCTTAGTAGATCAAGATATGTGTACTGACACGCATAATAACAGCGGAAGCACCTGTACGTATGGACTAGACACACAAAAATATTTTAACAAACAACCAACTATAAGAACACATGGATTTACTTGGAAACCCCCCACAATGTGTGAGGGAAAAGACCACAGGGTCAAAACCCGATGGATAAATCCAATAATCAATAGATTACAAAGTTCGTCTTAAATTTAGACCCAAAACTTGAAGAATACAAAATAAAGAAATATATATAAATTATACCAGATTGCTACATCACCACACCAATAAGACCTCCCAGAAAAACACCCATTGCAGATAATACCCAGGTAGAACAAGAATACTAGTTGTGACAGAAAACTCGATGTAGACCGGAAGAGAGAATCAAAGCAATGTCACCCTCTTTCCTTTCTCTCCTTTCTTCCTTGGCTCTCGTTTCTTTTCATTAGTCAACAACAACGTCAGAATAGAGATGACGGCTCCTTTTGGTTGTTGTTGCGTAGCCAATTGCTTGTGCAGCCGTTCATTATTACTCTGGTGGGTTATAAATAACCATGTCATCACGGTAGTAATACAACCCTAATGGGCCGCCCAAAATTGGGTCAGAACAAGGCGTTGGCCCAACAATCTCCCTCTCTAGTCCAACGGGGATACTTTTGTCATGACTTTCCAGTTGGAGTCCAATCCGGCGAGCTCCTTATAAGTATCAAGCTTCCATGTAGGAACTGCTTTTGTCAGCTTGTCAGAAAGTTCGTCGCTGGTGTGAATTTTCTTCAACTTCAACTGGTCTTCACGCGACTAATGGTATCTTAGATCAATATGCTTTGTCCTAGAGTGAAAAGAAGAATTCTTACTTAAGTCCATGACAATCTGACCGTCACAGTAGACAACATACTCATCCTGTGTCAAACCAAGTTCTTGTAAGAAATATTTGAGCCAAACTATTTCTTTTCCCGCTTCACAACCTGTGATATATTCTGCCTCAATGGTAGATAAAACAACACACTTTTACAATTTAGACTACCAACTAATAGCTCCCCCTATAAAAGTGAACAAAAACCATGGAGTAGACTTCTTGTGATCAAGATCACCTACTAAATCAACATCCGTAGAACCTATAAGAACTAGTGGTGCCTCAAAAAAAGCATAAACAAGCACTAGATGTACCTCTCAAATATATGAGTATCTATTTAATAGCATTCCAATGCTCTTTACCAGGGTCAGTCAAATATCTGGTAGTCACACCAATTGCATGTGCAATATTAGGCCTAGTGCACACCGTAACATACATCAAACTTCCTATTGCAAAAAGAGTAGGGAATGTGAGCCATCTCTTATTTTTCCTGCTCAGTAGAAGGAGATTGTTTCATACTCAATCTAAAGTTCCTGACTAAGGGAGTATCAACTGGCTTCGCTCCCTCATGTTGAACCTATCAAGTATCCGCTCAACATATTTCTCCCGTGACAACTAAAGTTTCTTTGATTTCTTATCACGCCTTATGTCCATGCCAAGAATCTATCTAGTTGGTCCCAAGTATTTCATATCAAAAGACTTAAACAATTCCTTCTTCAGCTTGGAAATCATCTGAACATCTTTGCCAACAACCAAGATATCATCAACATAAAGTAAGAGGATAATGAAACTGTCACATGAAAATCTCCTGAAGTAAACACAATGATGTACCTATGTCATGCGGTAACCTTACTTCAGCATAAAAGAATCAAACTTTTTGTACCACTGCATTGGTGCTTGTTTAGCCCATAGAGACTTTTCTTCAATATACAAACCATGTGTTCTTTACCTTTCACTGCAAATCCTTCAAGTTGCTGCATATACATCTCTTCCTCTAGCTTATCATGGAGGAAGGCTGTCTTCACATCAAGCTACTCAATATCAAGGTCCAAGATAGCTACCAAGCCCAAAACTATGCGAATGGAAGTCATCTCCACCACTAGAGAAAATATTGCATCAAAGTCAATCCCGTACTTTTGTCCAAAGCCTTTCACCACAAGTTTGCTTTGTATCTCACAGTATTATCACTCCCATCTTTCTTTAGCTTGAAGACTCACTTGTTCTTTAAAGCTTTTGTGCCTTCAAGAAGCGTGCATAACTCATAAGTATCATTCTTCTTCAATGAGTTCATCTCATCTTGCATTGCATGCAACCACTTATCTTTTTCTTGATGAGACTTTTCTTCCTATAGCTATCTGGCTCCCTTTCTTCTGTGATCAATGACCATTTTTACTCAGAATATATAGTAGACACCCTTATCTCACTAGTAAACCTTCTCAGCTGTAGACCCACTGGATCTATCGGTAGAGGTTGCTCCCCCCACTTAGGAACCTCCTCATCATCAACACAATTTGCACCATGTTCATCCTCTTCCATATCATCATGTGGGATCTCATTATCCTCAACATGGCCTTCATCAAAATTTTGTTGGACTAGAGAGGGAACTAACATATATATCATCTTTTACCTACTCAAGCTCTGTCATCACTGCATCAAACAACATCTGGTCCTCAAATAAGATCACATCTATGGATATGGTTATATCTATCCCAAGGTTTGTAGCCAAACTACTCATCACCATAGCCAACAAAAATACAAGGAATAGATTTGTCAACAATCTTTTGCCTCTGCTCCTTCAGAACATATGCAAATGTCTTACACCCAAACACTATAAGGTGAGAATAAGAAGTTGTCTTCCCTATCCACACACTCTGTGGAGTATCAAAATCTAGAGTAACTGATGGTGACCAATTAATAAAGTAGTAGGTAGTGTTTATAGCCTCTCTCTAGAACTCCTTAGGTAGCATTGCATTCTTCATCATGCATCTGCCTCACTCCATAATGCCAAACCATTGTGTTATGGGGTACTAGGAACAATCTTCTCATGTCGTATGCTGGATCCTTCACAGTTAGACCTGAACTCCTTGGAAGTATACTCACCTCCACTATCAAAACAAAGACACTTAAGCTTTTTTCTTGTCTCCCTTCTAACCATGCATGGAACTTCTTGAAAGTATCAAACACTTGATCTTTCCTATGCAAACAATAGACCTATGCTTTCCTAGATGCGTCATCAATAAAAGTAATAAAGAATCTACTTCCATCCAATGATTTGACTTCCATAGGACCACAAACATCATAATAAATCTTGTCTAATACGTTAGACTTCTTTTCACACTGAGCAATGAACTGAATCCTTTTTTTTTCTTCCCAAGAAAACAACTTTCATAGGGTTCAAGAATCACATTCTTACCATAGGAGATCAAATATTTCTTTACAAGCATTTGTATTCCTTTCTCACTCATGTGCCCAAGCCGCTTGTGCCATAAATCTAGAGAATTAGAGCTCTCCATAATGTTGACACTGTCATTGAGGACCTTTATGTTCATCCTATACAAGGTGCAACAAATTTTACCTCTAGCTGTGACCAAATGTCACTTGGTGACAATAGTTTTAAACTCACCAAAATGATATTTAAAGATATGAATGTCTATTCCATAGTCGGAGATGATGATGTTATAATCAATTTCAGGAATATGTCTAACATTCTTCAACAAGATGGTATAACCCAACTCAGTCTCAATGCACACATCACCAATCCCACGAATCTCTACATAGCTTTTAGTAGCCATCTTCGTCATTCCAATGTTCCCAGACTTGTAGGAGCAAAAGAAATGTGTATGAGGAGTGATGTGGTAAGAAGCAACAATGTCCAACACCCACTTAGTATTGTCACATATATGTAGATAATGTCACATGGCAACTCCACATGTGAATACCTCTTTGACATCTTTAATGACTGCTACTCTGTTGCTATCATCATCTGTCACTTTCTACTTTCCTTCTTTAATTTCCTTTTTGCGTTGCCTGGTGAATTTCTGTACATGACCTGACTTGTTGTAGTAATGACAAACTATCTTGGTAAAGAACCAAGAAGTAAAAGTGCATGCAACTCATCATCAAGTGACAAACCCATCATGGCTAGATGATTCACCATCCTTTTAAAGTCATTCATGTGCATTGATATATTGTCGTCTTCCTTGAACTTTGGGTTGACAAGCTTCTTAATTAGAAATGCTTTGTTCCCTATAGTCTATCTCTTGTACAATGACTCGAGCTTCTTCCACAGAGAGTGGGCACTGGTCTGGGTGGCGAAGTGATGGGAGACAAACTTGTCAACCCAACGGTGGATGAGACCTATGTATTTTCTGTTAATCTTTGTCTAGTCCTCCTATTTTGTGTCTGGTGTCTTGCTCACATCTTCCTAAACCGGTTCATAAAAATTATTGCAGTACATAAGGTCCTCCTTCTTTATCTTCCACGCCGGCTAGTTTGATGCTGTCAATTTCACCATATTATTTGTGTCACCCGTCTAGTCCATGTAGCCAAGTTGGCTCTGAAACCACTTGAAAGGTTTCTTAGCAAGTCAATATGTGTGTACATGTTATGTACAATAACAACAAAAGCACCTGCATGTATGGATTAGGCACACAAAAATAATATAGCAAACAATCAACTATAAGAACACCAAGATTTATGTGAACCCCCCCCCCCCAACATATGAGAGAAAAATTACATGGTCAAAACCCGACGGATAAATCCACTAATCAACAAATTACAAAGTTCGTCTCAAGTTTAGACTCAAAACTTGAGGAATATAGAGCAAAAGAAAGAGATTGATATTATACCAAATTTCTACGTCACCACACTTAGAAGACCTCCATGAAAAACACCCCTTAGGGATAATACCTGGTGAACAAGAATATTGGTTGTGATGGAGAACTTGGTGTAGACCGGAAGAGAGAACCAGAGCGGTGCCATCCTCTTTCCTTTCTCTCCCTTCTTCCTTGGCTCCTATTTCTTTCCATCAGTCAAGAACATCGTTAGAATAGCGACGACTCCTTTTGGTTGTGGTTATGTTACCAATTGCTTGTGTAGTCATTCATTGTTGTTGCGGTGTGTTGTAAATAACCATGTTATCACGACAACAATACAACTCTAATGGGCCACCCACAATTGGGCTGGAATAAGGCGTCGACCCAACATTTTTTCTACTTAACTCTGTAAGTATTCTTTTTTTTTTGAAAAAATGTGAGCCAATCACAACTTAAGATTTTGAATTGATGTTCTCTCCTTGATTCTTTCTTTTTTTGAGAACTTTCTACATCCTTTTTGTATCTTTTTTTCGTAGACAGTTGCCATTTGCTCACCATTGAGGCATGTTACTCTCAAATATACAAATGGTTGCATCACTTCCATTTATCCCATCTTCAAACTCTCCTCTACATTGTGCACATTAGTTTCAGCAACCTACTTAACCATTGTGGTTATTGTCACTCTTGACACCACATATGCAACTGAGGTCAAGCCAAAAACCTTTATGTTGATCTCTAGACCAGGGTGCAAGTGCTACTTGTCTAGGAGCCTGATAAAATAAAACTTTATAATGGAGCAGTACCCAATGAGATCGAGCATGGAAGACACCACACCATCCAATGACCTCCCTTGGCAAAAGACTATCGTAGGATCATGGATTGATAGGGACCGCTCCAATAGTCAAAGGGTTTGGTGGCATCAGCCACAACCTCCTCCAGTTTCCTAAACCCAATGTTGTTTTAAGCGACTAGCAGATCAAGTGCTTATGTGTATTGGCATATGTAGTTGGAGTAAGAGTGAGCATGGTGAATAGGGAAGTGTGGAGTTGTATAAGCAGAGAAAGGTGACAATAAAAAATATGGAGGCGGCCAAGTCTCTACTAGATGCAGGGGCTCAAACTTTGGCAACGATGAGGATGTGGCAGTGGAGATAGTGGTTGTCCAGATGATAGTGGAGGATATTTTGGTGGTTGAGATGGTGGTGGTGGAGATGGTGGTGATAGTAAGAAGGTTGGTGGAGAGGATTTTATTGTAATGGTGGTTGAGGTTTTAACACCGTAGATGAGGTGTCGATACCACAATGAAGGAGGACAAAGACCTGGCGGTTCAAATGTATTTGAAAGATGATGACACATGAGAAAAGAAGGCAAGGTGGGGGTTTGTGGTTGGAATGATGATATTGGTGATTCTTGTTGCTCATGACGAAGGTGACAGAGGCAACTTCAGACTATTAGATTTACATACGACCTCTCGATAAAGAAGAGGTGTCATAGGGATGGGAAGGATGACACAAATAAGTAAGATCTCAGAGTTTGGGAGATGAAGTGATGGATACTCTCTATTTGGGAGACTACTGTGTAATGAAATGGATCTATTATGCTGGTAATGAGTTTTGTTTAGACATAGTTTTCTCAGTTTAAACTTAAAATCTTTAGGTAATGGATTATGAAAACCAACTGACATGCTGAGAAAATGCACAGTAGCCTCCATGTCTTGGCTACAAAAAAAGCAGGTCAATATACCTATTAACATCGTAGATAAAATCTTAATTATATATATATATTATTTTCTCAAAAATATTTCCATTAATCACCCAAAATCTACAATGCACTAACAAATGCCATTATCACATGTTAGCAATTTGATTTCCTATCCTTTTCCTACATTTTCTCTCTTACCTCAATACTTTTTTTAATCTCAAATTATCTTTTGAATTTTTATTATTATCTCAATAATGTTATCTAATTTGTAACTCGAGGAAGATTTGAGAATTGACTAAGTCACACAATGTGCTAGAAAATCATCTACTTTTCCCACACAGCCTCACCTGACACCCGAGTCATTTACATACTTTAGTGGTTAATTTTTGTATTGATTGATTAAGTAATTGACTAAACCATTAAGTCTGTATTTGGTAAGTGGAGATAAAATACATGAGAAATAATAAAGAAAAAAGGACATGGAAGGGGACTAGAAATGGCAGATTTTTTTAAAATGTGTTTGGTTATATTTGCACATTGAAAAGGATACAAAGGGGGAAATATTTTGAAAAATATTATTTGTTAGGGAGGGGTTTAAGAAAATATCTTATACAAGTATAATTATTTCTATTAATAGAATAGGCAAAGTGGTTAGATTTTTTTTGACATAAACCATGACAATATAATTTCATTGTATTTCATTTACATGTAAAATATTCATGTATGATATAATATACACGGGAATCCTAGACGTGCATGTTCAATGAAAATTAAACAATATTTTTGAGAAAAATAAGTTACTTGGATGGAAATAAAATTCAAGGTAGAAGGTCAAACTTCCGTCACTAGATTTTGATTCTATATAACATTTATTTGGGAGGAAATCTTTTACTTGGAGAGTACCAAATTTATAAACAAAAAAGGAGGTAGGGGACCGGAAAAGGGAGGGAAAAATATTAAGAACTGTGTTTGGTTAAATTTGCATGAAGAAAGTGATAGGGAGGGAAAATACTTATAAAAATGCTACATTTCACATGAGTATGTGATGTGGATAGGTTTTTCTTAAGTTTCTTATACAAATATAATGTATTCTAATAATAATGTAGATAAAGTCATTGGAATTTTCCTACACATAGACGATGACTATATACTTTCATTGTACTCCATTTTTCATTTAAATTATTTCATTTATAACTAAATATACATAGGAATCCTTGTCGTGCATGTTTGAGGAAAATTAAAAACATTTTTTGTGAAAATTAGTTATATAGATGGAAATAAAAATATGGTAGATAGACAAATTTCCAGCAGTAAATTTTAGTTGTAACACAAAGTTTAATTGGAATCTTAAAGGAGAAAAAAATGACTTTTCATGATAAACTCATCAAGGAGGTAACTTGGAATTTGGAGTCTGATGTTAACATTATGTGGCATAACATGAGCTCCTGGATAACAAAAATTTCCAAAGAGGTTTTAGGGGAGTCTAAAGGTTGTGGGCCTCCACAGAAGGAGACTCGGTGGTGGAATGATGAAGTTCATAAGGCTATTAAACTGAAAAGGGAGATATATAGGAGCTTGCCTAAATCTAGAGATGATGTAACGTTCCAAAGATACAAGAAAGCAAAGAAAGAAGCTAAAAAGGTTGTTCGGGAGGCAAGGTCTAGATATTTTGATGATATGTATAAGAAGCTAGACACTAGAGAAAGGGAAAAAGATATATATAAAATGGCTCATATAAGAGAAAGGAAGAGACTTGAGTCAAGTAAAATGCATAAAGAATAAAGATGGTAGAGTATTGGTGAAGGACAATGATATCAAGAACCAGTGGAGAAATTACTTCCATAAGCTTTTCAATAGATATACTGCATATAATGTTAGTGACTCGTGTGACATGAATATAAGAGATATCATTTACACACAACGAGTTTCACCATTTGAGGTCAAGAATGCTTTGAAAAATATTAAAATGAGAAAGGCATGCAGACCAGACAGTATTCCCATTGACGTATGGAAGAGTATGGGGGATGAGGGAGTTACGTGGTTAACAAATTTCTTTAACAAGATCATGAAGACCAAGAAGATGCCAGATGAGTTGATAAATAGTACTATAGTTCCAATCTACAAGAACAAAGGTGATGTTCAGAGCTGTACAAACTACAGAGGTATCAAGATGATGAGTCACATGATGAATCTTTGGGAGAGGATTATTGAGTAGAGGTTAAGATCTATAACACAGGTATCAAACAACCAATCTGGTTTCATGCCTGGAAGATCAATAAAAGATGCTATTTTTCTGATAAGGAGGCTTATGGATAAGTATAGACAAAGCAAAAGAGATCTTCATATGGTGTTTATCAATCTTGAGAAGGCTTATGATTGAGTACCCAGAGAAGTGTTATGGATGGTTTTGAAGAAAAAGAGTGTGCCTATCCAATACATTAACTTGATCAAAGACATGTATGATAGCTCTACTGCAAGTGTCAAGACTCTTGGAGGAGAGACACCAACTTTCCTATCACAGTTGGGGTACACTAAGGATCCACACTCAACCCATATCTATTCATTCTTGTTATGGATGAGTTGACAAAGAATGTCCAGGATGATATTTCTTGGTGTATGTTATTTGTGTATGATATTGTTTTGATTGACGAAACTAAAGATGGATTGAATGATAAAGTTGAACGTTGGAGAAAGGCATTGGAGTCAAATGAATTGATGATTAGCAGGAGCAAAACTGAGTATATGCAATTCAATTTCAGCCAATCTCGTAGTGTGAATGATGGAGCCAAGTTGGACGGAGTAGATATACCAAAATGTGATAAATTTCATTACTTGGGTTCTATTATTTCAAATAGACGGGGATGTCTAAAATGATGTTTGTCACCGGATCACTGTAGGATGGTTGAAATGGAGGAGTGCAACTGGAGTATTATGCGATTAGAAGATCCCTCTCATGTTAAAAAGTAAGTTTTATAGAAAAAATTTTACGACCAACCATGCTCTATGGGAGTGAATGTTGGGAAGTGAAGAAACAAGGTCTCAACAAGATGAACGTGGCTGAAATGTGTATGCTGTGATAGATGTGTGGGAAGACAAGAAAAGATCGCTTGAGAAATGACTATATCAGGAATAAAGTGGGGGTGGCGAGCATTGATGACAAGTTGTGCGAGGGCCGACTCAGATGGTACAGACAAGTGCAACACAGACCTACTAGTGCGCCTATACAAAGCAATGCTATTGAGACAAACACTATAGATAGAAGAAGAGGAAGGCCTAAATTAACATGGGATGAGCTTATAAAGAGAGATTTTGAATCTCTACATCTCAATCAGAATATGGCCCATGATAGAGCTGAATGGAAATGAAGGATCCATGTAGCCGACCCCAACATCGTTGGGATTGAGGCTTAGATGATGATGATGATGAACACAAAGTTTAATTGGAAGGAAATTCTTTACTTGGAGAGAACAAAATGTATAAACAAAAAACAAATTCTTGGTAGATAATTTTATTAAGGCTATCTACATTGTTAGAGTGAAGTTTTTTAGAGAGAAGGAAATATTTTAACTTGCTAATTTTTTAATTGTTAAAATTGACCTAACATAAGAAAAAATTATATCAACATGGAGAAATATTACTTGAAGAAAACCAAGATAGAGACATAATATTAAAACTAAATAATTTCTTGGTATGAAAGTAAAATCTATTTGAGCATAAACCTGTCCCAATTGGTACCATCAAAGCCAACCACCATGTGAAATGTCTTTTTGTGCAGCCTCATCTAGGATAATGTAAGTGGTTGTTGTCTGATTACTTCATTTCGTTATGCTATTTTTATATTATAAGTATAAATCTAATAAAAACATGGTTCTTGTCTATAGGAATGTAGATGAATTTTTAGAATCTAAACATTTGATTTGCATTCACACTTGCAACTATTAAAAGAAAAATTGATATCATGTGGAAACTAATTTCTAGTTTAGAATCATTTATCAAAGAAACCATCCATATAAAGGAAGAAAAATCCAATTTCAACGACTATTATATATATATTTTCTATAAACGTAGGAAAATGTAAATTTTCTAAAAATATAGATTTTAGATAATACTATATACTCTATATATGTGATACATATAAAACTTAAATGTAGTAGTTTTTATTTAGATTAGATAATTATCCAAAATTAGATAATATTTGATCAGATAGGGTTTTAGTGTTGCACTATTACACTTATCAGATATTGAATTGGATGTTAGAATTTGTTTTCATTTGGACTTGGATACTACATTGTCTTATTTGAATTCAATTTCATTTACCAATCTACTTATTTAAATACTAAAGTATCAACACAAAGTCAATCCAATTTTCCAAATTCTAAAACCACCCTTTATCTTATTGGTTAAGGATGAAAATTCAAATGTGAGTGTTTTATTATGGTTGATGATATTTTTAACAAAACTTCATTAAATTATATGAGAAACAAGTGAATCGATTATTGAGATGTATGTAAAAAAAACTAGAGAATATGAAAATAGATCTACGTGTTTATTTATCTATTGCTTATTTTCTAAGGGATACCACAATCATATTGTTAAATGTGGGGAAACATGATTGTACATATATTGTTGATTAATTTTGGTGAAAATGTTTATTCGGGGTTGGATTCTGTCCCCTCATGAGAAACTTAAGATAAGCTTGGATCAACAAAAAACCAAGTTTGATTCACTACCATGGATGGACATATCTCATTGACATTGTTTGTAACATCCCAATATTTCATAAATAATGTAAAACTATAAATGTAATTTTCTTACAGAAGTTTAATGCAAAAAAGGTAGGAAATGATATTACTTTTGAAACAATAAAGCAAGGAAGATAAAAAGGAACTCTAAACACCTTTGTATTTTATAATGTATTTTAACTATTTGAAAAGTGATCGTAATTGATTTTCCCTTCCCTTTTCTCTCAAAGAAGTTTAAAAGAGATAGAGGAGAAGGGCAAGAGGCATGTAATTCGAAAATAATAAATAGTCTACTTAAACAAAATGTTTCCTTTTCTTTTATATTTTAAGACAACAAATAAAATATCTTTTTTCTCTCTTTCTCTCTCCTACAAGAGCATTTCCATAAAAACATAGAATGATATATATGATAACTCTCATCTCAAAATTTGTCTTAAATACTAACAAAAAAAGTTCTTTCCTTTTTCTCAACCCTTAAATGCATGAAAATTAGTAAATGGAAAAATAATGGAATTGAGGACAAAGATATGCAACACCTAACTCTAATTGCCTAGGAAGTATAGAATACCTAATTTGTGACGCCATGTGCCACACAAGCGAAGATTACTCAAAACAAAACTATGGAAGAAAGATTAAACAAACATGTTATTGGAAAATACTAAAAATTAAAATCATTTTCATAAAACTATCAAACAACAAAAGCCTTTACATATGAGTCCTTTCACGTCATACACACTTACTGTGTGTGCAATCAACATGTTACAAGAAAAACTTGTTCTAGAATATATATATATATATATATATATATATATATAGGGTAGCGATCCAGTGAGAAACAGCCTACAATGAGAGCATGAGAGGCATTTGAATAACTACAAATTAGTAACTATATTTTAAAATCCAACCATATAGATGGAAAAAGCATCATTCCATTTACCTTGTCACAAAAAATCATTGTAATCAGACATTGTTTACACGTCCATATGTACAATATATACTTTTTACATCCAATGGTCAGCCTGAAATTCAATATAGAGCGTCGAAAAATATTTGGTTGTTGTGAATGATCTACAAATTGAATGGTGATAAAATTTCATAGGAAGGTAGATATTAAGGTATACTTGTAATATGTACGTTTGGATTATGAAAATTTAATCTATGTGGAGAGTTATTCAAATGCCTCTCATGCTCTCACCAGATATGTTTCTCACTGGATCGTTGCCCTATACATATATATATATATATATATATATATATATATATATATATATATATATATATATATATATATATATATATCCACCACAATTATGCACAAAAAGGGGCATACAAGCCAACCATATATCGAAGCACGTCTAGAAACACCCCCAAAGACCCGAGTGTACAAGGATGACTCTAGGACTCTAATGACAAAAGACATCCAATATCCCTTCCAACCTTGTCAGCTATTGTCTTTCTTACTACTCCTCAACCTCAGTTGCACGATCTTTGCCTCCTCATGCATGTACACCTAAAAAGGATGTGGGAAACCCATGGGGTGAGATTCCAAATCTCAGCGGGAGATATATCCCTCCACCAACTCTATTATTAACATGAAAGAGATGATTGAAGCAAGTAGTAAAGTTACAACTATGATAAGTAGGTAATCATTATTAATAGAGTAAGCAATTACTACTAGATTATGAAACATCATAACATTATAAAAGGAATATGAATAACATGTATATTTTCCACTAACAAGACTGTACAAAATCAAGCAAGGCCTCATCCAATGTTTCTACATTTGATTCTCTACAAGTATACTACATAGTTGTTTGCATATTTTATTTTCCCTGAGGATTTGGGTCGTACCACCCCAAATCCTACCAACCACTGCTACGTACAAATTGGTGTCATGCCAGGTCTAGTGGAAGATCCAGAATCCACGACCTCACCAAACCTCGTGGTCAGTACACGAGTGAATCTTGCAGTGACATCATCAATCAGTCTGCTACCAACGATATATAGTCTAGCTGTATAAACCTAGCCCGCCTTGGTATAGGTCACGATGCTAGTGAAACCGAGCTATGGCCCACAGCCACACTCTTCCCAGGGTATGGCCCACAACCAATCATGTATTACATATCACTGAGCTACGACCCAAAGCCACACTCTTACCATGGTATGGCCCACAACCAATCTCGTATCGCATATCCTGGACGTAAGGAGATATTCATCCTCTTCCCCACATATTAAAAAATATGTGCTCTGAGTTAAACTCGTTTCACCATCCAATAGATGCTGACACTTAATGGATGTTTGGCACAAGACAAGCTACATGATTAGGTTCCAATTGACTAGTTAGGTCATTTAAGTGCCTTTTAGCATCAATCAAGTTACAACATATAAACTTTAAACAAGTTCTACCAAGATAAGGGTGTAACACATTACTAGAAAATATTTGAGCATATAAGGTGTGATCTCATCACATTATAACTTGATGCTTTCCAGTCACCATATTTTTCATCTCAAGGACCACATACTTTGAGGTAGCATCCCCTCATCTCATTACTGAGAAAACTATCACCTCATATTAAGAAATAACCCATCATTAGGCCATAAGACCATTTACCTCCTCTTTTTGTGATAACATCACATATGCCTCATAAGGCCCACTCAATCATATCATTAATACCATATCTCTTACCTGGCTACAACTTATCAACTGGTGTTACCTGCATGGTTAGAGCTTGTAACAAGAAGGATAATACTTCATTACCACTATAATTTCATAAAGATTCATGTCATTGACACTACATCATTAGGGTTAGGGTTCTCTTTAACCAATTAGGGTTTACATGGTTGGATCAACAATCAACCTCAATTCATCACTTCCATTATCACTATAGGATATATTATGGGATTATAGGCTATAGAAAATAGCACTCCCTTATTTCTCGTACAAGCATCTCATAGGGTATCATATCATACCATATAACCGATCATCATCATGATGTATCATGACTAACATCATAAGGTATCAATTTCATATGGATAGAGGGATCCTAGTTTATCATCTACATGTATCTATCTGACCACACCAAGGTGTGTCGGGAAAGCTCACCTAGGGATATTGGTTTAGCATCAGTCCAAGCTTGTCGAGTTGGGTACACTTGAGGTGTATCGGTTTAGAACTCAAGGTGTCAGGTTGATGCTTGACATTGAGTGTCGACTTGTCACCACCATAACATGTCGACCGCCTTTATGTCAGGAACAAGGGGTTAATCTCCCCAAGGTGTGTTGGTTTATCCCTACATGAAGGTGTGTCAGGATAGACATATGTATCGGCCATGCCATCCTCTAGTGTGTCGGCCAAGGTTCCAAGGAGTGTGTCGCCCATCATGCTTATGATGAGTTAGACGTGTGATGGGTTGTTAGGGTTAGGGCATTGTCATGTCAGCCTCTTACTCAACCAAGGGCAACACAATATAGCACTCAAAGCATACCAGATCACAAAACATCATCCTAGTCATGATGAGTTAGCATCCTCAACCTATCGGTCTAAGGTGTCTGTTAACAAGCATTTCGGTTTAACTCCTTTAGATTATGTTGGGTTAGCCCCATCAAAGCATATCTGTTTAGCATTCCCATGTGTGTCGACTTGTTACATGATGTATCAATTTAAGCATCACAAGTCATGACGACCACTCACCACTTAGTGTATGTGTCGACTTGTCATCTTCAACCTTAGGATGTCGGACACTAGTTCATCTATTTTCATGGAAAGAAGGTGCAAGATATGGTTACAAAACTAATGATATTCCTTCTACAAAATAGTTCTCAAGACCATCATAAACTACTGACATATAGGAGATGAACAATTTAGATATGAAAAACAATATAGGCACACGAAAGAGACAAAATAACAATGAAGGCTAAGAGTTATATAACCCGCCTCAAGGATCACCACCAAGATCTAAGCTCCAAGATTAAGCTTCAAGCTCACAAGCTCAGGGTTGAAGATGACTCTCTACTTGATCACCACAATACCTCCAAGGAAGAAGATGAGACCAAGGTTAAGATAGCTCAAGATGAAAAGGAGGTATCCATGATCCATGGTTGAGAAGTAGAATAGAGCTAGGAAACATAGATTACCAAGGTAGAAGATGAAAGGTGGTCGAGGAACACCACAAGCTTGGAACTCATCCTCCAACTTCCAAGAGAACCTCTCTAGATCCTAAAACTTCTCAAGGTCATCCAGCAAGAAGGAGAAAAAGCAAGAATGGCCAAAAGGATCCTCTTGCATGGAGAGAAAGAAGATTATATACTAGGGGGGTGGGAGAGAGATCATGGGAGAGGTTTCATCACCTTAAGAGCCTAGGTGACACTTGTCCACAAAGTAGGGGCAACATGCAACAACATGCAAGACATGGTGATATGATCTAGGTTAGATCTCTCCCTCTTGGTCTCCTACCAAGATCATGGCCTTACAACTTGATATTCCATAACCCTACACACTCACAAACTGATATGCCATAACCCTACAAACTCACAAACCAATATTCCACAACCCTACACACTCACAAACTGATACACAGCCTCTCTAGGGCTCTCGAACCCGAGATAACACATTTAAGAGAAAAACACATCTCACTCATGTGTTCAAAACATCATCAAGGATGTTACCTCATAACCGAGACCCAAACAAGGCACCCATCTCTCTCTCCTCTAGATGATGCCTAAAGAGAGAAGGAACACTCTAGAGGTGGAAAACTTGCATATCAACCCCTACTCTGGGTGAATTGTAATTTGCACTAAAACCACACCACAAAACACAAGCATCATCCAAACAAGCTCAAACATGAAACTTAAGCTTTCTATAGGCCCTAATTACATATCATATTATTAGAGAAAGGTTCTAAGCAACAATCTTAGGCAAAACGAACATGGTTATCCCAAAACGTGGGTCAAGGTCCTTACAAGCCATAAACTCATAACATGAATTTTGCCCCCGATACCCTAAGAGAAAAGGGAGGGGGTACTTACTCCTCATCTCTTCTTCTTGCTCCCACATGGATTCCTTAATACCATGATGATGCCAAAGAACCTTCACAAGCACTAGGTCCTTCCTCTTCAACTTCTTCACTCTCCAATCAAGGATCAACAATGGGCCTTCCACATAGGTCATATCCTCATCAAGCCCTACCTCCACATGCTACAACACTAACTCTATATCCAGATGGCACTTCCTAAACATACTCACATGAAACACAGGATGCAACCTGTGAAAATCAGGTGGCAACCCCAACCTATACTCTACCTTCCCAACACGTGCCACCATTGGGTAAGGTCCCATAAAGCTGGGAGCTAGCTTACCCTTCTTCCCAAACCTCAGATTACCTTTCCAAGGAGAACTTTCAAATATACCTTGTCTCCTACTTGGAACTCCAAGGGTCTATGATGGTTATCTGCATTCAACTTTTGTCTGTCTTGTATTGTTGTCAACTGTTGTTAGATTACCTTGATCTTCTCTATCATCTACTATACAAGTTTAGGACCAAGAAACTGATGTTCACCTATCTCATACCAATACAATGGAGATCTGCAATGTCTCCCATACAATGCCTCATAAGGTGCCATGTCGATGCTAATCTGACAGCTGTTGTTGTAGGCGAACTCTATCAAACTAATATGTATGTCCCAACTTCCTAACAACTAAAGTATACATGCTCTCAATAGATCCTTCAAGATCTGAATGGTCCTCTCAGATTGACCATCTGTCTATGGGTGGAAAGCAATACTAAACTTTAATTGCATACCTAAAGTTGTGCAGTCGTTCCCAAAAGTAACTCATGAATTGGGGACCTCTATTACACACGATAGTTTCTGGAACACCATGCAAACACACTATCTCACCCACATAGATCCGGGCAAGCTTCTCTATTGTGAACGTCATCTTCATGGGAAATATATGGGCTAACTTCACCAATCTATCAATGATCACCCAGATGGAATCATGGCCTTTATCTGTCATATGTAGACCAACCACAAAGTCCATAGTCACATGATCCCATTTCCACTATGGTATAGGCAACGGTTGCAACATCCCTGTAGGCTTCTGATGCTCAACTTTAACATGTTGACATACAACATATCTCACAACAAACTCAACCACATCCTTCTTCAAGCCTGGCCACCAATACATATCCTTCATATCATGATACATCTTGGTGCTACCTAGATGCATATCATACATGGATGAGTGAGCCTCTTCTAGCATCATATTTCTTAGATCATCAGTATCAGGAACCACAACCTTACCATGGTAACAAACTGTCCCATCGTCTAACTCGTGGAAACCATCACACTTCTTACTGCTAAACTCTGATCTAATCTATTGTATCATGGTATCAATCTATTGTGCCTCTTGATCTACTGTCTTAGCATGGAATTCACCTATAATTGTGCCAACAGACTTGCTAGCAAGGAAATTTCCAACTTAACATTCATCTGACGTAAGGAAACCAACATGTCTTGTTTGCAGCACACCAAAGAGCTCAAGTGGGCTCTATCCGTAGGAGAAGACGAAGACTTCCTACTCGACGTATCTGTCATGACATTCGCCTTTCCTAGATGATAATCAATGGTGTAGTCATAGTCTTTGATTAACTCCATACAACGACATTGTCTCATATTCAACTCTTCTTATGAAAAGATGTACTTCAGGTTCTTGTGATCCATGAAGATCTGAAACTTCTCCCCGTATAGGTAGGGCCTCCAAATCTTCAAAGCATGAACTACATCAGCTAACTCCATATTGTGGGTCATGTAATTCTCCTCGTGTTTCTTAAGTTGTTGGGAAGTAAAAGAAACCACTTGCTTGTCTTGCATCAGCACACAACCCAAGCCATTCCTGGACACATCACAGTAGACTGTGTAACCTTTTCCTTACTGAGGCAAGATCAGAACCGATGCACTTGTCAACTTCTTCTTCAACGTCTGAAAAGCATGTTGGCATCTGTCATCCTAGACAAACGTCATGTCCTTCCTTGTCAACTTTATTGGAGGCATAGTGATAGCGCAAAAGTCCTTGATGAACCTCCTATAATAACCTACCAAACCTAGAAAATTACACACTTCTGTCGGCATATTTGGCTTCTCCCACTCTGTTACTGACTCCACTTTCTTGGGATCCACACGTACTCCCTCGGTAGATATAACATGCCCTAAGAAAGCTACATTCTTCAACCAGAACTCACACTTGCTAAACTTGGCATAAAGCTGATGTTGTCTTAGAATGGTCAATGCCTGACAAAGATGCTATTCATACTATTGATTGTCACAACTATATATCAAGATGTTATCTATGACGACCACCACAAACTGATCAAGAAACAGTCAGAACACTCTGTTCATCAAATCCATGAATGTTGTCGGTGCATTGGTCAACCCAAATGACATGAACACAAACTCATAGTGACCATACCTCGTCCTAAAAGACAATTTAGGTATGTCATCCTCCTTGATCCTCAACTGGTGATATCTTGACCTCAGGTCTATATTTGAGAACATTGTCGCACCACACGACTGATCAAATAGGTCATCTATCCTCGACAAGGGATACTTATTCCTTATTGTCACCTTGTTTAGCTCTTTGTTGTCTATGCACAACCTCACCGACCCGTCCTTCTTTTTCACAAATAGCACTACAACACCCCATGGCGATGTACTCAACTTGATGAAACCTTTGTCAAGCAGTTCTTACAACTGTCTCTTTAACTCTGCCATCTCGACTAGGGCCAACATGTATGGTGTCTGGGCTATCGATTGCATGTCGGGGACCAGATTGACCTCAAAATCAATCTCTCGGGGTGGGGGAACACCTGGAAACTCTTTAAGAAATACATCCTCAAACTCTCTGACAACTGACACCTCCTGAATACTAAGACTCCTTACCTTAGTATCCAGCACATGCACCAAGAATGTCTTGCGACCCTATCTCAGAAGCTTCCTCACCACCATGGTCGATACCCGACACGTCATAAGAATCTTCATGTCTCTTTTGAAGATCCACATTTCACTACCATCTATAAACATTGCCTGCTTGGAACTACAATCCAAGACCACTCTATACTTCTCCAAGGTATCCATTCCAAGGATTACATTGAATCCATGCATGCCAAGTGGTATGTGATCCACTCGAATGTTGTGCCCCGAATAGGAGAGGACACAAGAAGGACACACCTCCTGCAACACTGCAAAACTGACTGACAGGGTTTCTAACAACAAGTTATTCTTCTTACGACTAACATGCAAAAGAAAAATATCAAGCACTTCATGAGTGATAAAAGAGTGTGTTGCACCTGGGTCAACCAAAACATATACAAAGCAAGAAGAAGATAAATTACAATGAAATAACTCTATCTGACCTGCCACTACTCGCAAGTTGACCACAGCCTCTGGCTGACTCATAGTGTAGAATCTAGCCATTGCCTATTGTCGCACCCGTCCTCTTCTTCCCCGAGAAGACGATCTGACCTACAATGTTGGGCCACATCCTCATCCTCTTATGTCGTTGTTCTGCTACCTCTGTGAGCCATGCTGGCTCTATCTCAGTTGTTGGGTCACTTTATCATCCCTCACTGGACACTCTCGCCTCATATGTCCTATTTACCCACACTTATGGAAAATTTGGTTCTCATACTGTGGCCTAGATGGCACGGTCACTAATACTGACACTTTATTGTGAGCTCTAGTAAGTATAAAGCTATGGCCTCTACCCTTACTAGGTGACCACTGTGTCAGAGCACTGATCTTTTGCGACGTTGACAGTGTGGAAAACCTCAACTTCTTAAAGCCTCCTTACGACTTCCCCTAAAACTATGCAGACCTCTTCCTGGCACTCGTCTCCCATTTCTTTATAACATATCACTCTATCCTCTGAACAGACTCCACAAACTTGGCAAACCTTTCTCGATTCTCTAAAGCAGTTGTCAGGGTAGACAACTCAACATTCAATCCTTTCTTAAAATGTCGAATATGCTCATCCTCCATAGCAGCCATGTGGGGACAGAACATCAACAACGCCATAAACCTAGCCTCGTACTCATTGATCATCATGGATCCCTGTCAGATCCTCTCAAACTAGATGATCTTCTCATCAAGGTACATCTAAGGAAAGTATCAACTAACAAACTCACGTTAGAACTCCTCCCAACTTATAGCCTCTATAGGCCTCTTCTCCTTCTCTATGGCCCACAAGTGGCCAACACTCCCCTTCGGAAGGTACATCGCATGCTTCACCTTATCCACTTCAGGGATACTAAGGATCTTAAAGGCTTTCTCAAGCTCAGAATATTACAGATCCGCATATGTTGGATCAGTTGTCCCAACATATTCCAAAGGTCCAACCCGACAAAGCCACTCAAAATTCTTCCTAATCTCTAAATATTCAGTATGGGGAACCGATGCCCTAGGCTGAGGTGCAGGCATCCTATCCGCTATATGCATCATAGTAGCCATAAAATTCCCAAAAAGGGATTGAAAGGTAGGATTTTCAATCATGACTAGGTTAAACTAGGGGACTTCAGGCACTCGATCTTCTCATGCCTAGTTCCTTGCACCACCACCTGGTACAGCATCACTACTTTCAGTAGAGTGTCCTTCGTGTTCTCCAGACATCTTTAAGCTTTCTCTTCTTGTTCTGCATAAGCAAAAGTCACTATATGATAGATTGGAGGACATAAGAACAAACAAACCCTAGTCCTATGTCCCTATAGACTCAGCGAGCCAAAAGCTCTGATACCAACCAATTGTGATTCCCCATGCCACACAAGCAAGATTACTCAAAACAAAACTACGGAAGAAAGATTAAACAAACAAGTTACTAGAAAATACCAACCAATTGTGATCCACTCGAATGTTGTGCCCCGAATAGGAGAGGACACAAGAAGGACACACCTCCTGCAACACTGCAAAACTGACTGACAGGGTTTCTAACAACAAGTTATTCTTCTTACGACTAACATGCAAAAGAAAAATATCAAGCACTTCGTGAGTGATAAAAGAGTGTGTTGCACCTGGGTCAACCAAAACATATACAAAGAAAGAAGAAGATAAATTACAATGAAATAACTCTATCTGACCTGCCACTACTCGCAAGTTGACCACAGCCTCTGGCTGACTCATAGTGTAGAATCTAGCCATTGCCTGTTGTCGCACCCGTCCTCTTCTTCCCCGAGCAGACGATCTGACCTACAATGTTGGGCCACATCCTCATCCTCTTATGTCGTTGTTCTGCTACCTCTGTGAGCCATGCTGGCTCTATCTCAGTTGTTGGGTCACTTTATCATCCCTCACTGGACACTCTCGCCTCATATGTCCTATTTACCCACACTTATGGAAAATTTGGTTCTCATACTGTGGCCTAGATGGCACTGTCACTAATACTGACACTTTATTGTGAGCTCTAGTAAGTATAAAGCTATGGCCTCTACCCTTACTAGGTGACCACTGTGTCAGAGCACTGATCTTTTGCGACGTTGACAGTGTGGAAAACCTCAACTTCTTAAAGCCTCCTTACGACTTCCCCTAAAACTGTGCAGACCTCTTCCTGGCACTCGTCTCCCATTTCTTTATAACATATCACTCTATCCTCTGAACAGACTCCACAAACTTGGCAAACCTTTCTCGATTCTCTAAAGCAGTTGTCAGGGTAGACAACTCAACATTCAATCCTTTCTTAAAATGTCGAATATGCTCATCCTCCATAGCAGCCATGTGGGGACAGAACATCAACAACGCCATAAACCTAGCCTCGTACTCATTGATCATCATGGATCCCTGTCAGATCCTCTCAAACTAGATGATCTTCTCATCAAGGTACATCTAAGGAAAGTATCAACTAACAAACTCACGTTAGAACTCCTCCCAACTTATAGCCTCTATAGGCCTCTTCTCCTTCTCTATGGCCCACAAGTGGCCAACACTCCCCTTCGGAAGGTACATCGCATGCTTCACCTTATCCACTTCAGGGATACTAAGGATCTTAAAGGCTTTCTCAAGCTCAGAATATTACAGATCCACATATGTTGGATCAGTTGTCCCAACATATTCCAAAGGTCCAACCCGACAAAGCCACTCAAAATTCTTCCTAATCTCTAAATATTCAGTATGGGGAACCGATGCCCTAGGCTGAGGTGCAGGCATCCTATCCGCTATATGCATCATAGTAGCCATAAAATTCCCAAAAAGGGATTGAAAGGTAGGATTTTCAATCATGACTAGGTTAAACTAGGGGACTTCAGGCACTCGATCTTCTCATGCCTAGTTCCTTGCACCACCACCTGGTGCAGCATCACTACTTTCAGTAGAGTGTCCTTCATGTTCTCCAGACATCTTTAAGCTTTCTCTTCTTGTTCTGCATAAGCAAAAGTCACTATATGATAGATTGGAGGACACAAGAACAAACAAACCCTAGTCCTATGTCCCTATAGACTCAGCGAGCCAAAAGCTCTGATACCAACCAATTGTGATTCCCCATGCCACACAAGCAAGATTACTCAAAACAAAACTACGGAAGAAAGATTAAACAAACAAGTTACTAGAAAATATTGAAAATTAAAATTATTTTCACAAAACTATCAAACAACAAAAGCCTTTATATACAAGTCCTTTCACGTCACAAGCACATATTGTGTGTGCCATCATCCTGTTACAAGAAAACCTATTCCAGAACATATATACATATATTCACCACAACTATGCACAAAAAAGGGGCACACAAGCCAACCATATATCGAAGCACATCTACAAACATCCCCAAAGACCCAAGTGTACATGGACGACTCTAGGACTCTAATGACAAAAGACATCTAATAACACTTCCAACCTTGTCAGCTATTGTCTTTCTTGTTGATCCTCAACCTCGATTGCACAATCTCTGCCTCCTCGTACACGTCCACCTAAAAAGGATGTGGGAAACCCACGGGGTGAGATTCCAAATCTCAGCGGGAGATATAACTCTCCACCAACTCTATTATTAACACAAAAGAGATGATTGAAGCAGCAGTAAAGTTATGACCATTGTAAGTAGGTAATAATTATTAATAGAGTAAGCAACTACTATTAGATTATGAAACATCATAACATTATAAAAGGAATATGAAGAACATGTATATTTTCTACCAACAAGAATGTACAAAACCAAGCAAGGCCTCGTCCTATGTTTCTACATTTGGTTCTCTACAAGTATACTACACGGTTGTTTATGTGTCTTATTTGCCCCGATAATTTGGGTTGTACCACCCCAAATCCAACCAACCACTACTAAGTCAAAACCGGTGCCATACCAGGTCTAGTAGAAGAGCCAGAATCCACGACCTCACCAAACCTCATGGTCAGTACATGAGTGAATCCTACAGTGACATCATCAGTCAAACTGCTACCAATGACATATAGTCGAATTGTACAAACCTAACCTGCCTTGGTACATGTCACAACGCTAGTGAAACAGCTACGACCCACAACCACACTCTTCCCAGGGTATGACCCGTAGCCAATCCTATAGTACATATTACTAAGCTACAACCTGAAGCCACACTCTTACTAGGGTATGGCCCACAGACAATCTTATATCACATATCATGGACGTAAGGGGATATTCGTCCTCACCCCCGCATATTCAAAAAATATGCACTCTGAGTTAAACTTGTTTCACCATCCAGCAGATGCTGACACTGAATGGATCTTTGGCACAAGGCAAGCTACATGATTAGGTTCCACTTGATTAGTTAGATCATTTAAGTGCCTTTTAGCATCAATCAAGTTACATCATATAAACTTTAAACAATATCTACTAAGATAAGGGCATAACACATTACCAAAAAATATTTGAGAATATAAGGTGTGATCTCATCACATTATCACTTGATATTTGCCATTCACCATATTTTTCATCTTAAGGACCACATACTTTGAGGTAACAACCCCTCATCTCATTACTGATAAAACTATCACCTCATATTAAGCAATAACCCATCATTAGGTCATAAGACCATTTACCTCCTCTTTTTGTGATATCAACATCACACATGCCTCATAAGGCCCACTCAATCATATCATTAATACCATATCTCTTACCTGACTATGCCTATCAACTGGTGTTACCTGCATGGTTAGAGCTTGTAACAAGAAGGATAATACTTCATTACCACTACCATTTCATAAAGATTCATGTCATTCACACTACATCATTAGGGTTAGGGTTCTCTTTAACCAATTAGGGTTTACATGGTTGGATCAACAATCAACCTCAATTCATCACTTCCATTATCACTATAGGATATGTTATGAGATTATAGGCTATAGAAAACAACACTCCCTTATTTCTCGTACAAGCATCTCATAGGGTATCATATCATACCATATAACCCATCATCATCATGATGTATCATGATTACCATCACAAGGTATATGTCTCATATGGCTAGAGGGATCTTGATTTATCATCTACATGTATCGGTCTGACCACAACAAGGTCTTTTGGGAAAGCTCACCTAGGGATATTGGTTTAGCATCAATCCAAGCATGTCGAGTTGGGTACACTTGAGGTGTATCAGTTTAGCACTCAAGGTGTCGGGTTGATGCTTGACATTGGGTGTTGACTTGTCACCACCATAACATGTCAACCACCTCTATGCAAGGCATAAGGGGTTAACCTCCCCAAGGTGTGTCAGTATATCCCTACATGAAGGTGTGATGGGTTAGACATATGTATCGGCCATGCCATCTTCTAGTGCGTCAGCCAAGGTTCCAAGGAGTGTGTCACCCATTATGCTTGTGATGAGTTAGAGGTGTGACTGGTTGTTAGTATTAGGGCATTGTCATGTCGGTCTCTGACTCAACCAAGGGTGTCATGGTTTAGCACTCAAAACATACCAACTCACAAGACATCATCCTAGTCATGATGAGTTAGCATCCTCAACCTATCGGTCTAAGGTGTCTGTTAACAAGCATGTCAGTTTAGCTCCTCTAGAGTATTTTGGGTTAGCCCCATCAAAGAATATCAGTTTAGCATTCCCATGTGTGTCGACTTGTTACATGATGTGTCAGTTTAAGCATCACAAGCCATGAAGACCACTCACCACTTAGTGTATGTGTCGACTTCTCATCTTCAAGCTTAGGATGTCGACCACTAGTTCATCTATTTTCATGGCAAGAAGGTGCAAGATATGGATAGCAAACTAACAATATTCCTTCTTCAAAATAGTTTCCAAGACCATCATAAACTAATAACATATAGGAGGTGAGCAATTTAGAGATGAGAAACAATATAGGTACATGAAAGAGTAAAAATAACAAAGAAGGCTAAGAGTTATATAACCTGCCTCAAGGATCACCACCAATATCCAAGCTCTAAGGTCAAGCTTCAAGATCACAAGTTCATGGTTAAGATGACTCTCCACTTTATCACAACAACACCTCTGAGGAAGAAGATGAGACCAAGGTTAAGATAGCTTGTGATGAAAAGGAGGCATCTATCATCCAGGGCCGAGAAGTAGAAGAGAGCTAGGAAACATAGCTTACCGAGGTAGAAGATGAAAGGTGATCGAGGAACACCACAAGCTTGGAACTTGTCCTCCAAGCTCCAAGAGAACCACTCTAGATCCTTAAGCTTCTCAAGGTCATCCACCGAGAAGGAGAGAAAGCAAGAATGGCCAAAAGGATCCGCTTGCATGGAGAGAAAGAAGATTATATACTAGGGGGATGGGAGAGAGATCATGGAAGAGGTTTCATCACCTTAGGAGCCTAGGTGACACTTGTCCACAAACAAGGGGTTACATGCAACAACATGCAAGACATGGTGATATGATTTAGATTAGATCTCACCCTCTTAGTATCCTTCCAAGATCATGGCCTTACAACCCGATATGCCATATCCCTACACACTCACAAATCGATATGCCATAACCCTACACACTCACAAACCTATATGCCATAACCCTACACACTCACAAATTGATACACGACCTCTCTAGGGCTCTCTAACCCGAGATAACACATCTAAGAGCAAAACACATCTCATTCATGTGTTCAAAACATCACCAAGGATGTTACCTCATAACCAAGACCCAAACAAGGTGCCCATATCTCTCTCCTCTAGATGATGCCAAGAAGAGAAGGAATACTCTAGAGGTGGCAAACTTGCACATCAACCCATACTCTAGATGAATTGCAATTTGCACCAAAACCACACCACAAAACACAAGCATCATCCAAACAACCTCAAACATGAAACTTAAGCTTTCTACAGACCCTAATTACATCTCAGATGATTAGAGCAAGGTTCTAAGCAACAAACTTAGGCAAAACAAAGAAAATTATCCCAAAACGTGGGTCATGGTCTTATATAATTAGTCTATGGTCCAAATTTAGACGTGTTTTGACTATGATTGTTACGACCCATATCAGGGTTAGTCAATAAATACCTTGAATTACGTAAAACACCCCAATTAGTGCTAAGTTTTTGTTAAACATCATAAATAATCAAGATAAGATAACATGTGAATCAATAGTCAAGATTTAATCATCTGAGGTAATTAATGATAATAGTAATGATGATTGTTGAGTTAATTGAGTTGAGTTGAGTGCTGACTAATGCAATTAGTGTTGAATATCAAATTAAATATCATGGTTAATAAAATAAGTTAATATGTGAATCAATAGTTGAGTTTGAATCACCCGAGGCAATTAATGATATCTATATTGATTATTTAGTTTATCAAGTTGAATCAAGTAATCACATTCGCATTTAGAGCTTTGATCTAGTGAAACAGTCCAATCAGTATGTTTTCATGCTTTGAGTTGGTAGAGGAGTTTGTGCTTGAGTGGATGCAAAAGAAATCTTCCAATTTGGACCTCTGAGGCAATACTTATGTTATTTTTAGTTTTCTAGGACTTGGTTGCAATTTCTCCAAGGTTTAGTTTTTATTTTCCCTTTTTCCTTCCTCGCTTATCCTTTCTTCTTCAAGCGGTCGATGGATTAGGACCGCTACAGTAGCGGCGCACAGCAGAGATCAGGCAGAGGCCGACAGAGTGGCGATTTGGGCGATTCTTGGCCTCGACTCAATGGCGCCGACTTCTTCTCTTCCTTCCACCTTCTCCTTCCTTCCTTCCCCTCTCCCTTCCTTGCCCAGCCGCGGCCGACCAGCCAAATGGGCGACACCTTGTAGCAGATCGACCTGCTGGGCTGCTGCACGGCGCCGGCCATGGGCCGTTCTGGGCGAGCTAAGCACCAAGGAAGGTGCGATTGATCTCGTCCGTGAGATTCGTGCATCCAACCGCAGCTCCAGTTGCACCTAGCAACTTCGACCAGCAGCAAGCAGAAGCAGTCGTGGCTGCTGTGCACGGCCAGGAGGAGGCCACCTCGAGTGCGCCTGAGCAAGGAAAAGCTTCCCACAGCTCCGGAATTGAGGTCCAGGCACGAGTTGCAGCCCCAATAGCGATCGACACCCAACCAAGCCGTTCGTTTTCAACCTGTTCGTGGAAAACGGCTGCTGTGTGCAGTAGGTCTGAACCAATAGCTATTAGGGCGCAAGCAACAGACACCAAAGAAAGGTAGCTTTGGCTTTTGATTGAGATTCCAAATCAAGAATCTGTAGCTTATAGCCTTAATTAGGTGCTAATTTGAGTTCATCTACAATGAGTTTTGCGTTTCTGCACAGGTTACACGGCGTGCAAATCAATTTGCACGGCGTGCAAAGTTACAGATAGCGGAACGAGTTTCTGCCCAGGTGCACGGCGTGCAGCCCAGGTGCACGGCGTGCAGCCCAGGTGCACGGCGTGCACTCTGCTGTAAAGGGCAGAATTAGGCGTGGTTGTGGACGTCTTTCGGTGTATACGAACACACCAAAGTGGGTGAGTAGTAGTTCATTTAGAAATCAATATTTAACTCAAATTAATTGTTTAATTACTTCTGTATCAATTGATATAACTTCTA
This sequence comes from Alisma plantago-aquatica, assembly GCA_963693085.1. Taxonomy (NCBI): domain Eukaryota; kingdom Viridiplantae; phylum Streptophyta; class Magnoliopsida; order Alismatales; family Alismataceae; genus Alisma; species Alisma plantago-aquatica. The sequence continues at coordinate 514,404,443 of OY856410.1, read as the reverse complement.
AACAGTATAGTTCATACAATAGAGAAAGTTAGATTCATTAGAATTGAACCACATGATATACTTAATGAAAATGATGAGATTTCCTGTATTATTGTTGCAATGTATTTACTGATTTCAAATATAGTTGTTTAGCATTGAAACTGGATAAATGATTCTGAATCATGTTTAATTATGATAATTATATATATGTGCTTTTGTGATGTTTAGATTGTGCAAAATGCTTGAAATGTGATATTCCTGTTTAAACGTTTATTTGTTAATTGAGTATAGACCTAGATGCCCTAACACCGTAGAACCCCTAAGAGGTATCTGCAACTTAGGGGTGAAACTCGTGTCCAACATCAACCGGTTGAGTAATTCTGGTGGCACGAGGATGGAAAGAGAGGCAGTGTCCAACAACAATCGTGCTTGTGTCACGATGGCACTGCGATAACAAAAGAAAACACGGTTATCTAACACCATTCGTGCTTGTGTCGCGAAGGTAACCCTGTGACTCTCCGCCTGTGTACTCAGGTTAGAGGAGGAGTCTAGAGCACTTGGAGTAGTGCATTGAGGCCGGAGAGCCTGTAGGCCGGAGAGCCTGTGGTCCTGTGGCAGAACAGGGCTGGCGTCAGACTTAGCATTTCCCGGGTGTGTCGCTAAGTCTTGTACGGTGGGACCGTAGCATGAACTTGCTGTGGATCTTTATATGCAGAGTACACTGCATATATTTAGGGCATAATAATAAAATGAATAAATAATCAAGTAGGTTCACAGTAAATTTATGTAACTGTTCATTTATCTGAATTACCTGTTAATGCTTGGAAATGTGATTATATTCTGTAAATCTGTTATGTTATTAGAACTGCCTTGCTTAGTTCTGCATTTATGTTTAATTTAAATTTATAAACCTGATGAGTTGTTTAGTGATAGCTAAGTGAAATACTATTCACTGAGCGAGTAGGCTCATACCTCTACTCAAAACATTTTCAGGTTATCATCAGCAGCAGGAAATCAGAAGGATCGATTCATCCTTACGCCTAGTCGATAGAAGGTTCGTAGTTAGTAGTTAGAGGTCTCTTAGTCCTTTCCCCTCGATCTTTGGGACAAGGTGTGAGTGAGAGAGTGAATGTGTATGAGATGTAAATTATCTGTTATGCTTTATTTTATGTCGGACAATGTATTATGCTATAGACTCTGTTTATCTTGCTAGTCAGTTAATAAAGATGCTTCCGCAGTTTGTTTCATTTCATTTTACAGCATAATTCAGATTATCCTATTAATGTCTATAAAATGTTTTAAAAAGTGAAGAGTGGTTGTCTTTTGTGTAAATCCCATCCTGTCGCGTCCTAATCTCGTGGTTTATGGTTAAAGTGAGATTGGGGCGTGACAATTTTGGTATCAGAGCGAGGTTTGAGTACATAGTTACTCAAGGTCAGGGGACGATAAGAGACCAATAGGATTAAGGTTTAGGTGTCTTTCTTCTATCTGTAATTTTCTAACAGGAAGTGTTCTGTTATACTATTGCAAATAGCAGGAAGAGGATGTGGTCACGAGAATCAAGTAATGAGCTTAAGATGAGTCGTTAAGAATCATTAAGGTCAAAAGATAAAATTATAAGTAAGGCGAATAATGAATGATGAGTTTTAGCTCTGGAAGGTCTTTGTGTTTAGATACCCTGGCCAGGTGTCTGAATACTTAGATTGACCAGTATCAAGCTACTCTGTCTGTTCTTCTCTGGATGCCCTGGCCAGGTATGCAGAGGAAGGATAGGCTAGAGAGAAAACCCTAGAAATCTTAGGGTTAAGAGATCAGAAATTAATAAAGGAATAAGAGATTACATATAAGATGCGATTCAACTCTTGTCTATTATTGTTTATCTGATTTAAAGATCACTAGAAATGCTTTTATATGCATGAAATGAAATTTCCAGTTTGTAAAGTAAACATGATTCTTTTATATTGTTGTGTCATGAAGTGAATTGTTTAATGTTTGTTTCCTTTGTATTAATGTAGACCCAAAACTGTGTTTAAATGAGGTTACCCTGAGTGGATATTCTTTCCACATGTTTAAGATTAATAGGGGTTGATTAATCTCGAGTAGCTCTTGGCTTCAGGACTACAGGTTCGGCCTGGTCCGGCTGGCAGGATGCGTTACTGGGATCTAATGACTCCTATTAAAAAGTAAAATAAGAATAGAAGTATAAATGTTCTTTTGTCTTGGGAATTAGGGTTTGAGAAGCATAGACCCTAATTGGCCCAAATTAGGATTTTAATGATATATGAATACAGAATTTGATAAATAGAATGTCTCACTAGATGATTTTTAGTATTTTATGTGTAACTCTGGTTTGGCTAAAATTGGGATATGTTTTGGATATATAAAATGTGAACAACATTAGAAAATATCAGAATTTTTGAAGAATGTTCTGACCTGTTCATCGGCTGAGTTTCAAACTCGACCGATCACATTTTCTGAATAATATAGCAGTGTGGTAATTGAATTTTATCTTTTTATTGGTACGTCCAATTGATCTCAAATTTTAACTATGTTTGAAAATCATAAATTTTAGACACTCTATTAATTTGGCGTAATTTTTGGATGACTTTTGATCTCTACAGTAAGGTGTCGGTCGAATTGCAACTCGACCGAATCTGCTGCAGACTGCTATATAGCAGCGCACTGTTTGATTTTTAATTATTTATTGGTAATTAGAAATGACCTGAAATTTTTACTGGAGGTCTAAAACTTTATTAGGCACAACATATAAAATTTTCAAAATTTTTGGAGCTTCTGTTAGCAGTTTAATAAACGAATTACAGAAAATATTGTGAAAACTGAATTTTCAGCCTTTTGATTAAAGTTGAGTGCTGGGTTAATATGTTATTGACCCAAGCAACTCAATTTGATCTATATGATCGATCACACATACACACAATAAAGCTATGTTACTGATATAGACCAAAACCCTAGAATGATTAAAGTTGTAGTAGTTTAAAGGATATCATTAGTGATGTAACCTTGTATACCAGTATCTTTGTTATATAAGACCTTGAGATTTGTTCTATGAAAAGTAAACTGGCTTTGATAGTGATCTAGGGTTTTGAAGTAGATAATCTGATCGGTACATGAACAACATGAAATGATTTATAGGAATGAGTAAGACATAAACCTAAAATGTAACAATAAGTAAGTAACATAGAAAGCAGAGTATTATCCGATTATGATCTAAAGATAGTTGATGTAGTTCATGTTTTTAAGACATGGCGTCACTATCTTTATGATGTGACAATAGATTATCACCCTGGTAAAGAGAATGTGGTGGCTGATGCTTTCAGCAGAAAGTCAAGTTCAACAGTTAATGCATTCTCTATGGCAGGTTTCAATAGAGACCTGTTAGTAGAAATATGAGAGTTGGACTTAGACTTAGGGGTAATAACACAGAGTGATTTGATTGTACAGATGTAAGTTAAGCCTACTTCTTGTGAGCAGATTAAGAAACTACTAAAGGGTGATAGTGAATTAAGCCAGACCATGCATGACATGATAGGAGGAAAAGAGACCAGAGTTTAAGTTTTTAGATGATGAGGCGTTGTATTAGCATGACACGTTGTGTGTACCTTGAGATAGTGAATTGAAAGAAAAGATTCTTATGGAAGTGCATGTATCGAGGTATGATATGGAAACACTAAGATGAATATGAATCCCAAGTAGTTGAAATGGATGGTCAGATATGCAGAAGGACGTAGCTGAGTATATGGTTAGAAGTAGTGTGTACCAGTAGGTTAAGGCTGAACCCTAGAAATCTATAGCTACCTTGTAATCTTTTTCTATGCCTGAATGGGAATGGGAATTTATCACAATGGATTTTGTGGTAAGATTTCCCAGGACACCTAGAGGTTGTGATTTGATATGAATGATTGTGGATAGATTAATTTAGTCTGCTCGCTTTCTTCATATTAAGTCGACCTGTGATGTCTCGAGACTTGATTAAGATATACATGGATAAAATTATTAGGTTGCTTGGTAATCCAGTTTCAATCATATCATATTGAGTTTAAAAATACACAACTGATAATGGTACGGGTTGAGTATAAATCCAGAAAACACAGATTTGGTAAATCATTAGATGCATGATTTCAAACTAGCAAGACAGGATTAAAATATGTAAATAAACCTAATTGCATGCTTCCTGTTATGTTAATGGGTATGACTTAACATTTTCATGAATTGGCACGTTACTCTGAGATATTATTAGAAATTCTCAATTACTATTAATTAATTGTGTTATGTTTTGTAAATAACTCTTAATTGAGTTATGTGGTGCATAAACCAGGAAATCTGGTTAATATGCACGTACTTCGAGAAATTGCAGACAATTGATAAATATTATAGATGGTTTCTTATAGGTGAAGTAAATTACTCTTATTGGTGTAATAAGATGTTCAATTGCATGAATTTAGTATGTATGTGCCAAAATTGATTTGAGTTTGGGGTATTTATGAAATTTTTAATCTGTCTGCATGCATGATATAAACATTACTCAGTAATTACAATGATTTGAAATATACTGCTCTGCCAGTTCCAGAATAATACTGTATTGTGATTTGAACTGCAATCAAACAAATGAGATAACCCTAAGAGTAGGGTGTTGGCATGTGATGAATGAATAAGGCAAATGAAACCCTAAGGATAGGGTGTACGTGGAATTCAAGTGTTTTGATATCAATTCTCAGTATGAGATGTAGTGATGTGTAACAGTTAAATTGCATGATTTTATTTTAGTACCAAATTGACATGCATTCTGTTTATTCAAGAATTTTACTTTGTCTGCATGTATAGTATAATAATTTCTTGGTAATTACCATAAAGTGAGATACTGCTATAACAATTTTGGAAAGACAATGTTTTGTGGTTTGTTCTGGTATTAGATCAGATGTGTCCCATGTTGAGGGACCAATACCGATAGTTGATCAGTGGACCAAGAAACTCAAGAATCGTGAGATACCTTAGAGAAGGTTTTGTGGAGAAATCTTAACCTAGAGGAAGGCACGTGGAAACACGAGTCAGGAATGAATGACAAGTTTCCTTTTCTCTTTTAGGAATTTCGGGACGAAATTCTTATAAGGGAGGGAGATTGTTACGACCCATATCAGGGTTAGTCAATAAATACCTTGAATTACGTAAAACACCCCAATTAGTGCTAAGTTTTTGTTAAACATCATAAATAATCAAGATAAGATAACATGTGAATCAATAGTCAAGATTTAATCATCTGAGGTAATTAATGATAATAGTAATGATGATTGTTGAGTTAATTGAGTTGAGTTGAGTGCTGACTAATGCAATTAGTGTTGAATATCAAATTAAATATCATGGTTAATCAAATAAGTTAATATGTGAATCAATAGTTGAGTTTGAATCACCCGAGGCTATATTGATTATTTAGTTTATCAAGTTGAATCAAGTAATCACATTCGCATTTAGAGCTTTGATCTAGTGAAACAGTCCAATCAGTATGTTTTCATGCTTTGAGTTGGTAGAGGAGTTTGTTCTTGAGTGGATGCAAAAGAAATCATCCAATTTGGACCTCCGAGGCAATACTTATGTTATTTTTAGTTTTCTAGGACTTGGTTGCAATTTCTCCAAGGTTTAGTTTTTATTTTCCCTTTTTCCTTCCTCGCTTATCCTTTCTTCTTCAAGCGGTCGATGGATTAGGACCGCTACAGTAGCGGCGCACAGCAGAGATCAGGCAGAGGCCGACAGAGTGGCGATTTGGGCGATTCTTGGCCTCGACTCAATGGCGCCGACTTCTTCTCTTCCTTCCACCTTCTCCTTCCTTCCCCTCTCCCTTCCTTGCCCAGCCGCGGCCGACCAGCCAGCTGGGCGGCACCTTGTAGCAGATCGACCTGCTGGGCTGCTGCACGGCGCCGGCCATGGGCCGTTCTGGGCGAGCTAAGCACCAAGGAAGGTGCGATTGATCTCGTCCGTGAGATTCGTGCATCCAACCGCAGCTCCAGTTGCACCTAGCAACTTCGACCAGCAGCAAGCAGAAGCAGTCGTGGCTGCTGTGCACGGCCAGGAGGAGGCCACCTCGAGTGCGCCTGAGCAAGGAAAAGCTTCCCACAGCTCCGGAATTGAGGTCCAGGCACGAGTTGCAGCCACAATAGCGATCGACACCCAACCAAGCCGTTCGTTTTCAACCTGTTCGTGGAAAACGGCTGCTGTGTGCAGTAGGTCTGAACCAATAGCTATTAGGGCGCAAGCAACAGACACCAAAGAAAGGTAGCTTTGGCTTTTGATTGAGATTCCAAATCAAGAATCTGTAGCTTATAGCCTTAATTAGGTGCTAATTTGAGTTCATCTACAATGAGTTTTGCGTTTCTGCACAGGTTGCACGGCGTGCAAATCAATTTGCACGGCGTGCAAAGTTACAGATAGCGGAACGAGTTTCTGCCCAGGTGCACGGCGTGCAGCCCAGGTGCACGGCGTGCACTCTGCTGTAAAGGGCAGAATTAGGCGTGGTTGTGGACGTCTTTCGGTGTATACGAACACACCGAAGTGGGTGAGTAGTAGTTCATTTAGAAATCAATATTTAACTCAAATTAATTGTTTAATTACTTCTGTATCAATTGATATAACTTCTAAACAGTATAGTTCATACAATAGAGAAAGTTAGATTCATTAGAATTGAACCACGTGATATACTTAATGAAAATGATGAGATTTCCTGTATTATTGTTGCAATGTATTTACTGATTTCAAATATAGTTGTTAAGCATTGAAACTGGATAAATGATTCTGAATCATGTTTAATTATGATAATTATATATATGTGCTTTTGTGATGTTTAGATTGTGCAAAATGCTTGAAATGTGATATTCCTGTTTAAACGTTTATTTGTTAATCAAGTATAGACCTAGATGCCCTAACACCGTAGAACCCCTAAGAGGTATCTGCAACTTAGGGGTGAAACTCGTGTCCAACATCAACCGGTTGAGTAATTCTGGTGGCACGAGGATGGAAAGAGAGGCAGTGTCCAACAACAATCATGCTTGTGTCACGATGGCACTGCGATAACAGAAGAAAACACGGTTATCTAACACCATTCGTGCTTGTGTCGCGAAGGTAACCCTGTGACTCTCCGCCTGTGTACTCAGGTTAGAGGAGGAGTCTAGAGCACTCGGAGTAGTGCATTGAGGCCGGAGAGCCTGTAGGCCGGAGAGCCTGTGGTCCTGTGGCAGAACAGGGCTGGCGTCAGACTTAGCATTTCCCGGGTGTGTCGCTAAGTCTTGTACGGTGGGACCGTAGCATGAACTTGCTGCGGATCTTTATATGCAGAGTACACTGCATATATTTAGGGCATAATAATAAAATGAATAAATAATCAAGTAGGTTCACAGTAAATTTATGTAACTGTTCATTTATCTGAATTACCTGTTAATGCTTGGAAATGTGATTATATTCTGTAAATCTGTTATGTTATTAGAACTGCCTTGCTTAGTTCTGCATTTATGTTTAATTTAAATTTATAAACCTGATGAGTTGTTTAGTGATAGCTAAGTGAAATACTATTCACTGAGCGAGTAGGCTCATACCTCTACTCAAAACATTTTCAGGTTATCATCAGCAGCAGGAAATCAGAAGGATCGATTCATCCTTACGCCTAGTCGATAGAAGGTTCGTAGTTAGTAGTTAGAGGTCTCTTAGTCCTTTCCCCTCGATCTTTGGGACAAGGTGTGAGTGAGAGAGTGAATGTGTACGAGATGTAAATTATCTGTTATGCTTTATTTTATGTCGGACAATGTATTATGCTATAGACTCTGTTTATCTTGCTAGTCAGTTAATAAAGATGCTTCCGCAGTTTGTTTAATTTCATTTTACAGCATAATTCAGATTATCCTATTAATGTCTATAAAATGTTTTAAAAAGTGAAGAGTGGTTGTCTTTTGTGTAAATCCCATCCTGTCGCGTCCTAATCTCGTGGTTTATGGTTAAAGTGAGATTGGGGCATGACAATTTTGGTATCAGAGCGAGGTTTGAGTACATAGTTACTCAAGGTCAGGGGATGATAAGAGACCAATAGGATTAAGGTTTAGGTGTCTTTCTTCTATCTGTAATTTTCTAACAGGAAGTGTTCTGTTATACTATTGCAGATAGCAGGAAGAGGATGTGGTCACGAGAATCAAGTAATGAGCTTAAGATGAGTCGTTAAGAATCATTAAGGTCAAAAGATAAAATTATAAGTAAGGCGAATAATGAATGATGAGTTTTAGCTCTGGAAGGTCTTTGTGTTTAGATACCCTGGCCAGGTGTCTGAATACTTAGATTGACCAGTATCAAGCTACTCTGTCTGTTCTTCTCTGGATGCCCTGGCCAGGTATGCAGAGGAAGGATAGGCTAGAGAGAAAACCCTAGAAATCTTAGGGTTAAGAGATCAGAAATTAATAAAGGAATAAGAGATTACATATAAGATGCGATTCAACTCTTGTCTATTATTGTTTATCTGATTTAAAGATCACTAGAAATGCTTTTATATGCATGAAATGAAATTTCCAGTTTGTAAAGTAAACATGATTCTTTTATATTGTTGTGTCATGAAGTGAATTGTTTAATGTTTGTTTCCTTTGTATTAATGTAGACCCGAAACTGTGTTTAAATGAGGTTACCCTGAGTGGATATTCTTTCCACATGTTTAAGATTAATAGGGGTTGATTAATCTCGAGTAGCTCTTGGCTTCAGGACTACAGGTTCGGCCTGGTCCGGCTGGCAGGATGCGTTACTGGGATCTAATGACTCCTATTAAAAAGTAAAATAAGAATAGAAGTATAAATGTTCTTTTGTCTTGGGAATTAGGGTTTGAGAAGCATAGACCCTAATTGGCCCAAATTAGGATTTTAATGATATATGAATACAGAATTTGATAAATAGAATGTCTCACTAGATGATTTTTAGTATTTTATGTGTAACTCTGGTTTGGCTAAAATTGGGATATGTTTTGGATATATAAAATGTGAACAACATTAGAAAATATCAGAATTTTTGAAGAATGTTCTGACCTGTTCATCGGCTGAGTTTCAAACTCGACCGATCACATTTTCTGAATAATATAGCAGTGTGGTAATTGAATTTTATCTTTTTATTGGTACGTCCAATTGATCTCAAATTTTAACTATGTTTGAAAATCATAAATTTTAGACACTCTATTAATTTGGCGTAATTTTTGGATGACTTTTGATCTCTACAGTAAGGTGTCGGTCGAATTGCAACTCGACCGAATCTGCTGCAGACTGCTATATAGCAGCGCACTGTTTGATTTTTAATTATTTATTGGTAATTATAAATGACCTGAAATTTTTACTGGAGGTCTAAAACTTTATTAGGCACAACATATAAAATTTTCAAAATTTTTGGAGCTTCTGTTAGCAGTTTAATAAACGAATTACAGAAAATATTGTGAAAACTGAATTTTCAGCCTTTTGATTAAAGTTGAGTGCTGGGTTAATATGTTATTGACCCAAGCAACTCAATTTGATCTATATGATCGATCACACATACACACAATAAAGCTATGTTACTGATATAGACCAAAACCCTAGAATGATTAAAGTTGTAGTAGTTTAAAGGATATCATTAGTGATGTAACCTTGTATACCAGTATCTTTGTTATATAAGACCTTGAGATTTGTTCTATGAAAAGTAAACTGGCTTTGATAGTGATCTAGGGTTTTGAAGTAGATAATCTGATCGGTACATGAACAACATGAAATGATTTATAGGAATGAGTAAGACATAAACCTAAAATGTAACAATAAGTAAGTAACATAGAAAGCAGAGTATTATCCGATTATGATCTAAAGATAGTTGATGTAGTTCATGTTTTTAAGACATGGCGTCACTATCTTTATGATGTGACAATAGATTATCACCCTGGTAAAGAGAATGTGGTGGCTGATGCTTTCAGCAGAAAGTCAAGTTCAACAGTTAATGCATTCTCTATGGCAGGTTTCAATAGAGACCTGTTAGTAGAAATATGAGAGTTGGACTTAGACTTAGGGGTAATAACACAGAGTGATTTGATTGTACAGATGTAAGTTAAGCCTACTTCTTGTGAGCAGATTAAGAAACTACTAAAGGGTGATAGTGAATTAAGCCAGACCATGCATGACATGATAGGAGGAAAAGAGACCAGAGTTTAAGTTTTTAGATGATGAGGCGTTGTATTAGCATGACACGTTGTGTGTACCTTGAGATAGTGAATTGAAAGAAAAGATTCTTATGGAAGTGCATGTATCGAGGTATGATATGGAAACACTAAGATGAATATGAATCCCAAGTAGTTGAAATGGATGGTCAGATATGCAGAAGGACGTAGCTGAGTATATGGTTAGAAGTAGTGTGTACCAGTAGGTTAAGGCTGAACCCTAGAAATCTATAGCTACCTTGTAATCTTTTTCTATGCCTGAATGGGAATGGGAATTTATCACAATGGATTTTGTGGTAAGATTTCCCAGGACACCTAGAGGTTGTGATTTGATATGAATGATTGTGGATAGATTAATTTAGTCTGCTCGCTTTCTTCATATTAAGTCGACCTGTGATGTCTCGAGACTTGATTAAGATATACATGGATAAAATTATTAGGTTGCTTGGTAATCCAGTTTCAATCATATCATATTGAGTTTAAAAATACACAACTGATAATGGTACGGGTTGAGTATAAATCCAGAAAACACAGATTTGGTAAATCATTAGATGCATGATTTCAAACTAGCAAGACAGGATTAAAATATGTAAATAAACCTAATTGCATGCTTCCTGTTATGTTAATGGGTATGACTTAACATTTTCATGAATTGGCACGTTACTCTGAGATATTATTAGAAATTCTCAATTACTATTAATTAATTGTGTTATGTTTTGTAAATAACTCTTAATTGAGTTATGTGGTGCATAAACCAGGAAATCTGGTTAATATGCACGTACTTCGAGAAATTGCAGACAATTGATAAATATTATAGATGGTTTCTTATAGGTGAAGTAAATTACTCTTATTGGTGTAATAAGATGTTCAATTGCATGAATTTAGTATGTATGTGCCAAAATTGATTTGAGTTTGGGGTATTTATGAAATTTTTAATCTGTCTGCATGCATGATATAAACATTACTCAGTAATTACAATGATTTGAAATATACTGCTCTGCCAGTTCCAGAATAATACTGTATTGTGATTTGAACTGCAATCAAACAAATGAGATAACCCTAAGAGTAGGGTGTTGGCATGTGATGAATGAATAAGGCAAATGAAACCCTAAGGATAGGGTGTACGTGGAATTCAAGTGTTTTGATATCAATTCTCAGTATGAGATGTAGTGATGTGTAACAGTTAAATTGCATGATTTTATTTTAGTACCAAATTGACATGCATTCTGTTTATTCAAGAATTTTACTTTGTCTGCATGTATAGTATAATAATTTCTTGGTAATTACCATAAAGTGAGATACTGCTATAACAATTTTAGAAAGACAATGTTTTGTGGTTTGTTCTGGTATTAGATCAGATGTGTCCCATGTTGAGGGACCAATACCGATAGTTGATCAGTGGACCAAGAAACTCAAGAATCGTGAGATACCTTAGAGAAGGTTTTGTGGAGAAATCTTAACCTAGAGGAAGGCACGTGGAAACACGAGTCAGGAATGAATGACAAGTTTCCTTTTCTCTTTTAGGAATTTCGGGACGAAATTCTTATAAGGGAGGGAGATTGTTACGACCCATATCAGGGTTAGTCAATAAATACCTTGAATTACGTAAAACACCCCAATTAGTGCTAAGTTTTTGTTAAACATCATAAATAATCAAGATAAGATAACATGTGAATCAATAGTCAAGATTTAATCATCTGAGGTAATTAATGATAATAGTAATGATGATTGTTGAGTTAATTGAGTTGAGTTGAGTGCTGACTAATGCAATTAGTGTTGAATATCAAATTAAATATCATGGTTAATCAAATAAGTTAATATGTGAATCAATAGTTGAGTTTGAATCACCCGAGGCTATATTGATTATTTAGTTTATCAAGTTGAATCAAGTAATCACATTCGCATTTAGAGCTTTGATCTAGTGAAACAGTCCAATCAGTATGTTTTCATGCTTTGAGTTGGTAGAGGAGTTTGTTCTTGAGTGGATGCAAAAGAAATCATCCAATTTGGACCTCCGAGGCAATACTTATGTTATTTTTAGTTTTCTAGGACTTGGTTGCAATTTCTCCAAGGTTTAGTTTTTATTTTCCCTTTTTCCTTCCTCGCTTATCCTTTCTTCTTCAAGCGGTCGATGGATTAGGACCGCTACAGTAGCGGCGCACAGCAGAGATCAGGCAGAGGCCGACAGAGTGGCGATTTGGGCGATTCTTGGCCTCGACTCAATGGCGCCGACTTCTTCTCTTCCTTCCACCTTCTCCTTCCTTCCCCTCTCCCTTCCTTGCCCAGCCGCGGCCGACCAGCCAGCTGGGCGGCACCTTGTAGCAGATCGACCTGCTGGGCTGCTGCACGGCGCCGGCCATGGGCCGTTCTGGGCGAGCTAAGCACCAAGGAAGGTGCGATTGATCTCGTCCGTGAGATTCGTGCATCCAACCGCAGCTCCAGTTGCACCTAGCAACTTCGACCAGCAGCAAGCAGAAGCAGTCGTGGCTGCTGTGCACGGCCAGGAGGAGGCCACCTCGAGTGCGCCTGAGCAAGGAAAAGCTTCCCACAGCTCCGGAATTGAGGTCCAGGCACGAGTTGCAGCCACAATAGCGATCGACACCCAACCAAGCCGTTCGTTTTCAACCTGTTCGTGGAAAACGGCTGCTGTGTGCAGTAGGTCTGAACCAATAGCTATTAGGGCGCAAGCAACAGACACCAAAGAAAGGTAGCTTTGGCTTTTGATTGAGATTCCAAATCAAGAATCTGTAGCTTATAGCCTTAATTAGGTGCTAATTTGAGTTCATCTACAATGAGTTTTGCGTTTCTGCACAGGTTGCACGGCGTGCAAATCAATTTGCACGGCGTGCAAAGTTACAGATAGCGGAACGAGTTTCTGCCCAGGTGCACGGCGTGCAGCCCAGGTGCACGGCGTGCACTCTGCTGTAAAGGGCAGAATTAGGCGTGGTTGTGGACGTCTTTCGGTGTATACGAACACACCGAAGTGGGTGAGTAGTAGTTCATTTAGAAATCAATATTTAACTCAAATTAATTGTTTAATTACTTCTGTATCAATTGATATAACTTCTAAACAGTATAGTTCATACAATAGAGAAAGTTAGATTCATTAGAATTGAACCACGTGATATACTTAATGAAAATGATGAGATTTCCTGTATTATTGTTGCAATGTATTTACTGATTTCAAATATAGTTGTTTAGCATTGAAACTGGATAAATGATTCTGAATCATGTTTAATTACGATAATTATATATATGTGCTTTTGTGATGTTTAGATTGTGCAAAATGCTTGAAATGTGATATTCCTGTTTAAACGTTTATTTGTTAATCAAGTATAGACCTAGATGCCCTAACACCGTAGAACCCCTAAGAGGTATCTGCAACTTAGGGGTGAAACTCGTGTCCAACATCAACCGGTTGAGTAATTCTGGTGGCACGAGGATGGAAAGAGAGGCAGTGTCCAACAACAATCATGCTTGTGTCACGATGGCACTGCGATAACAGAAGAAAACACGGTTATCTAACACCATTCGTGCTTGTGTCGCGAAGGTAACCCTGTGACTCTCCGCCTGTGTACTCAGGTTAGAGGAGGAGTCTAGAGCACTCGGAATAGTGCATTGAGGCCGGAGAGCCTGTAGGCCGGAGAGCCTGTGGTCCTGTGGCAGAACAGGGCTGGCGTCAGACTTAGCATTTCCCGGGTGTGTCGCTAAGTCTTGTACGGTGGGACCGTAGCATGAACTTGCTGCGGATCTTTATATGCAGAGTACACTGCATATATTTAGGGCATAATAATAAAATGAATAAATAATCAAGTAGGTTCACAGTAAATTTATGTAACTGTTCATTTATCTGAATTACCTGTTAATGCTTGGAAATGTGATTATATTCTGTAAATCTGTTATGTTATTAGAACTGCCTTGCTTAGTTCTGCATTTATGTTTAATTTAAATTTATAAACCTGATGAGTTGTTTAGTGATAGCTAAGTGAAATACTATTCACTGAGCGAGTAGGCTCATACCTCTACTCAAAACATTTTCAGGTTATCATCAGCAGCAGGAAATCAGAAGGATCGATTCATCCTTACGCCTAGTCGATAGAAGGTTCGTAGTTAGTAGTTAGAGGTCTCTTAGTCCTTTCCCCTCGATCTTTGGGACAAGGTGTGAGTGAGAGGGTGAATGTGTACGAGATGTAAATTATCTGTTATGCTTTATTTTATGTCGGACAATGTATTATGCTATAGACTCTGTTTATCTTGCTAGTCAGTTAATAAAGATGCTTCCGCAGTTTGTTTAATTTCATTTTACAGCATAATTCAGATTATCCTATTAATGTCTATAAAATGTTTTAAAAAGTGAAGAGTGGTTGTCTTTTGTGTAAATCCCATCCTGTCGCGTCCTAATCTCGTGGTTTATGGTTAAAGTGAGATTGGGGCGTGACAATTTTGGTATCAGAGCGAGGTTTGAGTACATAGTTACTCAAGGTCAGGGGACGATAAGAGACCAATAGGATTAAGGTTTAGGTGTCTTTCTTCTATCTGTAATTTTCTAACAGGAAGTGTTCTGTTATACTATTACAGATAGCAGGAAGAGGATGTGGTCACGAGAATCAAGTAATGAGCTTAAGATGAGTCGTTAAGAATCATTAAGGTCAAAAGATAAAATTATAAGTAAGGCGAATAATGAATGATGAGTTTTAGCTCTGGAAGGTCTTTGTGTTTAGATACCCTGGCCAGGTGTCTGAATACTTAGATTGACCAGTATCAAGCTACTCTGTCTGTTCTTCTCTGGATGCCCTGGCCAGGTATGCAGAGGAAGGATAGGCTAGAGAGAAAACCCTAGAAATCTTAGGGTTAAGAGATCAGAAATTAATAAAGGAATAAGAGATTACATATAAGATGCGATTCAACTCTTGTCTATTATTGTTTATCTGATTTAAAGATCACTAGAAATGCTTTTATATGCATGAAATGAAATTTCCAGTTTGTAAAGTAAACATGATTCTTTTATATTGTTGTGTCATGAAGTGAATTGTTTAATGTTTGTTTCCTTTGTATTAATGTAGACCCAAAACTGTGTTTAAATGAGGTTACCCTGAGTGGATATTCTTTCCACATGTTTAAGATTAATAGGGGTTGATTAATCTCGAGTAGCTCTTGGGCTTCAGGACTACAGGTTCGGCCTGATCCGGCTGGCAGGATGCGTTACTGGGATCTAATGACTCCTATTAACAAGTAAAATAAGAATAGAAGTATAAATGTTCTTTTGTCTTGGGAATTAGGGTTTGAGAAGCATAGACCCTAATTGGCCCAAATTAGGATTTTAATGATATATGAATACAGAATTTGATAAATAGAATGTCTCACTAGATGATTTTTAGTATTTTATGTGTAACTCTGGTTTGGATAAAATTGGGATATGTTTTGGATATATAAAATGTGAACAACATTAGAAAATATCAGAATTTTTGAAGAATGTTCTGACCTGTTCATCGGCTGAGTTTCAAACTCGACCGATCACATTTTCTGAATAATATAGCAGTGTGGTAATTGAATTTTATCTTTTTATTGGTACGTCCAATTGATCTCAAATTTTAACTATGTTTGAAAATCACAAATTTTAGACACTCTATTAATTTGGCGTAATTTTTGGATGACTTTTGATCTCTACAGTAAGGTGTCGGTCGAATTGCAACTCGACCGAATCTGCTGCAGACTGCTATATAGCAGCGCACTGTTTGATTTTTAATTATTTATTGGTAATTAGAAATGACCTGAAATTTTTACTGGAGGTCTAAAACTTTATTAGGCACAACATATAAAATTTTCAAAATTTTTGGAGCTTCTGTTAGCAGTTTAATAAACGAATTACAGAAAATATTGTGAAAACTGAATTTTCAGCCTTTTGATTAAAGTTGAGTGCTGGGTTAATATGTTATTGACCCAAGCAACTCAATTTGATCTATATGATCGATCACACATACACACAATAAAGCTATGTTACTGATATAGACCAAAACCCTAGAATGATTAAAGTTATAGTAGTTTAAAGGATATCATTAGTGATGTAACCTTGTATACCAGTATCTTTGTTAAATAAGACCTTGAGATTTGTTCTATGAAAAGTAAACTGGCTTTGATAGTGATCTAGGGTTTTGAAGTAGATAATCTGATCGGTACATGAACAACATGAAATGATTTATAGGAATGAGTAAGACATAAACCTAAAATGTAACAATAAGTAAGTAACATAGAAAGCAGAGTATTATCCGATTATGATCTAAAGATAGTTGATGTAGTTCATGTTTTTAAGACATGGCGTCACTATCTTTATGATGTGACAATAGATTATCACCCTGGTAAAGAGAATGTGGTGGCTGATGCTATTAGCAGAAAGTCAAGTTCAACAGTTAATGCATTCTCTATGGCAGGTTTCAATAGAGACCTGTTAGTAGAAATATGAGAGTTGGACTTAGACTTAGGGGTAATAACACAGAGTGATTTGATTGTACAGATGTAAGTTAAGCCTACTTCTTGTGAGCAGATTAAGAAACTACTAAAGGGTGATAGTGAATTAAGCCAGACCATGCATGACATGATAGGAGGAAAAGAGACCAGAGTTTAAGTTTTTAGATGATGAGGCGTTGTATTAGCATGACACGTTGTGTGTACCTTGAGATAGTGAATTGAAAGAAAAGATTCTTATGGAAGTGCATGTATCGAGGTATGATATGGAAACACTAAGATGAATATGAATCCCAAGTAGTTGAAATGGATGGTCAGATATGCAGAAGGACGTAGCTGAGTATATGGTTAGAAGTAGTGTGTACCAGTAGGTTAAGGCTGAACCCTAGAAATCTATAGCTACCTTGTAATCTTTTTCTATGCCTGAATGGGAATGGGAATTTATCACAATGGATTTTGTGGTAAGATTTCCCAGGACACCTAGAGGTTGTGATTTGATATGAATGATTGTGGATAGATTAATTTAGTCTGCTCGCTTTCTTCATATTAAGTCGACCTGTGATGTCTCGAGACTTGATTAAGATATACATGGATAAAATTATTAGGTTGCTTGGTAATCCAGTTTCAATCATATCATATTGAGTTTAAAAATACACAACTGATAATGGTACAGGTTGAGTATAAATCCAGAAAACACAGATTTGGTAAATCATTAGATGCATGATTTCAAACTAGCAAGACAGGATTAAAATATGTAAATAAACCTAATTGCATGCTTCCTGTTATGTTAATGGGTATGACTTAACATTTTCATGAATTGGCACGTTACTCTGAGATATTATTAGAAATTCTCAATTACTATTAATTAATTGTGTTATGTTTTGTAAATAACTCTTAATTGAGTTATGTGGTGCATAAACCAGGAAATCTGGTTAATATGCACGTACTTCGAGAAATTGCAGACAATTGATAAATATTATAGATGGTTTCTTATAGGTGAAGTAAATTACTCTTATTGGTGTAATAAGATGTTCAATTGCATGAATTTAGTATGTATGTGCCAAAATTGATTTGAGTTTGGGGTATTTATGAAATTTTTAATCTGTCTGCATGCATGATATAAACATTACTCAGTAATTACAATGATTTGAAATATACTGCTCTGCCAGTTCCAGAATAATACTGTATTGTGATTTGAACTGCAATCAAACAAATGAGATAACCCTAAGAGTAGGGTGTTGGCATGTGATGAATGAATAAGGCAAATGAAACCCTAAGGATAGGGTGTACGTGGAATTCAAGTGTTTTGATATCAATTCTCAGTATGAGATGTAGTGATGTGTAACAGTTAAATTGCATGATTTTATTTTAGTACCAAATTGACATGCATTCTGTTTATTCAAGAATTTTACTTTGTCTGCATGTATAGTATAATAATTTCTTGGTAATTACCATAAAGTGAGATACTGCTATAACAATTTTGGAAAGACAATGTTTTGTGGTTTGTTCTGGTATTAGATCAGATGTGTCCCATGTTGAGGGACCAATACCGATAGTTGATCAGTGGACCAAGAAACTCAAGAATCGTGAGATACCTTAGAGAAGGTTTTGTGGAGAAATCTTAACCTAGAGGAAGGCACGTGGAAACACGAGTCAGGAATGAATGACAAGTTTCCTTTTCTCTTTTAGGAATTTCGGGACGAAATTCTTATAAGGGAGGGAGATTGTTACGACCCATATCAGGGTTAGTCAATAAATACCTTGAATTACGTAAAACACCCCAATTAGTGCTAAGTTTTTGTTAAACATCATAAATAATCAAGATAAGATAACATGTGAATCAATAGTCAAGATTTAATCATCTGAGGTAATTAATGATAATAGTAATGATGATTGTTGAGTTAATTGAGTTTAGTTGAGTGCTGACTAATGCAATTAGTGTTGAATATCAAATTAAATATCATGGTTAATCAAATAAGTTAATATGTGAATCAATAGTTGAGTTTGAATCACCCGAGGCAATTAATGATATCTATATTGATTATTTAGTTTATCAAGTTGAATCAAGTAATCACATTCGCATTTAGAGCTTTGATCTAGTGAAACAGTCCAATCAGTATGTTTTCATGCTTTGAGTTGGTAGAGGAGTTTGTTCTTGAGTGGATGCAAAAGAAATCATCCAATTTGGACCTCCGAGGCAATACTTATGTTATTTTTAGTTTTCTAGGACTTGGTTGCAATTTCTCCAAGGTTTAGTTTTTATTTTCCCTTTTTCCTTCCTCGCTTATCCTTTCTTCTTCAAGCGGTCGATGGATTAGGACCGCTACAGTAGCGGCGCACAGCAGAGATCAGGCAGAGGCCGACAGAGTGGCGATTTGGGCGATTCTTGGCCTCGACTCAATGGCACCGACTTCTTCTCTTCCTTCCACCTTCTCCTTCCTTCCTTCCCCTCTCCCTTCCTTGCCCAGCCGCGGCCGACCAGCCAGCTGGGCGGCACCTTGTAGCAGATCGACCTGCTGGGCGGCGGGCTGCACAAGCAGCAGCTGGGCTGCTGCACGGCGCCGGCCATGGGCCGTTCTGGGCGAGCTAAGCACCAAGGAAGGTGCGATTGATCTCGTCCGTGAGATTCGTGCATCCAACCGCAGCTCCAGTTGCACCTAGCAACTTCGACCAGCAGCAAGCAGAAGCAGTCGTGGCTGCTGTGCACGACCAGGAGGAGGCCACCTCGAGTGCGCCTGAGCAAGGAAAAGCTTCCCACAGCTCCGGAATTGAGGTCCAGGCACGAGTTGCAGCCCCAATAGCGATCGACACCCAACCAAGCCGTTCGTTTTCAACCTGTTCGTGGAAAACGGCTGCTGTGTGCAGTAGGTATGAACCAATAGCTATTAGTGCGCAAGCAACAGACACCAAAGAAAGGTAGCTTTGGCTTTTGATTGAGATTCCAAATCAAGAATATGTAGCTTATAGCCTTAATTAGGTGCTAATTTGAGTTCATCTAAAATGAGTTTTGCGTTTCTGCACAGGTTGCACGGCGTGCAAATCAATTTGCACGGCGTGCAAAGTTACAGATAGCGGAACGAGTTTCTGCCCAGGTGCACGGCGTGCAGCCCAGGTGTACGGCGTGCACTCTGCTGTAAAGGGCAGAATTAGGCGTGGTTGTGGACGTCTTTCGGTGTATACGAACACACCGAAGTGGGTGAGTAGTAGTTCATTTAGAAATCAATATTTAACTCAAATTAATTGTTTAATTACTTCTGTATCAATTGATATAACTTCTAAACAGTATAGTTCATACAATAGAGAAAGTTAGATTCATTAGAATTGAACCACGTGATATACTTAATGAAAATGATGAGATTTCCTGTATTATTGTTGCAATGTATTTACTGATTTCAAATATAGTTGTTTAGCATTGAAACTGGATAAATGATTCTGAATCATGTTTAATTATGATAATTATATATATGTGCTTTTGTGATGTTTAGATTGTGCAAAATGCTTGAAATGTGATATTCCTGTTTAAACGTTTATTTGTTAATCAAGTATAGACCTAGATGCCCTAACACCGTAGAACCCCTAAGAGGTATCTGCAACTTAGGGGTGAAACTCGTGTCCAACATCAACCGGTTGAGTAATTCTGGTGGCACGAGGATGGAAAGAGAGGCAGTGTCCAACAACAATCGTGCTTGTGTCACGATGGCACTGCGATAACAAAAGAAAACACGGTTATCTAACACCATTCGTGCTTGTGTCGCGAAGGTAACCCTGTGACTCTCCGCCTGTGTACTCAGGTTAGAGGAGGAGTCTAGAGCACTCGGAGTAGTGCATTGAGGCCGGAGAGCCTGTAGGCCGGAGAGCCTGTGGTCCTGTGGCAGAACAGGGCTGGCGTCAGACTTAGCATTTCCCGGGTGTGTCACTAAGTCTTGTACGGTGGGACCGTAGCATGAACTTGCTGCGGATCTTTATATGCAGAGTACACTGCATATATTTAGGGCATAATAATAAAATGAATAAATAATCAAGTAGGTTCACAGTAAATTTATGTAACTGTTCATTTATCTGAATTACCTGTTAATGCTTGGAAATGTGATTATATTCTGTAAATCTGTTATGTTATTAGAACTGCCTTGCTTAGTTCTGCATTTATGTTTAATTTAAATTTATAAACCTGATGAGTTGTTTAGTGATAGCTAAGTGAAATACTATTCACTGAGCGAGTAGGCTCATACCTCTACTCAAAACATTTTCAGGTTATCATCAGCAGCAGGAAATCAGAAGGATCGATTCATCCTTACGCCTAGTCGATAGAAGGTTCGTAGTTAGTAGTTAGAGGTCTCTTAGTCCTTTCCCCTCGATCTTTGGGACAAGGTGTGAGTGAGAGAGTGAATGTGTACGAGATGTAAATTATCTGTTATGCTTTATTTTATGTCGGACAATGTATTATGCTATAGACTCTGTTTATCTTGCTAGTCAGTTAATAAAGATGCTTCCGCAGTTTGTTTAATTTCATTTTACAGCATAATTCAGATTATCCTATTAATGTCTATAAAATGTTTTAAAAAGTGAAGAGTGGTTGTCTTTTGTGTAAATCCCATCCTGTCGCGTCCTAATCTCGTGGTTTATGGTTAAAGTGAGATTGGGGCGTGACAATGATTGTCACACCCAGATCCCACGATTACCACTAATCATGAGATTAGGGCATGACTATGAGGATTACACTTAATACAAAGTTCACTCCCGACTTTGTCTTTTTATTTCAAACTCTTTGTTTTCTCGCATTCAATCACATAAATAAACTTTATAAGAGAATTAAACTTTTATTACTCTAATATGATCTCAACATTAATGATACACATCCATACATTAATTTTGTTTCTCACACTTCCATGTACATACGACATGATAATCAGATACATTCTCTCTTATCAAGGAAACAAAGATACAAAACATCATTTATAACTCTCTCACATCTATACAAGGACCTAGAGTGACAGGGACCGACTAAACTTAGCTAATCTCATACTTAACTCATGTGGTAGATCTACTTTGATGCTTTGACCTTCTTCAAGTCCACATGGTTTTCCTAAAAATTTTGAGTAGAGGGGTGAGCCTACTCGCTCAGTGAATGAGTACTTCAAAGAAACAATCTAAAGCACTGATATAATTACAAATATACCTTTGAGCAATTGATATCAATTATAACAACAGTAATTACTACACTAAGCAGATCTAGAACAATACAGTTAAAATAACAGAGAATGTAAATATTGCATTTAAAGAACAACTACTACGAAACTGTACTCAAATCTTTCTTAACTCTTTTTTATTTATAAGAAACTCTTTAAACCTATATGATCATATTTTAGCTTATGCCCTGATCATATGCAATGTACTCTACATATGAAGACTCGTAGTGAGCTACGATATCACCGTACAAGACTTAGCTAACACCTCGGGATAGCTAAGTCTGACTACTCTCTGGTCTGCAATAGGAAAAATGGCTCTCTGGCCTTGGCACACCTATTATGCCGTAAAACTAGACTCCTCCTCTAACCTGAGCACACATGCGGAGATTCAAGACACTACCGGGCCCTCTAGTTGATGTTGGACACTGCATTCTGTAATTTAAGGAGACTTCCACTAGGGCTTCGTCCCCCATACAACCTATTAGTACGATCTGACCCCCATATACTAGACACTGCTAGGGTTAGGTCGTTTCATCTCTACGACGCAGACCTCACATAGGGATTCTACGGTGTCAGGGCCCTGAAGTCTATTCTTTCACTATTCTTGGAAGACTCTTACTAGATTGTACATTTCTCTTACTTATACTCGACTCTGGTATCTCTATGGTACCGTGTTTGTTTACTTGAACTTTATAATACAACATGTATATCATTCTAAACTTGGCAGAGTAGTATTTAAAAAAACACTGTAATACTCTGAGTAGTCATCATACTATACATACATGCATTTTAAAATTCTTAAATAAATAGAATACATGTCAACACGACACTTTATACACTGGAATCATGCAATTGAACTATTAAGCATCACCACATCTCATACTGAGAACATTGACATCACAATACTTGATTCATTGAACACCCTATCCTTAGGGTTTCATTTACCTCATTCACTTATCACATGAATCTCATAAGGATTTCATACGACATAAACATTCACTGAATAAAGACTGCTTAAATCATATACAATCAATATATGTATGAAATCTTGGAACTGAGTTGAATTTAGGTTTCCATGCCATTCACTGAGATATCATGCATCAAGAATAAAATTGAATAAATAAAGTCTATCATGTCAAGAAAAACCCTTCAAATGGATTTCACGATATCTATTTGCAAGTATCCAACTTTCCTCGCATCTAGGGTTTCACCCTCTTTACTGAGATATCAAACAAACACTATTCACCTTAAATGAAATCCAAGATAGTATCTAACATATGTGTACTATGAATTCATATAAATAATCATTCATAACCAAGGGGATCCAAACAAACAAATTTCTCTATTTAATTATACAACAATTTCAGTTATAGACAAATTCCCTATATTTTAGTTTACTTTTATAACCTCTGTGAATACTTAGGGAATTATCATTAGGATGTATTGTATACATTTATAATATGATTTTGTCATCTAAAATTCATCCAAACAGAGGAAGAATCCATATCATATCATTTTGTAATAACTTAGATCAAACAGACAATTCAGGGTTTGTAGTCGCATACTAAGCAATTAAAGATTATAGATGATTTAACCAATTTTCGTACAATATACCATTTAAAGGAAGTTCCCACTCACCCTAAGGTGTGAAAACACCTTAAAAACATTGTTCATCCCTAAAAATATCGATCTCATATCAAATCCCTAGCAATTCACCCAATTCTTCTTCCTTTCAACTCAGAAACCCTAAAAATGAGGGGTTGTGAAGAACGAGTGAGAAAAGGGGAAGCTTTAATACCATTTCAGATCAAATCATAGGAGTGAGGGAATCTTGACATGTGATAGAATATTCACCATGAAAGGCTATGCAAAGAAGCTAAACTTACTTGATTTCATCATATCTCGGATAGAGAAACCCTAGATCAGCAATTCCACCACTTTCTCCTCTCAAACCATAACTCTCCCTCTCTCTCTCTAGGATTTTGTTTCTCTGGAATGAATCAAGAATTATGAGAGTTGCTATTGTGTTAGGTTGACCATATAGAGCAATTGAGATGCTTGGGTGAATTACACATTGACCCCTCACTAAATGTTTTCTTATTTCAGCATATTTTCTATCATAAAAAAGTTACTGTAATTCGTGTATTTCAGAGATCAAACATTCTCCAAAAATTATGAGAATTTATCATGTTGTGTATAATTGAGTCAAAGGTTCAGTTAAAATTTGAGATCATTCCAAGCTTCTATTAAATAATTAAAAATATAATAGTGCACTGCTATCCAGAATTCTGCAAAAATGTCAGTTGAAGAGTAAATGCCCCAGAACGGCCATGCTAGCTTCCACGACTGTGCTAAGATGGACCCAGCATGGCCATGATGCCTATCACGACCGTGGTGCATTAGTTTCATCAGATTTGAGTACAAAAGTTGGTTAATAGTTCAATTCTTTCAAAACGACCGTGTGGCCTAGCATGCCCATGCCACCAATGACCTAACATGGTTGTGCTATCCATGAAAACTATGCTATCCAAGACTAACCATTTTCATTTTCCTTTGCTTACCTCTCTCATTCCTCTCCAACATTGGCTTGTTGGGTAAAAATCCTAATTTCAGCCGACTAGGGTTATATTTCTCAAACCCTAATTTTTCAAAGTAAAAGCACACTTAAAGTTCTTATTAGGTTTAAAACATCATAATTGAATTATCATTATTAATTAGATTTAAGCAATGTTCAATCCAATTAAGCATGTAATCATCCAGGTAAACCCTAGTTTACCAATTAAGCTCAGATGCGGTCATAAAAATGATTGACCCTCTAAATAAATTAGGAAAGTTTTGAATATAGTTTGTTAAGAAATGATTCAAAAATGCATTTATTGCATCAGTTTCATTATAGTTAATGTTATTCTCACTGTCACGCATTACATTGATTTCCTTTTCCATTTACACATGCAATTTGACAGTCAAGGCTTAACCTCTTACGATCCAACAACTCTTGCATCGTCCCCTACCCCGAGATCTTCGCTGAAACATAACAATTGGCAATGATTCCTTTCCTGATCTTTTCTCCCTCATTAATGCATCTCGTCATGAGATTTCTTCTCCTATGGACTCATCTCTCTCTCCTAGTTCTAGTGATGGCCTACTCACTCCCCCTCTCTCTATATATATAAGAAACACCCAATTAGGGCTTCCCTCTCCTTGCCACCTCAGATATGCAAATGTTGACCTAAGTGTTATGCATTGCCCATATTTTTATAATGACTTAACCATTCCATTCATATGTATCTAATATGTTTGTTTAAGATTGATTTTAGGCATTAGATACATGAAAAGGATCAAATCGCTCAAGCCCTAAATTGGTTTAGTTCAAGTCAAAAGCAATGCAAATGAGCAATTTGGGAAAACACTCCAAATATCCTTAGAACATTTTTGTAATCATTTGTATTGATGATATAACTTGTAAATAAGATGAGAAAAAACCAGGGAAACTTAATTCCAACGTTTGATCACTCAAAACTCATTTTGGAAAAATCATCACAGACAATTCACCGATCGAGTTACAATCTCGACAGATCCTTGATGGATTTTCAGAATGATGTCAATCGATGGAGTTGTCAATCCACAGAACTTGACCGATAGTCCCTCTGTCCAAGATTGATTTAGGTGGATTGGTCGATCTGCCACCAGGACAAACTTGACCGATGGTTTAAATTGGTCTTATCGCATAGTGGGCTCAGTTAAGTTATCTTTATTGAAACTTGACCGATTGCACTGTACAAAAAACACACAAAAAAAAGTGATTCAAACTGTTGGAGGGGTGCAAAACTCAAAACTCTATCCATTGCAACCCTCCAAATGGCTAGATAACGTCCATAAGTGTTACCACACCCTAGTGGACACCCCCAACTATAAACAGGACCTCTTGGAGTTCATTCCAAGCTTTCTCATTCATGCTATTCAAGGTCCTTATTATGGTTGAGTGATATTAGTCCACTTGAGTCCCTTTTTCTCTCTAGTCTACACCTCAATTCATCATGATGAGATAGGTCATGTGTGAAGAGAGCTACACATTTGTATGCGTGTAAAGCTCTCAAGCTCCATCTTTCCCATCCCTTTCGTAAAAGCTCTTGATTGGTAAAAGCTTCTCTAAGAGAAGGAGAAGGAGCAAGCTTCTTCAGCTGGAGAAGAAGGTGCTCAAGGCTACTCCAAGTGAAAGATAAGATCAAGGTGGAATATCTAAGGAGCTGAGTGGGTAAAGCCTCAAGACCGAAGACTCATTTCATGAAGGGGAGGACCTTGGTGAAGGCATTCGACTGATTGTAAGAGTGGGTAAGACCTTTGTGACGTAGAAGACTAGATATTTGATAGGTAAGCCCTTGATTGTAAGGTTGTTGAGTCCCTTGGCCTCAAAGGGAATTTGGTATCCTTGTCCTGGAAAAGGAAGGTCATATGTTGTAACTCTTACAAGTGAATATAAGGAGTAGACATCTTATAAATCCTATAGCTTCACCTCTCTAGGTAGTGGACTGACTCTCTCCTAGTTGGGAGAGTGGAACCACTCTAAAATGGCTTGTTCACTTGGTTGCTTCAATCTCTCCCTTACTTTCTATGTATGTTTCAACTGCCATCAAATTCACTATTTGCAATTAAACTTATTTGAAGTAACTTGAATGTCTAACAAGTTTTGTGTAAGTATTTTAGCTCTATTCACCCCCCCTATAGAGCCCTTAGACCCAACAAGTGGTATCAGAGACACGATCTTCTCCAACACATATCCCGCGAGACGAGAAGATGGATGAATTAATCATATCACTCAATCTAGAGGGAAGCTTCTCCATGCGACTATTGGTCTAAAACAACACCAATTTCCTCTATTAGAAATGGCAGATGCAATTATTCCTCCAAGGAACCAACTATGGCATGCGGAAGGTGGTGATCCTCCCATACAAGGAGCCAGATGGTGATGCAGCCACTTGGGATGAAGCGACAGTCAAGAAGGAACAACTTAATGCCAAGGTGGTTAGCATCATTTATGTTGCCTTAACTCCTTCTGAGTTCAACCAGATCTCATCTTGGGATACAACCCATGAGATTTGGAACAAGTTGTGCATCACATATGAAGGCACGCAGTAAGTCAAGGAGTCCAAGATCTACATGCTCAATGGGCTACTTGAGAATTTCAAGATGGGCAAGGAGAGAGTGACAGACATGTACTCTCAGGTCAACACCATCGTCAACAGACTTGTAGCTTTGGGATAACCCTTGGATGAGGGGCAATCAACTCCAAGATACTTAGGTCCCTTCCCAAGAGATGGGAACCCAAGGTGACTTCAATTGAAGAAGTAAGAAGCCTTGGAGATCTAGCCACTGAGGAGCTCATTAGCAACCTTCAAGCCCATGAGCCAAGGCTAGACAAGCAAGAGCAAGATGAAAAGCAAGAAGAGGAGTCAAATAAAGTTGAAGATAATACCTTCAAAGCCCAAGTGGTGGCAATGATCCTTCAACAACAACTTGCTTTTCGGTCCTCTCCTACCTCCTCAAGTGAAGATGATGGCCCTAGTAACCATGAAGCCAACAACTCCAAGGGCAAGACTTTAAAGAAAAGCCTTCCTCATCCTTAACTACTAGGTGCTATGAATGTGAACAAAAGGGGCACTACAAGAATGAATGCCCAAAGGCCATGAAGATCCACCATAAGAGCAGCCACAAAAGGAAGGATGATTACAAGAAGGAAGGCAAGTACACGAGGAAGGATAAGAAGGAGAAAAGAAGCAAGGATGCACCTCATGCGGCTTGGGAAGAATCCTCTTCAAGTGACTCAAGCTTTGATGAAGGTGAATTCCCTCTTGTACTCATGACCTCCACAAATGAAGACACAGGTGAGGTAAGTGAGGTAAGATCGCATGAGTTGTCCAAAGAAACTCTTATAGAAATTCTTAATGCTACCCAATCTTCTTTTTCCAAATGTAAATCTAAGAATAAGAGGTTGGGTAAGATTATTGATGATCTTTATGCTAAAATTGACATCCTTGGTCAAAATGAGAAAGTGCATCTTGAGAGCATTGATTCCTTGCAAGGGAAATTTCTTGATCTTGAGCTCCAATACAATGGAATTGAAGTTGAAAATGGTGTCTACCTTAAGAACATCACTAGTCTTAATGAATAAAACTAAGCACTAGTAGATAAGCTTGATCTACTTAAAACTATAAATGTTGAACTTAATCTTGTTTGTGATGCTCGTAGGGATGAGAAAAATGATTATCTTGATCAACTTAAACTACTTAGAATTGAAAATGCTAGGTTACTTGCTCAAGTAAATGATTTATCTTCTAGTCATATTTTGTCTATAAAGGATGTTGCTTCTATTATTCTTGAAAAATATTCATATTTGACTAAAGCCCTCTGTCTAGAGACCAACATGCTGCATGCTAATGATGATATTTCTAGTTTGTCTTCTACCATTATCACTCTTACTGATGATAATAATAAGTTGCGAGATACCTTGCAAACTTTCCTCAAAGGGAAGAAGTCCCTTTAATGAAGTATTGGATCACTCCACCTAACATAGTGGTAAGAGTGACCTTGGATATGAGGGTGCTTCAAAAAGCAAAGGTAAGGGTAAGAAGAAGAAGATCAAGGAACATCCAACTTTCCATGGAGAGTCATCCAGCTCAGAGAACCCTATGGTTTGTTCTCATTGTAAGAGTGATGATCATAATTCTACTTATTGTCCTAAAAGGGAGAAGGGGATCAACCCCAAGATGAAGTGGGTCCCCAATCTAACCCTAGATCCCAAAGTTTGAATTGGGCACCGATTATATTCCTTTCTTGTAGGTGAATGGCAAATGGATTGTTGATAGTGGCTATTCCAAACACATGATGGGAAAAATCAGTCATTTAAATGATTTCTCAAAGAAGAAAGGAGGTTTGATGACATTTGGGGACGACAACAAGGGTAAGTAATAGGTAGGCTGATGTAGGTGATTCACTTTTCATCAAGAAATAACTTCTTGTGGATGGCCTACATCATAATTTAATAAGTGTTAGTCAACTTTGTGATAATGGTTGTCTTGTTCTATTTACTTATATAGAATGCTTGCTTCTAGATTCCCTTTCCTACAATGTCGTATATAAGGGAACTAGAAATGGTAATCTTTGTATTATTGTGTTTGATTCTATTAAGCCCACTATTGGTAGATGCCTTGTTCCCAATTTGAATGATATTTCTTTGTGGCACCGTAGGCTTGGTCATGTAAATATGCATCACATGAAGAAGCTGAGCAAAAAGGAATTGGTGAAGGGACTTCCCAAATTGAATTTTGAAAAGGATGAGGAATGCCAACCTTATACCCAAGGAAAGAAAACCAAGTCCTCCTTTAAATCCAAAGGAGTACTTAGCACTAAGAGATCTCTTGAGCTTCTTGACATTGATCTATTTGGACCAATGTGTACACAATCGCTTCATGATAGCAAGTATTGTTTAGTGATTGTCGATGATTTCTCTCTCTTTACTTGGACCTTCTTTCTCATTTCAAAAAGTGATACTCTCAGTGTTTTCTCAACTTTTTGCAAGCTGGTTGAAAACAAAGCTTCTTACCAGATTGCTTCTATCCGTAGTGAGCATGGAGGAGAGTCTGAAAATGATTTGTTTGAATGATTTTGTAGGAATCTGGGTATGCACATAACTTTGCTTCACCCCAAACGCCTCCACAAAATGGGGTTGTAGAGAGGAAGAATAAGTCACTACAGGAGATGGCTAGGACTATGCTTCTAGAGTAAAACACACCAAAGAAGTTTTGGGCCGAAGCCGTTAGCACTTCATGTTGTGTGAAAAACTAGGTTTTTACTCATCCTTCACTTAAGAAAACCCCCTATGAGCCATGGCGTGGTAGAAAACTGTAAGGACCCTGACCTGCGTTTAGGGTTTACCCTGTTTGTTTTGCTTGATCTTGGTGCTTTGGTGCTTGCTAATCACCTTTGAGTGGTGATTAGGGTTTTGTTGTGCTTTGTTAGAGTTCGAGGGGCTACTTGCAAATAACCCAAGTTTAGGGTTTTGTGGGCAAGTTTTCCATCTTGTGAGATGTTTTCCCTCTTTGCTTCCTCTAGGGTTGAGAGGAAGGCTTGGGCTTGTTGTTTGAGTCCTTTGGGCCTGAGTTGAGCTTGTTTGGGCCTTGGAGTTCCTTGTTTGGGCTTGCTTGAGCCTTGTGTCGCCCAGGGCAGGTGGTGTGTCACCCAGTTGCTTGGTGTGTCACCCAGTAGCTCTTGTTGTGTCGCCCAGATGGCTTGGCTTGGTTGATGGACACATGGTGCACATCTTGGACAAGTGTCTTATGGCTTGCACGAGAGGTGGCTTGAGTTGGTGGACATGTGTCCCTTGGGTGGACGACACATAGCATGGTTGTACCTTAGTTTCTCCTCCCCTTCTTCCTATATAGGTAGCTCTTCTCCTTGCCTTAGTCTCCTTTGGTCCTTTGGTCTCCCCTCCACCCTTGGTGCACGATATCCCTCTCCATCTTGCTTGTGTTGGCCGATACACTTCCTTGGAGCTGAAGTGGTGGCCGATACACCTTCCTGGAGCAGCTTGGTGGACGATAGCTTTGGACCTTGGAGTGCTTTGGAGCTTTGGTGGCCGACAACCTTGGAGCTCAAAGTGCATCCTCTTCCTTGGAGCTTAAGGCGGGTTGCATAGTTTCTAACCCTAACTCTCTTACCTCTAGCTTTAACCTCGTTACATGATAGTAGACTAGCTTAGTTCCTTGCTTGTACATCTTGCTTATATACCTTAGTGGCCGATATCCCTCTCTTGGGTTTAGGGTTCCTTGTATACCTTGCTTTTTAGGGTTTGTGCTCCTTTGTGTTGGAGGTTGAAGGTGACCTAGGGTTGGGCGATACCCCTTCCTTGTGGGTGTGTTGAGCGACACACTTGTCCTTGAGTTGAACGATATCAGTGTTCTTGGTGTTGGGCAACACCCTTCCTCTTGGGTTGGACGATAGGTTGACCTAGTATGGATGTTGGCCGACATGGTGACCATGTTGGGCGATATGGTTCCTTGGGGGGAGCAACACCTTTGTTTTTGAGTTGGACGACATGGTGTTCCCCTTGGTGGAC
This sequence comes from Alisma plantago-aquatica, assembly GCA_963693085.1. Lineage (NCBI taxonomy): Eukaryota > Viridiplantae > Streptophyta > Magnoliopsida > Alismatales > Alismataceae > Alisma > Alisma plantago-aquatica. The sequence goes on along the minus strand of OY856410.1, from coordinate 514,373,500 downwards.
GATATGGTAGCTGGTGTTGGGCGACATGATGAGTCCTTTAAGTTGGCCGATACCCTTGCCCTTGAGTTGGGCATTAGGGTGAGCTAGGTTGTTGGCCGATATGGCTAGGGTGAACGTTATCCTTTTTATGGGCGATATGGTTCCCTTGTTCTTCTCTGGAACGATAGGCCTTGTGGTGGACGTTAGGGCCAAGCATGGCATGACATGTTGGACGATAGGCTTTGTGCCCTGATGGCCGATACCATGATGGTCGATACCCTAATGGCCGATAGCCATGGTAGATGATAGCCCTGTTGGGCGATACCCTACTCATGTGCTGGATGTGTTGTCCGATAGGGATGGTGGCCGATATGGTTGATGGTATAGTGGTCGATAGGGTTGATGGTATAGTGGCCGATATGGTTGATGGTGTGATGACCAACAAGGATAGTGTGGTAGTTGATACCCATGTTGGGTGATAGGCTATAGATGAGGGTTGTGAGGCTATAGTGAGGGTATGAGTTTCTTTGGTGACGGTCCCTTATGTGATAGAAGTGGATGTTTATACATTAACCTATAAAACGATGGTGGTGTTTGTGATATCATCAATATGTAATATGTTGCCTTGCAAATAATAAGGATACTAATGGTAGTAATGTATATGATGATAGCCCTCATGTAATAGATGCATGATGTGACCCGTTATGCTTAATTGTTAATGATAATGAAGATGATGATAACTACTCTAGTAGTTTGTTTAATGATAATAATGTTGGTAATAATGATGCTAAGTGACAGTTATGTTAAAGGTTGCATCATGATAAAGATGACAATAGTTGATGACATAGTAATGACCTTGTTAATAATAGTGTTGGTTCTGTAAACACAACATGATCTCTATATACCCTGATTGTTTGTACAATCTCGATATAAGGGTAAGTATCAGTATGGTTGCTTAATGATGTACTTAACATACTTGATTACCAAATAACTGTCATATTGATAAGTAGATTATCTTGAATGATATTTCATGATAGTGAGCATAGTCCTTATGTTGAATCTACAATTATTGCATACCTTAACCTTGCAGGTGATGACTTAGCCATGAAAGGGCTATGTGACATATGTAATGAGTAACATTACTTTGATAATTGCTCTATAAGATTATGTATGTGATGTGTTGGTCCCATGATGATGATGTGAGCCTTGAGAGGCAGTAACAATACATGATGAAGGGTTGAGACCCTGTGGTATGTGATGATCCTTGAGATGGATTTGGATGGTTGGCAAGAGGCCAAGTGGTAACATGTGATGTTGGATCCTTAAGACGGATCAGGTTGATATGAATAGATCATAATATAATGTTCTTTACTTTCTGTTATATCTTTGCATGTTATACAACTTGGTTGAATCTTGCAATCCATCTAAAAGATACTAATTAATCACAGTGAAATACATCATGTAGTTTGCCCTGGCCATAGATCCATCATCGTCAGGACTTGGTGATGGTGAAACAGGTTTTCCTACGGGTTAACCTGGAAGCGCATATTGTTGAATATGTGTAGGTTGCTCCTAGCCTGAAAATGAGGAGGTAAGAGTGTAACTTCGGTTGCAGACTCAGATATGTGTGTAGAGCATGGTGAACAGGACCATGGCTCAGGATATGTAATGTATGGAGCATGAATGTGTTCATGGCTCAGAGCACGGTGATCAGGCCCGTGGCTCAGTTTTACTAGCGCCGAGACCTATACCAAGGCGGGCTAGAAAATGGGTAGCCTATGGAGCTAACCCCGTGGCTTAGACCACTTCAGCATGTGACTGCGGTCCTGCTTGTGTTGTACTCATGTACTGACCATGAGGTGGGAGGTCGTGGAGTCCAGTTCTCCCATTGACCTTGTATGGCACTGGCTTGGGTTTCGTAACCGAAGGTTGGATTTGAACGGTACGGTTCAAATCCTCAGGGCATAATAAAATATAATATAGCCGTTTAGTATTTACTGATCAAATCAAACACGAAACATTGGTTGAGGCCTTGTTTGTGTAATATTCTGTTATACCTTGCAGGTCATGTGGTAATCTACCTTATCTTGATAATCAGGTTATATGGCATTATATTCTGTTCTAATAATCCTGTTACATGTTGATATACCTTATCTTGATAATCATATTCTTTTGAAAGACATCTGGTTATAAGTTTTAGTACAGCTGGTATGCTTGCCGGTAAGAATGATCTTGCTATATATATATAACTGCTTCTGATATATCTGCTCATGTTATAATTGTTGTTATAGTTTCTCTTGCTGAGGTTCTATGGTTGCGGTGGGGAGCTATGTTTCCCGCTGGGACAATTGTTCAATTGTCTCACTCCGCTGGTTTCCACCCTTTTTAGGTGGTCGAGGTAGACGTGGTTGTGGTTGTGGTGTTGCAGACGAGCAGCTTGAGGAGCAGTAGAAGGCAAGCGATGGACATGCTGCTGTTTTGGATGTTTTGTAGTAGAGTCTAGAGTCATCCCTGTACTCTCAGGTCCTTGGCAGTGTTGTGACGATGTTTCACGAAGATCATTCGATGATATCTGTATATCCTGATGTTGGCCGGATGTGGGCCTTTATCTATATATGAACAGGTGGTGAACTCATGTGATGGATGGACAGCTGTTCCTGAGCTGTGGACACATGTCAGATCTTGTGTACATATTTATATGACATGTTTCTGTGCAGGATGAGGACTGGAAAGTAATAGCTTCACAGTTTATCAGTTTTCCGCAATCGGTTTTAATTAACCCGCATTTTGATAATCTGTGGTTATGGTGTTTTCCGCACGTTTTCACGTAACACCTTGTTATCTGTGTGATAATGGGATGCGTTTCCCCAAGTTTTGGTATCAGAGCTTTAGGTTCGCTGAGTCTACAGGGATCTAGTACTAGGTTGAGTCTGTTCTTATGAGTTTTCCAGGTTATCTTACAAAAATCTTCTACCCTAAGTAGAAGAAAAGCCAAGATGTATGGAAACCACGAAGAACATGCTCCTGAGCATAGTGATGCTGCATCGGTTGATGGAGCAGATGGACGGGCACATGAAGATCGGGTGCCTGAGGTCCCCCAACCAGACCCAGCCATACTTGAACACCCTGCCTACCAACAGCTTATGGGGCAGTTAATGGCTACGATGAATCTCATGGTTGAGCGATTACCAGTGCCTCCTCTGCGAGCACAGGTTCCCCATGGAGAAGCATCGGGTATTGGGAAGACCTTTGAGCGGCTTCGCCGAGTCAGAGCTTCGGATTATGCTGGAACGGCTGATCCAGCAGATGCAGATCTGTGGCTGACGAGTCTTGAAAAGGCTTTCCGGATCCTCGACATCCCCGAAGCAGACAAAGTAAAGCATGTTGTCTACCTTTTGAAGGGTAGTGCTGGTCACTGGTGGACCATCGAGGAAGAGAAGCGGCCTGGTGAGGTGATCTATTGGGAAGTGTTTCGGCACGAGTTTGTCACCAGATACTTTCCGAAGATGTACCTGGATGAGAAGATCAGTCAGTTTGAGAAGTTGCGGCAAGGAACGATGAACATCACCAAGTATGAAGCTAAGTTTATGGATCTGTTGAGGTTCTGTCCTCACATGGCGGCGACAGATGATGAACAGATCAGACGTTTCGAGAAGGGTTTGAGTGTTGAGTTGACAACCCCTGTGTCTGCGCTGGAAAACCGAGAGCGGTTTGCTACGTTTGTGGAATCAGTTCGACGGATCGAGAGAACAGTAAGGGAGAAAAGAGAGTCGGTGTCTCTTAAAAGACCTGCTCAGTTTCAAGGACGAAGGTTTGGTGGCTTCAAAAACCCAGGTTTTCAGCACCGTCAGTGATGAGAAGTGCTGGTGTACCATCTCAGTGGTCTCCGAGTAAGGGAAAAGGTTATGTTTCTTCACCGTCTAAGGTGCACAGTTCAGCTTCGGTGGTAGTGACAGGGCCATCTAGGCCACGAGTTGACAATAGAGCATGTCATCTCTGTGGACAAGTCGGGCATTGGAAGATCAATTGCCCGAATAGAGATGTTGAAGTGACGCAACAACTGAGGCAGAGTTTCCAGAAGTCTGAGAGACCACAGCCCAGTGGTAGCAGAGGACGAGGACGCGGTCAAGCATCTCAAGCTGGATCGTCTGCTCAAGGGAGCAGAGGTCGTGGACAGCAAGCTACGGCTCGATTCTATGCCATGAATCAGCCGGAGGCGATAGTCAACCCGCGAGTGGTGACAGGTCAGATGGAGTTATTTCATTCTGATATGTCTTCTTCTTGCTTTATATCTGTTCTGGTTGACCCGGGTGCTACACACTCTTTTATCGCCTATAGTATGCTTGAAAACTGTCATCTACCTGTTAGTTGTAAGAAGGATAGCTTGTTGTTAGAAACCCCTCTTGATGGTTCCTCTTTGCTTCGGGAAGAGTGTCCATCTTGTGTTTTGTCTTTTTCGGGACACAACATTCAGGTGGATCTCATAACACTTGATATGCATGGTTTCGATGTTATCCTTGGGATGGATACCTTAGAGAAGTATAAGGTTGTCTTGGACTGTGGTTCCAAGCAGGCGGTGTTTGATGTTGCTGGAGAGAAGTGGATCTTCCAGGGAGATAGGAAGATTCTTCCGACGTGTCTGGTGTCAGCTATGGTGGCAGATAGGTTGTTGCGACAAGGATGTGAGGCATTCTTAGCTCACGTTGTGGATACCGTTGTGGATACCAAGGCGAAAGGCCTTAACCTTGAAGAAGTGTCAGTGGTCCAAGAGTTTGCAGATGTGTTTCCCAAGGAGTTTCCTGGTGTTCCTCCACCCCGAGAGATCGATTTTGAGATCAATCTGGTTCCGGGAATGCAGCCGATTGCACAGACACCTTATAGGATGGCTCCAGCAGAGATGGTAGAGTTGAAGAAGCAGTTACAAGAGTTGTTGGAGAAAGGTTTCATCAGACCGAGCACGTCACCTTGGGGTGCTCCCGTGTTGTTCGTTAAGAAGAAGGATGGTTCGATGCAGTTGTGTATAGACTACCGACAGTTGAACAAGGTCACGATTAAGAATAAGTACCCGTTGCCGAGGATAGATGACCTGTTCGATTAGTTGCGTTGTGCTACAGTGTTTTCAAAGATCGATCTACGGTCTGGATATCATCAGTTGAGGATAAAGACGGATGACATACCAAAGTCAGCTTTTAGGACGAGGTATGGTCATTTTGAGTTTGTGGTTATGCCGTTTGGATTAACCAATGCACCTGCTGCTTTCATGGACCTGATGAACAGAGTGTTTCGTCTGTTCTTAGATCAGTTTGTTGTAGTTTTTATAGACGACATCTTGATCTATAGTCGGAACCGGCTAGAGCATGAGCAACATCTTCGTCAAGCGTTGACTCTCCTTCGTCAACATCAGTTGTATGCTAAGTTTAGTAAGTGTGAGTTCTGGTTGGATGAAGTGACTTTCTTAGGTCATGTGATATCTGCTGAAGGAGTCAAAGTAGATCCGAAGAAAGTGGAATCCGTTGAGGATTGGGAACAGCCGAAGACGCCGACGGAAGTTCGTAGTTTCCTTGGTCTAGCAGGATACTACCGGAGGTTTATCAAGGACTTCAGTTCGATAGCTCTACCGATGACGAAGTTGACCAGGAAGGATGTACCTTTTGTTTGGAATGATCAATGTCAGCAAGCTTTCCAAAGTTTGAAGGAAAAGCTAACCAGTGCTCCAGTGTTGATCTTGCCAGAATCTGGAAAAGGCTATGTTGTTTTCTGTGATGCGTCCAAGAAAGGTTTGGGTTGTGTGCTGATGCAGGAAGATCATGTGGTTTATTTTGCTTCGCGACAGCTTAAGAAACATGAGGAGAACTATCCGACCCATGACTTGGAGCTGGCAGCAATGGTTCATGCGTTAAAGATTTGGAGACACTATCTTTATGGGGAAGTGTGTCAGATCTTTACAGATCACAAGAATCTGAAGTACATCTTCTCACAGCAAGAGTTGAACATGCGACAGCGTCGGTGGATGGAGTTGATCAATGATTATGATTGCACTATCGAGTATCATCCTGGAAAGGCGAATGTGGTAGCAGACGCGCTTAGCAGAAAGTCTTCTACTCCCAAGAAGGCACAAATGAGTTCTTTGGTATGCCATAGGCGGGACATGTTAGTCTCCTTACGGCAGATGAACGTACAGATGGAGGTTTCCTCATTAGCTGGACTTTTAGCACAGATGCAAATCAAGCCCACGTTGAGACAGCAGATCAAGGATGCACAGTAAACGGATGATACAGTACAGCTAATCAGATCAGAGTTTGGCAGCGAAAAGCGTGATGGGTTCCATGAGTCCGAGGATGGAGTGGTTTGCTATCATAATAGGATGATGGTTCCAGATGCTGATAATCTGAGGGAGTTGGTGCTCGAGGAAGCACACACGTCGATGTATGCTATGCATCCAGGTGTCACCAAGATGTACCATAGTCTGAAGGACTTGTACTGGTGGCCCGGCTTGAAGAAAGATGTAGTTGAGTTTGTAGCTAGGTGTGCGGTGTGTCAGCAAGTCAAGGCTGAGCATCAAAAGCCGGCAGGTACGTTGCAACCTTTGCCTATACCACAGTGGAAATGGGATCATATAACCATGGATTTCGTAGTTGGTCTACCCAGGACAACTAGGAATCATGATTCCATCTGGGTGATAGTGGACAGATTAACGAAGTCTGCCCATTTCATACCTGTGAAGACCACGTATACAGATGAAAAGCTCGCTCGAGTATATGTGGATGAGATAGTTCGTTTGCATGGTGTGCCAGCAACGATAGTTTCTGATAGAGGTCCTCAGTTTACAAGTCATTTTTGGGAACAGTTGCACAGGGCGATGGGAACGCAGTTGAAGTTCAGTACCGCTTTTCACCCACAGACAGATGGACAGTCTGAGAGGACTATTCAGACTTTGGAGGATCTTCTTCGTGCTTGTGTTTTGCAGTTCCTAGGCAGTTGGGATGTACATCTCAGTTTGATAGAGTTTGCCTACAACAATAGCTATCAGCGGAGCATTGACATGGCTCCCTATGAGGCTTTGTATGGGAGGAAGTGCAGATCTCCTTTGTGTTGGTATGAATCAGGTGAATATCAACTTTTGGGCCCTGAGCTAGTATAGCAAACGACAGAAACGATCAAGGTGATACAACAACAGTTGAAAGCGGTACAAGACAGGCAGAAGTCTTATGCAGACAATCGCCGACGACCCTTGGAGTTCCAGGTGGGAGACAAGGTGTATCTTAAAGTCTCTCCGTGGAAAGGTGTGCTGAGGTTTGGACGGAAAGGTAAGTTAGCTCCCAGATATATGGGGCCTTACTCAGTCATAGCACGTGTTGGCAAGGTGGCTTATGAGTTAGAATTGCCTCCAGAGTTGCACAAGTTACATCTAGTGTTCCATGTCCGTATGCTGAAGAAAAGTCATCCGGATACAGGAACAGTGATACAACCAGTTGAAGTTGAGCTTGACAAAGATGTGACTTATGAAGAGGGTCCTATGATGATCCTTGACAGAAGAGTCAAGAAGCTGAAGAGAAAGGATCTGGTTCTTGTGAAGGTCCTTTGGCATCACCGTGGCGTTGAGGAAGCCACGTGGGGGCTTGACGAAGAGATGAGGAGGAAGTATCCCTCGCTTTTCTCTTTGGATTTCGGGGATGAAATCCTTTTGTAGAGGTTTATGGCTGTAAGGACCCTGACCTGCGTTTAGGGTTTACCCTGTTTGTTTTGCTTGATCTTGGTGCTTTGGTGCTTGCTAATCACCTTTGAGTGGTGATTAGGGTTTTGTTGTGCTTTGTTGAGAGTTCGAGGGGCTACTTGCAAATAACCCAAGTTTAGGGTTTTGTGGGCAAGTTTGCCATCTTGTGAGATGGTTTCCCTCTTTGCTTCCTCTAGGGTTGAGAGGAAGGCTTGGGCTTGTTGTTTGAGTCCTTTGGGCCTGAGTTGAGCTTGTTTGGGCCTTGGAGTTCCTTGTTTGGGCTTGCTTGAGCCTTGTGTCGCCCAGGGCAGGTGGTGTGTCGCCCAGTTGCTTGGTGTGTCGCCCAGTAGCTCTTGTTGTGTCGCCCAGATGGCTTGGCTTGGTTGATGGACACATGGTGCACATCTTGGACAAGTGCCTTATGGCTTGCACGAGAGGTGGCTTGAGTTGGTGGACATGTGTCCCTTGGGTGGATGACACATAGCATGGTTGTACCTTGGTTTCTCCTCCCCTTCTTCCTATATAGGTAGCTCTTCTCATTGCCTTAGTCTCCTTTGGTCCTTTGGTCTCCCCTCCACCCTTGGTGCACGATATCCCTCTCCATCTTGCTTGTGTTGGCCGATACACTTCCTTGGAGCTGAAGTGGTGGTCGATACACCTTCCTGGAGCAACTTGGTGGACGATAGCTTTGGACCTTGGAGTGCTTTGGAGCTTTGGTGGCCGACAACCTTGGAGCTCAAAGTGCATCCTCTTCCTTGGAGCTTAAGGCGGGTTGCATAGTTTCTAACCCTAACTCTCTTACCTCTAGCTTTAACCTCGTTACATGATAGTAGACTAGCTTAGTTCCTTGCTTGTACATCTTTCTTATATACCTTAGTGGCCGATATCCCTCTCTTGGGTTTAGGGTTCCTTGTATACCTTGCTTTTTAGGGTTTGTGCTCCTTTGTGTTGGAGGTTGAAGGTGACCTAGGGTTGGGCGATACCCCTTCCTTGTGGGTGTGTTGAGTGACACCCTTTTCCTTGAGTTGAACGATATCAGTGTTCTTGGTGTTGGGCAACACCCTTCCTCTTGGGTTGGACGATAGGTTGACCTAGTATGGATGTTGGCCGACATGGTGACCATGTTGGGCGATATGGTTCCTTGGGGGGAGCAACACCTTTGTTTTTGAGTTGGACGGCATGGTGTTCCCCTTGGTGGACGATATGGTAGTTGGTGTTGGGCGACATGATGAGTCCTTTAAGTTGGCTGATACCCTTGCCCTTGAGTTGGGCGTTAGGGTGAGCTAGGTTGTTGGCCGATATGGCTAGGGTGAACGTTATCCTTTTTATGGGCGATATGGTTCCCTTGTTCTTCTCTTGAACGATAGGCCTTGTGGTGGACGTTAGGGACAAGCATGGCATGACATGTTGGACGATAGGCTTTGTGCCCTGATGGCCGATACCATGATGGCCGATACCCTAATGGCCGATAGCCATGGTGGACGATAGCCCTGTTGGGTGATACCCTACTCATGTGCTGGATGTGTTGGCCGATAGGGATGGTGGCCGATATGGTTGATGGTATAGTGGCCGATAGGGTTGATGGTATAGTGGCCGATATGGTTGATGGTGTGATGACCAACAAGGATAGTGTGGTAGTCGATACCCATGTTGGGTGATAGGCTATAGATGAGGGTTGTGAGGCTATAGTGAGGGTATGAGTTTCTTTTGTGACGGTCCCTTATGTGATAGAAGTGGATGCTTATACATTAACCTATAAAACGATGGTGGTGTTTGTGATATCATCAATATGTAATATGTTGCCTTGCAAATAATAAGGATACTAATGGTAGTAATGTATATGATGATAGCCCTCATGTAATAGATGCATGATGTGACCCATTATGCTTAATTGTTAATGATAATGAAGATGATGATAACTACTCTAGTAGTTTGTTTAATGATAATAATGTTGGTAATAATGATGCTAAGTGACAGTTATGTTAAAGGTTGCAACATGATAAAGATGACAATAGTTGATGACATAGTAATGACCTTGTTAATAATAGTGTTGGTTCTGTAAACACAACATGATCTCTATATACCCTGATTGTTTGTACAATCTCGATATAAGGGTAAGTATCAGTATGGTTGCTTAATGATGTACTTAACATACTTGATTACCAAATAACTGTCATATTGATAAGTAGATTATCTTGAATGATATTTCATGATAGTGAGCATAGTCCTTATGTTGAATCTACAATTATTGCATACCTTAACCTTGCAGGTGATGACTTAGCCATGAAAGGGCTATGTGACATATGTAATGAGTAACATTACTTTGATAATTTCTCTATAAGATTATGTATGTGATGTGTTGGTCCCATAATGATGATGTGAGCCTTAAGAGGCAGTAACAATACATGATGAAGGGTTGAGACCCTGTGGTATGTGATGATCCTTGAGATGGATTTGGATGGTTGGCAAGAGGCCAAGTGGTAACATGTGATGTTGGATCCTTAAGATGGATCAGGTTGATATGAATAGATCATAATATAATGTTCTTTACTTTCTGTTATATCTTTGCATGTTATACAACTTGGTTGAATCTTGCAATCCATCTAAAAGATACTAATTAATCACAGTGAAATACATCATGTAGTTTTCCCTGGCCATAGATCCATCATCGTCAGGACTTGGTGATGGTGAAACAGGTTTTCCTACGGGTTAACCTGGAAGCGCATATTGTTGAATATGTGTAGGTTGCTCCTAGCCTGAAAATGAGGAGGTAAGAGTGTAACTTCGGTTGCAGACTCAGATATGTGTGTAGAGCATGGTGAATAGGCCCATGGCTCAGGATATGTGATGTATGGAGCATGAATGCATTCATGGCTCAGAGCACGGTGATCAGGCCCATGGCTCAGTTTTACTAGCGCCGAGACCTGTACCAAGGCGGGCTAGAGAATGGGTAGCCTATGGAGCTAACCCCGTGGCTTAGACCACTTCAGCATGTGACTGCGGTCCTGCTTGTGTTGTACTCATGTAATGACCATGAGGTGGGAGGTCGTGGAGTCCGGTTCTCCCATTGACCTTGTATGGCACCGGCTTGGGTTTCGTAACCGAAGGTTGGATTTGAACGGTACAGTTCAAATCCTCAGGGTATAATAAAATATAATACAGCCGTTTAGTATTTACTGATCAAATCAAACACGAAACATTGGTTGAGGCCTTGTTTGTGTAATATTCTGTTATACCTTGCAGGTCATGTGGTAATCTACCTTATCTTGATAATCAGGTTATATGGCATTATATTCTGTTCTAATAATCCTGTTACATGTTGATATACCTTATCTTGATAATCATATTCTTTTGAAAGACATCTGGTTATAAGTTTTAGTACAGCTGGTATGCTTGCCGGTAAGAATGATCTTGCTATATATATATATATATATAACTGCTTCTGATATATCTGCTCATGTTATAATTGCTGTTATAGTTTCTCTTGCTGAGGTTCTATGGTTGCGGTGGGGAGCTATGTTTCCCGCTGGGACAATTGTTCAATTGTCTCACTCCGCTGGTTTCCACCCTTTTTAGGTGGTCGAGGTAGACGTGGTCGTGGTTGTGGTGTTGCGGACGAGCAGCTTGAGGAGCAGTAGAAGGCAAGCGATGGACATGCTGCTGTTTTGGATGTTTTGTAGTAGAGTCTAGAGTCATCCCTGTACTCTCAGGTCCTTGGCAGTGTTTTGACAATGTTTCACGAAGATCGTTCGATGATATCTGTATATCCTGCTGTTGGGCGAATGTGGGCCTTTATGTATATATGAACAGGTGGTGAACTCATGTGATGGATGGACAGCTGTTCCTGAGCTGTAGACACATGTCAGATCTTGTGTACATATTTATATGACATGTTTCTGTGCAGGATGAGGACTGGAAAGTAATAGCTTCACAGTTTATCAGTTTTCCGCAATCGGTTTTAATTAACCCGTGTTTTGATAATCTGTGGTTATGGTGTTTTCCGCACGTTTTCGCGTAACACCTCATTATCTGTGTGATAATGGGATGTGTTGCCACAAAAACCTTCCATTGATTCCTTTCATGTTTTTGGGTGTCCTTGTTTTGTTTTAAACACCAAGGATTCCCTTGACAAGTTTGACTCGAAGTCCTATAAAACTTTCTTTCTTGGCTATAGCACTACCAACAAGGCTTATAGAGTATATAATATTGAACTATGTAAAGTAGAAGAATCTATAAATGTTAGATTTGTAGATACTAAAACCTCTATTTCTAAAGATATTGTGCCAAATGATGATGTTGCAAGTGAGGTGATTCCTCTCCTAAAAGGGCTTAACATTGGCGATAAAGGAAAGGAGGTGTTAGTTGATGAAGAAGAGAAGAATGAAGAAAAGAAGGATCCAACTCCCCGCCTTGCAAAGAATTATCTAAAGGAGCTTATCATAGGCAATCCTTTTGAAAGGGTGAAGAAGCGGGCTGCACTCAACAAAGAACAAGCAGAAAGTGCCTTCATCTCTCAAATGGAGCCAAAAAAATGTCAAAGAAGTTCTAGAGGATGATGAATAGATCTTAGACATGCAAGAAAAGTTGGAGCAGTTAGAAAGAAACGAAGTGTGGACTTTTGTGCCAACACCAAGTGATAGAAAGATCATTGGCACCAAATAGGTCTACCGCAACAAGTTGGATGAAAGCGGTAAAGTGGTAAGGAGCAAGGCAACATTAGTTGCTCAAGGATACAATCAATAAGAAGGTATAGATTTTGATGAAACATATGCACTGATAGCTAGACTTGAGTCAGTTAGAATGTTGCTTTCTTTTTCTAGTCACAAGAATTTTCTTCTTTATCAAATGGATGTTAAAAGTGCATTTTTGAATGGTATTATTGAGGAGAAAGTGTATATTGCTCAACCTTTGGGATTTGAACATGATAACTTGCCTAACCATGTTTAATTGTTGCTAAAAGCTCTCTATGGTCTCAAACAAGCACCTCGAGCTTGGTATGAGAAACTAAAGAACTATTTGTTAGATAATGGCTATATCATGGGCAAAGTAGATTCTACATTGTTTCTAAAGCACACTTCTAACAATTTTCTTATCATTCAAATTTATGTTGATGATATCATTTTTGGAATAACTAATATTAATCTTTGCAAGGAGTTTAGTGATCTTATGCAGAGTGAATTTGAGATGAGCATGATGGGGGAACTCACTTTTTTCCTCAGCTTTCAAATCAAGCAAACTAATGAAGGTAACTTCATCAACCAAGGCAAGTACACAAATGAACTACTTAAGTGCTTTAGGATAGAGAACACCAAGCCGATGGACACCGCCATGTCAAACACCACCAAGCTTGATAGAGATGAACAAGGTGAAAAGGTAGACAAGAAGATCTATAGAGGTATGATTGGAAGTTCACTTTATTTAACTACCTCTAGACCTGACATAATGTTCAGTTTTGGCTTGTTTGCTCACCTTCAATCAAGTCCTAGGAAATCACATCTTATAGCAGTTAAGAGGATTTTAAGGTACTAAGACAAAACCCCAAATTTTGGATTATGGTATCCTAAGTCAAAGGACTTTACTCTTATTTCTTATAGTGACATGGATTATGTTGGATGCTTGATTGATAGAAAGTGCACAAGTGGCACTTGCTTCTTCCTAGGATGTTTCCTAGTTTCTTGGCTCTCTAAGAAGCAAAACATTGTGGATCTATCAACTAACGAGGTTGAATACATTGTAGCTAGAAGTTGTTGTTTCCAAGTCCTATGGGTGAAGCAAATTCTCTAAGATTTCAACCATTATTTTGATGCTTCTCCTATCTTTTGTGACAATACTAGTGCAATTAACTTGTATTACAATCCTATATTGTATAGTAGAGATAAACATATAGAGCTTCATCATCATTTTCTTCATGACCACGTTGTCAAGAAGGATATTTATATCATGCATGTGGATAAGGAGAATCGGGTAGCAGACATTTTGACTAAATCTCTAGCTAGAGAGAAATTTACTTTCATTAGATCAAAACTACTTATAACTGATGTTGATGATATTGACATGCTTCCTAGCTAGTTTTTATCTTACATATATGTTTCTTGCTTAAATTGATCATCTCTTGCTCAATATGTGCTATAGTTATCTTGTTTCTTGCCTTGTTTTGCTCATTTTGGGTATTTTTTGCAAACACTTGTTTTATCACAAAATAGTACCATATGATGAGTAAAATATGTCTTAATATGTTTAAAATGAATTATAGGCTAAAGAAATAAAATTAATTAGCACCCTAGATGCTAGAAATTAAGTTTCTATTTTTTTTGGACAAGCTACATGTCAGTCAAGTTGCCAACTCGACCGATCCCGGGCCGAGGTCAAAGGTTTTTCTCTTGATTGGTCGAGTTTCCCAATCTCTAAAATCGATCGATGGTCGGGCTAGACCAAACTTGAAATATGTTTTAGTCAACATTTCTCCCTCTCAACTAGAGAAAAGTCGACATATTTCTGGCTCTAGCCCCTCTTGACCTCAACCCTAGTTGCAACCATCCCTTCCCTTACCTAGCCTAACCTTCCTTACCTCTCCCACACCCATCCTAGGTGGTTAGACGACATGTTGGTGAGTTGTTCTCCACCTTTTGGTGTTTGTGCCTCCCAATCTGACCTCCATGGCATCCAACTAAAGAAAGAGAGCTACCCCAAGTGGTGTACCTTCATCCTCATCCAACCCTCACCTGATATCCTTTAATGACACATCATTTGTCTCCTCCGAAGCTCTCAATCATTACAAGGAGCTCCTCCTAGGAACCCTTTCCTGTTTAGAGCTCTTTTTGTGACCCGTCTCAAAAAGAAGGAGGTTATCTCTGAGATTGTCGATCTTTTCAATACCCATCACCTAGGTGATCTATGCGTAGAACGCATGTTCTTTCATAATTCCATTACAAGCACCAAGGCGGTCCATGAATTCTAAGCCAACGTTTCATGGAACTATGACACTTTAGTTCCACCACCCAAATTCTAGGTCATTCTCACTTCCATGATCGCCGGAATCAAATTCATAATCTCTAAAGATTCCTTGAACATAATTTTTAATGGAACAGAGGTTACTGACACATGGAGGAAGGATTATCCTGACTATTTTAACCTTTTAGACCCTGAGGCTTTCTACAAGAACTTCAATCTTTCTCTCCTATTATCTACAATTTCTTGAAGAATCCTCGGGTACCCTATAAGAAGAAATCCATCTTGCCATCCTCTTCCCTCGTTCTCAAGTATAGGCTGCTCACATTAGTTGTTAACTGCAATGTCCACCCCAAGAAGAATCAAACGGAAATTGCAAAGAACACTGATGTGATCATGTACTATCTCTTAAAGAATGTTGGAGTCAAGTGGTCCTAATATATCTTGCATCACATGACCTATTTTCACTCCAGGAATAACACCCGTGGAACCCACCCACCCTACCCTTGCCTAATCTATGGTTTGTTTGCTTTTGCTACCCATAAATCTATTTTCCATGATCTCAATTACAAAGCTAGTTGGAAAGGAGTTTGCATTAGTGAAACCATGATCAAGAAGACCTTCCCACCTCCCTCTTCCACCACACCTGGAGCCTCTACCTCCATCTAAGCACCTCCAATCCACCACCACCTTGACCTGATTGTGCCTCTTTCTCAGTGTCAAATGAATCCCTCGTGGGTTACATGATACATTGTCAGGCATACAACCTTCAGGTTCAGGGTCACCTGTACTAGGACTTGTTCCATATCATTGTTGGATCCTAGGATGGGTGATTGGATGCTCTAGATGGGGGTGAATAGATCGGAATGCACTTAAACAAAATTCATTAGACCTTCAAGATAAATCATAAGATAAGGTTACTAATATGGGAAATTTGAGTGAAACTAAAACATACATAGAAAGGATGAGAGAGATTGAACATGCACCAATCGACAAGCTATGTATAGTGGTTCCACACTTCAAACTAGAAGTATGTCAGTCCACTACCTAGAGAGGTCAACCTCTAGGATTTCTTAACCATTACACTCTTATATTCATTTATAAGACTTACAATACATGTCCTTCCAAAGGACTTACCTATCCAGCCAAGAGTCTTCAACCTATCTAAGGACTTACCAACTTTGCAAGGAATCTTCATCCTTCACCAAGGACTTATCCACTCTCGCACAAGTCTTCAACCTTGAAGGAATTACCCACTCTTCTTGGATCTTCAACCTTTGTCTTCACCTTCACTAAGGAGAAGCTTTCACCAAGGACTTACCCACTTGAGAAACGAGTCTTCTACCTTCACTAAGGGCTTACCCACTCTAGCTCTAGGTCTTCGGCCTTGAATCTCTTCACCAAGGGACTAATTCCCTTGTTCTACTTCACCTCTCTTAGCTATGAGAGAGAACCTTCATCTTCATGTTTGAATGAGATATTGGGAGGTGGTGGAAGTGAGAGCCTCACAAGATATACATGTAGGACTAGGTCTCTTACAAATCTCCTACTCACTCTAATGGATGATGTAAGTGATTAAGCTTAGAGAGAGAGAGGAGGCTATAGGATCACTCAACTATAGAATAGGAACCTTCATAGTGCTTGTCTTACATGCTCAACTTGGAAATGAAGCCCAAGGGGTCCTATTTATAGTTGAAGATGCCTAGAAGCATTTGGGAACACTTAAGGATAAATACTCGATGTTTGGGATGTTGCAACGAATATTTTGAGTTTGCAACATTCCAATGGCTAGAAGTAGTTTTCTACACTTCTCCATATAGTGCGATCGGTCAAGTTTCATAAAAGATAACTCGAACGATCCTACTATGTGACAAGACCAATTTGTCGTAGCGGCAACTCAACCAATCCACTTAAATTAGTCTTGGTCTACAAAGGGATCAATCGAGTTTTGTGAAATGGAAACTCAACCGATCAAAAGTCATTTTCAAAATCCAATAAGGATCGGTCGAGTTAAAAACTTGATCGATCAAAAGTCATTTTCAAAATCTAATAAGGACCAGTCGAGTTTGTAACTCGACCGATGAACAACCGAAAAATGAATTTGGAGTGCTTAAATATTCAATCTAAGTGCTCCTAGTTTTTTCTAAGCTTAATTACAAGTCATGCAATCATAACAAGTGATTTACAACATGATTTATTGGATTTACATCATATTCCAAAAACTTGCATTTGTATTGACTTTAACTTGTCTTTTCTCTATGTTGAGATGATCAAGTTAGGGCATTTGGAGTGTGTCTATACCTAATTTGAAATCACTCAAGTAGAGACATTAGACACAAATAATTGGAATGGTTTAGTCATCATCAAACTAAGGGTTTAGTCAATTTAAACCTAGAGTCAATATTGACCTTGAGTCAACAATCATGTCTACCATGAACTTTTCATGTAGCCATCCTTGCCCTACCTACCAGCCATATCCACGCAATGACTATGCTTCCTATGCATATAGTCACTTCTACCTTGCCCCTCCACCTACTGATTCTACTTCCACATATGTTGTTGATGATTGACCTGCCCCTGCCCCTGGAGTGCTTCCTCCACTAGCTTTTCTTGTTGTTCTTCTTGCTATCTTGCTTGCCAAGATTAGAATCTCTACTCTCACCTTTCCTCATAAACATGAGTTACATGCTCTTGGCATGCCTTGGGATGAGCAGAATGCCCTTTGGCCCGGTTTCTATTTCGGTCCTCTTGTCGATGAGGAGATGCCTGACCAAGCTGATGAGGATGTTATTGATGATGATGAGGCCATTGAGGATGATGGCTCTAGTGTTGGTTCTGATGATGGATTTGTTGATGCCTCTGGTGATGAAGGCAATGTTGTTGTCTCTATTGCACCCTAAGATGGTGATGAGGACTACGAGCCTGAGGTTGATGATGATGATGATGATGTGGATAATGATATTGTTGACATAGATAGCTTAGATATTGCTTAGATGTCTTAGTTTCTTAGTTTCTAGATGTTGATCATACATATATCTTTAGACTCTTATGTATTAAGACATTTGGGCACAATATCTGAGATGTACTATTTTATCATCCCATTGTTTTATTGTTGGTTTGTGGTTCTTGTAATGATGACATATTCTAGTGTTGTAATCTTAATCTTATGCACCATAACTCTCTGTTTGACCATATCTTATGAGCTTGTGGTATGTTATCCCATATTTTGATTATGACATTGGAATTGGTTGTCTCTCACTATCTCGTTTCTGTTTGATGTGTGCTATGTGGTTGATTGCTTTAACTTGTATTTTTTTAGAAGACTCATGCTTTATCTCTTTCTACCTCCCTGTCTTTTTGATATGAAAAAGGTGGATAAATGACCTCAACCATATTATTTTATTGACAGTATGATCCTTTTCTTGTCAATTATCAACATATCATGTGACTTGCTATAGTATGCATATGTGCTTTGGTTATTTGTGGAAATACTAACCATGTAGGTGTATGTAAGCATGAATTGAGGGGGAGCAATTCACATTGTTCAATCATGTATCCCCCTAGCAATTCACAAGGTAAATGATTAACTTTCACATCCTTTCTCAAAGGTAAAGGTTTAAATTTCATATCCTTTTCAATATGTTGAGGAATGGTTTGTTATTGTCAAAAAGGGGAGAATGTTGACCTAAGTGTTATACATTGCCCTTATTTTTATAATGACTTAACTTTTCCATTCATACATATCTAATATATTTGTTTAAGATTTATTTCAGGCATTAGGTACATGAAAAGGATCAAATCGCTCAAGCCATAGCTTGGTTTAGTTCAAGTCAAAAGCAATGCAAATGAGCAATTTGGGAAAACACTCCAAATCTCCTTAGAAAAGTTTTGTAATTATTTATATTGATGTATGCCTTATAACTAAGATGAGAAAAAAATCAACAACACTTAATTTTAGCATTTGATCACATCAAAAATCATTTTGGAAAATTCATCACAAGCACTTCATTGGTCGAGTTACAATCTCAACCGATCCTTGATGGATTTTCATAATGATATTGATCGGTCGAGTTGTCTATCCATAGAACTCAACTGATGGCCCCCCTTCCCAAGACTGGTTTAGGTGGATCGGTCTAGTTGCCACAAGGACAAACTCGATGGATGGTTTAAATTGATCTTAACGCATAGTGGGATGCGTCACGTTATCTTTATTGAAACTCGACCGATTGCATTGTATGAAAAATACAGAAAAAGTGATTCTAACCGTTAGAGGGGTGCAAAACTCAAAATTATATCTGTTGCAACCCTCCAAATGGCTAGATAATGTTCATAAGTGTTCCCACACTCTAGTGGACACCCCCAACTATAAATAGGAACTCTTGGAGTTTGTTCCAAGGTGCTCATTCATGCTATTCAAGGTCCTTGCTATAGCTGAGTGCTATTAGTCCACTTAAACCTTTTTCTCTCTCTAGCCTACACCTCAATTCGTCATTATGAGTGAGATAGGTCCTATGTAAAGAGAGCTTCCCATTTGTATGCTTGTAAAGCTCTCAAGCTCCATCTTTCCCATCCCTTTATTAAAAGCTCTTGATCGGTGAAAGCTTCTCCAAGAGAAGGAGAAGGAGTAGGCTTCTTTAGCTGGAGAATAAGGTGCTCAAGGCTACTCCAAGTGAAGAAGAAGATCAAGGCGGAAGATCCAAGGAGCTGAGTGGGTAAAGCCTCAAGGTTGAAGACTTGTTGCATGAAGGGAGGACCTTAGTAAAGACATCTAGCTGATTGCAAGAGTGGGTAAGACCTTTGTGAGGTAGAAGACTAGATCTTGGATAGGTATGCCCTTTCTTATAAGGTTGTTGGCTCCCTTGGCCTCAAAGGGAAGATGGGTATCCTTGCACTGGAAAGGGAGGGTCATATGTTGTAACTCTTATAAGTGAATATAAGGAGTAGACATCTTAGAAATCCTTGAGCTTGACCTCTCTAGGTAGTGGACTGACTCTCTCCTAGTTTGGATAGTGGAACCACTCTAAAACAACTTGTTTGCTTCAATCTCTCTCTTCCTTGGTATGTTTGTTTCAATTGCCATCAAATTCAGTATTTGCAATTAAACTTACTTGAAATAACTTGAAGGTCTAACAAGTTTTGTGTAAGTGTTTTTACTCTATTCACCCCCCTCTAGAGACCTTAGATCCAACAACATAGACTACCCCGGGCCATGTCTTGCCCATATAACACAACCCTGAGCACCGACGACCTCTACTAGTTTCTCCTCCTTCACTAATTATACCTCCAAACTCTACAGACTACTCGACTTTCATCTCCAGAAGCCACCACCACACCTTAGCCCTCATCTCTTCGTTATCTACAATTAAAGCATATGTGAGATTCCTTTACTTCCCGTGGTCATTTTGCAGTTATTGGTTCACTATGGTTTTGCCCCAGTCGTCATGTCCTATAGCCAAGCTTCAACACCTTGTAGGCTCTCACTGTTGCACCTTCTCAGTGGCTTTCTGACCACGGAAATATTTGTAAAGGACCTGTCTTCCCCTGAATATGGTTTTTTCTTACCCTTAGTGAGTTCCTTTCCAACTTCTTATTGTGGTTTGAGGCATCAAGTTTTCTTCCTTTGTTTTTCGCCTTTCTCCGACTGTTACCCATGATTCTCTGGAGTTCTTCCTCACATATTGATGCACTCATCTTCGGTATGGTCTCACTAAAATTTTGCTCTTCTTTTTGCGTTGCACTCATGGTGTTCTCTTTGGTTCCTATTTTTGGCTTGTGCCCCTACCATGGCTAGAGTAGTTCTTGAGCTCCTGTGCTCCCCCCACCTTCATCTAAGGGTCATTGGCCTCGATTTGAGATGAGGAGGTTGCTTGCAGCCTAAGTCTCTCTCGATCAACTAAGAGCTTCGCACAGGATTAGAGTAGAGAACTCTGGTGGAGCAGCTCATAACCATGGTCAAAGGGAGAAGATTGGTAAGTCTAAAATTACCCTAATTCCCAAGCCCATTCAATCAAACAATTTTATTCAATATTGACAACTTTATACATGTACTATGATTTATCAGCCGCAACATGTTTTGAATGACTGAACGGTGATTTTGACCCTAAAATTTTGATTTATGATTCACACTCGACTATAGTTTTTTGTCTTTTCCCGATTATTTACATCATATTAAATTTTGATTTCAATGATTGTCATTCTTAGGTTTTCCTGAATTCTGATTCGTTGATAATGAAAAATTCATAACTCTTGCATATCACCTCATAAAATGATGGAAAAATATGCGTTAGAAAGCTCTTTTGATTCTCTATTGATATTGTTGTTTTACACGTTCAATCTATTTGATAATTCAAACACTAAGATTAGGGTTTAATGATTATGAACTAATATACATATTATGCTATGAATCAAATTATAGGTGATTAAAGACTCAATTGAGTCTTAGGGGACTTGATCTAAGGTGGTTTTCTATAGGTAGGCAGGCCATGCATATTTGGCACAAGTAAATTTTGGTTTATTGAATGTTTTTTTTTTGGTTATGCACATCATTATGTTTCATGAAATTATGAATGCTTCCTGAGATAACATCAAGTATAGATATAATTGTGTGATTGATTGCTTATGTTCTATTGGATAAAACCTAGCTATGACTATGACCCATGAATAATAAATCATGTTCAAAGAAGGGAGAAGTCCCATTAAGACATCATGATGAAGAAATCCTATTATGGCACTATGAGGGAGAAATCCCATTAAGCCATTAAGAAGGAGAAATACCATTATGATTCAAGACAAGAAATCTCATCCTGAAACAAAGAGGGACAAATCTTGTTATGTTGAAGATTAAGATTAAAGACATTAATGATTGAGTCAAGATCATGAAAAAACTTAAGGGATTGGTTAAGTTTTTATATGCTCCTGAATCATGGACATTCGATTCACTATGGGATTTCCTAGAATTATGGGATGCCTAACAATTATGGACTCCTACCAACCATCAAGAGAGGAATCATGTATTAACTTATCCGATTCATCATGTTTAAATAATTAAAAGAATGTTTATGATAATACATGGTCAAGTTTATGTCAAGCTTACGCCAAATTTATTTAGCGTTAAGATTACTTTATGCCAAGTTATAGTTACTTTCTATCTTATAAAGTGCCATGCATCAATTACTTACGTTGTTGTTTGTTTTGCATGGTTGGGGACGCAATGTCCATAGGAGTTGGAGCAGTTGAATAATAAAAAGGACAATGAAGAACTAGAAGGATTTCAAGCTTTTTCTGGTGGGGTTCCATTTACCACATCAATCTAATGCCTTTAGATATTATTTACATCATGGCTAAGTTATCTTATTCCGATCTAGCTCAGTAGAATTAGATTTCATGATGAATAAGTTTTAGACTTCATGACCATGAACAATATATGAATCCATGTTTCAAATTAATTCAAGGTGTTTTATTTACTTTAGTTGTAATGATTAGCATTTTGTGACATCCCCTTGAGACAAATGCTTTCACTCAATGATATATATGTTTTAAAAGGTGTGATGTTACGTTATGGTGTCAGAGCAATTTGGTAATTGGCCACTAGGAAAATATGATTCTCATAGTTGCCCTGGAATGAAGATATGAGACTAGATAGAGGAATGTACTACCAAGAAAAATATCAAGCCCAATAATGACTATAGTATACATTCATAGAAGTGATAAGACATGATATGGATATAGGTTTAGCTTTTTAGATATCAAATATAAACCTAACCCTAGCTAATGAGGTAGTCTCCCCATTCTCAATGGTCATGGTCAACCAATTGAGAATTGAAGAGGGATGTCATAATCATCAGAAATTTGATGCATTTGTTCTTTCTTACTAGTCCACACGGTATGAGATACATGTAATAGTAGGTTAGTGAGAGGTAGCATGAAAATATCCCACATCTCTGGGTATGTGTTTGATCAACACATATCAAGAAATGTAGGAGGCACCTAAAGGCCTAAGATTAGATAGTCATGTATGCCTAATTTTATAAATTCATGACAAGGTTCAGATATATTCCCTAGGTGTAGTGATAATTTGGTTTCTTAAACCCCAAGTATAAATTAGGAAGCATACCAAAGTGATACATAATCCATGTTCGCATAGAATTTTTATAAAATTTAGATGCTATATTTCTTTTCATGCAAAATTTTGAACATAAATGGACCACTAAATATTAACTATCACTAATATAGAGGTAAGGAAAACACTAAGGTGGGTAGGAGCCTAGAGAAATGTTGAGGAAGAAATTTATTTTAAGGTAGGTAGAATTGTAACATCCCAAATTTTCATAAATAATTTGAAACTTTAAATGTAGTTTTCTTAATAAAAGTTAATTATGGGACTTAATGCAAAAAGGGAAGGAAATGCTATTACTTTTGAAACAATAAAGCAAGGAAGATAAAAAGGAACTATAAAAACCTTTATTTTATAATGTATTTCAACTATTTGAATAATGATAGTAGTTGATTTTCCTTTCCTTTTTCTCTCAGAAAGTTTAAAAGATATCAAGGAGAAGGGAAAGAGGCATGGAATTTGAAAATAATAAATAGACTACTTAAACAAAATGTTTCCTTTTCTTTTAGGTTTAAAACAATATATAAATATATTTGTTCTCTTTTTTTCTCTCCTACAATAAAATGTCCCTAAAGGCATAAAAGGATATATAAGATAACTCTCATCTTGAAATTTGTCTTAATTACTAACAAAGAAAGTCTTTTCCTTTTTCTCAATCATTCAGTGCATGAAATTTAAGTAAATGGCCAAATAATGGGACTGAGGACACAATATATGCAACATCTAAATCTAATTGGCTAGGAAGAATATAGAATATCTAATTATCCTATCTTCCAAATTGGAATCATTCTGACTTTGTTTGACCCTTTAAATAAATTAGGAAAGTTTTGAATATAGTTTATTAGGGAATGATTCAAAAATGTATTTAATGCCCGATCTCATAATAGTTCGGGTTATTCTTGTTGTCATACATTACCTTGATTTCATTTTCCTTCTACACACATAATCCGACACTCGACACTTAACCTCCCACAATCCAATGGCTCATGTGTTGTCCCCTACCCCGAGTTCTTCACTGAAACATAACCAGTTAATAGCAATGGCTTTTCTGATTCTTTTCTCCCTCATCAATGCATCTTGTCACGAGATTTATTCTCCTATAGACTCTTCTCTCTATCCCAATTCTAGTGATGGCTTACTCGCCCCCTCTCTCTGTATAAGAAATGCCCAATTAGGGTTTCCCTTTCCTAGCCACCCCAGATATGTAGAGATTACCTCGGGCCATCTTTTGCCCATATAACGCAACCTTGAGCACCATCAACCCCCACTAGTTTCTCATCCTTTGTCAATTGTGCCTCTTGTGCCTCCAAACTCCATATCAAACTCGACTTTCATCTCCTATAGTCGTTGCCACATCTTAGTCGTTGTCTCTTCATTCTCTACAATCGAAGTATCAATGAGCTTCCCTGACTTTCCGTGGTTATTTTGCAACTGTTGGTTCACCGTGGGTTTTCCCCAATTGCCTTACCAAATGGCCAAGCTTCAACACCTTTGTGATTCTCACACGATGCCTTCTAAGTGTCTTTCTAATCACAGAAATACTTCTAGAGGACTCATGTTGCCTTAATGTTTTTTCTAACCCTCAATGAGTTCCTTTTCGATTTCTGATAGTGGGTTAAGGCATCAAGTTTTCTTCCTCTATTTCCGCCTTTATCTGGATGTTACCAATGATTTTCTAGTGTTTTTTCTCACATATTGATGCATTCATCTTCCATATGGTCTCACTAAGATTTTCCTCCAGTTTTTGTGCTACCCTTATAGCGTTCTCTCCAGTTTCTATTTTGACTTGCGCCCTTGCCATGAAAGGAGAAGTTCTTAAGCTCATGTGCTTCCCTCACCCTCAGCTAAGGGTCATTGGCCTTAGTTTGAGATGAGGAGGCTATTGGCAGCCTCCGTCTCTCTTGATCAACTGAGAGCTTCATACAAGTTCAGAGCAGAGAACTCTAGTGGAGCAGCTCGGAGCCATCACAAAGGAAGAAGATTGACAAGGGTATAATTACCCTAATGCTCACACATGTTCACTCAAATGATTTTATTCACATGGATGTTGGTGAGTTTATACATGTGTTATGATTTATCAATTGCAGTATTTTTTGAATGATTGAACGACAATTTTGACCCTACATTTCTGATTTACGTGTCACTCCTGTTTATGGGTTTGTCATCATTTTCGTGGTTATTTACATCATATTAAATTTTGATTTAATTGATTATCATGCTATAACTATTGCATAACCTCAAAAAGATGGAAAACTTGGTTAGAAAGCTCTTTTAATTCTCTACGATTTAACCTATTTTAAAATATTGTTCTATATATTCAACCTTTTCACTAATTCAAAGACTAGGATTAGGGTTTAATGATTATGAACTAACATACATATCATATTATGAATCAAATTACAGGAGATTAAAGACTCAATCAAGTCAGGGGACTTGACCTAAGATGGTATTCTATAGGAAGAGGGTCATACATATTTGGCATAAGTATATTTTGGTTTATTAAATGTTTATTTTCTAGTTATGCACATCATTATTCATGAAATTATGAATGCTTTCTAAGATAACATCATGTATAGATATCATTGTGTGACTGATTGCTTATGTTCTATTGTTTAAACCCTAGATATGAATATGATGTATGAATTATGAATCATGTTCAAAGAAGGGAGAAAATCCATTAAGATATCACGAGGAAGAAATCCTATTATGGCACTATGAGGGAGAGATCCAATTAATACATTAAGAAGGAGAAATCCCATTTTATTTCAAGGAGAGAAATTCCATCATGGAACTAAGAGGGGAAAATCTTGTTATGGTCAAGATTAAGATTAAAGACATTAATGATTGAGTCAAGACCATGGATAAACTTATAGAATTAGTTAAGCTTTTATATGCTCCTTGACCATGGACCATCAGGTTGTTATGGGCTTTCCTAGCATTATGGGCTTCTTAGCAATTATGTCTCCTATGGGGAATTAAGAGAGGCATCATATATTTACTTATCCAATTCATCATGTTTAAATGATTCACATAATAGATAATCCATGGTCACGTTTATGTCAAGCTTAATTCAAATTTATTTCATGTCAAGTTTACTTTATGTCAAGTTATAGTTGTTTTTTGTCTTATAAAGTTCCAAGTACCACTTTCTTACATTGTTGTTGGTTTTGCATGGCTACAGACACGATGTCTGTAGGACCTAAATCAATTGAAGATTAAAAAGGACAATCAAGTACTACAAGGATTTCAAGCTTTGGTGGGGTTCCATTTACCAAGTCAATCCAATGCCTTTGGATATTATTTACATCATGGTTAAGCCATCTTATTCCAGTCTAGTTTGGTAGATCTATATTTCATGATGAACAAGTTTTAGAATTTATGACCATGAACTATGTACGAATCCATGTTTCAAATTAATGCAACATGTTTCATTTACTTTAATTGCAATGATTATCATTGTGTGAAACCCCCCTTGAGAATCTTCCACTCAATGATATATATGTTTTTAAAAAGTGGGACATTGCATTGTTGTTTTGTTGAACAAAAGTGTATTCCAATAAAGTAAAATGAGGAATAAGAAAAAATAGTGAATTAGTGTGATATCAAAAAAGCATTAAAGAAAGTGAAAATAAGAAGAAAAAATAGTGGAATATGGCTAGTGGGGACAAAAGTCTCTTTAATGACGGCAAGTAACACATACATGATTTGTTGGATTTGTTTAAACTCAAGGGGTTTAATAAAAGTTCATCAAGATGAAGCTTCTTTGAGTGAAAAAAACTATATTGTATCTACATTATTCAAAAGAGGAGTGTATCATTGACATAGTTTTTTGAAGTCCCTTTGAATACAATTTACTTATTTATACTATAAAACCCAGTTGATATGATTATTTGATTATTCACATGATAATATTTGTTCTTAGTGTTTATTCTTGTTTTCCCTTTTAGTATGAAATGATAGATATCTTATCTCAAACACTCAAGAGCTCTACAACCTATCAGTCGTATATGAATCTCAAAAACTTATACCAATTTAGTTGGTGGTGAGGAACTCTTCCTCTTGACCTTCTAGTGCCACTTCCCTTTTGAATAAGAAGATACATTATTATGATAAAACCAATGTGGATTCCTCTTTATTAGATGTTCTAGGATATTATTCTATCCTAGTGAATGTTGGATACCTATTAGATAGCTTGGTTGATGGTTATAGTTGATCCCTATGCAATATACCATTACTATTAACCAATATATGGTTTATGAATTATTGCATAGACCATAGAAGTAGACATCCTATCAAAAATGATTATGAAGGTCAATGTTTTATATAATAACAGACTTGTTATTGACGTCGGTAATGAGAATTTGAAGTCAATTTAAAATAATCAAGAACTAGTCAATATGAATGTGTGGATACCTCCCTATTGGTATAGATTAACTAGTTTGAGATATAATATCTACATCCTCAACCAGATGGGGTCGATGCATGACCATACTATTATATAATTGCACTTTGATTCTTCTAAATGTGATACCCTTGACCCAAGAGGTGTATATATGAATTTATCTCCCTTCATGTAGCATACTTGAATTCATTTTCTTTCTTACCAATAAATCCTTTGAATCCTAAACCCTATGATGTGAGATGTGCAACAATATTTGTGGAGGAACCATAGGAGCATCTCACAGGATAGGGAGCCCATGCATATTACAGGACACCCCTTTATGAATCTCATTTCTTATGAGCAGGCATTCTTTTCCCTCTGATTTCCCCATCTCTAATTTATTTGATATCCTTTGGACAAAATCCTAATGACAAATGAAATATTTTCCTGATATTTTTATCCTTCCCTTTCCTTTTTGGTTAGAAGAAACTTAGAGAAACCCATCTAGATTTTATGCACCAAAAACTAATAAAAATATAGATTAGGGACAGACTTGGGATCAAGACCTCACAATATTGCTCCTCTCACTGGTAAAGTGTATGAATGGGAGTACCACCACACTTCTCCATAATTATTGGTGTAACATCCATAAAAATATATAATTGGATAGATAATTAGATCATAGACTTTAATAGAATATTTACCAAATAAGCATAAATTGAACCTCAACTTAAAATTCAAACTTAATGAAAATTTTTATTTTACAAACATATTAAAACCCAATACAAAAAAATATTAATGATAGAACTATTTTATTTAGTGGATAATAGATGAATTTATATAAGAACATCCAATCCTCAAAATGTTGGCATGAATCATTAAGTAACAAAACCGAAAAAAGAGACCACATTTTCACTCTCCTTTATGCTTTTAATCCCCACATGAAATATGTGACCACTAGACTTTCCAATTAGAAAACCAATCTCTAATATATATGGTTATAGATTGTTTTATTAAAAAACTAATACAACCTATAATCACTAATTTATGAAAAGTCTTTAAAAGAAAATAATAATGATAGTATAAACCTTTCCTATTAGATTCTCCCCCCTCCACTTCATTTCTCAAATGGATATAAAATCAATAAGACATTCTTATCATCTTCCCATTATTCTATATGGAAAAAAGACACAAATTGGACAACCACATAGGTTTCATCATTTATTTTCAACTTACTAGTATAAATTGGTTATTAGTTAATTTACGTGGTTGATTTTTGGTCCCTTGATACTCAAAATAAAATATAATAAAAATAATAATTATTTTCTGCCTTTATTAGTTAGTTCTTAAAATTTGATGTCAGTTGGATTTTTCAGACCCTAAAAATAGAATACAAAAATAATAATATAAGAAAATCTCTATCTTACAAGATTAAACGATAGAAATATGACCACACTTCTAACTTCTCTCTCTAGAATTACAATAGTAAGAATGTATGATAGAGAGACTAAAATTCATCACAAAATATATGGAATATATGTTAGTAGAGAAATAATGCAGTATTTGAAAAAGTACAAATAATTGTGCTTTTTATGGGGGTTGGTTTGGGAGAGGTAATATTGGGTCTAATGAAATAGGAAATGTTTCCATTTCATAAGTAGATCCAACATTAAAAGCACTTGGTATGTTTGTTTTGAACGTATACTATCTACTAAGGTTTGGAATAGACTTCACAATTATTTTCTTATGGATGTGCTATCTTCCTTGGATGTCTAAATAAGTAAAACAAGAAACAACATTTAGTGGTTCATATGACTTGTTATTTTCATTAGTGGGAAAGAAATAGTAGAGTACACTCTGATTTCTCCTTATGTTAGTACATTCTTTGGTCCATCATTAGAAGAGATTACTTCATCTTACTTAATCAATATATTTGACCTTATATTCTTGATTCGTTACATTCACCCTTGTACGTAAACTTTTCTCAGACAGTTGGTTATAGACCTTAACTTTGTATTTGTTGTTATATCTTACAAATACAAAATGAGGCACTGAGAGTGTAGCAAAAAATAAGGAAATAAAATTGCTAGTTCATCAAGCAGAGAATTTTTTTTTGATTTGAGGGTATGATTTATGAATCAAATAATCAATGAACATCAGTCATTTCCATTTGAGCAAAGTTGTATGGACCAATTTACTTTGGAATACATATCATAATGAGATTTTTGGATAATATTTAGAAACATACTTTTTGCTTGATCGGCCCATGTAAAACATGTAATGATAAGGTCATACTCCACCCTATGCTATTTATGGAAATATTAAGAGTTCAACGAGTTTTGTCACATAATAATCATAAAGGGGAGAAATCTAGTAAAGAGAGGAGGACGAGTTGAGTATAGATTATTAGGAGGGGGACTGACAAGGGACAAAGACTGGGGTATCATCATGCAAGTCTTAACCATCATAGTATTTGTAGAGAATCCATTAGAATGCGTGCATGACCATATTGGTGGTCAGAGGCTAATGTTGGGCCAAAGGAGTTGGCTAATTGTATCATTTGACTATGGTAATGGGTGGCAAGGACAAAAAGAAGCAAGGAAAGGGTTTGCCTTGTTTAAGGCCATTAGAGTCATGAAAGAATCCAAAGGAGGAGCTATTATAGGACCAAGAATGCAGTTGGAGTAACACATGCTTTAATCCAAATAATCCATGTGTTTTTAAATCCACGACCTTCCAAGATTTGCCACTGAAAAGGGCCATTTGTTATGATCAAAGGTTTTTTTAACAGCTATATTTAAGGTTGAGATAGGGGAATTACTAGTTTGATTATGATGAATAATCCCATTTGATGTGGGATAGGTATCTTGAATATGTATACCTTTAACCAAATCAAGTTGGTTGTTGGAAACAGTATTGTTAATGTGGGGTTCAAGCAGCTACATAATTTGATGATGATTTTGTAACTACCATTGAGGAGACTAATAGATCTATATTCTAAGATGATTCTTTGGGATGAAAGAAAGGTGTGTTGTGTTGATGCTTTAATAAGATAGAAGGTGTCTTGATTTGTGTGGATGTTGTCAAAGATATACTTGAAATTTTTTTTTAAAAAGGATTCCAATTGGATGAATAAAATGAAGCTAAAAAACCCTAGTTCATTAGATATTTTTGGGGATATATGTTTAAATGTTGTGTCAATTTCCTCCTGGGTAAATGGAGTAGTGAGATAAAGAGGGTGAGACATAGTGTGGTGTAGGAAAAGGAATTGATATAGGTTGTAGGGAAGGTTGTTATTCGTTTATTGGTCTACAAGTGAAGATAAATGATTCACAATGTGGCAATAATAGTAGGTTTATGATGTGTGTAATAGTTGTTAATAATGAAGGATTTTATGAAGTTCTGTGGTTAGAGAAGGCTTTCTTGAATAAAGTTTTATTCATGTCCCCCTGTCAGAGCCATTTAACCTTAGATCTTTGTTTTTGATATAGTTCTTGAAGGTTCAAAAAGAGAGCAGGAGGATTGATTGGGGTGAAATTGCATGAGAAGGTTAGAGCGGAGAGAGTCGTCTAGGTCCAAAATGAAGATCTTTTTGTGAGTTGGGATATGCGGTTATTTAGAGAGTTGAAGGTGTTTGAGGCCAAAAATTTGAGGACAAATGTAAATCTTTTTACATTAATGTGTATATTTAGGTTGTGTGAGGGTTTATGTACAATATCGTTGGGAATATCATTTCAAGAAAGGAGGATTATGTGATTGTATGATGGTTGTTTGATCTAGAAGTGTTAAAATGTAAATCTTTTTGGTCTAAAAAACAAAGGCATGGTATCTAGGCACATCAATTTTTGGTTGGAACAACACAAGATGTTTTAAGGGTGTCTAAGTGGACCAAGCTAGGTTACATAGAAAATGCTAAAGTTTCAAAATAGAGGGGGATATTTTTTGTTTTTTGAAGTGAAACTATGAGTACTTATACCATCAATATTACAAGTATTAATGAATTCATTCAGTGTTTTACATGATTATATATCTAGATATGCAAATTGAATTGATCTGAGTTGAAGCAAGTAATGTTGAAATTGCTTCCCAAAAGCCAGGGCTTATTGGAAAAACTATAACCAAGGTGAGTAAGATCATTTGGGAAAACATCCTTATGGGTCATCTTACAAAATCATGAGGAACCAAGTGGTGTTATTTGAGAAGTCTTAGAAATAGGTAGTAATGGAGTAGTTATGGATGATATTATCCAAAAGAGTAAAAATGGCTATTATAGCCTAGGGTGATGTCCCCACTAAGACCTATAGATGAGACATGTAACCAAGAGTTGATTCTATGTCAAAAAAGAACATAATTTTCTTGGGGATAGAAGTATCATAGTTTCTTTGCTAATGATAACATTTGTTTTATTTGCATTGATATGGTATCTAAAAAGTCATTCCCTACTATAAGTGATTAAATTGTCAGTTTTGTAGGTACAAACTTAAAATATTTGTAAACACAAATAGGAAAAAGCCATTAAAGACATAGAGATCTAGAGAGCATGATGTGATCCTCTGTCTCAATGTTTTTGCATCCCATAAGATCGTTGCAAACTAACTTCTTGAAGCCTTTTTTATCATTTTCATTATAGAGGACTATGCCCGGACTATCACAGAAGGTTGAACAAGTCACTATATGAAAAGGTTTTGAGATGGTTGTGAGTTGGAAGTTAGATTATCTTGTTCAGGTTGTGGATTGTAAGAAGGAGTAGCTATGAAGGCCTTATGGTGGTTAGGTAGATTGTTTTTTAGTAAAGTAAAGAACAAGTAGGGGAAGGTATAGGTGAACTTAAAGCTAGTGAGCAAGGATCTTAAGATTTCTTGAAATTAGGAGCTTGGGAGTAGACAATGAGGATCATGCAAAGGTAAGCAAGCATCCACCATCATCTCATCATCATGTATGCAAGGTGGTGCTGACAAAGGCTTTCCATCAAGATGGTCACAACTACATATTCAAGAAAGTTGCTTGTGCAAGAATCATGTTCCTTTATGACTTGTTGGAGGTTGATAGATGGTATATCTATGGTTGGTGTAGATGTGTGGGTGTAAGTGGTGAAACTGGAAGTGTTTGTCTAGTAAGAGGCTTCTGAGAAAGTAGAGAAAGTAGACACTAGAGTTTTTTTTAACTTGAGGATGATGGTTTAGGGATAGGTTATCATGAGAGAGTTAGCAAAATAGGAATGTGAGTAGGGAATGAGAGGTGGATTAAGATCTTAACTTATTAGAGATACATTAACATGAGGGTCACAAGACCTAGGAGGTCTCTTATGGAAGTTTGAAGATATGAAGGGCCGTAATACAAGCTTCCCAAAATGGTGTTGAAGGTTTATGTACAAGAGAAATTTAGGGAGGAAAGTATAAAAATCTTGGCATGGAGAAAGTCAGAATGGTCAGTGATGTGTTTAAGGACATGTAGGAGGACATAATCCCAATGATGGGCTAATTTTTTGAGATATGTTATAATTCCATGAATGGGTAGGGTACCCCAATATGATGAGGTCATAGATTGGACAATTAGGAGTGGCAAGGCTCCTTGTGTTATGCTAATGGTGGAAGTCTGCCTATATTCTCAAAGAATTGAACTCATAAAGAAGGATCTACTGACAATCTGGTCTACAATTTAATTTGAGTTGAAGGTGTATAATGTTCTTTGTTTGAAGGAGTTTTTAGATTTAAAAGTTTAGATTGAGGTATGGGGTAAGAGAATGCTAATGTAAAATAGAGGACAAGAACCAACAACTTCGATTCAACATCTATGTCCTCTCGGAAAATGACACCTCTATTATCCAACAAGTGACTTGTTGGAGACCAGTGAGAGGGAAATCAAGATGGAGTTTGTGGTTTGATCTAGGTTCAAGATACAACTTTGAAGTAGAGTGATTAGTGTCGGAGCATGAGTGTGGGTTGTAAGGCCCTTAACCTTACTTAATACATAAATACAATTAATTTGATGCTTAATTTGAATTACATCTTCGTATGATTTTAAATAAGTTGAAACAACTATTTATATAATTTGACTCAATTTTGACTTTACTTGCTCAATTTATGCAATTTCCTGTGATTTATGGACTTCTGTATAAATTACCCTTTTCATGGGGGTCTAGAACTAATCTTAAAGCTTGCATAGATCTGTTACATGGTTTTATTAACAAGCCTGCAAAATTTCTTCTCCTTTGGATGCTTTTGAACTTTGATTTCATGGGACTTATATATGTATAAGTTGGTTAGTAGTAGTGTTGTGTTTTGATCGGTCAACAACTCGATGGTTGATAGCTTCTGATGTCTCATCAGGAGTGAGTGTTTTTGGGTAAAAGGATCATCAAACGGATGGTGATGTTCCTTCTTTTAGCCGACCAATGACTGTCAGACCAATGGGTTTTGGATAAGTCGGTACCTCTTGTTGTTTGTTATGCATGTACATAGTCAATGTTTGACCAACAAAGAGGTCAGATGTCTGGCTAGTTGTGCATAGGTCGATGAAGACCTTACCAACCTATTGTTTGACAAATCTTTAGCTCTTGACAAGGTCGCTTGCTGATGGGTGTTGTCAAACTCATTGGGATAATGGACTTTGGGTGCTCGATGAGTTTTCTAGGCGATGAATGCTAGCCCAACATATATTTTGGTTGGAGTACTAGTTAGAGACTGACGAGTTTCTGGTCAATGACAAGGCAGTCTACCCTTGTGGCCGATGAGACTTAGGTTGAGAGGATTCCATACCTGATGTTTGGGTTGAACCATACCGACTAGCACCCATATATATAAATATACAACCTCTCATCCTTTGCAATCCTTTGCTATAGATCAGAGACTAATGAGAACCCATCGAGGTCGACAATCACAAGGTTTGTGGATGCATGCTCAAGATTGAACTTTCCTTGACCTATTTAAAGACTTAAGATCTCGTTTCTTTCTCCATACATGTAAGATCCTTGCTTCTAAAGAATTTTTTTATGTTATTCACTTCCTCTCCTACCATGGCAGAGTTTTATGGTGCTTCATGTTGAAAAACATATGCATAAAGTTTAAGAACACTTTCTCTTTGTCCCCTTTCTTTAGATTCACCCTATTCATGGAGACAAGAGGATTCTTGGAGTTTTGGTGGATCAAGCTAGGTTCTTTATTGTTGATTTTGGAGTTTCCCCTTTTTGTACTTTAGTTTCTTCTCTACCAAAGTGAGTAATATAACTTTAAAAGTATTTCTTTTCTACTTTCTACATGCATGACTTTAATCTTACTCTAGAAATTCTCAAAATGCTAAAAGATAATCTTTTAAAGCTTTGTTTTATATAGAAAAATGATGATATGAGTTTTTATGATTTATTAGACTTTATGAACATTACTTCTGTAAAATGAATAAATCTTCAAATATGCAAGGTCTAAAATTCGAAATTCAAGTGTAATGGCTCCTAAAAATGTTATTCTAATGGGATTTTAGTACCCAATGAAAAGGGAATCCAACCCATATATTATTCCTTGATGTATGAAAGTTCTCTTATGCAATTTTAGGATCTGTACTCACCGTTATGGTGTTGTAATGATGGGTGGACGAAACTCTAGTACTGAAGGTAGATCATCCATTATAGTTTGAGCATACGATTGCCTATTTCTTAAAAATACCATAACTATTACATCCATTAGACTTTTATAATAATTTTGTGGGTGTTGTCTTGCTTATGATTCATTAATATCTTTATAAAAATGTGGATGTTGGTGATACTCCTATGATGAAGTTATTACTATTTTGTTCATAGTGATAACTTAGGATTTTATATGCCCAAGTTTGTGGCTTGATTCACTTTATGACCAAGGATGGATATATATACCTTGAGGTAGTGACATGATACTATTTTGTACCTTTTATATATTCAGAAGTTTCAATCCCCAAATTATTGTATACAAATCTTTTCAAGTGTCCGTAAGTAACTTGATTGATTCACTAAAAAATATTTAAATGACTTAAGTAATCAAGTATAACCTTAATCATGTAGTGCTCTGAGATTGTATAACTATCTCAGTGTCAGAACTTACTGGATAGTCAAACAACAATCAGAAAGGAGCTCAAAGTCATATATTGTTGAGTACATGTTGGTGAAGGGAGGTTATATCCTTGCCATCGTGATTCTAAGATATTAGAGAGTGATCAAGGTCGTGTCCTAGATTTTGATGTGATTTAGAATGACTAGAGTTGTAACTCATATTTGAGGGTCTATACCCTAGTTTCTAGTGGCATAGCATGTGTTATCTAGGACAAGCTAGGTTGTTTTAGTAGTTGGGTCGGTGTGCACTACAGTTATTACTCATACTGGCCAAGGGGGAGAGACCTTTAGAATTTCAATCATCTTAGATCTTATATGGGGCTGATTGCGGCTTCAAAGTGGTTTGCTAGTATTAACTTTACATGCAACTTCAAACTATTCTTGATCATTTTATGTAGGTAGCATAGTTTTTCAACTCTATTATACTATCTGCCTTAACTACTTTAATTATATCATTTGTTTTTAAGCAATAAATGTTATTAGGTGTTACATCATATGGCTAGGCCATGGGTCTCACCTCGTGGGTTTCCACACCTTTTTAGACAATATGTAACAAGGTCAGAACCATGGTGACAATGACGCACAATTTGGAGATTAGTAGAGTCATAGAGGGTGGAGGGGTTAGTATAAAATCCTAGAGTCATTCACGTAATCTCAGGTCCGGGTAGGGAGTTTAGTATATGATGTATACTGACTTGGATTTTTAGTTGTATGCCTTGAGCAATGTAAATGTTGTAATTTTTAGAAGGATAGATTTTGTATATAGTTGTGGTTGAGGCCACAAAACTCATGTATAGTTACATGGTATGGATATGCATATGAAATTGGACCTTGGTGTAAATATTTCTTGAAACGTTTAGAAATTCCATTCGGTTTTAATGATGTACCTTTTTGGTAGTATGATTAGTTGATGTTGATTGACATTTTGGTTATGAGTAAGTTTGTTTAGCGTGGCGGGTTGCTACATTTGATGGTATCAGAAATATAGGTTCGTTGAGTCTATAGGGATAGGAATTAGGTGGTTGTGTTTGTTCTTACGTGTCCAACATATCTAACTAAGGTTTATGGTTATACGGATATGTATAGAGAATGTGAATAACATGTCGAGATCAGATATGTGGCACCTAGAGGTGGTGGTAGGAGATAGTTATAAGATGGAAGAGTACCCAAGATAGGGCCAGAACAAACCGTCTTGCCTCCTTTCAACCCTACAACCATAGTTGATCCAACTTTTTAATCTATTTTCAGACATCTAATGGCAATAATGAGCATTTGGCTAATTGGGCATTGACACCTCAATCAAGAGTACCTTCCATAATTTTTTCAGTCTCAGGGTCCAAGGAAAACCTTGGAGAGGTTGAAGTGTGTGGGATCCACAAAGCATGCAGGCACATCTAACCCAATAGATCCAAACATGTGGTTGACGGAATTAGAGAAGGCGTATAGGACCTTGAATATCTATGAGGAGGAAAATGTGAAGCATGTGATCTACCTTCTGAGCGTTAGTTTTAGCCACTAGTGGGCTATTGAGGAAGATAAGAGACCATGTGAGGTGGTAGGTTGGGAATATTTGTGGTGGGAGTTTGTGAGTCATTACTTCTCGAGATGTATCTAGAGGAGAAGATGGCTCAGTTTGAGTGCATGCACTAAGGATCGTGGTCTTGAATGATTATGAGTCAAAATTCATGGAGTTGTTGAGATTTTATCTTCACATGAAGCCACAAAGAAGGAGAGGATTAGAAGGTTTGAGAAAGGCTTGAATGCCGAGTTGGGAAGGATGTCATCTACCTTGGAGTCTCGAGATAAGTTTTCCACCTTTATGGAGTCTTTGAGAAGGATAGAGAGGAAAATTGTGGAGTAGCGGAAGCCAATATAAGAAAGAGGTCAACCCAATTCCAAGGAAAATCATCTGGCAGTTTCAAGAAGCCAAGGTTCTCTTTGCCATAGTACCTGCAGTCACAATAGAGGTCAACATGTTTTGAGACAAGGACACAAGTACAATTATAGTATTCTCCTAGAAAAGGGAGAGGTTGTAGATTTCTGCTAGTTGGGGTGAACAATTGGGGTTCAATGTCTATGATAGGGCCATCTAAGCCACAATATGATACAATTATGTGCTTTAAGTATTAGGAATGTAAGATGGTCTTTCCCCATGAAGCATCGGGACGTTACCTAACAGCCAAGGCAGAGCCAACAGGGCTCACAACAGCAATACAATAGAGGTGGTAGTAGAGGACATATTCAGACATCACATGTAGGGTCTTCAGGACCAAACAATAGAGGTCAGGGAAGACAACATGCAACAACTAGATTCTACACCATGAGTCAACTGGAAGGAGCAATCAACCCACATGTCATGACAACTCAGATAAACTTTTCATTCTGACTTATCTTGCATCTACCCTTGTATCTATTTTAGTTGAGCTGGGTGAGATGCACTAGTTTATCACCAGAGAGGTGATATATAGTTATAACTTGTATGGTTGTAATCGAGTTGATAATCTTTTATTATAAACCCCTTTGGTTGGTTCCTCCATATTTCTATAAGTATGTCCATCTTGAATTATTTCTTTATTAGGAGCAACATTTGAGTGCACCTTAAGCCACTTGATATGTGTAGATTCAATATCATCCTAGGGATGGATACCTTGGAGAAGTATAAGGTTGTTTTGGAATTTGGTTCAAAGTTGTGATGTTTTGTGTTGGCGGTGTCTCTCAAACTTTCTAAGGGTATAGGAAGATTCTTCCTACCTATATGGTGTCAGATGTTATAGAAGAGAATTTGATGGGACAAGGACATAAGGATTTATTAGCACACATGGTGGATACCAAGGTGAGGAGTCCTAGTATCTAAGACGTATGTATGGTACGTGACTTCTAGGATGTTTTCCCTAATGAATTTTTCGGTGTTCTGCCCTTGAGAGAGATTGATTTTGAAATCAATATAGTTCTTGGCACACAACCCATAGAACATTCACCCCATAGGACAAATCCAACTAAAATGAAGGATTTAAAAAAGCAGTTACAAGAGTTTTTGGAGAAGGGTTTCATATAGCCAGGCACTTCCCTTCGGGGTGCTCCATTTTTGTTTGTGAAGAAGAGGTATGGTTCTATAATGCTTTGTATGAACTACCGATAGTTGA
The DNA here is from genome assembly GCA_963693085.1 of Alisma plantago-aquatica. NCBI lineage: Eukaryota > Viridiplantae > Streptophyta > Magnoliopsida > Alismatales > Alismataceae > Alisma > Alisma plantago-aquatica. Next base: position 514,335,145 of record OY856410.1, on the reverse strand, counting down.
GCAAGGCCATAGTGATGTTTCTAAGGATAGATGATTTGTTTAATCAGTTGAGAGGTGCTACAATGTTATCCAAGATAGATCTGATGTCAAGGCATCATCAGTTGAGGATCAAGGAAGATGGCATACCTAATACTACTTGTAACACTAGATATGGTCATTACAAGTTTGTGGTTATGCCATTTGGGTTAACCAATTCACCAACAACATTTATGGACCTGATGAATAGAGTGTTTAGACCATACCGTTATTGGTGTGCGGTGGTGTTCATAGAAGATATCTTCATATACTCTAGTGATGGTCAACAACTTGAGCAACATCTTCGCCAGACGTTAGAGTTGTTGAGGCAACATAAGCTTTTTTCTAAGTTTAGGAAGTGCAAGTTTTGGCTCACGAGGTGTCTTTTCTTGGTCATGTCATCTCTACAAAGGGTGTTTGTACAGACCCTAAGAAGGTGGAGTCAGTGCTGGAGTAGGAGCAACCCAAGAAGTTGATTGAGGTTTGAAGCTTCCTAGGTTTAACTGGTTAGTTACTACAAGAGGTTCATCAAGAACTTCCATGTCGTAGCTTTACTATTGACCAGGCTGACTAGGAAGGGTATGTCATTTGTTTGGTATGGCAAGTGTCAATATTCTTTTTGGTTGTTCATAGAGAAACTAACAAGTGCTTCAAGATGGTGTTTCTAGAATTAGGAAAAAGCAACATCATTTTCTGTGATGCCTCAAAGAATGGGTTGGGAAGTGTGTTGATGTAGGACTAGAACATGATTTCTTTTCCTTCTAGACAACTTAAGAAACATAAGGAGAACTACCAAACTCATGATTTGGAGTTAGAAGTCGTGCTTCTTGCCTTGAAGATTTAGATACACTACATGTATGGAGAGAAGTGTCAATTCTTCACAAATCACAAGAATCTTCAGTACATCTTCTCGAAGCAAGAGATAAACATGTAGCAGAAGAGATGGATGGATCTGATCAAGGAGTACGACTACAAAATAGATTATCATCCTAGAAAGGAAAATGCAGTTGCTAATGCAATGAGTAGGAAATTGCCTTCATCTAAATCATCGACAAATAATGTATGATTGTATTCTGTGGTGTGTCATAAGAGGGATGTGTTGGTTTTGCTTAGGCAAATGGATGTACAATTGAGGTTTCCTTGTTGGCAGGTTTGTTGGCATAGTTATAGGTCAAGTAGACATTGAGAAAGTAGTTCAGGATGCCTAGAATGATGATACCATAATAAAAAAAATATCACATTAGAGTTTGGCAATGGAGAGATAGACAATGGAATAGTGAGGTTTTACAACCAAATGGTGGTTCTTGATGTTTGAGAGAGATGGTACTTAAGGAAGCTCATTCCTCAATGTACAGAACGCATCCTAGCAATACAAAAATGTATCATAATCTCAAGGACTTGTACTGGTGTCCAGATTTGAAATGTGATGTGGCAGAGTTTGTAACCAAGTGTTTGGTTTGTCAGCAAGAAAAGGCAGAGCAATAAAAGCCTGCAGGGATGTTACAACCTTTTCCAATTACAAAGTGGAAATGGGATCCCATAAACCATGTACTTTGTGGTTGGTTTTCCTAGGACAACCAAGGGTCATGATTCCATTAGGGTGATTGTTGATTGGTTGACAAAGTCAGCTCACTTTTTTCTAATCAAGACCCTTACACTATGGAGAAGTTGGCACAATCTATGTTGATGAGATAGTTTATCTGCACATCATTCTAGTTACCATAGTATCTGATAGAGGTCCTCAGTTTATAAGAAAATTTTGGGAAAATCTACATACAACTCATGGGACATAGTTGAGGTTTTATAAAATCTTCCACCTGTAGACAGGTGTCTAGTAAAAAATAACCATACAAACACTAGAATATCTTTTAAGGGCATGTGTACTTTAGTTTTTAGGAACTCTGGATATTTACCCAAGTATGATTGAGTTTGCCTACAACAATATTACCAAAGGAGTATAGACATGGCACCATATGAGGATTTGTACGGTATGTGTTGTAGGTTACCTATTTGTTGGTATGAGGTAGGTGAGTATTAATTGTTGGGTCTTGAGTTGGTACATCAGAATACAAAGAAGATCAAGGTAATCCAACAACAGTTGAAGGCATCACATGACAGACAAAAGTCATATGCATACATTTGCCTAGAACATTGGAGTCCAAAGTTGGACACTACATTTATCTCAAAGTCTCCCCTTAGAAGGGTGTTCTAAGGTTTGGTAATAAGGGTGAGCTAGCTCCTAGGTTCATGGGACCTTACACTATCTTATCTTGAGTTGGGAAGGTGGCATATAAGTTGGAGTTGCTGCCAGAATTAAGCATGTTGCACAACATGTTCCACATTTTGATGTTGAGGAAGTGCCATCAGATATGGAGCAAACATATCTCAAATGTCAAATCTCTAATTGGAAAAGATTTAGAGACACTACATATATGGAGAGAAATGTCAAATCTTCACACATCACAAGAATCTTCAGTACATCTTCTTGAGGCAAGAGTTGAACATGAGGTAGAAGAAATGGATGGAGTTGACCAAGGACTATGACTATACAATGTACTATTATCTTAGCAAGTTGAATGTAGTGGTTGATGCAATCAACATATTAAGTACATTTTTACTCCATGGCGTGTCATAAGAGAAATGTGTTGGTGTCGCTTCAATAGATGAGTGTACAATAAGAATGGAAGGTTTGTTGGCACAATTATTGGTCAAGTCAATGTTGAGAAAGCAGACCAGGGATGCCTAGAATGATGATATTGTGATACAAAATATCATATTAGAGTTGGGTAATGGGAAACATGATGGGTTTCATGAGATAGATAATGAGATAGTAAGCTTTTACAACTATATGGTGGTTCCTAATGTTGTCACACCGAGAGAGATGGTACTTGACAAAGATAATTAATGTATGCAATTCATCCTGGCAGTACAAACATGTATCATAATCTTAAGGACTCGTAATGGTGGTCAGGTTTAGAGTGTGATGTGATAGAGTTTATGACCAAGCTTCTGGTTTGTTAGCACGTTAAGGAAGAGAAATAAAAGCATGTAGGGACGTTGCAATATTTTCCGATTAGAAAGTGGAAAGGGGATCATGTAACCATGGACTTTGAGGTTGGTCTTCCTAGGATAGCCAAGGGATATGTTTCCATTTGAGTGGTTGTTTATCAGTTGATATAGACACCTCACTTTTTGCCGGTTAAGACCACCTACACTGTATATAAGTTGGCACAAATCTATATTGATGAGGTAGTTTGTCTGCATGACATACTAGTTACCATAGTATCTAAAAGAGGTCCTCAGTTTATAAGAAAATTTTGGGAATGTCTACATACAACTCTAAGGACACAATTGAGGTTTAGTATAACCTTCAACCCATAGACAAATGGCCAATAAAAAAGATCCATACAGATACTGGAAGATCTTTTAAGGTCATGGTGTACTTTAGTTTCTGGGAATTTGGGATATTCACTGAGTCTGATTGTGTTTGCCTACAACAGTAGTTACTAGAGGAGTATAAACATGGCACCATATGAGTATTTGCATGTTAGGCATTCTAGGTCACCTCTTTGTTAGTATGAGGTAAGTGAGAATCAACTGTTGGGTCCTAAGATATTACAATAGACTATAGAGAAGATTAAGGTAATCTAGCAACAGTTCAAGATTGCACAAAACAGACAGAACTCATATACAAACAATCTTCGTAGACCATTGGAGTTCCAAGTTGGAGACCACATATATCTCAAAGTCTCCCCTTGTAAGGGCACTCTGAGGTTTGGTAAGAAGGGTAAGTTAGATCCTAGGTTCATGGTACCTTACCCCATATTATCCTAAGTTGGGAAGGTGGCATATAAGTTGGATTTGTCATTGGAGTTACACAGGTTGCACAACACATTACATGTTTCAATGTTGAGGAAGTGTCATCCAGATACAGAGCATATGATACCACCAATTGAGGTGGAGTTGTATGAGGATGTTTCTTATGTAGACAGACCAGTGTTGATCTTAGATAGGTGTGTACCAAAGCTTACGAAAATGGACATAACTTTAGTGAAGGTGTTGTGGCATCATCGTGGGGTAGAAGAAGCCACATGGGAGTTAGAGGATGAGATGTGTAGGAAGTACCCTTCTTTGTTTGTTTTGGATTTTGGGGGCAAAATCCTTCTTAGGGGTTTATGGTTGTAAGGATACTAACATTGCTTAATACATAAATACAATTAATTGGCTTAATTGGATGCTAAGTTTTGAAATTATACCTTGGTTTATAATTTAAAATTAGTTGAGAAAGCTATTGTTAGAATTTGACTCAATTCTGACTTTATTTGCTCAAGTTATGCAATTTTATGTGAGTTGTGGACTTTCATATAATCTTCCATTTTCGTGGGGGTATAGAGATAATCTTAACACTTGCATAAATATGTTACATGGTGTTTTTTAACAAGCTTGCAAATTTCTTTTCCTTTGGATGCTTTTGAACTTTGATTTCATGGGACTTATATATGTATAAGTTGGTTAGTAGTAGTGTTGTGTTTTTGTTGGTTGACGACTCGATGGTCGATGTTTTTTGCTATCTTGTTAGGGGGGATGAGTGTTTTAGGGTAGAAACATCATCAAACTGATGATAGTGATCCTTGTTTTAGTTGACTGCTGACCGTTGGATTGATGGGTTTTGGGTAAGCTGGTACCTATTATTGAATGTTATTCATGTATGATTGTTGGGGCCTGATCAATAGAGTGACCTGATGGCCCGTTAGTTGTGTACATGTTGATGAAGACCTTGCCAGCCCGTTGGTCGATAAACCTTAAGTGCCTGACAAGGTCGATGTCTGATAAGTCTCGTCAAACTCATCGGGCCAGTGGACTTGGGTTCCCAATGAGTTTTTGAGGTGATGAAGACTATCCTAACAAAGATTTTGGTTGGAGTGCTTGTTTGAAATTAAAGATTTGTTGATCAACAAGTGGGCAATCTTCCCTTGCACCTGAGAGACCTGGGGTTGATGGGATTCCCTTCTCAATGGGTTGGTTGAACCACACTGACTGCCACCCATATATATATACCCCTTCTCTCTCTCTCCTCACATACTTTGTGAATCCTTTGGTGCATATTAGAGATTGATGAGAACCCATCAGGTAGATGATTGTGGGGTCATGGATGCATGCTCGAGATCAAGCTTTCCTTGGACTGATCAAATACTTCTGATTACGTATCATGCCCCGTACATGTAAGATCCTTGCTTCTAAACAATGTTCTTTTTATGTTCTTCACTCCCTCTCCTACCATTGCTAAGTTTCGTCGTGTTGCGTGCTAAAAAAATCTATGCATAAGGTTTAAGAACACTCTCTCTTTCTCCCCTTTCTTTAGATTCACCCTATTCCCTATTTGTAGAGATAGGAGGCACTATTGGAGTTTTAGTGGACCATGTTAGGTACTTTTTTGTTGATCTCAGAGATTCCCATTTTTGGACCTGGATTTTTTCTTAACCAAGGCAAGTTAAATAACTTTAAAAGCATTTATTGCCTGCTTTCTACATGCATGACTTAAATTTTACTTTAGAAATTATGAAAATGTTAAAAGATGATCTTTTTATGTTTTATATAGAAATATTATAATACAAGACTTTAAGTTTTACTTATACTTTATGAACTTTTTTTGATATAAAATGAATAGTTCTTTGAATATGCAAGGTCTGAAATATGAAATACAAGTGTAGTGACTTCTAAAATGCTATTCTTTTGAGATTTTAGTGCCCAATAAAAGGGAATCCAACGCATATACTATACCTTACTGTAAGAAGGTTCTTTTATGCAATTTTAGGATCTATAATCTATGTTATAGTGTTGTAATGATGGTTGGACAAAACCCTAGTACTGAAGGTGGATCATCAATCATAGATTTGTAGCCTATAATTGCCCATTTCTTAGAATTACCATAACTCTTACATCCACTGGAATTTTATAATGAAATTTTTGATGTTGTCTTTTTGATGATTCATTAAGATCTCTGCAAAATTTTGAAATTTTGTGATACTCCTACATGAATTTATTATTGTTTTGGTCATAATGATAACTTGGGTTTTGATATGCCCTAATTCGTGACTTGATTCTATTTACGACCAAGGATGGATATATATACCTTTGTGGAGTGATATGAGACATTTTTTATTTGTGATATCTTCTTAAGTTTCAAAGGAAGGTCTAATTGTATGTCTTATAATGGAAAAAACGTCCATATGAGTGAGATAGGGTATGTGTGAGAGAGCTACTCCATTGTAGTCTTGTAAAGCTCTCAAAACTTCCCTTTCCCAACCTCTTTGTTCAAGTGCAAAGTTGGTGAAAGCTTCTCCAAGGTGAAGGAGAAGGTGCAAATCTTCTCTAAGTTGAAGGAGAAGGTGAAGGCTGAAGATCCTCGAGAGTTGATAATTCCTTCAAGGCAGAAGACTCGTTTCAAGAAGGGAGCTTCTTGATGAAGGTGTCCAGCTATTTGTAAGAGTGGGTAAGCCTGTGTAGAGGTTAAAAACTCTAATGTGAATGATAGGTAAGTCCTTGTAAGGTTTATTGGCTCCTATTATTCCTTAAAAAGTAAGGCTAGGTATCCTTGTCCTATAAAAGGAAGGTCTAATTGTATGTCTTATAATGGCATATAAATATGCAATGGTTGTAAAATCCTAGATCTTGACCTCTCTAGGAAGTGGACTGAAATTCTCCTAGTTTGAAGATTGGAACCACTCTACATAGCATGTTCTTGATCTCATTCAATATGACTCATCCTTGCTATGTATGTTTAGTTTGCACATCAAATTCCATCAAAATTCATATTTGTAATTGTTCCAATTATAGTAACTTGAAGGTCTAACAAGTTTTGTGTGTGTGTTTTCAATCTATTCACCCCCTCTAGAGCCCTTTGATCCAGTAAGTGGTATTAGAGTCATGTTCTTCTCCAAAAAATCTCCCACAAGACGAGAAGATGGGAAAAAACCTTATAGGTTCTCTCAATTTGGAGGGTAGGTTCTCCATGAGACCTCCAATCTTTGATGACACCAACTTCAAGAGAAGGATGCAGTTCTACTTGCAAGGAATGAGCTATGACATGTGGAAAGTAGTCATCCTTCCCTACAAGGAGCCATCTGAAGATGTTTCCACTTGGGATAGAGCTACACTCAAGAAGGCACAACTGAATGCAAAGTCTATAAGCATCATATATGCAGCCCTCACTCCTTCCGAGTTCAACCAAATCTCTTCTTGGGATACAACCCATGAGATATGGAACAAGTTATGCATCACCTATGAAGGGACCAAGCAAGTCAAGGAGTCCAATATCTACATGCTCAAGGGTCTCCTTGAACTTCAAGATGGGAAAGAAGGAGAGAGTGGCTGATATGTACACTAGGCTCAACACCATCATCAATGGACTTGCTTCTTTGGGCCACCGCATGGATAGAGGGACCATCAACTCCTAGATTCTAAGGTCTATCCCCAAGATATGGGAATCCAAGGTGAGCTCAATTGAAGAATTTAGAAGCCTTGGTAACATTGCCACTGAAGAGCTCATTGACAACCTTCAAGCTCATGAGCCAAGACTTGACAAGCAAGAGGAAGATGAGATGCAAGAAGAGAAGGAATCAAATAAGATCAAAGACATTGCATTCAAAGCTCAGGTGGAGGCAATTGTTCTCCAACAACAACTTTCTTTTTGGTCCCCTCATCCTTCCTCAAGTGAAGATGAAGCCCCTAGTGCCCATGAAGCAAAGTACTCCAAGGGGTAGCACTTCGTAGGAAAGCCCTCCTCCTCCTCTACTCCAAGGTGCTATGAATGTGGCCGAAATTGATATTACAAGAATGACTGCCCCAAGGCAAATAATTCCTACCACAAGATCAGCTCCAAGAAGGAGGACTAAGGGTGGCAAGTATAATAGAAAGGACAAGAAGGATAGAAGAAGAAAAGATGCAGCCCATGTCGCATGATAGGAGTCATCTTCTAGTGATTCTAGCTCAAATGAGGGAGAATGCCACCTTGCTCTCATGGCCTCTATAAGTGATGACATAGGTGCGGTAAGTTAGGTAAGTTTAAATGAACTTTCTAAAGAAGCCCTCATTGATATGTATAATGCTTCCCTCTCTTCTTATTCTCAATGCAAATCAAAGAAGAAGATGTTAGGGAAGATTGTTGATGATTTGTATGTTAAGATTGATTTACTTGAGCAAAATGAGAAATAGCATCTTGATAGTATTGATTATTTACAAGGCCAATTTCTTGATCTTGAGATCCAATACAACGGAGTTGAATTAGAGAATAGTGTCTACCTTAAGAACATCAATAGTTTTAAGGAGGAAAATCAAACCCGCCTTGATGAGCTTGTCTTAGAACTAAAAATGATGATCTTAGACTTGCTTGTGATGCTATTAAGGATGAAAATAAAATATTTCTTTATGAACTTATCATGATTTGAACTAAAAATGCTACATTGCTTGCTCAAGTTAATGATCTCTCTTCTACACCTTTATTGCCTAGTAATGAGGTATCTAGAATTACTCTTGAGAGAGATTCTTATCATACTAAAACCCTCTATTTGGAGGTCAACTTGCTTTGCTCAAGATGATTTATCTAGTATTTCTTCTACTGCTATTACTCTTAGTGATGATAATCATAGCCTTAGAGATTCATTGTAGAAATTCCTCAAAGGGAAAAAGTCCCTCAATGAAGTACTAGATCACTCTATCAAACATAGTGGTAAAAGTGGTATGGGATATGAGGGATATCCAAAGAGCAAGAGCAAGGGTAAGGGTAAGAAAAAGAGCAAGGGACCTCCTATATTCCACGGAGATTCATCCATCTCTAAGAACCCTATGGTTTGTGTACATTGCAAGAGTGATGACCATTACTCATTGTCCTTAAAAGGAAAAGGGGACCAACCCAAAGATGAAATGGGTCCCCAAGCTAACTCCAGATCTCAAGACACTAGTATAGAAATCACCTTTGATGTCGGTTAAATAAGGCTTTTTACACCAGTTTCCAAATGACACCCAAGTCAGCAACACTAAAATAGATGTCTTAAGCGTCGGTTACAAAACTGACGACCTAGAGCCAACCCCGATTGCAACTAAAAAAAGAATCACCAATAATTGGGCCATAGGCGTCAGTTATTCATAAAAACCTGACACCATTCTCCATCCCGAACAAAAAAATTTGACCATAGTTTTCTGTTGTTTATAAATAATCGACTCCATTGACCACCTTTATTGACGGGTTTCTTATAATTAAAAAATAACCGCCAAGAATGGGACCATAGGTGTCGGTTATTCACACAAAACCAACGAATGACTCCATCTGAATAAAACAAATGGCCCCATGATATACCATAGTTGTCGATTTTCTATAAATAACTGATGTCGTTGACCTCAATTTATTGACAGTTTTTTAAATAACCAAAAAAATAACTGACACCATTAGAACAAAAGGCGTTGGTTTAATATAATTAACCGATGAATTGGACATTCGTTGACAGTTTTTTTCATTTAACCGACGACTATGTTTTGTTTTTTTTCTTATTAGCTTGCAGGCCTACTGTCCGGCTGGTCAGCAGGATGCAGAACCTACAATTTTGAACTGCAGGTTTACAACATCCTCTGATTTCAACCAAAAATAGACCACAAACCTACAATATTAACACATGTATAAGCACATTTAATATCAATCATGTGATTCACACATGTATAAGCACATTTAATTCATTCATATGATTCACACACTTGTAGCAAATTGCAGTTCCATTCATTCATCTCTTTTTACATTCACACACATGTAGAAGCACATCTATTCATTCATCTCTTTTCACATTCACACACATGTAGAAGCACATCCATTCATTCATCTCTTTTCACATTCACATACATGTAGAAGCACATTCACACACATGTATATAGATAAGACAATTCAAAATGCATTCAGATATGTATATATAAGTGTGTCTTTCAAAGTTTAACATGTCATTAAATACAGAAAAATATTATGACATCAAAATTTAGAAATGTCATTCTTTATCATCATCATTATCGTCATCAGTACTCCAATGATAATAAAAAAATTCCCATCACTTATAAGACGTTTGCCCATTGTTCTCTTATATCATCTAATTGTTCCATCTTATATGGACTATGTACATCTAATAACTTTTCACTTGTACTGAAGTCACTAGTTTTAAGCACCTGCAAAGAGAATGATGTATATATAATTAATAAGATTGATATATTTCATATTATCTAATGAGAGTATATAATATATATAATTAATAATATTAATATATTTTATATTATCTAATGAGACTATAAAATACATGTTGTATGTTATCGATATCCAGTGCAGCATGTCTGACAATTATGTCCATATATCACATCATGTAGTATGCACATGCCCAACCGTTGTCTTATTTATTGCACTATAAATTTCAACATACAAAATGTTAATAAATAAAAACAAGCATAGTTCACATAAATAATATATACATTGGAGTCAGGAAACTACATTCACATTCTCCAAAACTAATAATTTATTCTTTTTCTTGCACACATTTCCTCCAACTCTTTTGAAATCTTTTAAAGCCCTACATGTTAATTTAACACATTAAGTTGCATTACCAAATAGTAATGTAATAATAGATGTTAATGGATATAAATATGAAAAATTTCTCACGTGAATAATGGCCTTTTCATTACGTGTCCATGTATGTGTAATTGCTTCCCCCCAGGATCTAGATAATAAACAGTAAACGTCTTGGGGACAATAATCAGTAACTCTCAACATTTACCAATAGAGATAAGAAATTTAAAAATATATAACTCAAAATCTACAATAAAATGTAATTTTCTTAAGTCCAAATTATAAGCAAAGTAAACTTACTTAACATTGAATGGAGCTATTATCACGCTCTTCTTTTTTTACCAAAATATTTAAAAGTGACAAAGTAGTATAAGGTAACTGATGAAGGGTCTTTATCTATAAGATTGATCAAAGATGGAATTAGAAATCCCATATGGGTATGAAAATTTTGTACATATCTTGTGTAGGTGACTGTAAAACATATATTACGTATGCATTAATATATAAGAAACTAGATCACCGTATATAAAACAAGGTATATAGATATATAAACAATATCTCACCATATCCATAGCTCTATCATAGATGCATTCAGACAATCATACCTAAACAACTCCAAAATATCTTGTATAAATATAGTGTTATCGTATGATTGGCCTACAACATCCTCCAGAATATAAACATTTATAGGACACAGTTTGTTATATTCGCCTATCCATATTTTCATACCCTAAAATTAAGGCATATCGAGTTGTATAGGTCCTTTGGAAGCCAACTAGGTACTACATGAGGAGGTGGAGGTGAAGGTAGAGCTGTAGAGGGTTTCTTCCTTTTCTCTTGTATATATAATTTCATATCAATTGACTTGTATATGCACGCTAACAAACTAATGTAATATTAAATTTACCATACATGATCAGTATAGACAACATCTGTTTCGGGACACAATATCACTCTGCCTTCTGCTTCACCAAGTGTTTCAGCATCTGGGTGGGCATATGGTAATGGATGCTACCTCAATGAGGGAACACAAGCCTCAGGCTCACATGAACAAAACCATTAGGTACTAAAGTGCCATGAATTGTGTGCCTTGGAAGGCATGGGTAAGCCTCAGCCTCTGTAATGAGGAATTCTTTGAATCTTAGACAACTTGAACTCAACCCCTACAAATTTATATAGAGTATGTTATATACATATAAATAAATATATCATCTTGAAAAGACTAGATACTATGTCATAAAAATACTTACAGCGGACGTGCTAGGTGGTGGGTCTACATGATTACTCCCAACCACCTCTACCGTAGGGGAAGAGCAGCACGACAGAGGTACTGTCTAAGTGGCATCCTGAGACGCCTACCACTTGCTCACTGCTTCCTAGACTCTCTTATCAATTAACTCATCTACCTATATATGAAAAAAAAAGGTTTTTTAATTATTGAATTCCCTTTGCAATAACATTCTAAAAAAAGAATAAGTTACCTCAGCTTTAGAAAATCCCACTTTTGGGACATGTTTGCGTTGTGATGGCCCAAAGAATGCTTTTATGTCCACACCAACGCCTACATCCCTAACACATCCAGGATGCTCTAGGTTACCAAGAGCAACTGTCAAATCATCCCTTGTGCCCTCAGAAATATATGATATATTTTAAAACTTATATTCTAAGGCAGTGCCTCATTGATATCCTCACCCTCACAGTAAACATCATTGCGGTCATCATACTCATGGTCACCCATATGAAAGTGTCATTAAAAAAATCATACATTTAACATAATTAGAAGATAATATAACATTGTATCAATTAACTAGAAAGAGTCATTAAAAAATATAAAATATAAAAACATGAAAGTGTCATTAAAAAATATAAAAAATAAAACATGCCTCTAATACTGCAATCTTTTATCAATTAACATTCCTTCGGTGTGATCTCCGCGCACATATAAGTCATCGTTAGCTTCAATATTTGGTGTTGGCAACCCAACTAAGACATAGGATAACAACCACTTCTCTTTGCAACTTATCAATAGTCTCATGATCAATAACTTTGTTGCACAGACTATTGAAGAAGAAACAAAGTCTGGTGATTGCAAACCTTACATGCTTCAGCAGTATAGATCAAATTTCCATGGGCAATATTTATTGCATTAGAGTGTGATAAACATGAAATTTAAGACCTATCATCTTCAGATCTATCATTGAAACCAATCTATGATTGTTGGATGAGTAACCATGTGACACCTTAACATTAACCAAGCACTCGCAAAAAACTTTCTTCTCCTTTCTAGATATCATGTAACAAGCAGGAGGTAAATATGTTCTCCGATCACTACTAACTACTTCTGGTGATTTTGTCCTTATTCCCATTTCACGTAGGTCCATTCTGGATTTGATCCCATCTTTAGTATTACCTGGTATATTCAACAGAGTACCAATGACGCTATCACAGACATTTTTCTCAACATGCATGACATCGATATAATGTCTGACTGTCAAAGAACTCCAATGAGGAAGATCCCAAAATATTGACTTCTTGAATAAAAATTTGTCACTCTGTGTGTCCATGGTACATTGTGATCCCTTATCAAATTCATTGATAAAGTCTTTTACTCTTTCATAAACAACCTCCCCTGGTATAGGTTTAGGCACACTATGTTCCTCATTCCATCCATTGAACACTTTGCACAACCTTTGGTAGGGATGGAATTTTGGAAGAAACCTTCGATGACTAAGATATACAGTCTTGTCGCCATGGTTTAGTCATATTGAATCAATGTTCTCTTCACATATAGGACACACTTTAGATCCTCTAACACTGTATCCAGATAAATTCCCATATGTTGGAAAGTCACTAATAGTACAAAACATCATAGTGTGCAAACGAAATGTCTCTCTACGTGAATCATCATAGGTGATCACACCTTCACCCCAGAGTTTCTTTAAGTCATCAATTAGAGGTTCAAGATAAATTTCGATATCATTTCTAGGTTGTTTAGGGCCTGATATCAACAATGACAACATAGCATACTTATTTTTCATACACAACCAGGGAAGAAGATTGTAAGTAACAAGCATAATAGGACAAGTGCTATGCTGGATGCTCAATATCCCATACGGATTCATCCCATCGGTATAAATACCAAGTCTTAGATTTATGACATCTTCACCAAATTTAGGGTACAATAAATCAATCTTATTCCACTGTGGGGAATTAGACGCATGTCGTAGGATCCCATCATTATTTTTTTTAACCTCTGCATGCCACCTCAAATTCTTCACATCTATCAGATTGACAAACAAGCGTTGAAATTGTGGTATTATAGACAGATACCACTTCACCTTGGCAGGAGGACCAGTTTTGGACTTCCCCGAAGTCGTCATTTTATACCTTGACGCACCACATTTTGGAAAATCTTTCAAATCTATGTAGTCCTTTTGAAATAATACACAATCATTCGGGCATGCGTGTATCTTCTTGGCCTTCATTCCCATTGGGAACAACAATTTCTTTAACTTGTATGTTGAGATTGGTAGCTCGTTTCCTTTAGGAAGAATTTCTTTCAACAAAGACAACAATGACGTGAAGCTTTTGTTGCTCCATCTATTATTAGCCTTCAGCTTATACAATCTCAACACAACGCTAAGCTTCATAAAGTTAGTACAACCTCTGCATAATGGTCTCTTAGCATCATGCATAATGTTCCTAAACATGGGAGGTGGATCGGTGTGCTCTACCCCACAACTATCCAGTACCTCATCAACGATGTCTACTGGAACTGGCTCATTCACATCTACATCATCGGAGGCAATTTATTCTTCCACACAATCACTGGTATCGACATCTACTAATTTTAAGTTTGAAATCTCTCCATGCTAGTGCAATTCTGTATAGCCTTGTACAATCCCATCGCACATGACATGACTTTTGATTTCATCACCAGTGCTGACTTTTAAGTTGTTACCGCAATGCCTACATGGATAGTAGAACCTATATCCAGGTTGTTTCCTATGTTCCTCTGCAAATCTAATAAACTAGTCAAGACCAGAAATAAAATATGGGATGCAGCGATTTCAAATGGACATCCATGATCTATCCATTATATGATCAAAGAGAAAACAAGTATATATTAGGGTTTAGGGTTAAAAGATTAGGGTTTAGGGTTTAGAGTATTATATATATAATAAATGTGCACCACCTATCCCATTCTTGATCACCTAATCTCACTAGTAAGTGTATAATATGTATTTGATTTTCAAGAAAATTTTGACAGCATTTCCCCACAGTTCTCCATGTACACCAATGTACATGGGCAAATGTCCACCGACATATGTACTTAGAGAACAAACGGGGAAGTGTTGATGAAACATCATAAAAACTGAATATACATTATACACTTACATCCTAAGTGAGATTAAGTGTTTAAGAACATTCCCAAACTGGGGACTATCCAAGATTTACTCCTAATGAGTAAATCTCGGATGGGTTTCTAGGTCAACAAAATGCATGTATGTTGTCATTCCTATACCTACAATCATAGTTTCATCGTTCATATCCTAGGTTTTTTGTAACATCATTTAATTCAATTTATTCTTCCATTTGGGTAAGTTCATTCATTCCTCATTAACCCTAATTAATCATTAATAATCAACTACACAATTTTGAAGAACAATTATATATTGAACTAAGTTAAATCAATCACTAAAAATAGAGAAAGAAAGCAATATCAATTAATTAAATTCATTCATTCATTCATCATTAACCCTAATTAATCACTATTAATCAACTACACAATTTTGGAGAATAATTATATATTGAACTAAGTTAAATCTTAGAGAAACTAAGTGCAAATCTAATTAATTAAGTTCATTCATTCCTCATTAACCCTTATTAATCAATATTAATCAACCCTAATTAATCAATAATTATATATTGAACTAAGTTCAATCTTAGAGAAACTCACCTAACTGGTGGAGTAGGCTGTGGTGGCGGCGGCCGGAGGTGGAGGTGGTCACAGCTAGAGGTGAAGTAGGTGGCGAGCGGTGGTGGCAGAGATGACTGAAATGAAGCTAGTGGTGAAGTAGGTGGCGAGCGGTAGTGGGGTGGCAGGCTATGGTTGTGGTCGTTGGCGGAGATGACTAAGTAAGCGAGCGGTGGTGGTAGCTGAAGTGCCGACAGTAGGCGACTAGAGAGGCTCAATCAGTAGCTACAGCTCTACAATGCTGCCAAGCTCCTCAGCAGCGGAGAGGTCCTCAGTGGTGGCTCCTCAGCAGCAATAGGAGCACAGCGGCGGTGCAGCTCAGCAATAGCGGTGGCGGCAACAACAGAGAATCACGAGACCTAAGTTCTTGAGAGGCAATAGAGAATCAGGAATGAAACAGAGAAGGGAAAGAGTCTGGCTTGCGCAGTTGCTATTAAGTTAACCATCATCGTTGGTTGTTGCAAAAATCCGATGCCTAATAGCAATAGGCGTCATTTCCACAAGAAAATTGACACCTATATGCAACTTTAAACAAAAAAATTGCACCCGGTCAGGGTGTTTTTTGTTAGTTTCTACATCCAAAACTGATGTCTAACCACAGAACCTGACAAAAAAATGTTCTTGAGTTACGATCATAGTTGTCGACTATCAATAAAAAATTGACACTGAATATGGAAATTGGGGGGGAAATACTTTTGCGGGGACAATGCACGAACAAACTTCCTCGTTGGTTCTTTTTTAAAAATCGAAGACAAATGTGTGGATGAATTTTTCCTCATGAAGGATGTTTAGTCATCAGTTCTTTCAAAAAAATCAATGACATATAAGGGGATAAAAAATTTCACGGGGCTTGGTGTGGAACATATGTCGTCGGTTTTATAACAACCGACGCTGAGTTGAAAATTTTGTAGGTAAGTTTTTTCCCTTGAAAATTCTATTTCACAGGTGATTTTGGACGTCAGTTTTTATATTTACAAACTAAATTTAAAGAAAAAGTGATACCCATGTCTTTTGTAAATCAGTCGGCCTTCACATATAGGTGTCAGTTGTTGTTTTAAGTCGACGTCGTAGTATATTGGTGTCAGTCTTTTATTTTTAACTAACGCCGTCAAATGTGACATTATACATCATTTCTATACTAGTGAGGTTTGAGTTGGACACCAACACATTCCTTTCTTATAGGTGAAAGGAAATTGAATTGTTGATAGTGGATGCTCCAAGAATATGACCTGTGAGATAAGCCAATTCAACAACTTCACAAAGAAGAAAGGAGGATCGATGACTTTTAGAGACAACAACAAAGGTAAAGTAGTAGTTGAGGGTGATGTAGGTGATTCACTATGCATCAAGAATATTCTTCTTGTGGATGGCCTACATAAAAATTCAATTAGTGATATCCAATTATGTGATAATGGTTATCTTGTTCTTATTACCTCACTTGAATGCTTGCTTCTGAATTCCCTCTGCTACAATGTTATATATAAGGGAACTAGAAAGGGGACTTTATGTTATTGTTCTTGATTCTCTTAAGACTATTGTTGGTAGATGTAATGTTGTTGACAAGAATGATATATTTTTGTGGCACCGTAGGCTTGGTCATATAAATATGCATCAGTTGAAAAAATTGAGAGAAAAAGGGATTGGTCAAGGGACTTCCTAAATTGGATTTTTAGAAGGATGAGGAATGCCAACCTTGCACACAAGGAAAGCAGTCCATATCCTCTTTTATTTTCAGAGAAATCCTTAGTAATAAAAGATCTCATGATCTTCTTCATATTGATCTATTTGGACCTATGATAACTCAATTGCTTCTTTGTAGTAAGTATTGCCTTGTCAGTGCCTTTTCTCTCTATACTTGGACCTTCTTTCTTGTTTTAAAAAATGATACTCTCAATGTTTTCTCGACTTTTTGAAAATGGGTTGAAAATGAAGTTTCTTGTTAGATCACATCTATCCGCAGTGACCATGGGGGAGAGTTTGAAAATGACTTGTTTGAGCGCTTTTGTGAGGAATTCGGTTACATGCACAATTTTTCTTCCCCTCGTACACATCAACAAAATGGGTTTGTAGAGAGAAAGAACAGGTCGCTATAAGAAATGTCTAGGACCATGTTTTAGGCTATTACACTTCAAAGAAGTTTTGGGTCGAAGTTGTTAGCACCTCATGTTTTGTGCAAAACTAATTTTTCACTCATCCATTTTTAAAGAAAATCCCCTATGAGCTATGGCATGGTAGAAAGCCCTCTATCGATTTCTTTCATGTTTTCAGTTGTCCTTGTTTTGTTTTGAACACCAAGGATTCTCTCAACAAGTTTGATGTGAAATCTTACAAGGTTTTCTTTCTTAGCTATAGCACTACTAGCAAGGCTTATAGAGTGTTTAACATTGAATTGTCTCAATTAGAAGAATATATCTATGTTAAATTTGTTCAAACTAACCCCTCTATTTCCAAGAATATTGTAAATGATGATGCTGTAGAGAGGTGATTCGACGCTTGAAAGAGCTCAACAATGTTGACAAAGGAAAAGAGGTGGTAGTAGATGAACAAGAGAAAGAAGAAGAAAAGAAGGATCCAACTCCCTGCTTTGCAAAACATCATCCTAAGGAGCTCATCATAGGTAATCCTTTTGAAAGGGTGAAGACATGGGCTACATTCAACAAAGAACAAGTTGAGGGCACCTTCATCTCACAACTTGAGCCCAAGAATGTGCAAGAATCTCTTAAAGATCATGAACAGATCCTAGCTATGCAAGAAGAGTTAGAGCAGTTCGACAAGAACAAAGTGTGGGCCTTAGTGCCAAGACCAAATGATAGGAATATCATTGGCACCAAGTGAGTCTACCGTAACAAGCTATTAGAAAGCGGCAAAGTGGTAAGAAAAAATCAAGGTTAGTTTCTCAATGCTACAATCAACAGGAAGGTATTGATTTTGATGAAATTTATGCTCCTATTGCTAGACTTGAATCTATTGGAGAGCTACTTGCCTTTAATATCTATAAGAATTTCTTGCTTTATCAAATGGATGTTAAAAATGTGCTTTTGAATGGTACAATAGAGGAGGAAGTCTTTGTGGCTCAACCTCATTTGAACATGATAAGCTTCCTAACCATGTTTATTTATTGCAAAAAGTTTTTTGTGTACTCAAACAAGCCCCTAAAGCTTGGTATGAGAAATTAAAGAAATTTTTTCTAGACAATGTCTCATGGGAAAAGTTGATTCTACCCTTTTTCTCAAATACACTCTAGCAAAGTTTTTTTATTCAAATTTATGTTGATAATATCATTTTTGGTGGAACTGGTCTTAATCTTTGTAAGGAGTTCAGTTCTCCTATGTGGAGGGTTCAAGATGAGTATGATGGGGGAGCTTACTTTCTTCCTTGGAATTCAAATCAAACAAACAAAGGAAGGAAACTTCATCAACCAAGGGAAGTATACAAGTGAACTCTTGAAGCACTTTGGGATGGAGAACACCAAGCCAATGGACACCCCCATGTCAAACACTGCCAAACTTGATAGAGATGAGCATGGTGAGAAAGTGGATGGGAAGCTCTATAGAGGTATGATTTGTAGCTTTCTCTATTTAACTGCCTCTAGACCTAACATTATGTTTAGTGTTGGCTTATGTGCTTGATTTCAATCAAGCCCTAGAAAATCACATCTCATATAGTTTAAAAGGATTTTGAGGTATCTAGCCAAAACTCGAAATTTTGAGCTATGCTATCCCAAGTCAAGGGACTTTATTCTTATCGCCTATAGTGATGTTGATTATGCAGTGTGCTTGATTGATAGAAAGTGCATAGGTGACACTTGCTTCTTCCTAGGACCATGATTGGTTTCTTGGTTCTTTAAGAAATAGAGCACAATGGCTCTTTCAACTACTGAGGTTGAACACAATGCAGTTGGGAGTTCTTGTGCCCAAGTCCTATGGATGAAATAGACGCTCTAAGGCTTTAACATTCATTTTGATGCTTCTACTGTCTATTGTAATAATACTAGTGCAATCAATCTCTCTTATAATCCTATGTTGCATAGTAGATCCAAACATATAGAGGTCAACCACCACTTCCTTTGTGACCACATTGCCAAAAATGATATTTATGTAGTGCATGTGAACATAAAGAATCAACTTGTGAACATTTTCATTAAACCTCTACCTAGAGAGAAATTTACTTTTATTAGATATCTCTTATAACTGCTCTTGATGATGTTGATATGCCTTCTAGCTAGTTGCTCATACACCTATATGTTCTTGCTCATGTATTTCTCATCTCCTACTTGAAAGTGTTATATTTTCCTTATTTTTATGCCTTGTTCTATTTGTTTTTGTCTATTTTTTTGCAAACGCTTATTTTATCACAAGATAATAGCCAATGATGAGTGGAATATGCCTCAATATGTTTAAAATACATGATAGACTAGAAAAATAAATTAATATAGCACTACAGTGGCTTATAATTGAACTTCTTATCTTTTAGACAGACTCATGTTCGATCAAGTTTGATTTAGGAGAAACTTGATTGATTATAGGTTGAGTAATGAACTATATAGTAGCTTTGGTCAAGTTTCCCACAACCCAAACTCAACCAACAACGGTGCTGGACTAAAAATATATAAGCCATTGGCTGACTTTTCTCCCTCTCAACTAGAGAAAGTCGACCGATAGCTACTCTCCAACATTCATCCTCCAGACCTAGGGATAACCCAACCTCTCTTCTAGCCTCCTTATCCCCAGATCAACCATCCTTGCTTCTCCCAGCCGTGACCTAGGTGGTTAGGCAACATGTTGCTTGTGTTTTTCTCTTTGTTGGTGTTCTTCTTCTCTCAATTCAACCTCTATGGTTTTTAGCCGTAGGAAACACATCGGACCAGCTGGAGTCCCATCCTCCTCCAATGCTCCTAGGCACATCTCTTTTGACGACACTTCTTTTATATCCTCCCCAAGCAGTGAATATGTACAAGGATCTTCTTCCTATAACTCCTTTTCCTTTTTGTGCCTTGTATGAACCTTGTTTTTCTACAAGTGAGGAAATAAAAGAGGTAGTTGAGGTGTTCAAAGCACACCGTCTTAGTTCTTTGTGTGTAGAGTGTTTGTGCTTCACTAATTC
The DNA here is from genome assembly GCA_963693085.1 of Alisma plantago-aquatica. Taxonomy (NCBI): domain Eukaryota; kingdom Viridiplantae; phylum Streptophyta; class Magnoliopsida; order Alismatales; family Alismataceae; genus Alisma; species Alisma plantago-aquatica. The sequence continues at coordinate 514,314,455 of OY856410.1, read as the reverse complement.
CATGACTACCACAAAGGCATTCCACAAATTTTATGCCGATCTCACATAGAACTACAACACCCTCGTGCCACCACCTAATACCCAAGTCATCTTGACTTCCATGATTGTCAATACCAATGTTACAATCTTTGAAGATTCATTGAATACCTTTTTTAATGGTACCAACTTCCTCGATTCATTGATGTCTTCCTATCCTAGCTACCAGGACTTGCTTAACCCTGAGACTTTCTATAAAATCTTTGAACTTGTGCTTAGCCTTCCTGATATCCATAAGTTTTTGAAGAAACCCGATGTCCCATATAGGAAGAAATCTATCCTACCCACCTCTTCCCTAGACATCAAGACCCATATGATTACTTTAGTAGTCAACTGCAATATCCATCCAAAGTGAAATCAAACAAATATTACAGAGAATACTACTGTGATCATGTACTATCTGTTGAATGATGTCATAGACAAGTGGGCTCACTATATTATTCATCATATGACCTGCTTTGACTCCGAGAAGAACACTAGTGGTACCCATCTCCCTTATCCTAAATTGATATGTGGTTTGTTTGCTTACCATTATGAAAAATCTCTTTTCCATGAACTTGGATACAAAGCCAGTAGAAAAGGTGTTTATATCAGTGAGACCACTATCAAGAAGTCCTTCCACCCTACTTCCTCTACCACACATGTGCTTCCACATCCACCCAGGCTCCTCCAACTCCACCTAGACCTGACTGTGCCTCATTTTTGGTGTCCAATGAAGCCCTTATGGGATATATGATACATCAATAGGCGTATAACATTGAGGTTCAGGACAACATCCACCATGACTTAGTTCAAATCATGTCTCACATGAATCTATCCTGCAGCCATCCCTACCCCTCATACCAGCCCTACCCAGGTGTTGACTATGCTTCTTATGTATATAGTTAGTTCTACCCACCCCTCCACCTCCTACTTGTATTGTACACCCTATCTCTGATGGTGGACATGCACCTATTGCCTTTCAGCCTCTGGCTCTTCCTATTGGCCCTGTTGCCATCCTACTTGCTGGTTTTGAAGGGGTCTCTACACCAGTTTTGAAAGCCAATGCATTACATGCACGTGGTATGTCTTGGGCTTAACAACATGCTAAGTGGCCTACCACTCTCTCCTTTGGCCCTTATGAGGATGACGATATGGTAGATCAAGATGTTGAGGATGATGTTGAGGATGAGAATGCAAAGGATGTTGAAGGTGATGATGGCTCTACCGATGATGGAGATGGAGGTGATGACACTCCTACTGCCCCAGATGCACCTTCTAATAGGGATGAGGACTACCGGCCAGAGGATGATGAAGCTAAAGATTACCTAGTTTGCATAGATAGCCTAGATGTTTAGTTATTTAGTCTATAGGATGCTTATTCATATCATTTTGTAGATTGTCATGTACTAAACATTTGGGCATTGTATCTGAGGCATATTATTTTTACATCTCATCGTTTATCGTTGTCTTGTAGTTTTCATATCAAGAGGATGTATCTGGTGTTGTAGTCTAAATCTTATGTAACTTAACTCTTTGTTTGGTTACATCTTATGAGTTATTGGTATGTGCTTCCATATTTTGATTGTGACTCTAGATTGCTTGTTCTCTCTATTTTTGTCTCTATTTGGTGCTTGCTTAGTGGTTACTTGTGTAGTTGGTGCCTATGGATAAGACATATGTTTCATATCTCTTCTACCCCCTACCTTTTTGACATGACAAAGGGGAATAAGTGGTCTCAATCATATTGTTTTGCAATCCTTTTCTAGTCTTTTATCTAAAATATCATGTGACTTGCAAGAGGACTCAATGGTATATATGTGCTATGGTTTTTTCTCTTTCTGGAAGACACTAACCATACATGTGAATGAAAAGAGAAATTGAGGTAATCATGAGATGGGGCCAATTGCAATTATTTATTCATGTATTCCTTTACGATTCACAAGGTAAAAGTTTTCACTTCCATATCCTTTTCAATATGTTGAGGAATGGTTTCTCATCGTCAATAAGGGAGAGAATGTTGACCTAAGCATTATATATTGTCCATATTTTGATGATGACTTAACCATTCCATTCATATGTATCTAATATGTCTATTTGAGATTAATTTCAAGCATTAGGTACATGAAAAGGATCATTTTAATTAAGCCCTAGCTTGATCTAGTTCAAGTCAAAAGCAATGCAAATGTACTTTAATGGAAAACATCCTAAAACCCTTAGGAAAATTTTTGTAACCATTTGTATTGAAGCTATGACTTGTAAATAAGATGAGAAAAAATCAGCAGCACTTAATTCAAATGTTGAATCACTCTAATGACTATTTCTAAAACTCATTTTAGAGTGTCTGTTCGGTTGAGTTTCATTCTTGATAAACTCGATCGACACCCTTGATAAATTTTAGAGATGTCCAGGTTTGGCCAAGTTTATCTCAAGACAAAATTGACACCCCACACTGGCAAATCAGAGTTAAGAGATCGGTCGAGCTTCATCCAGGATAAAGTCGACCGATGCTTCAAATTTTCTTTGTCGCATAATGTAATCGATCGAGTTACCTTTATTAAAACTTAACCGACTGCACTGTATGGAATGTGTAAAGAAAGTGATTCTAGCTGTTGGAGTGTTGCAAACATCAAAAATAGATTCATTGCAACACTCCAACTGGATATAAATTGTTTCTAAGTGCTTCTAGTCACTAGTGGACACCCCCAGTTTTATATAGGACATCTTGGAGTTCATTCTAAGGTTGTTCCTTCATGCTATTCAAGCTGCTAGCTATAGTTTAGTACATTTAGTCCACTAGAGCCCCTTTCTCTCTCTTGCTTACACTCCAAAATGTCAATATGAGTGAGATAGGCTATGTGTGAGATAGCTACTCCAGTGTAGTCTTGTAAAGCTCTCAAAGATTCCCTTTCCCAACCCCTTTCTTTAAGTGCAAAGTTGGTGAAATCTTCTCCAAGGTGAAGGAGAAGGTGCAAAGCTTCTCCAAGTTGATGTAGAAGGTGAAGCCTAAAGATCCTTGAGTAGAGTGGGTAATTCCTTAAAGGCAGAAGACTCATTGCAAGAATGGGAGCTCCTTGGTGAAGGTATCCAGTTGCTTTCAAGAGTGGATAAGCCATTGTAGAGGTCGAACACTCTAGATTGAAGGATAGGTAAGTCATTGTAAGGTTTATTGGATCCTTTTGGTCCTTAAAAAGGAAGGCTAGGTATCCTTCCCCTGTAAAAGGAGGGTCTAATTATATGTCTTGTAATGGAATATAAGTATGCAATGGTTGTAAAATCCTACAGTTTGACCTCTCTAGGTAGCTAATTGACTTTCTCCAAGTTTGAAGATTGGAACCACTCAACATAGCTTGTTCTTGATCTCATTCAATGTCTCTCGTCCTTGTTGTGCATGCTTAGTTTGCACATAAAATCCTATATTTGCAATAGTTCCAATTGAGGTGACTTGAAGTTCTAATAAGTTTTGTGTGAGTGTTTTTAGCTCTATTCACCCCCCACTCTAGAGCCCTTTGATCCAATAGTGTCATGTACACATCCTCAAGCAGATTCCCATTAAGGAATGCATTTTTAACATCTGTCTGCCAAATCTTATAGTCATAATTGTTGGCAATTTATGCCTAGAGATCCAATCATATGATGATTGGCATGGCATAAACCAGAAAGGATTTGATTAATACTTATGAAGGCAAGCTTCCAATCCATTCTATTTCACTTAGTTATGAGATAATGAGGAAACATTATGAATGTATAAAGAATGAAAACACTCAATGATGTATGTCTTAAAGTACGTGACTTGGAGGATGATATCATATGGATGTTAAGAGTGTGTACATTCTTATTATGTCCCTAGTCGGTTGTTACTGTGGAAGGTAGATAGACATCGATAACACTAAAGACTAGAGTGTCGGTTGGTTGATGACAGAATCTGATTAGTCATGATATGAAAATCTCAAACCAAGCACATAGATTTATGTTAGAGAATAGTGTATTATACAAACCCACCTTGAGAGTGACACATGCAAATCACCATTGATGTTCATAGTCATCTCTCATAGTGAAGGTGGTCATTGTGATTCTTAGACCTGAAATCACTGCACTCATCACATGTCATTGGGTACGCTTTGACATCATCAAATGCAATCCTCAAACATTATTTGTCATAAAGGTGATGATTGGGTGACTTTGACACACGGGGATAGACTGTGAGTGATAGATATGGGACTTGTCCCTCCTACTGGAAATTGATATCCTGGTCACTTGATAAGTGAGATTGGGAAACGCATGTGCATGCACATGTGAATCAATATATGATATTGAGGTCACATTATCTCAGACAGTTTGCTCTTGGTTCAAGAAACATGGAGGATGACAATTCCATGCCTCGAGTTCATCCTAGATATCAGAGACAATGGAATTAAACAATCACTACAACACCTTATACAGTGTGTAGGTTGAAGTTGTTCTCCAACTTTCCATTCACTTGGGGAGCACTGATGTGTGACTAAGCACCACTCCTTGATTATGATGTCATAAGATAGTTATGGACATTCACTGCCAATGTGAGGTGGGACCTATAGGGTCACACACATAGGAACTCATGTAGAAGAGGAGTTTGATCTTGAATGATGATTGGATTTATTACTAAAGTGTTTAGATATTCAATTCACACAACATATCAATAGATTGGCTGACTACACTGCCAAACGACCATCTCACTGAGTGAGATAGCCGTTTGGGAATCCATACGAGCGTCTAAAGTATTGAGATGATAGGTTGGGTTGCAAGGCTGATCAGAGTTCGAATTAGCTAAGTTCTTCCCAAATTGAGGTGTGAACCGAGAGGTTCATTCTGATGAACCAATCAACTCAACTCAGGTTCACCATACGGTCTCCTGGGTGAATGAGACGGGCATCTCACATGGGTGAGATGGCTTGGTTGGGGCCAAACAAAGGTTTTGGATGTTTCCCAAACTTATTTGATGACACATTACTTGTGATGTAAGGAATTGATATGTAATATTATTTGGAATAGAATTGCCAAATCTGTATGTGATTGGGAAACTGTCAAACGGTCGTCTCATGTACCAGGAAACTATCTGGGTGTGCTAGATGATTGTTTGGAGTGTCACATGTTGTGAAAATTCAAGATCTTCTAGTCCCTACCACTCCTGCACAATCTCGTACATACTGGGAACCCTGGCCCTAACCCCGCATATATATAAGGGTACCGGAGGCTTCCTAGAGCACAACACAGACAACTGAGAATCAGTTCCACTAACAATTTTTGTCATCTCTAGTTGAGATAACCAAGAGAGCCCAAGCAAGTCCTACCTGACAAGGGTGGGATAGCTACGGGAGAGAATAATTTATGATTATTGTTGTGGGAGAGCAAGTTGGTGACTAGTATACCAACGGTAGGGACAACTCCTTCCCATCTGTTCTAGTTGAATGACAGGAGTTCTAGTTGGTCTATGTGGAATACTCTAGAGGTAGGAGTCCTTTGGCTACTTCTTGGAGAGCAAAGTCAGCCAACAGTCCATGACAAGACCATAGGAGTCGATGCAGAAGTTGCTTTGTTCATTGTACGTGGTGAAGACCAAGAGCTACACAACCACTCTCCAAGAGCAACTAGTTGATGGTTCAATAGAAGTGAGTTGTTGTTGATGGAATAGCTCCAGAACCAGGTATAACTCACTAAACCATCCTTCCTATTTCATAGTAGCTGACGTGATCTTGTTGGTATGAGAATAAAGATAGATATTTTTTTTGTTTCTGCTACTATAGTCTGTGCCCGTATTTCCCAACAGTGGTATTGGAGCCAGGTTAATTTATTGTGATTTACGTGGTTATTTATTGCACACGATGTGAATATTTAAATTGTTTCATATGTGTATATGATCAAAGACAACATAATCCCAAACTAATATATATATATATATAGCAATTTACACATGTCTCCCTAAAAGTAGTTTTTCTGGTGGATGTGAAGAGTGGTTATGGCCAATACCCAATATCTGTGTGTGGTTAGATGGTTTGGTTTTTCTAGTTTATCTTGGTATGCATACCAAACCTTTGCCTCCCTCTTCCCAATGTAAAGTTAATTCTTTCCTACCTATGCTCCCCTCAAATGTAACTCGATGTTTCTCTTATAATGTAATAAAGTAGCAATAGGATAGTTTTCCTTTTCTTACAACAATGAGGAAGATGATCATCATCGGATGAGATGATCAGCTTGTGAGATGAGTCGAACATCTTGAGGACCATGGAGGATAGAACGATGGAGCCAAATGACTACATGGTGGACCCAACCAGCCATTTGGAAGGAGTCCAAACATCAGTTGGATAGGAGGCCAGACAACTATCTCAGAGGTCCAACCAACTGGTCAAGAGGCGAGACTACCGATTCAAGTGTTCAACCGATCTACCCATACTGGCAAGCACATGTCTACACCAACAACACATTCATACATATGATGTGATGATTGACCTAGGTGGTAGTAATTCCTTGTGGCTCTAAGGAATTACAAGTAGACATGGCCATACCATCGCCTTTTGTTTTATATTGCATGTTTATATTTATGGGATATAACGTGTATATGATACACACTATATATGTGGCGATTGGATACAATATATGTATATATATGATATATATAAAACCCCTTAATCAAACATATTAAGTCTAAGATGCTTTCCAGTAGCAATACAAATGAAAAACTTGTTTGACTAAGCGTAGGTTACGCCTCCGCATGGTGCGCCATCTACCTTGTGGAAGTGTGAAGGTAATAATGTAGGTTTTGCCTCTACATGGTGCATTATTATCGTATTGGCTATTGTCTTAGGCTTAACAGATGATTCTTAGAGAATCTAAGCCCAGAAGCATGCACATGATTGTGGTAAGGAGTTGTGCATGTCATCTATCAAGAATTTCATATGATGTAATTGGCAAAAGTTGCCTACCTTGATGATTAACTATGTTTTGTGGAATTCGTCGAGCCATAGTTGAATTATCTTGGATTTTGCTCATTAGAAAATTGTTCATTGAAGTTTTCTGAATTGATACTTGAGGGTTGTCCATTTGAAAAAAATACTGAGAATGATAATGAATCAAAGACCTATTTTAAATCGCCCAAATTTAATCAAATCGAATCAAAAATGAGTTTTTGATAAAATTACAAATTCTTTTATAGAATTAAATGGCAATGAATGACAATCACTTTTCTCTATGATCAGTCCTTGAGAGGAGGAAAAACTAACTGGGAACAAATTCCACGATTGATTCATGACGTTGAGAATCATTCTCACATAGGAGCGCAAGCTCTGTGTCCTGGAAATGCGAGAACTAGAGGAACCACCTCAAAATGCACCAAGGGCTGACATGGATGCTTATAAGAAGCATACTGAAGATGTTGTGGATGTCAAGTGTCTGATGATATTCTCCATGAACTATGAGTTGTAGAGGCAACATGAGAATATGGATGTGATTGAGATGGTCACACATCTCAAGAACATGTATTGAGACCAGATAAGATAAGAGAGATATGATGTTTCCAAGGCATTGTTCAAATGTAGCATGGAAGAAGGAGATCCGGTAGGTCCTCATGTACTCAAGCTAATTGGGTATGTGGAGAACCTATCTAGACTGGGATTCCCCTTGGGTCAAGAGTTGGCCACTTACGTGATTCTACAGTCCCTACCAGAGTCATATAGTCAGTTTGTCATGAACTACAACATGAATGACTTTGACAAGCCATTGACAGAGTTGTTGGACATGTTGAGAATAGCTTAGACACAAATGAAGAAAGACAAGCCCAAGTCTGTGATGATAATCAGTAAGATAAAGGGAAAGTCTAAAGGCAAAGGCAAATCTAAGAATAGTTGTAAAGCTAGCTAGAAGCCCAAGTCTTCAGATCTCAAAGCAAAGGGAGGTGTAAAGGAAGTAAGAGGCGATTTTCACCATTGTCACCATCCTGGACATTGGAATAGGAATTGACCACTATGGTTAGAGGAATTAAAGAGAAGAAGAAGGAATACACTGAGGCCTCCACTTTGGGTATAACGTTATAAGATAAATTTGATTACTTCTTCACTTTGGTATGTGATACTGACATAGTGATGTGCAAGATCTGACAAGAAGTAAAGGCCTTCATGGAAGGACAAAGATGGACAAGGCAGAGCAAGTGTTGCATAAGCTTCAGTCTACATTTAAATTTATCTTATCCCAATGGACATGTAATAGAGGTAGTAGAACTGCTATTTCATTATGCCATCAAATAGAAACATTTTACTTTAAAGCATCTTGTATGACAAGGATGATATATCAATAAAGTAAGTTTTGGATTATTCTGTTTCAAAAGATATGATCTTGCATGGCAATGCCCAAACATCTAAATAGTCTTTACATGAAAGATTTTGAGATGAATGTTTGTAATGTTAATACCAAAGGAATTATAATTGATAACTCAAGACTATCATTAGCATTAATCACCTTGGACGTACATAGAAATGCATGTCTAGAATACATATTGATGTTAATATAGATTCCCTTGGTTATTGAACCTAGGGAAACATGCAAAGCCTTATTCATGCACAATGTGGCATGACATCCTCCACTAGATGTAGTGGGAGGATAAGCCTTCCATTAGACCTCATATATGTGATGCATGAATATCTTATGGAATGAATGCTATAGATAATTACATACACCTCATATTCATTTACTAGTAATATGATGATATGTACTCAGCAAAATGGATAAATCTTGAAGTGTTCAAGGAGATTGTAAACGAAGTAAGGCTTTGATGAAAGTATTAAGAAACTTTGATAAGATCAAATGTTGAAATACTTTACATCGATACCTTGAGTACCTTAAAAGAAATGACTGTGATAATGTATCACTAGTCAAATCCATCTGAACCTAATGATGTGTCTGAATGAAGGAATTATACCAAAATGAGTTATGATATGATTATCAATTGATCAAATCTTCTTATCCTCATAAATATATACCTATCACTAAATAATATACCATCTGAATGGTTTATAAGACATCATACATGATATGAATTGGGAATGTCCCAAAATGTCTAGAGGATTGAAACCTACTTAGAGAAAGAAGTTTCTTGAAAAGGTTTATCCACAAACCATAATTGTTGAATGTTTCTATTAATCCCATTCCAATAACAAAAGTGTTTTGTTGATAGGATAACTGAGTTCTAAAAGAATCAATGGGAGTAAAAATAGAACTCAGAATGTTCGATGTCAACAAAGAGGTACTATGTGAACTGAGATAATCACAAGTTGTGGTGGAATCTTGAGTTCATCATATAACATAGAATAAAATACTTCTAGTAGAACACATAAGAATGAAGGATTGTGAATCCAAAAATTCAGATAGGTTGGTCATAGCATGCTGAGCCAACTAGTCAACTAGAAGGTATAGATAACCATAATCTGAGCAATGGCTTAAGGCCGTTATGAGATCCATGTAAGCTAACAAGGTAGGACTTTGATAGCTCCACCTATAGGGGTAACACCTAAAAGGTGCAATAAGGTCTTGTGGCTAGGACCTACATGGATAACATAAAAGGACAAATTGGTTGAATAGGTTTTCAAATTAGTTCAAGTTGTTGAACATGATAGAAATTCCTTTACCAATTGTCAAGCTTGTTGTTGTAGTTAAATAGACTAAGAGAATTAGCATATAAAGATTAAGATCAGATTCCTTAAAAGGAATTCATCATAGGATGTGTACGTGACACAACCTAAAGGGTTTTATAACTTCAAGAATGCAAATAAAGTCTATAAACTACAAAGTTCAATCTAAGATTGAAACAAGCATCGCAAAAATGGGATCTTTTGTTTTGACAAGATAGTAAAAGAGTTTGACTTAAAGAAAGATAAAAGATGGAATCTTCGATTACAAAAGATTATGTGGGAGCATATGTGAATATTCCACATATGATGAGGAATAACAACTCAATATTGTGAATAATTGAGATTAGGCATGTAAAACCCCTTCGACAATGAAGAACTAAGTAAGAATTGAGACCTTTGATAATAGTTCTTGAATATTTCACGATGGAAGTTTGAGCACATACAATAGTAATGTGTTGAAAGAGTTCAACACGGGAATGATTCAGCGAGCGAGAATTCAGACTAGTCTCTCATGGACCTTATGTTCCAATTCTTGTGAAGAATGGAAATGACATGATTAAGATACCAAAGGCTATAGCAATGGATCTATCATGAATGCTATTATCCCATATGATCTTGTATGACTAGATGATATTCCAATAATGGTTATTGGAAAGTCATTAAAGAAATACATGAGTTTTCATGAAGTACTTAAGGATATATTGCTAGTCAATTAGGATAGCAATAAAGGAAGAGTTGGATGTAAAGGGTTACATCGATTCAAGCTTCCGTAACGACAAAGTGGTCACAATTATATATATTTGATTTAAAAGGAGAAATGTTGTAGTTGGAAGGGTTCCAAACTAATAGCCATTAATTCTATTCTACAATAGAAGTGGAGTATACTTGATTTATGAACACTAAGTGATACTATATGGATCTATAAATTCATATGATGAACTTATAGATATTTTAATCACTGATGGCACTAATACTTTGACAACAATGGATCTAATGGTTAGTCAAGGAATATCAGATACCATATTATAGTGGTTCCATCTCAGAGCGAAGAGATAAGAAACATGCAACATACTGACTAAATAGCAAAGTGTTGCTAGCCTGCTAGATAAGGAACTTGTACAGTAGAAACATGGTGGACATGTTTGTATCACTAAGAATGAGATTTGTGGGTGATTGGCTCTAGGTGCAAGTGGGAGTCTGTTGATAAGGTATGCCTAGAGAGCCAATCATATGATGATTGACGTCATAAACCATAAAGGATTTAATTAATACTTATAAAGGCAAGCTTCTAATTCATTCTATTTCACTCATTTATGAGATAATGAGGAGACATTATGAATGTCTAAAGAATGACAATACTCAATGACGTATGTCTTCAAGTACGTGACTTGGAGGATGAGATCATACGGATATTAAGAGTGTGTACATTCTTATTATGTCCCTAGTCGGCTCTTACAGTGGAAGGTATATAGACACCGGTAACACTAACGACTAGAGTGTGGATTGGTTGATGACATGATCTCATTAGTCATGATATGGCAATATCAAACCAGGCACACAGATACATGTTAGAGAATAGTGTATCATATAGACCCACCTTGAGAGTGACATATGGAAACCATCTTTGGTGGTCATAGTCATCACTCATAGTGAAGGTGGTGACTGTGATTCTTAGACCTAAAATCACTACACTCGTCACATTTTGTTGGGTACGCTTTCACATCATCAAATGTAATCCTAAAACATGGGTTGTCATAAAGGTGATGATTGAGCGACTTTGACACATGGGGATAGACTGTGAGTGATAGATATGGGATTTTTCCCTTCTACTAGAGATTGATATCTTGGCCACTTGATAAGAGAGACTTAAAAAAGAATGTGCATGGACATGTGGATCAATATATGATATTGAGGTCACATACATCTCAGACAGTCTACTCTATTTTCAAGGAACATGGATTGAACTTTGAGAGGATGATGTTTCCATACCTCGAGTTAATTTTGGACATCATAGACAGAGGAATTATACAATCATTATAACATCTTACACAGATTGTAGGTTGAAGTTATTCTCCAACTTTCCATTCACTTGGTAGCATTGATGTGTGTCTAGGCACCGCTCCTTGCTTGTGATATCATAAGATAGCTTTGGACATTCATTGACAATGTGATATGGGACCTATAGGTTCACACACATACAAACTCATCTAGAAAAGGAGTTTGATCTTAAATGATGATTGGATTGATTGCTAAAGTGTTTAGGTATTCAATTCACACAACATATCAATTGATTGGCTTACCACACCACCAAACGACCATCTCACTAAGTGAGATGGCCGTTTGGGTAACCAGACGAGTGTCTCAAGTGTTGAGATGGCCGTTTGGGTTGTCAGGATGATCAGAGTTTGAATTGGCTAAAATCTGTCCAAATTGAGGTGTGAACCAACCGGTTCATTCTGATGAACTGATCTGCTCAACTCATGTTCACCAGAAATCCATCTGGGTGAACAATACGGGCATCTCGCATGGGTGAGATGGCTTGGTTGGGTCCAAACAAAGGTTCTAAATGTTTCTCGAACTTATTTGATCACACATTACTTGTGGTGCAACAAATTAATATGTAATATTAATTGGAATCGAATTGCCAACTTTGTATGTGGTTGGGAAACTGTCAGAGGACCATCTCGTGCACCAAACGACCATCTAGGTGTGCCATACAACTGTTTGCAGTGTCACATGTTGTGAAAATTCAAGATTTTTTAGTCTCTTCCACTCATGCACAATCCCGTTCAGACTGGGAACCCTGACCCTAACCCTGTCTATAAATAGCAGGGTATTGGGGGCTTCTCATATCACAATACAGACAACTGAGAATCAGTTCCTCTGACAAATATTGTCTTCTATGGTTGTCATAACTGAGAGAGCCCAAGCAAGTCCTACCCGACCAGGGAGGTATAGCTATGGGAGCGAACAACTAAGGATTGTTGTTGTGGGAGAGCAAGTTGGTGACTAGTACACCAATGGGAGGGACAACTCCTTCTTGTCTGATCTAGTTGAACGACATGAGTTATAATTGGTTTGTGTGAACTACTCTAGAGGCAGGAGTCCTTTGGCTGCTGCTCGGAGAGAAAAGTCAATCTGTAGTCCATGGTGAGATCATAAGAGTCATTGCAGAAGCTATTATGTTCATTATTCATGGTGAAGACTAGGAGTTGCACATCCATCATCCAAGAGCAACTAGTTGACAGTTGCATAGAAGCAAGTTATTGTCACTGGACTAGCTTCAGGACCAGGTATAACTCGCTAAACCATCCTCCCTATTTCATAGTAGTTGACGTGATATTGCTGGTAAGGGAATACAAATAGATAAAGTTTTTGTTTCTGCTGCTATACTCTGTGCCCATATTTCCCAACAATAACAAGTTGCAATGACAAGCATAATCCTGATGGACTTAACCATGGCAACTGGACCAAAGGTTTTGTCATAGTCAACACCTTGAACTTGTCTGAAACCCTTTCTAACAAATCAAACTTTGTAAGAATGTACATTACCATCCATGTTAGTTTTCTTCTTGAAGACCTGCTTGCACCCTATGGGTTTTACCCATTTAGGTGGATTCACCAAGGTCCATACCTTGTTGGTGTACATTGATTCCATATCATATCTCATGGCCTTAAGACGCTTCTCAGACTCTGGTCCCTCAACAGCTTCTAGGTAGGTTGTTGGCTCATCATCAATGACCAACTCATTGCCTTCTTGAGTTACAAGATAACTAAATCTTTCTTACTTAAGGCGTTTCCTACTAGATCTATGAGGTTACATGGGGAACTTGATATTTCACAAAAATTTGTGACTTTTCATGTTCTTTTTCTACCTCTATTGGTTCAATGTTTTCTTGTTGGTCTCAAACTTTTTTGAGGTCTACTTTCCTCCCATTGGTTCCTTTGGAAATGAATTCCTTTTCTATAAATACAACATCCTTGGCAACAAACACTTTATTGTCAGATGGAGTATATAAGTAGTATCCTTTGGTTTCCCTAAGATATCCAACAAAATAACATTTATCCGATTTCAGTCCAAGCTTTTTGGGAAACTACTTTCTCACATAAGATTCACATTCCCAATTCTTTATAAAAGACACATTGGGATGCATACCATACCATATATCATATGGTGTCTTTTGAATCAATTTAGGTAGTACATGGTTTAGTGTAAATGTTGCAGTTTCTAGAGCATAACCCCAGAAGGAAGTCAAATGATCATCAATACTCATCATTGATCGCATCGTATCTACTGATGTGTGACTCCTTCTTTCTGACACACCATAATCTTGTGGTGTTCTAGGGGGAGTCAATTGTGATACGGTACCATGGTCTCATAGAAGGTCCTCAAACACTTGGCTCAAGTACTCTCCACCTCGATCAAAATGAATTGCATTAATACTTTTACAAGTTGGTTTTGGACTTCATTCATGAAATCGTTAAAGTTTTCATGAGTTTTTGACTTATTTTTCATCAAGTAAACATAACCATATCTACTAAAATCATTAGTAAAGGTAATGAAGTACTGATAACCATCTCTAGCATTTGTTCTAAAGGGGCCACACACATCAAAATGTATGAGTCCTAATAGATCACTAGCTCTCTCATTGTTGCCAGTGAAAGGAGTCTTTGTCATCTTGCCCAACAAACAAGACTTGCATGTATCTATTGATTCATAATCAAAAGAGTCTAAGTATCCATCTTTATGAGTCTAAAATGTGTAATATTTCCTAGAAAACAACACTAAAGGTATGTTTTGTTTGAGTTATTGAGTTTTACTCTTTTGGTATTTATGTTATAAATACATGTCTCTTGATCTAACAAATAAAGACCATAGGACATTGAGACACTACTATGAAAGATCTCATATTTTGAAATAGAACATTGACCATTCTTATTCATATCCATCCTTATCCATACAAGATACAAAACTGATATTTCTATTAATGGAAAGTACAAAACAATAGTTCTTTAATTCTATTACAAGATCCATGGATATAGATAAATGATAGGTTTCAACTGCAGTGGCAACAACTCTTGCTCCATTCGCAACATGAAGTTTGACCGCACCCTTTCTTAAAGGCTTACTTCTTTTTAGATCTTGCATATTCAAACATATGTGAGATCCACATTCGGTATCTAGTACCCATGATGAATAACTAGACATATTTATCTCAATAATGTATATACATGAAGTGGAGATATCTATCCCCTTCTTCTTCCTTAGTTCCTCCAGGTAGAGAGGGCAATTCCTTTTCTAGTGTCCAAATTAGTAACAGTGGTGACAATTTCCTCCCTTGGCTACCCCACCCTTTGCTTCGAGTACAAAAGACTTGGGTTTCTAGCTAGCTTTAGAACTCTTCTTAGCTTTGCCTTTATCCTTGGACTGCCCCTTTCCTTTTATGATAATCATCACAGATTTGGGCTTGTCCTTCTTCATTTGCACTTCAGTAGTTCTCAACATGCCAAGCAATTCTAACAACATCTTGTTAAAATTGTTCATGTTGTAGTTCTTGACAAACTGGTTGTATGATTCTGACAATGGCTACAGAATTACATATGTAGACAACTCTTAACCTAAGGGAAATCCCAGTCTAGAAAGGTTCTACACATACCCAATAAAATTGAGCACATGGGGACCTACTGAATCTCCTTCTGCCATATTACACTTGAACAATGCCTTGGAGACATCATCTCTCTCTTGTTTAACTTGATCTCAGTACATGTTCTTAAGATGTGTTACCATCTCAATAACATCCATGTTCTCATGTTGTCTCTTCAACTCATAGTTCATTGAGAATGGAATCATATAGTTGCCATCCACGACATCTTTAGATTGTTTCTTATAAGCATCCTTGTTAGCCCTTTGGCACAGTGGGAGTAGGTTCATCTGACTCTGGTGTCTCCAGTACATAGATCTTGTGCTCTTGTGTGAGAACGATTCTCAATGTCCCAAACCTATAATGAAAATTATCCCCATTTATTTTTTCCTTCTCAAGGACCAATCACAAAGAAACTGTGTTGTTGGTTGATATTTGTTTCTAAAAAAACAATTTTGCAATTTGTCAAAACCCTTTTATTTGACTTGATCAAAAGAAAATTTGATGATGTCAGTTAGGCCTTTAATTAATTGTCGCTCCCACTATGTTGTTCAAATTGATAGCCCTCATATATCAATTCATAAGATTGCAAAATATAACCTTATAGGGAGCCAACATCCAAAACAACTAAGTTATTAATCGTCCAACGCCAATGTCCATAATCAATAATTAAGGTAGGCAATATTTAACAATTTCATTTTATACAATTCTTGGATATATGGTATTTGCAACACTTCACCATAGTCCATCTTTATTCTTTTAGGCACTTAATCGCATTAACATCACCTAGTTAAGCCTAACCCAAAATCTAGCACGATGTAATGCACCCTGCTTGTCATCCCCACACAACTACCATGACAGTTCCACGAGGTAGACAGCGCACCACGCTTGGTGTGCCCACACTTACTCAATTAAGTTTTTCATGTGTGTTTCTTATGAAAAGCATCTAAGACTTAATATTATATTGAGAAATTTTATATTTATATAAATACATATACATATCCACTCACCACATGCTAATATATATCATGTACATATTATATCCAAAAATAAAACAAGCAATTATAAAATACGAGTGATGGTTATGATCATACTAATGCAATTCTTTGGAGCCATAAGGAATTTTTGCCACCTAAGGTCCACATCATTTGTAGAAACATGTTGTTGTAGAAGATCTATGCTAGAACCAATTCTGGTCAATTGATTCAACTCTTAAACCGATCAGTTAGCCTCCTGGTCAGTCGGTTGGTCTCTTTCATCAGTCGACTGGTATTCGATTCAAGCGACATCTAGACTCCTCCAGACGATCGATTGGGCCACTAGCTGATCGGTCGGCTCCTCTTGTCATCTGGCCTCCTCGGTCCTCCAGTTAATCAGTTCAACTTCTGAGTCAATTGGTTTTTCTAGTGCAGAATGCCTTCTTTACCGTAACAAGAAATAAAATTATCCTATACTTATTTAACTTATTACATTGTAATTGGGAAACCTCGAGCAGCATTCAATGAGAACATAGAGAGGAAAATAATTAGTACTTTTATATATGGAAATGAAGAGAGAGACTCAGTATGCAAATCAAATTTAAAAGGATGTAATAAAACATTCAACCAAGCACACAACTACAGGGGTATTCGCCATAACCACGCTTACATCCACCATCAAAACAATTTTAGGGCGACACGTATAAATTGCATATCACACACACACTCATATATATATATATATATATATATATATATATATATATATATATATATATATATATATATATATATATATATATATATATATATATATATATATATATATGAATTGGTATCGTATGTGGTATTTAATTAGATATGCACATTACTCATTTGAATATCTACATCATATGCAATAAAATAAATGATAAAAGAAAAATCTGATCATATAGATTAAATCCCAAAACATAGTAAATTGACGTGGTTTTGATATCTCTGTAGGGAATATGGCTACAGAGATGGTAGTAGAAATAAAAAAAATTCTTGCCATATTCTCCATAGACAGAAGATTGCTTCAACAACTATAGATTGGGAAGGAAGGCTGCAAGGCATATACCTAGTCCTAGAGCAAGTCCAGTGACTATCATTGCCAAAATGTGCTTTATTCTCAAGTAGTACTTGGATGGCTGTCGACGGCGGCCTCTTGCTCTATCACCATAGATGATGATTGATGATGTCTTCCTAGAGGGTGGAAACATCATCCACACCTCTACATAGTCCACGCGGACCACCGAGAAATCTTGTCATTCTTTTAGAATAGACAGGCAGGAGTTGTCCCTTCGAACATCAACATACTAGTGTTGAATTACTCTCCCTTGTTGTCTCTCCCTTTGACGGGTAAGACTTATTGTAAAGAGTGAGATCACCTCCTTACTAAAGTTTAAAGGAAATACAAAACATCCACGTTTTTCCAAGAATAATAGACATTGTGGGATGCATGTATAATAATCAAAGTATAAGCATGATTCAAATACATGTAAAATTTCAATAGCAGCAGAAAGGAAACTAAGTTATTACATTGCTTTTTGAACTCATTTCACTACATGAGTTTCTTGAAAAGGAAAAACTGAAAAGAAAACTAATGGGATCTAGTAATAAGCAACTGAGACATCCTTGATAGAAAATTGATATCTACTCCTGAACTTGATATCTTAGCTTGTTCAACACCTTGATCAAACCCTGGATGGTTGAGAAAGCACCCAGCAAAAGAAAGAAGCACGGTATGTGTCATAGTAATGAACAATGACAAAAGATAAGAAATAACATGGAAATAAAGGCTAAGAATTCATCATAAGATGAATATGGTCAAAAGTATGAGGCATAATCAACTAGATGCTTTCCATAACAAGAAAAATAGTCTAAAGGTTGCATGCATGATTAATATTGACTACCTTAACTAAGTAGGGTGGAGGTACCTACCAGACCTCAACTAAATAGGTGAGTGAGAGTAACACATTCCAGTCACCTATCAAATATTTTATATCAGGGAGAGTAACACATTTCCCTTGGCAAATTTACACGTGCCTTATCTATGGGTGGTTGTACAAAAGTATCACTATATTAGTTAAATAGTCTAATAAAATCAACATGCTAAAAGAACTATGGCAAGTATAACCATCAAATAGTTGAAACATGGAAGAGGGGTACAAGACCCAAGAAATAAGTAACAAAACTGATTTTTGAGGAAAATATAGCAAAGGAAATATCAAAAGAGAGATTAGGGCTTAATAAGTGCCTCATTAGGGAAATTAGGTTAAGTTTGCAAATATTCCCAACTAAAGGTGTAAGAATGCACATACCTCTCTTAATGAATCCTATTACTCACTTTCACCACTTTAATTGAGTCTAAGGTCCATTTTTTCCTATTTTCAATGTATAATCATGTATTAGGATTTTTCATATGCATTAATGTAAAGAAACCTTGACTTTTGGACTTTTTGAACAAAACCCTGATTTAAACTCTAACATCGTCACCATTGATCTTATTAGGTTCTCCTTATTAAGATAACATATAATATTGTCAATTTTGAAGTTATGATGATTAAAGTGTATTTTTGGTGATTTTGATGTATGAAAATAATTTTTAGAAAACACCTTTTCACAAAACTCAAAAATAAACCTTGAAAGTATATTTATTAGAAAGATTACATTTTTTATTCCAAAACATATTTATTTTTAATTTTAAGAAAAAGGAATAAAAATATATGCTTTTTCGAATATGGACCAATCAAAAGACGCCACATCATTAAAACAAGGCAAGAGAGGCAAGAGAGAGAGGTGGGCCAGGTGTCTTGGCCCAATTGTGGGGCGCCAAGTCAGTGGTCCACGCTGACTCAAACTCGTGTCAATCGGGAAAAAACAGAGCCAAAAGGTTAGAAAATCCCTCACGAGAAAACAAAGAGAAGAGAAGAAAGAAGCAGGGGCAAAATAGACATTAGACCAGGGGGATTGCCCCCTACCTTGGCTCGCACCATGGCTGGTGTACAAGCACAACAGTGATGCTCCAAAATTGGGCAATTTTGCGAGACTCAACAATCCTAGAAAATAAGAGGATCGAAAGAAAGAAGAGAAAGAGCTTAACTTACCTATGCTCTCAATACGCACTGAGACAACGAGTAGGATGTGCATGACTTGCCATAAAATCTAGAGCAAAATTTGTTCACTTACAAGAAAATATACAATCTCATGAGAAATTGGAGGAGAGAGTAGTTGCAAGGGGGCTAGGGAAGCCTTGTGTATAGATATATATAGGCGAGGTTGAGGATTAAAGCGAGAAGGATTGCACCTGAACTTTCTTCGAGATCAAGGTTTGGGGATTTCCATAATGCTCCTTAGAATCATGAAAATAGGGATCAAACAGTGTGATTTCTTATTTAGAAACTATTGGAGGAAATTTCATGTGATTTGGTTGAGAATCGAGTGAGAAATCACCAAAACAAATTCAACGAATTTCGGTTCCTGTTGCCAAAATGGTGAGATCTTAAACATGAATCGTGAGCCGTTGGATTGTAGATCTAACAATTATGATCCTATAGGTCAAAGAAAATAAAAGTCAACCATGTGACACATTAACTATATTCCAAATCTTAATTGGATTAGTGTGTATACATTCATTTCTATTTTTCTCTCTCCTCATTTGAAGGTGCAAACATGCTCCAAACTAGTTGAAAATTGACATCTAGCCTATGCTTGATATGAGGAATCTCAATATGCAACTAGATTTTCCTTTTGAGAACTTCTAATGTGTTAAATAAACCAAATCCTATTTCCTCTTTCTTCCACTATTAATGGTTATAAGATTCTCTAAATTTGATGATACTTCACCCACAAGTCACATTAAATGCCTTGGATACGAATTTGCCATCAATTTTACATGTTGAAGTTGTTTGTACATTTATTTAATATTTTGAAGGTTCTAAATACTTTCTCTCTCCTGATTTCATCTTTTAATCAAATATTCTCCAAATTGAGTGAAAATTCACCCAAAGGCATATTTTAATGTGTAGATCACAAATTTGACATCAATTGTTACTTTTGGAGTCATTAATGATTTTATTTTATATTTTTGAGTAATCTCCTATTTTCCCATTCAATTAATGAAATTATACTTGGTAATTTTCTAAAAGTTGTGAAACTTATCAATCAAGCAAACTTATACTCAAAGGAAATGAATTTGGACTTAGAATTATCTTTTGGATTCCCCTTTTATGGATTTTAGGCAATTTATTCTTATTTTCACTTAATGGAAAAATAAATTCAATTAATGTCACATTTTCTTAGCTTTAGGATTTTCTTTTCTTTTTTCTCATATAATAAGGCCATAAAAACTTCTAGATCGGTTTTTTTATCCTTATCCCTCATAAGTGGATATTTTGCAAAATACATACCTTTTATAAAAAAAATTATGAGCTAATTGTGCATAAATCCTTATAATGTCAAATATAGGGAACAAATGTACACCAAACCTTTATAATTTCCACTAATTCAACATCAAGGACACAAATTAAAGGAAAAGCTTACAAAAAGGCTAAAATAAGATTGTACATGGATTTCAGTTTGTTATACTTAATCTCTCATGTTGCCATGACTATGAGGACAATAATTGTAAAAACTTATTGTTGTGTCTTCTGAAAACCTAAATTGGCCTCTTTTATATCGTATGGTTAGGGTCATGGTTTTTATATCATCTAGGAGTCAAAGAGCTGGATTTTCATGAAATTTCTATAACCTACAAACCATGAACTGGTCGGTTCACCAGTGAATCGATCGGCTCACACGTGAGATGATCGGTTCAACCCCTTGAACCGGTTAGTTCACTATGTTTACTAATCATAATCACATTGGCTTCTAATATGACGATTAATGCACAACATGGCATCAACATCAATCCTTGATCCAATCATATTGATCATCCAACCAGTCGGTTCACAACCCCAACATGTCAATTCATACATTTGAACTGATCGATTCACTTCTTGAACCAGTCATTTTAGATTTCTGACATTCAATCTTGTTTAGATTGAATACCTAAACACTTTTGTAATCAAGTTTAAGCCACATTCATGAATAAACTCCTTTTCCATGTGCATTCTATGTGTGTGACCCTATAGGTCCCAACTTACATCTCTAGTGAATGTCCATAACTAACTTATGACATCACAAGTAATGAGTGATATCTAGAAACACATCATTGCTACCCCAATTATTGGAAAGCTAGAGAACAACTTCAACCTACAATCTATCATTAGTGTTACAATGATTGTATAGTTCCTTTGTCTCTAATATCCAGATTGAACTTGAGGCATGAAAACTGTCACACCCACATCCCACGATTACCACTAATCATGAGATTAGGGCATGATTATGAGGATTACACTTAATATAAAGTTCATTCCTGACTTTTCCTTTTCATTTCAAACTCTTTGTTTTCTCGCATTCAATCACATAAACAAACTTTATGAGAGAATTAAACTTTTATTACTCTAATATGATCTCAACATTAATGATACAAATCCATACATTCATTACATTTCTCACACTTCCATGTACATATGACATGACAATCATTTGCATTATCTCTTATTAAGGAAACAAACATACAAACATCATTTACAACTCTCTCACATCTATACAAGGACCTAGAGTGACAGGCACCAACTGAACTTAACTAATCTCATACTTAACTCATGTGGTAGATCTACTCTGATGTTTTGACCTTCTTCAAGTCTATGTGGTTTTCCTAAAATTTTTGAGTAGAGGGGTGAGCCTACTCACTCAGTGAATGAGTACTTCAAAGAAACAGTCTCAAGCACTGATATAATTATAGATATACCTTTAAGCAACTGATATCAATTATAACAACAGTAATATTTAAAGAGTCTAATCATTGACAAACATAAATATGGCAGGATACTCTATATAATTTATTAAACTAGAATAAAATATAGTAATTACTACACTGAGCAAATCTAAAACAATACAGTTAAATAATAGGGAATGAAAATATTACATTTAAAGAACAACTACTACGAAATTGTACTCAAATCTTTCTTAACTCTTTTTACATATAAGAATTCTTTAAACCTATATGAACATATTTTAGCTTATGCCCTGATCAAATGCAGTGTACTCTACATATGAAAACTCGTAGCGAACTATGATCTCATCGTACAAGACTCAGCTTAAAACTTGGGAAGCTAAGCCTAGAACTGAATCTGGGTCTGCTTGACTCGAACCGTCACGTCTGACTAAGGCGGATAAATAGTTGGCCTTTAACTGGACCTCTCCTTCTAGGCTGAGTACACAGGCAGAGGGTCTGAGACACTCTGTGGGCCTCATCTTGGTACGCTTTGTGGGTACCTCTGGGTTACCACCGGGATCTCTGGTTCATGTTGTGTAACCTATCTTCTCTTAGGAGACTTCCTCAAGGGCATTGTCTCCCTGCATGCTTTGTGGGTGCATTTCGATCCCCGTATATTGGTCGTTGCTGGGGTGGATCGTTTCCTCCCTACAGTGCAGACATTCGTAGAGAATCTATGGTGTTCAGGGCACCTATGTCTATTATTTTATTATATTTGGAAACCTCTTACTATATTGTATCTTTTCCTTACTTATACTTGACTTTGGTATCTCTATGGTACCGCGTCTATTTATTTGAAGTTTATAATACAACATGTACATCATTCTAAACTTGGTAGAGTAGTATATTCAAAACACTATAATATTCTGGGTAATCATCATACTATACATACAGGCAGACTAAAATTCTTAAATAAATAGAATACATGTCAACTTGGCACTTTATACACTAGAATCATGCAATTGAACTGTTAAGCATCACCACATCTCATACTGAGAACATTGATATCACAATACTTGATTCATTGAACACCCTATCCTTAGGGTTTCATTTACCTCATTCACTTATCACATGGCTCTCATAAGGATTTCATACGACATAAACATTCAATGAATAAAGACTGCTTAAATCATATACAATCAATATATGTATGAAACCTTGGAACTGAGATAAATTTAGGTTTCCATGCCATTCACTGAGATTTCATGTATCAAGAATAAAATTGAATAAATAAATTCTATCATGTCAAGAAAATCCCTTCAAATGGATTTCACGATATCTATTCGTAAATATCCAACTTTCCTCACATCTAGGGTTTCACCCTCTTTACTGAGATATCAAACAAACACTATTCACCTTAAATGAAATCCAAGATAGTATCTGACATATGTTTACTATGAATTCAGATAAACAAGCATTCATAACCAAGGCGATCCATATAAACAAATTTCTCTATTTAATTATACAGCAATTTCAGTCATAGATAAATTCCCTATATTTTAGTTTACTCTTATAACCTCTGCGAATACTTAGGGAATTCTCATTAGGATGTATTATATACATTTCTATATGATTTTATCATCTGAAATTCATCCAAACAGAGGAAGAATCCATATCATATCATTTTGCAACAACTTAGATCAAACAGACAATTTAGGGTTTGTAGTCGCATACTAAGCAATTAAAGATTATGGATGATTTAACCAATTTTCATGCAATATACTATTTAAAGGAAGTTCCCACTCACCCTAAGGTGTGAAAACACCTTAAAAATGCAGCTCATCCCTAAAAATCTCGATCTCATATCAAATCCCTAGCAATTCACCCAATTCAACTTCCTTTCAACTCGAAAACCCTAAAAATGAGGGAGTATGAAGAAAGAGTGAGAAAAGGGGAAGTTTTGATACCATTTCAGATCAAATAAGAGGAGGGACGGAATCTTGACATGTGGGAGAAGATTCACCATGAAAGTCTATGCAAAGAAGCTAAACTTACTTGATTTCATCATATCTCAGATAGAGAAACCCTAGATCAGCGATTCCACCACTTTCTCCTCTCAAACCCTAACTCTCCCTCTCTCTCTCTAAGATTTCATTTCTTTATAATAAATCAAAAATTATGAGAGATACTAGTGTGTTAGGTTGACCATATAGAGCAATTGAGCTGCTTGGGTCAATTGCACTTTGACCCCTCACTATACTTTCTCTTATTTCAGCTGAATTTTCTGTCATAGAAATGTTACGATAATTCATCTAGTGGTAAGGTCTAAACACATTTAAAAATTATGAAAATTTAACATGTTGTTTATTATTGATTTTAATATCTCCATTTAAAATTGTAGATCATTTGGAGTTATCAATAAATTAAAAAATCAAATAATTCACTGCTATATCAATCTAAAAATATGATCGGTCGAGTTTGAAACTCGACCAACAAATAGGTCAGAACATTCTTCAAAAATTATTATATTTTTCAATAGTGTTCAAGTTTTAGATATCCAAATAATATACAAATTTGAATTCAATCAGAGTTACACATAAAATACTAAAAATAATTTAGTGAGACACTATACTTATCAAATTTTATATTCATATGTCATCAAAACCCTAATTTGGGCCGATTAGGGTTTCCAAATCTTAAACCCTAATTATGTGAATAAAAGTATGATTAAATATTCTAATTATATTTAAAATATCAAAACTTAACAACCATCACTAATCAAGCTTTAAAAATGATCAACTTAGTTAAGCATACAATCATCCAAGTAAACCCTAGTTTACCAATTAAGCTCAGATGCGGTCATAACAATTTTCCCCCCTTTAAAAAGGTTTTGCCCCCAAAACATAAATATGCAAGCAAAGTACTCTCAAGATTTATTTTAAGCTTTTGATATTACATATCATTGTATTCTTATATTTCATACTTGAATGTATCTTTCAACATTAAGTCCTTTATTTCTTTTCTAATCACAACATGTCTGAAACAGTTCCCAATGAATTCTCTATGCCACAATCAATCATAGGATAGAGAGAAAAACAACCATTTCAATATTTTCATACTCTTGAGGTGTTACCTCAACATTGATAATCTGATCCAAATATCTCAATTCATACGGCTCAATATGTACTATTGTTTTGATTTTTTCTTTTACTATTGTGCTACTCAAATAGCAAAACAGCCTTGAGTTGAAAGACTAGATTCAACAACAATTGTACAATACTACTCACGACATCCCCATTGGATCATGGATGCATAAGGTGAAGCATTACCATCACATTACATACTATTCTCAAGTATGAACCCACACATAATTCAAGGTGTAACCATTGGGTTATAGCATTCTAGGGTTTCAACAACAATAACATAGTACTCCATGATTGTATTAGTCATTCAAGGACTATTCATACCCAATTACCATCACTTAGTTATATTAATCTAGTTATAACAAGCTATACCTCATTAGGGTTACATATCAATACAATATGGTCATCATCCCTTCTATTCATATGGGTGAATAGGTAAGACTACCTTATTCAGGGTAACCCTCCATTTGTTCCATCATCATTCAACCCATATCACCATACCACAATTGTACAATACTAAGATGGATTACTGGTATGAATGACTTAAACTATCAGATGCCTTTAATTAACATATTGCTTGCACATGTACAACTGAAATCATATGCAAAATAAATTTACATCCCTTAATATACCTTCAACAAATTATATTTCTAAAAACAAATTCACATATTACTAAAAGCCATTGTTTTCTCTTATCTCTCTCCTCATTCATTACTACTTACTTGTTACTACTTATCCTTCATTTTAATCATGTAGATTAAATATCCCTAAAACTGAAACATACAAGGTACAAGTAGATTATTCATCATTCTTGCTATCGCTGCAAGAATTTATTTCATATCGCACTTCACTCATACTGTATTTCTCCTTTTATTCAAAACACACTTGTTACATTTCAAATTTATATCTTACTCTCTTATCTGAATCATTTTCATATTGTTTATCAACCTTTCATATTATCTACCTTTAAACCCTGGATTACTATCAGTGCTAGTTTACTTCTCATAGTGCAAATCTCATGATCTTGTTTTATAGAGATGCTAGTATTCAAGGTCAACTCACTAGTGACATCCCTTAAACTACTACAACTCTAAACATTCTAGGGTTTGGTCCTTATCACAATATTGTGATGTGACTTTGCTCCCTTAATTTGAAATTCAAACTTTCAATCTCACAAGTTTTACTAAAGTCTTCCTTATCTCATCACTTGAATTTCCTTTCTCTTACTTGGCCATTCAGATAGATTACATTCTCAATTTACCCTACTAGGGTTTCCTCATCATATTGTGTCATTATTACATTCACTAGATGTCTCTACCATGGTGGTTATGCATCATATATGATTCATTATATTATCACTTCATTCCCGCATTGCTCTCATTAAGGAAGATATGAAAGAGAAGATGATTCTGAGACTTTAGAATTCTTATCTTCAAACATTCCCTTAGTACATTTCTCGTATGTAGATTTAATTAGTTATCAACAAGGATACTTGACTAATTAGCTCTTGCTTGAATCTCCTAACCTCTTTCTTTTATAATCTATATTACTCCACCATGTTTCAAACCCTTCCTTACTTTCCATAATCCTCTTACCATATACTACTCTTCCACCTGTCATCTTTAACTTCTAATTTTTTTTATTATGATCATGTGGCTTATTCATGTGTATGATCATGTATACCATGTTGCACATATTTCTTTTTATTCTTCTACTAATGTGAAGTTGAAATTCTAAATCAATAATCTCTCTACTAGTTTCAACTCATGTTTAATACATTACATATCCTTTGTTTTAAATCAAACGGCTCATGCATGGGTCAAACTTAGTATCTCTTTCAATCAATTTTTTTTTCTCCTGAATATAGTCTACCTTTGTATGACTTATTCATTGGTTAAGCTACACTTTTGTTCTTCTTTTTAGAAACTAGTTTGTTGTTGTATAGATACTTGGAATCCCAAAGGTAGTAAGGATGAATATATTAACTTCACAATAAAGGTATACATTCCATGCTATCAATTATATCATAACCCTCATTCCTTAATCAAACTCATCATTTCCAACATTTATCTTTGTTTTAACTTAGTTTCTTATCCTAGTCTTATGATTTACATGTTCATCTAATTCTCTTTACTTTAACTCTTCTGAAGACTCTTCACTTCTATGTACATATCGTATAATTAACTCTTTTCTTCTATTTTTCCCTTTGCTTTGGAGTACATAAAAACATGGTACTCGATTATATAGTCCATTCCTCATGATTGATTCTTACTATTTTGGCCCTTACATATTTTTCTCATATTTTTTCCATATTCCATATTTACATTTCATATAATACTAATCATTAAACTTAATATGAACCTTATGTCGTGTTCCTTTATTCCCAATTAAGGGTTTCTCATATGAGGCCCCAAAGTTGGATCTCAGATATCAGTTCCAACTGATTCTTAGCTATTCTAATTTTTCTCATATGTTTCAACATCTTAGTGTATGTACATTCTCACTATGATGTGGGTCTAATTTATCCAGAGTCTACTCTTATTATATTTTCAATAGGAGTCATTAGATCCTAGTAACACACCCTGCCAGCTGGACCAGGCCAAACCTGTAGTCCTGAAGCCAAGAGCTACTCAGGATTAACCAGCTCCTACTTATTTCAAAAAAATGTGGAAAGAATATCTACTTAGGGAAAACTCATTTGAACATAACTTTTGATCTACTGGATACAAAGAATAACTGAATCAACTTCATGATACACAACAATCTAAAAGAACCATACATATTCTACAAACTGATAATATGAATTCATACATATAAGAACATTTCTATTGATCTCCAATCAAAGAAGCAATATAAAGCAAGAGTTGTATCACATTCTATGTTTAATCTCTTACTCCTTCATTACTTTTCGGTCTCCTAACCCTAAGATTTTTAGGGTTTCTCTCTAGCCCATCATTCATCTACATACCTGGCCAGGGCATCCAGAGAAGAATAGACATAGTAGCTTGATACTGGTCAATCTAAGTATTCAGATATCGGGCCAGGGTATCCAAATACCCAGACTTCCCAGAGCTATAGACACATCACCTCCTATCTTCTACACTTATAATTCTGACTTTCTATCCTATGGTCCCTGACAACTCAGCCTAAGCTCTAATACCAAGTTGTCACACCCACATCCCACGATTACCACTAATCATGAGATTAGGGCATGACTATGAGGATTACACTTAATACAAAGTTCACTCCCGACTTTTCCTTTTCATTTCAAACTCTTTGTTTTCTCACATTCAATCACATAAACAAACTTTACAAGAGAATTAAACTTTTATTACTCTAATATGATCTCAACATTAATGATACACATCCATACATTCATTATGTTTCTCACACTTCCATGTACATATGACATGACAATCATTTGCATTCTCTCTTATTAAGGAAATAAACATACAAACACCATTTACAACTGTAAAGAGTGAGACCCGATAGGGGATCCACTCAAAATGATATAATGCAAGAGCCATGTAATAATAAAGCAGCGGAAACAAAACTATTACACAGTTACAAAATTTTCTTTGTATAATAATTCCTCACCATATAAGGTGGGATGAAAAAAAAGTATACACATAAGGCTGGTTGCAGAGGGAAACCAACTATCCCAAGCTATCCTCAAAGTCCAAGTCCATATATTCAATCCTTTAGCATCTTGTCTTCCAATGTACCTAGACCTGGGTGGAAGGGAACATCACCCAAAACATAGGAAACAACATAGAGGTCAGCGAAGGCTGCGTATGTACAAATATTAACACCTTGGGCATTATATTGGTTTATAAGTACAAAATGAGATGTTCCCACAAGAAGGGGGCTATTTACAATTAGGTAAGTTTCAAAAGGAATATAACAAAAGAAATGAGGCATATTAAAATTCAAAATACAAGTATGATAATAAAGAGTGTCTTGCCATAAAAATTATCCACAAATTCATATTAAAACAACAAATGTTTGCATGCATAACAATGTAGACTAAATATACCTAAAATAGGGCCATAACACCATAGGATCATGGCCTAAAAATAAATAAGGGTGGAAATGCACACCCCGGGCGGAAATGCACGCCCTATATAAGTATGGTTGTACATAAGTACCACTATTCTGGATATTCTAGTCAAACATGTAGCATGCATAAAATAGAGAGGCAAGACTAGTATTTCAGTCAATTTTCATAAAAAGGCATTCATAGCAAGTGGGGTACAATACCCTTATAATCAAGGTGGTCCAAAAACCAGAATGGTATAATGAGTCAACATCAGGAAATGTAAATGTTCAAGAATTTAGATTTCATAAGGATAACAATTCAAAAGATGCCTCATTAAAAGAAAGTAGGTTTTAGTCAAATAATGCCCAAAATAAAATAGAGGATGTACATACATGATATTCAAGACTAGTGGCTAACTCGATAGATGTACTTGGTCCACCAAGTCAAGATTTCACCTTAAGAACACATTAGGTGTGTTAGTTAAACTAAAGAGGACATGCATATACATTCCTAGCATAGTTATACACATTGTTGTTACCCCTCTTTTAGATAATTGAAGACATTCTAGGGACTTTAATCCTATTAAGTGAACACATGATCAATAAGATATATATTTGGGTTCTGAGATTCATCTTTAGGCAAATAGTCAAAGCACAATTAGGTTACTTATATATGTGTAATAAATGAATTCTTTTGATTTTAGTTTCTTAATGTCATTCTATCCCTTTGTATCGTATAGTTCGATTTTCTCGACTGGGTCAAGGTTATGCATCACATGAGATACTATTGGAACATGATACCCTTATTAGGAAGTATGGGGTTTAGTTAATATATGAAAAAATTTGTGATGATGTATAGTCTAGGTTAGTTTATTTTCATGCCCACATGGATGTCTAACATGTTCTCTTTGTTATATAATCTATTTTTTTCAACTTATGTGTGTTGTTCATAGTATTTAGTAATATTAATGTTCTATTCTATATACTAATATAGTTAGTTTTAGGCTAATCATTTTAGTGGACTAGTTACATTAATCACTTGGTATTATCATCCTAAACACCTAGATTATCATTGAAGTTCTAATTATCACATTGATATCATCTCAGACCCATTACATTCTAGTTCATAATTTTAGCAGGAAGTTCTAAGGACATGCACACTATCCATATTAATATGATTGGTATATTCGATGACTTGTGCTAGATAATGATATGATTAGGTGAATACACATCCTAAGGATATAGATACATCAATACTATTGTTAATCCTATTATCCTTGTTATCTAGTGAGATTAAAAACCTCAAAGAAATCTAACATGTAGTTTTCCAGACCCATCGATCCACATGTAGGTTTGAAGTCCACGAGCATGACGCCATAGATGGTAGTAGGTCTGCGTCTTCTTTCTGTAGGTATGTCTTGTGCATAGCTAAGGGTTGAAGGGATTGTGGATTGGAGACTGGTGGTGTCTTGAAGGATTGGAGAAACCAACATGACATCAATAATGACCGATAATATCTTCCTGGGTTGCAGGTCATAGGGTGGCAGATGAATGAGATTTTGGTGGAGGAAGCATCGTGGCCACTGGATCCAGTAGTGGTCACAGTTGGGGGCGAGATGATGAGTCTACAGTCTCTGTTGGCCGCAATAGTGTGGATGGCGGCGTGTATGTTGACGGCAGAGTAGGGGAGATGATCCCAGGACTCTTGGAAGATATGGAGTTCGATGTAGGTCGAAGGGAAGGAGGGAGGAAGCCAGTGCTTAGGGCTTGGAATCAGCGTCGTCGGTCGTTGTTCCTGGCTATGGTGGTGACCGAGTGAAGAGGGCATGGAGGAGACCTGGTCAAAGGTGAGGCTGGTGTCTCTAGTGCGAGGGGGAGGTTGCAGCACCGCAAGGTCTGAAGGAGGTGGCGATTTCGGAGCTGGTTGGTGGACAAAGGTGTCGGCTGCCTCTAGTAGTGCTGGCAGACATGGAAGTAGGCAGTCTGCCCCCAATCACAACTGCCAGATCAAGGGAAGAGAGGAATTAGGAAGGAAGGATCTACTAGGGTTAGAGGATCCGTGATCGGTTGACTAGTTCTTGGACCACGAAGCAGATGGGAGGAGGAATCGGGTGGTGAGCGAGAATGGTGGAGCCGGAAAGAGCGGAGTGGGGAGCAACCGGGTTAGCAACGAGGGAGATGACACACGATCATATGCATGATAGATAAAATAGAACATGACTATAGTAATTAAGGTGTGACATAAATTTGATTAATTTTCTAATTACACCATATGTTTTTCCTATTTTAATCAATTTAGGGTGCATTGTATCTCCAATTTACCTCAAATTTTCTAGGCTACCTAATTAGGATATGGGGAAATTGATTTTAACCTATACTTGATATTTTGAAACCATTTGATATTGTTTTTCATTACTTGTATGTCTAAGAATTTTCTTAAGACATTTAGTACTCTCAATTAATGAAGCATGACATAATCTTTTACAAATATACAATTTCTTTCATCTTTTACCTACTAGAAGATTTTGGAGAGTCAAACTAGATTTATAAACTATTCAGTGTTATTTGCACATTGAATTTTATGCTTGAATCTTCTTGGTTATTTCATCCTACAACCCATATATAAAGGATATATATATATATATATATATATATATATATATATATAGGTTCATTATGTTATTTGAATCTAATTAGTCTTGAAAACTTTTTAATTAATGGAGGTTGAACTAGATACTAACATGATGCAAAGGGACCAAAAAAATGAGGGTTAGGTTATATGTATCTAAATTTGAGTATGTTACAACAACTCTCTCACATCTATACAAGGACCTAGAGTGACAGTGACCGACTGAACTTAACTAATATCTTAGTTAACTCATGTAGTAGATCTACTCTGATGCTTTGACCTTCTTCAAGTCCATGTGGTTTTCCTAAAAATTTTGAGTAGAGGGGTGAGCCTACTCGCTCAGTGAATGAGTACTTCAAAGAAACAATCTGAAGCACTGATATAATTATAGATATACCTTTAAGCAACTGATATCAATTATAACAACAGTAATATTTAAAGAGTCTAATCATTGACAAACATAAATATGGCAGGATACTCTAGATAATTTATTAAACTAGAATAAAATATAGTAATTACTACACTGAGCAAATCTAAAACAATACAGTTAAATAATAGGGAATGTAAATATTACATTTAAAGAACAACTACTACGAAATTGTACTCAAATATTTCTTAACTCTTTTTACATATAAGAATTCTTTAAACCTATATGAACATATTTTAGCTTATGCCCTGATCAAATACAGTGTACTCTACATATGAAAACTCGTAGCAAACTATGATCTCATCATACAAGACTCAGCTTAAAACTTGGGAAGCTAAGCCTAGAACTGAATCTGGGTCTGCTTGACTCGAACCGTCACGTCTGACTAAGGCGGCTAAATAGTTGGCCTTTAACTGGACCTCTCCTTCTAGGCTGAGTACACAGGCGGAGGGTCTGAGACACTCTGTGGGCCTCATCTTGGTACGCTCTGTGGGTACCTCTGGGTTACAACCGGGATCTCCGGTTCATGTTGGGTAACCTATCTTCTCTTAGGAGACTTCCTCAAGGGCTTTGTCTCCCCGCACGCTCTGTGGGTGCGTTCTGATCCTCGTATACTGGTCGCTGTCAGGGTGGATCATTTCCCCCTACAGTGCAGACATTCGTACGGTGTTCAGGGAACCTATGTCTATTATTTTATTATTCTTGGAAATCTCTTACTATATTGTATCTTTTCCTTACTTATACTTGACTCTGGTATCTCTATGGTACAACGTCTATTTATTTGAAGTTTATAATACAACATGTACATCATTCTAAACTTGGCAGAGCAGTATATTCAAAACATTGTAATATTCTGAGTAATCATCATACTATACATATAGGCAGACTAAAATTCTTAAATAAACAGAATACATGTAAACTTGGCACTTTATACACTAGAATCATGCAATTGAATTGTTAAGCATCACCACATCTCATATTGAGAACATTGATATCACAATACTTGATTCATTGAACACCCTATCCTTAGGGTTTCATTTACCTCATTCACTTATCACATGGCTCTCATAAGGATTTCATACGACATAAACATTCACTGAATAAAGACTGCTTAAATCATATACAATCAATATATGTATGAAACCTTGGAACTGAGCTGAATTTAGGTTTCTATGCCATTCATTGAGATTTCATGTATCAAGAAAAAAATTGAATAAATAAAGTCTATCATGTCAAGAAAATCCCTTCAAATGGATTTCACGATATCTATTTGTAAATATCTAACTTTCATCGCATCTAGGGTTTTCCCCTCTTTACTGATATATCAAACAAATACTATTCACCTTAAATGAAATCCAAGATAGTATCTGACATATGTGTACTATGAATTCAGATAAACAAACATTAATAACCAAGGGGATCCAGATAAACAAATTTCTTTATTTAATTATACAGCAATTTCAGTCATAGACAAATTCCCTATATTTTAGTTTACTCTTATAACCTCTACGAATACTTAGGGAATTCTCATTAGGATGTATCATATACATTTCTAATATGATTTTATCATCTGAAATTCATCCAAACAGAGGAAGAATACATATCATATCATTTTGCAACAACTTAGATCAAACAGACAATTCAGGGTTTGTAGTCTTATACTAAGCAATTAAAGATTATGGATGATTTAACCAATTTTCGTGCAATATACTATTTAAAGGAAGTTCCCACTCACCCTAAGGTATGAAAACACCTTAAAAACGCAGCTCATCCCTGAAAATCTTGATCTCATATCAAATCCCTAGCAATTCACCCAATTCTTCTTCCTTTCAACTCGGAAACCCTAAAAATGAGGGAGTATGAAGAAAGAGTGAGAAAAGGGGAAGTTTTGATACCATTTTGGATCAAATCAAAGGAGGGACGGAATATTGACATGTGAGAGAAGATTCATGATGAAAGGCTATGCAAAGAAGCTAAACTTACTTGATTTCATCATATCTTAGATAGAGAAACCCTAGATCAGCAATTTCACCACTTTCTCCTCTCAAACCCTAACTCTCCCTCTCTCTCTAAGATTTCATTTCTCTGGAATGAATCACAAATTATGAAAGATACTAGTGTGTTAGGTTGACATCAAGTTCGTTTCTTTGAGAAGCCCCCACTACCCCTCTATTTTAGGTGGGGTTAGGGTCTGGGTTTCCAGTCAGCGTGGGAGTGAAAGGGACCAGAACATCACAAAATTTGCAACCTAAAACTTGTTAGTTCACATGTGAGTCAATCGGTTCACATAGTGAACCTATCATCACCATGTTTCCCAATTGCATATGAATTGTCAATTCAAATCCCACTAATGCTCATCATGACGTCAACACAAATCTTTGATGCAATCAAATTTCTCCAAGAACGGGGCATCTCACTAAACCAAACTATCAATTGGTGACCCAAGCCGATCAATTCACTCAATTTGCTCCCTAATTCAGGCAAAACTCATCCAATTCAATTTCTAATCAACCTGACACTCCAACTAGTCGGTTCAACACTTGAACTGATCAGTTGGGAGTATGGTCAGTTGATTCGTTGCTTGAATTGAATACCCAAACACTTTGGTAATCAATTCAATTATCATTTATGGTTGAACTCCTCTTCTAGGTGTATCATATGTGTGTGACCCTATAGGTCCCATATCACATTGGCATTGAATGTCTATGACTAGTTTATGACATCACAAGCAAAGGGTGGTGCCTAGTCACACATCAATGCTACCCAAGTGAATGGAAAGTTGGAGAACAACTTCAACCTACAATCTGTGTAAGGTGTTATAATGATTGTATAATTCTTTTGTCTCTGGTGTCCGAAATGAACTCGAGGCATGGAAACATCATCCTCTCAATGTTCAATCCATGTTCCTTGAACTTAGAGTAGACTGTCTGAGATGTATGTGACCTCAATATCATATATTGATCCACATGTCCATGTACATGCTTTTTTAAGTCTCTCTTATCAAGTGGCCATGATATCCAACTCTAGTATATAGGATGAAAAAATCCCATCTACATCACTCACAATCAATCCCCATGTGTCACAGCTACCCAATCATCACCATTATGGCAATCCTTATTCAGGGTTACGTTGAATGATGTTAAGGTATACCACGACATGTGATGAGTGTAGTGACTTCAGGTCTAAAAACCACAATCACTACCTTCGCTATGAGAGATGACTATGACCACCATTTATGGTTTCCATGTGTCACTTTTAAGGTGGGTGTGTCAGATAAAATATTTCGCAACAAGTATTTGTGTCCTTGGTTTTATATCACATATCATGAATGATGAGATTATGTCATCAACCAACCCATACTCCAATCTTGTGTGTTACTATTGTCTATCTACCTTCCACAATTACAACTAACTAGGGATATAACAAGAATGTACATACTCTTAAATTTGCATGATCTCATTGTCCAAGTCATGTACTTGAAGACATACATCATTAAGTAATGTCGTTCTTTAGACATTCATTATGTTTTCTCATTATCTCATAATTGAGTGAAACATTATGAATTGGAAGCTTTCCTTTATTAATCAAATCCTTTACATGATATGCCATCACAATCATCATATTATTGGCTCTCTGGGCATACAATGCCAACAAACTCCCACTTGCACTTAGAGCCAATTGCCCATGAATTTCATTCTTAGTGATCTAAACATGCCCATCTTGTTTCTATTGTGCAAGTGCTATTCCAGCGGGTTAGCAACACTTTGCTAAACTCGGTATATTGCATGTTCCTTATCTCTTCGTTGTACGATTTCCCATATGAGACATAACTGTAGTAATATGGTATATGATATTCTTTGCCTAATTAGTAGCTCAATTGTTGTCACAATTTCCTTATTTTGTCATTAATGGTTGGAACATCTTCAGGTTCATCCACATGAACTTCTAGATTCATATAGTACCAACTCATGTGTTCATAACATCGGGATACTCGGTTTCTATTATAGAATTGAATCAATGGTCTTGTATTTCATAACTATTCCAACTTACAACTCTTTTTCTTTAAAATTAAACACATTTTTTATATTGATATCACTTTCTATCATTCCAGAAGCTAGCATCAATGTAACCCTTTACACCCAATTCTTCCTTTTGTTATAATCTAGCAACACATCCTTAGTGCTTCTCAAGTACTAGTGGATGTCTTTAGTTGACATTGCAATGACCCTCATTGGAAACTAATATCATCTTGTCATGTCCAATACATACAAGACTCATGGGATGAGTACATTTACATAGCATGCATGATAGATCCAATTCCTAGTGCACATGGCATCTTACTCATGTCTTTCCATTCTTCACAAGAATTGGAATGTAGGGTTCAGGAGAGACTAATCCCATGTAAAATGGATAGATTCTCTCTCATTGAATCCTTCATGTTGAACTCTTTCAATATCTTGTTATTACTCATACTTAGGTTATGAAACTTTCAAGAACTATCTATATAGATCTAAATCCTTATCTCATAGGATGTTTCACCTAATCCTTCATTGTTGAATGTGTTTTCCATGCCAACCCTCAACATTTACAGTATTCAGATGTTATTCCCCATCATTATGTGGAATATTTATATATGCTCTCACTAAATCTTTTATAATCACAAATTTCATCTTTCATCTTGGCTCAAGGCAAACTTTTTGACTATCTTGTCAAGCCAAAAGATCACATCTCTGAGATGCTTGTTTCAATCTCTAGATTGAACTTTGTAGCTTATAGACATCATTTGCATTCATGGAGTTATAAAACCTTTAATTTGTGTCACATACACATCCTCTCAAGTATTCCTTTTAAGGAATCTAGTTTTAATCTTCATATGCCAAATCTCATAGACTATACTAGTTGAAACAACAAGCATGACAATTGGTAAGGAATTTCTTCATGTTCAACAATTTGAACTAATTTGAAACCTTTGCAACTAGTTTATCCTTTTACGTTGTCCATGTAGGTTTTTGCAACAAAACCCAACTGCACCTTTTGGCTTTTACCCCTTTAGGTGGTACTGCCAAGGTCATACCTTGTTAGTGTACATGGACTTCATAATGGCCTCAAGCCACTTCTCATGTTCTTTCAATAGCTTCTAGTTGATTTGTTGGTTCATCATCTTATGACCAACCTGTCTGAGTTGTTGGATTCACAATATTTCTATCTCATATGTGTTTTACTAAAACTATCTTGTTCTGTGTTACAGAATGAACTTGATATTCCACAATAATTTGTGATTCTCACTTGTTGTTATTGTACCTCCTTATTGATCTTAGACCTTTTGAGTTCTACTTTTATCCCATTGATTCTTTTGGAATTCAGTTATCATGTCAACAAACATTTTATTGTTGTATTGAATTCAACAATTATGATTTTATAAATAAATTTTCCAATAAACTACTTTATTTATATAAGTTTTAGTCCTTGAGACATATCAGGACATTCCCATATCAAATCTCACATAATGTCCTTAAAAACATCTTAGATGATACTTAGTTTAGTGTAAAGTATATATCCATGAGGAGATTAGAAGATTGGATTAATGATAATCACATCATGATCCATTAGGATGTAATCCCTTCTTTCTGATATATCATCATGTTTCAGGTGGATTTGACATGTGATACACTATCGTGATCTTTCCAGAAGGTTCTCAAACTATTGATGTAAAGTATTTCAACGTTTGATTATATTAAAGATTCTCAATACTTTTATCAAAGTTGTACTTCATTTATAATTTTCTTGAACACTTCAAGAGATTCATGTTTGTATTTATCCAAATACAAACCCTATATCAACTGAGATCATCAGTAAATGTAATGAAGTATAAACAACTACCTTTAGCATTTATTCTATAAGATCTTCATACATCAACATGTATAAGACGTAACAGAATTCTTGCTCTTTCCAAATACACCTAGTGGAGGTGGTTTGTCATGTTGCTCATAAATAAGACTTGCATGTCTATTATTAGTTCAATAACTAAAAGAGTCTAGATAACATCAATATGGATTCTAGAAATGCATTTCTCATATATGTGTTGTAGATGACAATGCTATAGATACTGACTATTTGAGTTATCAATTTATAATCTTTGGCATTTACCTTACAAACAATCATCTTTAGATCCTTTCATATAAATATAACTAGATGTTTGGGCATTGCCATACAAGATCACATCTTTGAAATAGAAGCATTAACAACTCTTTATTCATTATCATCCTTGTCATACAAGATGCATGAAGTAAAATATTTATATTTATTGGCATAATGAAATAATAATTCAACTAACTCTATTACATGCCCAATGGCCGAAGATAAATTCTATATGCAGACTAAAGCTATAGCAACTCTTGCTCTACACAGTCCATTCATGCCTTTTCATAAAAGCTTTACTTCTTATCCGATCATGCACATCAACATATGTTAGATCTGCATCCAGTATCACATACCAAGATGAAGAAGTAATTAATTTTTTCTTATAAAGTTTATACTTGAAGTAGATGTCTCTTCCCCTTCCTTCTTCTTGTTTAATTCTTCAGGGTAGAGAGGACAATTCCTTTTCCAATGTCCAAGCTGGTGACAGTGGTGACAATTGCATCCCTTATTTACTCCTCCCTTTGCCTTGAGATCTGAAGATTTGGGCTTTTGGTTAGCTTTAGAACTCTTCTTAGATTTGCCTTTGCCTTTAGACTTACCCATTGTCTTGTTGATCATCATTACAGACTTGGGCTTGTCTTTCTTTATTTGTGCCCCAGTTGTTCTCAACATGCCTAATAATCCTGTCAATGGCTTGTCAAAGTCATTTTCATGTTGTAGAGCATGAAAAATTGATTGTATGTCTCTAGAAGAGACTACAAAATCATGTAAATGGCCAACTCTTAAGCCAAGGGGAATCCCAGTCTAGCTAGGTTCTCCACATACCCAATGATCTTGAGTACATGAGGACCTACTAGATCTCCTTCTGTCATGTTACATTTGAATAATGTCTTAGAGACATCAAATCTTGCTTGATCTTGGAACATGTTCTTAAGAAGTGTGTCCATCTCAATAACATCCATATTCTCATGTTGTCTTTACAACTCATAGTTCATAAAGCATAGCATCAGACACTTGACATCAACAACATCTTCAGTATGCTTCTTGTAAGCAACCTTGTCATCCTTAGGTACATTGGGAAGGGGTTCATCTAGCTTTGTTGTCTCCAAGACATAGAGCTTTCGCTCTTGTGTGAGAATGATTCTCAGCATCTTGAACTAGTTGTGGAAGTATTCCCATTTAATTTGTCCTTCTCAAGGATTTATCACAGAGAAAAATTATTATTATGTGTTGCAATTTGATTCTATAAAAGAATTTGCAATTTGTCAAAAACTCATTTTTTATTTGATTTGATAAAAACATTTACGATGTTAATTAGGTTTTTAATTAGCTATTTCTCTCATTATATTGATCAAATTAACAACCGTCAATTGTCAATTTGGAAGATTGCAACAAACAATCTTGTAATGAGCTAAGATCCCAAAGGATTCAATTATTACCCGACCAACGCCAGCATCCATAATCAATCATTAAGGCATGCAACGTTTTCCAATTGCATCTTATGCAATTCTTAGATAGATGATATGTGCAACTCTTTGCCATCGTCATATATATGCCTCTAGTGCTTAATCTCATTAAGGTCACACAGTTAAGCTCGACCCAAAAGCCGACATGATAATAATATACCCCGCTTGGCAGGCCCACATTATTACCATCACATTTCCATGAGATAGATAGTACACCACCTTTGGGGTGCCCACACTTAGTCGATCAAGCTTTTCATGTGTGTCAGTAATTGAAAGTATCTTAGACTTCATATGTTTGATTGAGGGATTACATATATATGTATGTATGTATATATGTATATATAAATATGAGGTTAGGAAATGTGTACTGGCCGGTACACGTAACTTATGTGTACCTACCATTAAAATGGCATATGTGGAGTATGCACACAGAATCCAACCATATGGATTGATTCAACACTATATAGATTAGATGTGTTTAAAATATCATCACCGTATCTCATATAGATCATGAGATATAGTAATATATCATCCAACAGTTTCTGTATTTTTTTTAACTTACCGTTGATTGCTAAATACACATATTATTTCATAGGATGATGTATGAATATCATATTGCGGTGATTTTTTATATACATCCAATCTAAGGGGTACGCATCACATCCATAAGGTTAGATTGTCAAATAGATTTTCACAATTATCATAAATGAGTATGGGTACATGTAAGCTACATGTACTCAGGTACATAATTCTTTTAGCTGATATATATGTATGTGTGTGTGTCTATATATCTATATCTATCTATCTATATATATATATATATATATATAGAGAGAGAGAGAGAGAGAGTCAGGCTAGAATACACTCGAGTGTACAAATCACACGCTACACTCAAGTAGTGTTTGCATATCAAGACTAAAATTCTATACAATGTAAATCATAGATATTCATTTTCATACTATAATTAGGCTACATACAAATTTTGAGTCCATTTGGATGAATGTAAGTCACTCATCTAAGTGCAACAAAATAAATGCACGAAACTAATTTGAAATGCATTATTTTTGTGGTCTTTACAATATGAACTATAAATGTTCAAATGGACTCAAATTTTATAAATGAACTATTCACAACATGTTTAAGAAGATCAACATGTTAGATTTTTAAAATATATATTGTATCATGGAAAACAACTTGAGTGTATTCCGCTCTGGATACACTCGAGTGTATTCTAGCCTGACTCTATATATGTATATATACACACACACATGTATGTATGTATATATATATATATATATATATATATATATATATATATATATATATACACAAACACATATGTATACATACATATACATGTCATATCCCATAATTTAAACATGCAATATAAAACATTAGTGATGGTTATGGCTATATATATTATAATTCTTTGGATCCAAAAAGAATTACTACCACCTAGGTCTACATCACATGCAAGAACCTATTATTGGTGTATATTTGTGCTTGCCAATCTGGGTTGATCGGTTCAACTCTTTAACCACTCATCTTTCCTCTTGGTCAGTCGGTTGGTAGTAGGGGTGAGCATTCGGTTAATTCGGTCGGTTACGGTTAATTCGGTTCAGTTAAATGGTTAAATTGTGGTTTGAGATTTTAACCATTAACCTAACTGAATTGCGTCGGTTAATTCGGTTATTGTCCAATCGGTTAATGGTTAATTCGATCGGTTAATTTGGTTAACCAAATAACACATGTGTAATAATGTTATTTAAAATACTAATTGAATTTTGAACAATTGTTATATTATAGTGGTATTTCTGTAAATATAGTGTTGTATGGCTCGTGAAAACTTGATTACCATGTATATGGGGAAGTTTTTTGAAATAAAAGTACAACTATATATGTATATATACGTGTGTAGGATATTATTTAAGAATAAATCATAACTATTCTGTTAATTTGGTTAACCATACCAAAAATATCTTTAACCATGAAATTAACCATTTAACCGATTAACCGAATTAAATTAACCAAATTAACCGAATTAACCAAATAGTCTAAAAAAATTAACCATTCAAAATTAACCATTCGGTTAATCGGTTATTAACTAAATTCTGCTCACCCCTAGTTGGTAGCCTAAAATGATCATCTGACCTCCTATCCAACTGATGTCTGGATACCTCTAAATGGCCAATCGGAATCAGCAGCCAATCGGTTCACTCCTACAGTATGTCCTTCTTAGTCCTCTAGATGATCAATTCGTCGTGTGAAATGGTCGGCTCGCCTGATGCTGATCATCATCTTTGTTGTTGTAAGAAAGAAAACTATCATGTTGCTATTAAACATATTACATGGTAATGAGAAACCTCAAGTTATATTCGAGAGGAGCAAATGTAGGAAAGAATAATACCTTTTACATAGGAAAGAATAAGGTAGAGGCTCGGTATGAAAATTGAGATAAAACATGAATAAAACTAAACCATCCAAACACACACATATATTTGGGTTATTGGCCATAAAAATGCTATACATCCACCATCAAAACCAATTTTAGGATGTCGTACGTAAATTGCCTATATATCATACCATATATATCCATTTGGGATTGTATGTGGTCTTTAATCATTTTAAATATTCACATCGTATGCAATAAACAAAAGCGATAAACCAAAAATCCAATCACATCAATAAATCCCAAAACATAATAAATTGGTGTGGCTCTGATACCATTGTAGGGAAATAATAGATCATAGAGTAGGTAGCAAAAACAAATTTTTTTGTCCATATTCCCCATGAGAGCAAGATCGTGTCAACAACTATGTAGTGGGGAGGATAGTTTAACGAGTTCATACTTGGTCCTAGAGCAAGTCCAAGGACTATAACTCATTGCAGTGGTGCAACACTCCTAGTTGCACATGGATGGTGTCTGAGCAACTCTTGGTCTTTACTACATACTGCAATCTGACATTGTCCTCCGAGTGACAGACAACAACCTCCTCGCCTCTATAGTAGTCCATATAGACCACCTAGAACTCAAGTCATTCTACTAGAACATACATGAAGGAGTTGTCCCTTCCATTGGTGTACTTGTCACCAACTTGCTCTCCCATAATTGTTGTCCCTTGCTATCCCTCCCATTTTCAGGTAGGACTTGCTCAGGCTCTTTATGACGACCACTATCCAACTATTGATGACATCACATAAAATTTTTTGAAAACAACCATTAACAATGAATTACCAAAAATCACTAAAAAGGTAAATTAAAACCATCTTCCATAAAGATCCATTGCTAGAAACTTTTTTCCAAAAGGCCCAAGGCCATATATACATCATGGTTTACTTCATACATACATCATTCCTTCATGTTTCCAGGATTTGGGATATCAGTTGCTTTGCCAAAACATAAATAAAAGCAACATTATACATCAAGGCATTCTTAACTAAAATGTTAGATCGATTGTAACACTGGATATGAAACTATCCCCCAGGACTTGAGAGTGCAAGGACAACACATAGGACTCTATTTCTACCAGACTCATAATAGCACACTCAACCTGAGCTATTACTGTTGTCTTTGTTGCTGCTGCCCACTCTCAGCTACATGATCTTTACCTCCTTATGTGTGTCCACCTAATTTTTTTTAGAACCCACAGGGTGAGACAAAAGTCCCAGCGGGAGATATAACCCTCTGCCAACAATATTATTATCACAATTAAACCTTTATGAAAGGAGCAGAAGAAACATTTATTGACTTGAACTTGTATAACTATTGATTATATGCAGGGTACATTAGTCTCATCATCTAAGTAGTTCAAATATCTATAACTGAGCAATAGACCATTTAATCACTTTTAAAAGGAATATGAATAACATGTTTAATATTTATCAATCACGGCATACAGGAGCAATAGCAACCTCATTCAATATTTTTGTGTTTGATGCTTAAGAAAATATGCTACATGATTGATTAC
This sequence comes from Alisma plantago-aquatica, assembly GCA_963693085.1. Taxonomy (NCBI): domain Eukaryota; kingdom Viridiplantae; phylum Streptophyta; class Magnoliopsida; order Alismatales; family Alismataceae; genus Alisma; species Alisma plantago-aquatica. Next base: position 514,270,511 of record OY856410.1, on the reverse strand, counting down.
ATATTTCAACAATCAATCTTATGCCCTGAGAAGATGAGGTATACCGCTCATACTCCAACTAACCATTGCTAAGTAGCATCAATACCATACAAGGTCCATGGAAGAGCTAGACTCCATGACCTCACCCCCTCGGTCAGTACGAGAATATTTGTAGTGACATCATGAGTCGAACTGCAATTAGCTAGCCTGGGTATATAGGCTCATCACTAAAGAGATACATCATGTAGCATGTTCTCTATTCATGGTATGACTTTCAGTCAATCCTACTTATATATATTGAGTCATGATATGTAGCCATACTCTTCTTAGGGTATGGCTTTACAGCCAATCCTAATGTTGCATTAGAGATACAGCCTACAACACACTCTTTTCAGGGTATGGTCTATAGCCAATCATGAGGTTTGAAGGAAGCAAGGAAATACTCGTCTTGCACCCTCGCATATTCAAAATATGTGCTCCGAGTAAAACTCGTTTCACCATCCAGCAAGTTTTGACACTGAATGGATCTATGGCTAGGGTAAACTACAATTTTAGTTTCACTTGATAAATTGAGTGCATTACATCATCTTTTAGCATCAATCAGATTACAAGCATGAATTATACATAAATGCTACATAGAAAGGTATATTATAATTTTCAAGAAATCTTGTATCAATTGGAACACATCTTATTATACTCATCCTGGGATCTCTATCCCTTAAACACATTACTAGGAATCTCATCCCTTCAACATTATCATTATCATGATCACATGTTTTAGGTATCAAACCCTCAATTCATCATTGAATAATGTCACCTCTTACCAGACAACAATCATCTCTAGGTCATCAGACCCATATATATACCATACTTGTTGTACAAGTATATCATGTGGCTCACAAGGCCTATATAATATATATTATACTAAATCATCATAGCTCATACCTGGCTATGCTCATCATCTCATAAACCCTGCATGGTTAGTATTTTATAGCAAATGCAATATCAAGTAAATATAATTACCATGCCATTAAGAGAATCATTCAAATTGCAACCCTCTCATAATTAGGGTTAAGGTTTCCCTTTGTAGTCGATTAGGGTTTTCAAGTTCATAATTAACAACCAAGCCCTAATTCACATCATAAGAGCTTATATTATTTCCATAAGTGTTCAAGCATACTTAATTACTCTCATCAATTATTGTCAATTGATTGTCAACATGAAGTATTGCTATTCTCATATGAGTAGTATAGATTTCTCTTTCATTCTTAATAGGATATTGATTCCAACGTACTTATTATATTGGTTTAATCCTCTTTATGGTTTATCAGCCTACACTTATTAAAGTGCATCCATCTCATTACTTCATAGTGTATCAATTGATTATATTCTATGTGTATCGGCCTACACTCATCAAGGTGTATCAGCCTACACTTATCACTATGTATTGGCCTACATACAAACTCTTGTGTCGGTTTAGTCACATCTACTTGTGCCGGACAAGGCACATCAAAGAGGTATCGATTAAAAGGTGCTTAGGGTGATATTGTCCATAGTGTCACTTTAAGGTATCAGCCATCCTAATACTTTATGTATCAGCCACCTTAACTCTTTGTGTATCGGCCATACTACTGTCTAGTGTGTTGGTCATGACCTCAAGGAGTGTGTTTACCACACTTCCATATGGTGTGTCGACCTAGGTGTGTCAATTTAGCCCCACTTGAAGGGTGTGACGGGCAACACCACTTGAAGTGTGATAGGTTGTTAGAGTTTAAGGTATATCAGGTAGTATCTCTTCTGATCTTCAAAATATTGGTCTGTCTCATCTTTAGCCTTAGGTAACAGGCTACACAACTGCAAGGACAATGGTCCTTTGCATGTGAAAAACCAGTAAGGAGTTAGGACTCCTAATGTATCAGTTTAAGGGTGCATCAGGTTGCTAGGGTTAGGGTTTGACATGTCGGCCTCTTACTCAACCAAGGCATCATGGTTTAATACTCCAACTTAGAAGACATCCTTGTGGTCATGACGGGATAGTACCCTCAAGGAATATTGTTCTAAAGTCTCAAACATATCGGTCTAGCTCTTCTAGCTCATGACGATTTAACAATCATACTAGTTTAAGGACCACAGGTCATGACGACCACCCACAACATGATGTATGTGCTGACTTTGACTTATTCAAGCTTTAACCCTTCGTTCCCTAACATTCTAGTTCATGGATAGTGGCCCCATATATCCTTTAGATCTCATAGAATCATCATTCAATCATGAAAATTCAAAATTTAAAAGGAATCATCAAGTAGTGCATGATTAAAGGTGAATAACAATAGAGTTGAGTTCAAGTTATATAACCCACCTCAAAACCACCACTAGAGCTTCAAGCTTTAAAGATCCACGTTCCCAAGGTTGAAGATGAGTTATCAAAAGTCCAAGATTTTGATCACAACACCTCTATATGAAAGAATATACCATAGACTTGGTGAAGAAGAAAAGAAAGAAAGGAATCTTGACTCGAGAAGCATAGTCCATCCAAGGTTGAAGATGACCATAGCTTCACCTTAGGCATGGTGATCGGCCTTCCTCTTTCTCCTTGAGCTCATAGGGTCATCCACCTGTTGGCTAAATGGACATCTATAAATCCCTTTGTTTTGATTATGACAAACATTTCATTCTTATTGATCTAACGAGCTACTTGAGTGTGCAGGAACAAGGTGGATGACAAAAGCAATTAGGGAAATCCATATGCTTATATGTTTGTATTTTCATGAAATGTAATCGCCTTGTAAAAACTTATACAAATATATAATGTACAAGTACTTAGATTTCATGTAAATCAAGCGTTAGATTCTCCCTAGCTAAACACCACATTTAGATAGGTCATCCCCTTCAAATAGGATCACATATGCACACTCATACATATAATTAGTGCCTAAATTGAACCATTGAAACAGGATCAATCTCGGTCGACCAACTCCTCGACCGAGACACTCTCGGTCGACAATCTTCTCGACCGAGAAAGATCCAAAGTAGCCGTTAGACACAACTGACAAGGTAGTTGGCAGTTGGAGATAGACGTTGCAAATCACTTGTTCCAGAGAGCCTGTCGGTCGACAAAAGTTCGACCGAGTAGGTGTCTCGGTCGACCATTCCTCGACCGAGATGGTCTCTGACAGCAACTGCAGAATTAATTAATTAGCCGTTGTTAAAGCAACAAACTTGTACCTAACAGCTAGTTAAGCACTTAAAAACCCCTAGAAGTTGTCTAGAACGTCCTTAAGCATCCTTAGGCCATTCCTATAAATAGGACAAGCCATAGGACACTAAAACTCACTTGTTACACTTGAGAAATCCTTGAGCATACTTTGAGCAATCTGTTTGTGAGCAATTTGAGCATTGTGACAATTGGCCATTTCCTTCCTTAGCTCAAAATTCGTGTCCTATAGGCTAGTATCTCCTACCCACTGCAATCACAAGTCCATACACTTGGTTAGGAGATCTACACGCTTGATCTAGGCAAATCAAGCCTTGGGCTACAAAGGATAAGTTGTAATTTCCTTTTTCCTTTCTTGTTCTCTATTACCGTTTGTACTCTCCTTGCTACTTCTAGGTTGGAGGCTGCTGATTGGAGAGGGTGGAGATCTTCTTGGTGAAGAAGGTGACTTTGAGCTACTTCAGAAGGCTGGTGCAGCGGGAGGTTACTTCTAGAGAGGAAGGCTACTTCAAGGGGGAGCTTGGAGTTACTTCAAGAAGGCTACCTCAAAGTTGGTGCACCTACTTCAAGTGAAGGCTTTTTAAAGGGTGTAAAGGAATGTATTGTATTTTGTATAAATCCTTGAGAAGGTAATAAAATAAATACTTTCAAAATCCCGGTTGGGTAAGTAACCGGGTAGTGGACTGACAACTTTAGTATTTGCTAAAGTTGGAACCACTCTAAACACCTGTCTCCTTCTTTCAATTTTCAATTGTGGTTGTTTGAGTAAAATAAATTGTTAAAATTATTTTAAAACTCTATTCACCCCCCCTCTAGTGTTTTTCAATTGGTATCAGAGCAGGCTTCAAGGAACCCTAACAAGGTCTTGAAGAAATGGGTGACGGAGTGCTCAACAACCTTAATCTTGAAGGGACACTTGTTGCTAGGCCTCCAGCGTTCGATGGAACAAACTACCAATATTGGAAGAGAAGGATTCAGTTCTACTTCCAAGGCATCATTTGGGACTTATGGAGAATGGTGTCAACCCCATATGAGCTCCCTCAAACTCAATTTGCAGAATGGGATGCAAATACGGTAAAGTTGGCTCAAATGAATGCAAAAGCTGTAAGCATTTTATATTGTTCTATTTCGTAGGAGAATTTAATAGAATATCCAATTGTGACACAGCCTATGATATTTGGCATAGACTGTCCATAACCTATGAAGGTACAGTCCAAGTCAAAAATTTCAAAATTAGCATGTTTAAACAAAAGTTTGAACACTTTCGTATGGATCCTGATGAATCTATTAGTGAAATGTTTGCAAAATTCTCTACTATTGTTAATGGTTTAAGTGCCCTAGGAAAACCTATCCTTGAAGAAGATCAGGTATCAAAAATCCTTCGATCACTCCCTCCAAAATATAAGCCAAAGGTGACAGCCATTGAAGAATCAAACGACCTCACTCGAATGAAAATGGAGCAACTTATTGGCAACCTAGAAGCTCATGAAGCAACCCTAGAAGAGGAGGAAAGAAGAGCACGTGAACTTCAGCAAGGATAGAAGAAGGATGTGGCTCTAAAAGCTTCAAAAGTCATCACACAAGAAAGTGAGGAGTCAAGTGAAGAAGAAGGAGAAGAAGCCTTGATCGTCAACGGTAAGAAATACAAAAGATTTAAATCTAACAAAATTTCCAGTTCTTCTTCTACCCCTCCTAGGTGATTTGAATGTGGGAAGAAAGGGCATTTCAAAAATGAATGTCCTAAAGCAAAGAAAGGAAAGAAAAGCTCACACAAGAAGAAGGGAGAAAAAGCCTATAAAGCTGCATGGGACGAGTCAAGTGACAGTGAAAGCGGAGAAGAAACGGTGGATTGTCTAATGGCAAGAGAAGATGATGAAGACTCTCAAGAGGTAAGCCTACTTGATCTTCCTAAAGAAGAGTTAGTTACTAGTCTACAAGAAATTCATGATAAGTATGTTGATGTCAAGAAGAAACTAAAGAAGGTTATCAAATCAAATGATGAGCTAATTGCTAGATTAGATAATCTTTCTTCTGAAAAGAACAACATTGATCTTGAGAATTTATCTTTAAAAACATCTTTAGATGATTGCACTAGAAAGCTACTCACTTTAGAAACAAATGTTGATCTTCTTTCTAAAGAAAAGACTGAATTGTTAGCTAAACTAAAAGATTTTCAGACTCAACCTATATTGTGTAACCATCTAGACTATGATAATGTTGTAAAAGAAAGAGATTCATTGTTATCTGATTTAGATCAAGCAAGAAATGATCTACACAAGAAGATGAATGACATTGCTCAGCTGCAAAGAAAACTTTATGAGTTAAGAAGAAAAGATATACTTGATAACATTCTAAGCATTGGTACTGTTTTCAACGGAAGAAAAGGTTTGGGATATGCTCCAAAGAAAAATCAACCCAAAAGAACTCAAACTATGTTTGTACCCAAGAACACAATGGCTAGAAAGAGAAATGAAGTTGATTCTATTACTTTCCATTTTTTTTACGTCTTGGACACTACTCCTTTTCATGCCCTTATAAGACTAAGGATTCCGAATTAGTTTGGGTCCCAAAACCTCAAACTTAATAGAGTCAAAAGGAATTTAGTTGAGATATGGCCAAACGCTCCATCTTGCTATTTATATTGTCTTATCTCAACTAAACAAAAGATTTCATGCATATTGTTAATCTTCTGTACTGTTGTACTAAAACAGAAACTTAGTCGGTCGAAGTATTGTCGACCGAACCATTAATCGGTCGAAGTATTGTCGACCGACCGGATGTCTGTAACATATCAAAATTTACAGCAATTATTTCGGTCGAAAATTGGTCAACCGAGCTAAATTTCTGTGTTTCTTTGTTTGTAATACAGTAATCTTCTCGATCGACAATTATTCGACCGAGACAGATGTCGGTCGAACAATTGTCGACCGACTGGATTTCTGATTCAGAACTCTTATACAAATATGTACTTAAATGATTCTAACCATATCGGACCATCACATGGGTACCAAAATCTACATTTTAATGCAGGAATGGGTGGTTGACAGTGTATGTTCCAAACATATGACCGGGAACAAGGATGCATTTCAAACCTTTGAAGAAAATAAAAGTGGAACGGTCACCTTTGGAGACAATGGTAAGGGCAAAATCGTTGGAATAGGTAATGTTGGTACAAACCTCGAAATAAAGAATGTTCTACTCGTTGATTGTTTGCACCATAATTTGATAAGTGTTAGTCAATTATGTGATAGTGGTTATGATGTGTTATTTAACAAAACTTGCTGCAAGTTATTGATAGAAAACACTACAAATGTTGTTTATGAAGGAAATAGAGTTGGAAATCTTTATATCCTTAAACCTAACTCTATGAAATCAGTAGTGGGAAAATGCTTGCTTGCAAATGAAAATACCTTACAACTATGGCATAAAAAGCTAGGACATGCTAGTTCACATGTTATTAAAAAGTTAGTGAAATATGATCTTGTTCGTGGATTGCCTACTTTATCTTTTGATCAAGTTGAAAACTGTGAACCATGCATAATGGGAAAGCAAAGCAAAACCTCTTTTAAACCAAAACATGTACTTAGCACCAGTAGGTCCTTAGAATTAATTCATATGGATTTATTTGGACCCATGAGGACACAATCTATTGGTGGTAAAAGATACTGTTTTGTTATTGTTGATGATTATAGTAGATACACATGGGTACACTTTATTGCAACTAAAGATGATACTATTCATGTTTTTATACAATTTTGTTCCAAGATTGAAAATCTATTACAAAGCAAAATATGTACCATTAGAAGTGATCATGGTGGAGAATTTGAAAATCATACATTTGAAGAATTTTGTACATCTCAAGGGTACACTCATAATTTTTCTGCTCCACGCACCCCACAACAAAATGGTATAGTTGAAAGGAAAAATCGATCACTACAAGAAATGGCTAGAACTATGATGCTTGAACACAACACACCCAAAACCTTTTGGGCTGAAGCTGTAAACACTGCATGCTATGTGTTAAATAGAGTAACTGTTCACTCTCATTTAAAGAAAACTCCATATGAAATAATACATTCTAAGAAACCTAGAGTTGACTATTTTCATACTTTTGGCTCCACATGCTATATTTTAAATACCAAAGATGGTAGAGATAAGTTTGACTCTAAATCACACAAAGCATTCTTTTTGGGATATTCCACTTCTAGCAAAGCTTTTAGAGTATATAACACTATCTCTAGAAAAGTTGAGGAATCTATTCATGTTTCTTTTCATGAAGAGACCAAATCTGAAAATCTAGAAATCATAGATCTCACTAATCAATTCGAAAATTTAAACATACCAAATGATAGTGAGAGAGTTACTACAAATAATCACCAAGCTGAACCACAACCTACACCTAGGCTTAATAAGGATCATCCTCAAGAACTTATTATTGGAAATCCTAATGATAAAGTCAAAACTCGGTCTTCCTTCAAATATGTTGCAAACATGGCTTTTGTTTCTATCATTGAACCTAAAAAGATATCTGAAGCTCTTAAAGATGATTATTGGATAATAGCCATGCAAGAAGAATTGAATCAATTCACTAAAAATGATGTATGGGATTTAGTTCCTAAACCACAAGATAAAACCATCATAGGAACTAAATGGGTTTTTAGGAATAAGCTAAATGAGGCAAGAGAAGTAATAAGGAATAAAACTCGGTTAGTAGCACAAGGATATAATCAACAAGAAGGAATAGATTTTGATGAAACATATGCACCGGTAGCTAGACTTGAAGCTATTAGAATGTTACTAGCTATTGCTGCACATAAAAACATCAAACTCTACCAAATGGATGTAAAAAGTGCATTTCTAAATGGCATTATTCAAGAAGAAGTATATGTTGCCCAACCACCTGGTTTTGAAATACCGGAAAAAGGTGACTATGTTTATAAACTTAAGAAAGCACTTTATGGTTTAAAACAAGCACCTAGGAATTGGTATGAAAGGCTCAAGACATATCTCTTTGATAATAATTTTTCTATTGGAAATTCAGATTCTACTTTATTTTTCAAAACATATACATCTGATTTCCTAGTTGTGCAAATATATGTTGATGACATTATTTTTGGAGCTTCTAATGACTCATTGTGCACACAATTCAGTGACATTATGCAAAAAGAATTTGAAATGAGCCTGATGGGTGAACTAACTTTCTTTCTTGGTTTTCAAATTAAGCAAACACCTGCCGGAATATTCATAAGCCAAGAAAAATATACTAAGGAACTCTTAAAGCGTTTCAGGATGGATCAGTGCAAACATGCTACTACTCCTATGGCTACTTCTATTAAAATTGATAAGGATGAAAATGGGGAACCTATTGATGATTCCTTATATAGAGCCATGATTGGTAGTTTGCTTTACTTAACTACTTCTAGACCGGACATTATGTTTTCCGTTGGTCTTTGTGCTCGATTTCAATCACAACCTATGCACTCTCATTTTCTAGCAGTCAAACGAATTCTTCGTTACCTAGCCGGCACTACTTGTTTTGGTTTATGGTATCCAAAAGGACAATCCTTTGATTTTAAAGCTTATACTGATGCAGATTATGCTGGTTGTCGCCTTGATCGCAAGAGTACTAGTGGTGGCTGTTTCTTGTTAGGAAGAGCTTTAGTATCTTGGTTTAGCAAGAAACAAAATACGGTTGCCCTATCTACAACTGAAGCTGAATATATGGCAGCCGGGTCTTGTTGTGCTCAAGTGCTTTATATGCAACAAGTATTAAACGATTATGGTTTTACTCTTTCATCTACGCCTATTTTTTGTGACAACACGAGCGCTATAAACTTAGCACACAATCCTATTTTACACAGCCGAGCTAAACATATTGAAATCCGTCATCACTTTTTAAGAGATCATATCTCCAAGAATCATGTTTCCCTTCATCATGTTGATACGGAAGATCAATTGGCTGATATTTTTACAAAACTGCTTCCACTAGATCAATTTAACAAAATTAGGAAGCAACTGCTTATCACTCCTTTGGAATGTGTTTTCTTTGATATTTGTGCTACTTAAACAAAAACTCTTACTTGCATCATGATATTTTGGCTTTTAAATAGACATCTTTTTCATTAGATTTGATGGGACATCTAATTAAGGGGGAGTTTTTATTTCTAACGGATATCTTTTTGAAATGACAAAGGGGGAGAAATAAATATAAAATTAAAACTTAGTAATTATGAAACACTCAATCAATGAGTTTCATAAATAAACTCTTGGCTTTACATTGAAAGTTGCTATATTCCCTAGTGAATTGGATTTCATGTTCCATAATTCAAGGGGAATAATAAGCACACATTTTATAACCAAGAGGAAAAGCTACAAAAGGTAATCTAAAGGTATGAAACTCATATGGTTTATATTTCCTTTATTTATATTTTTGGAAATGTTTGTCATCTTCAAAAAGGGGGAGATTGTTGGCTAAATGGACATCTATAAATCCCTTTGTTTTGATTATGACAAACATTTCATTCTTATTGATCTAACGAGCTACTTGAGTGTGCAGGAACAAGGTGGATGACAAAAGCAATTAGGGAAATCCATATGCTTATATGTTTGTATTTTCATGAAATGTAATCGCCTTGTAAGAACTTGTACAAATATATAATGTACAAGTACTTAGATTTCATGTAAATCAAGCGTTAGATTCTCCCTAGCTAAACACCACATTTAGATAGGTCATCCCCTTCAAATAGGATCACATATGCACACTCATACATATAATTAGTGCCTAAATTGAACCATTGAAACAGGATCAATCTCGGTCGACCAACTCCTCGACCGAGACACTCTCGGTCGACAATCTTCTCGACCGAGAAAGATCCAAAGTAGCCGTTAGACACAACTGACAAGGTAGTTGGCAGTTGGAGATAGACGTTGCAAATCACTTGTTCCAGAGAGCCTGTCGGTCGACAAAAGTTCGACCGAGTAGGTGTCTCGGTCGACCATTCCTCGACCGAGATGGTCTCTGACAGCAACTGCAGAATTAATTAATTAGCTGTTGTTAAAGCAACAAACTTGTACCTAACGGCTAGTTAAGCACTTAGAAACCCCTAGAAGTTGTCTAGAACGTCCTTAAGCATCCTTAGGCCATTCCTATAAATAGGACAAGCCATAGGACACTAAAACTCACTTGTTACACTTGAGAAATCCTTGAGCATACTTTGAGCAATCTGTTTGTGAGCAATTTGAGCATTGTGACAATTGGCCATTTCCTTCCTTAGCTCAAAATTCGTGTCCTATAGGCTAGTATCTCCTACCCACTGCAATCACAAGTCCATACACTTGGTTAGGAGATCTACACGCTTGATCTAGGCAAATCAAGCCTTGGGCTACAAAGGATAAGTTGTAATTTCCTTTTTCCTTTCTTGTTCTCTATTACCGTTTGTACTCTCCTTGCTACTCCTAGGTTGGAGGCTGCTGATTGGAGAGGGTGGAGATATTCTTGGTGAAGAAGGTGATTTTGAGCTACTTCAGAAGGCTGGTGCAACAGGAGGTTACTTCTAGAGAGGAAGGCTACTTCAAGGGGGAGCTTGGAGTTACTTCAAGAAGGCTACCTCAAAGTTGGTGCACCTACTTCAAGTGAAGGCTGTTCAAAGGGTGTAAAGGAAAGTATTGTATTTTGTATAAATCCTTGAGAAGGTAATAAAATAAATACTTTCAAAATCCCGGTTGGGTAAGCAACAGGGTAGTGGACTGACAACTTTAGTATTTGCTAAAGTTGGAACCACTCTAAACACCTGTCTCCTTCTTTCAATTTTCAATTGTGGTTGTTTGAGTAAAATAAATTGTTAAAATTATTTTAAAACTCTATTCACCCCCCCTCTAGTGTTTTTCACCACCAAGAAGGAGATGGTAAAGGAGTCGAAAGGTTTACTTGTTTGTGAGAAGGGGGGCTTATATAGTTGAGGCTCATGAAAGAGAGTATGTGCAAGGTGTCATCACTATATGCACTTAAGTGACACGTGTCCATGCATAGTGGCACCATGCAACCATGATTATCTTAACATAGAAAAATCTTGTGGATAATTCAAGGGTAAGATATCGGCCATTGGGTATCTTGCTTGACAATATATCATAACCCAATATCACTTTATGCACAAACCGAAACAAACTTTTGCAAGGAGCATCTAAACTGATAGGATTTACCTACTAAAGGTTCTTAGCCTGATATGAATACTTCCAAAAAGTTTCTAAATCTATAGGGGACCTCCTCTACGGTTTCTAAACCAATAGGTACACCTATACACTCTACATAACTCGACACAACCTCCTCTGGGGTTCAAGATACTCAACATTCTTTGGTTCTTTCACCATCAGGAGTGCTATCACTCAACCAAGATTCAAACAAGGTGCCCCCTCCTTTATCTTTTTTATAGATGATTCTAAGAAAGGTAAGATACACTCTAGAGGTGGCAAATTGCACATCAACCCCATATTTTGGGTACTTTGCAATTTGCACTAAAACTATCATATATAGCTCAAACAACCTTCAAACATACTCAAACTTGAAACTTGAGCTCTCCTTAAGTTTTAATTACTTTACAAAATATTAAGACAAGGTTTGAATCATCTTACTTAGGCAAAACTTCTAGGATTACCCCAAAACCCAGGTCAGGGTCCTTACACTCTCTATTGGTTACCACAACCAGAGAGGACAACAATTGTCAAAGGCAATTAAGTCGTGTCTGAGAACCCTCAATACCCCTCTATTTATAGGAGGGGTTAGGGTCTGGGTTCCTAGTATATTTGGGAGTGGAAGGGAACATCAAAAAATTCACAACCTACCAGTAGCAAACTGTTCAGTTCACATGCGAGCCAATCGGTTTGCACAGTGAACCGGTCATTTCGCATTGTTTCCCAATCGCATATGAATTGGCAATTCAAATCCAATTAATGCTTAATATGACGTCAGCACAAATCTTTGATGCAATCGAATTTCTCCAAAAACTGGGCTTCTCACTCAACCAAGCGTTCAGTTGGTGACCCAAGCCGATTAGTTCATTAAGTGAACTGGTCAGTTCGCTCCCCAATTCAGACAGAACTTATGGAATTAAATTTCTAATAAACATGTCACTCAAACCGGTCGGTCCAACACTTGAACCGGTCAGTTGGGAGTCCAATCAGTTGATTCATTGCTTGAATTATACCTAAACACTTTGACAATCAATTCAATTATCATTTTTAATTAAACTCCTCTTCTATGTGTATCCTATGTGTGTGACCCTATAGGTCCCATATCACGTTGGCAGTGAATGTCCATAACTAGTATATGACATCACAAGAAAAGAGTGGTGCTTAGAAATACATCAGTGCTACCCAAGTGAATGGAAAGTTGGAGAATAACTTCAACCTACAATATTTGTAAGGTGTTATAGTGATTGTATAATTCCTTTATCTCTGATATCTGGAATGAACTCAAGGCATGAAAACATCATCCACTCAATATTCAATCCATGTTACTTGAACCTGGAGCAGACTGTGTGAGATATATGTGACCTCAATATCATATATCGATCCACACATGCATGTACATGATTTTCTCAGACTCGCTTATCAAGTGGATAAGATATCAAACTACAGTAGGAGGGACAAATCCCATCTACATCACTCATAGTCAATAGCATGTGTCACAACTACCCAATAATCACTATTATAGCAATCCTTATTCAGGGTTATGTTGGATGATGTCAAAGTATACAACACAATATGTGATGAGTGTAGTGATTTCAGGTCTAAGAACCACAATCGCCACCTTCACTATGAGAGATGATTATGACCACCAATTATGGTTTCCATTTGTCACTCTCAAGGTGGGTCTGTCTCATACATTAGTCCCTAACAAGTATCCATGTGTTTGGTTTGATATCACATATCATGACTGGTGAGATTTTGTCATCAACCAACCCACACTCCTATCTTGTGTGTTACTGATGTCTATCTACCTTCCACAATAACAACTGACTAGGGACATAACAAGAATATACATACTCTTAACATCCATGTGATCTCATTATTCAAATCACGTACTTGAAGACATATGTCATTGAGTAATGTCATTTGTTAGACATTCATTATGCTTCCTCATTATCTCACAACTGAGTGAAAGAAAAATGAATTGGAATTAATCAAATCCTCGACATGATTTGCCATCACAATCATATATGATTGGCTCTCTGGGAATACCATACCATATCTACTAAAATCATCAGTAAAGGTAATGGAGTATTGATAACCATCTCTAGAGATTGTTATAAAGGGGCCACACACATCAAAATGATTGACTCCTAATAGATCACTATCTCTCTCATTGTTTCCAGTGAAAGGAGTCTTTGTCATCTTGCCCAACAAACATGACTTGCATGTCTCTATTGATTCATAATCAAAAGAGTCTAAGTATCCATCTTTATGAGTCTAAAATGTGTAATGTTCCCTAGACAACAACACTAAAGGTATGTTTTGTTTGAGTTATTGAGTTTTACTCTTTTGGTATTTATGTTATAAATACTTGTCTCTTCATCTAACAAATAAAGACCATAGGACATTGAGACACTGCTACAAAAGATCTCATATTTTGCAATAGAACATTGACCATTCTTATTCTTATCCATCCCTGTCCATACAAGATACAAAACTGATATTTCTATTAATGGAAAGTACAAAATAGTAGTTCTTTAATTCTATTACAAGCTCCATGGATATAGATAAATGATAGGTTCCAACTGTAGTGGTAGCAACTCTTTCTCCATTCGCAACATGAAGTTCAACCTCATCCTTTTTAAAGTCTTACTTATTTTTAGATCTTGCATATTCAATCATATGTGAGATCCACATTTGGTATCTAGTACCCATGATGAATAACTAGACATATTTATCTCAATAATGTATATACATGAAGTGGAGATCTCTATCCCCTCCTCTTTCCTTAGTTCCTTCAGGTAAGGAGGGCAATTCCTTTTCTAGTGTCTAGGCTAGTAGTAGTGGTGACAATTTCCTCTCTTGGCTACCCCACCCTTTTCTTTGAGTACAAAAGACTTGGGGTTTCTAGATAGCTTTAGAAGTCTTCTTATCTTTGACTTTGTCCTTAGACTTCCCCTTTCCTTTGATGATAATCATCACGGATTTGGGGTTGTCCTTCTTCATTTGTAATTCAGTAGTTCTCAACATGCCAAGCAATTCTAACAACATCTTGTTAAAAAATTTCATGTTGTAGTTCATGACAAACTGGTTGTATGATTCTGACAATGGCTGTAGAATTACATATGTAGACAACTCTTAACCTAAGGGAAATCCCAGTCTAGAAAAGTTCTCCATATACCCAATCAAATTGAGCACATGGGGACCTGCTGAATCTCCTTCTGCCATATTACACTTGAACAATGCCTTGGAGACATCATATCTCTCTTATTTAACCTGATCTCAGTACATGTTCTTAAGATGTGTTACCATATTAATAACATCCATGTTCTCATGTTGTCTCTTCAACTCATAGTTCATTGAGAATGGAATCAGACAGTTGCCATCCATGACATCTTTAGATTGCTTCTTATAAGCATCCTTGTCAGCCCTTTGGCGCAGTGGGAGCAGGTTCATCTGACTATGGTGTCTCCAGAACATAGAACTTGTGCTCTTATGTAAGAACGATTCTCAATGTCCCAAACCTATAATGAAAATTATCCCCATTCAATTTGTCCTTCTCAAGGACCAATCAAAAAGAAACTCTTTTGTTGGTTGATATATGTTTCTAAAAAAGCAATTTTGCAATTTGTCAAAACCCTTTTTATTTGATTTGATTAAAAGAAAATTTTATGATGTCATTTAGACCTTTAATTAATTGGCACTCCCACTATGTTGTTAAAATTGATAGCCCTCACGTATCAATTCAGAAGATTGCACCATATAACCTTCTAGGGAGCCAACATCCAAAACAACTAAGTTATTAACCATCCAATGCCAGTGTCCATAATCAATTATTAAGGTAGGCAATATTTTACAATTACATTTTATACAATTCTTGGATATATGGTATCTGCAACACTTCATCATAGTCCACCTTTATGCTTTTAGGCACTCAATCTCATTAATATCACCTAGTTAAGCCTAACCCAAAATACAACATGATGTAATGCACCCTACTTGTCATCCCCACACAACTACCATGAAACTTCCACGAGGTAG
The DNA here is from genome assembly GCA_963693085.1 of Alisma plantago-aquatica. Taxonomy (NCBI): domain Eukaryota; kingdom Viridiplantae; phylum Streptophyta; class Magnoliopsida; order Alismatales; family Alismataceae; genus Alisma; species Alisma plantago-aquatica. The sequence goes on along the minus strand of OY856410.1, from coordinate 514,255,090 downwards.
ACGGCACACCACGCTTGGCATGCACACACTTACTCAATTAAGTTTTTCATGTGTGTTTCTTATGAAAAGCATCTAAGACTTAATATTATATTGAGGAATTTTATATTTATATAAATACATATACATATCCACTCACCACATGCTAATATATATCATGTACATACTATATCAAAAAATAAAACATGCAATTATAAAATATGAGTGATGGTTATGATAATACTAATGCAATTCCTTGGATCCATTAGGAATTGTTGCCACCTAAGGTCCACATCATTTGTAGTAACATGTTGTTGAAGAAGATCTATGCTAGAACCAATTCTGGTCAATCGATTCAACTCTTAAACCAATCAGTTGGCCTCCTGGTCAGTCAGTTGGTCTCTTGCATCATTCGACTGGTATTCAATTCAAGCGACATATAGACTCCTCCAGACGATCGATTGGGCCACTAGCCAATTAGTCAGATCCTCCTGTCATATGGCCTCCTCGGTCCTCCAATTAATTGGTTCAACTTCTGAGTCAATTGGTTTTCTAGTGCAGAATGCCTTCCTTGCCATAACAAGAAATAAAACTATCCTATTCTTATTTAACTTATTACATTGTAATTGGGAAACCTTGAGCTGCATTCAATGAGAACATAGAGAGGAAAATAATTAGTACTTTTATATATGGAAATGAAGAGAGAGACTTGGTATGCAAATAAAATTTAAAAGGATGGAATAAAACATTCAACCAAGCACACAAGTACAGGGGCATTCGCCATAACCACACTTACATCCACCATCAAAACAATTTTAGGGCGACACGTATAAATTGCATATCACACACACACTCATATATATATATGAGAATTTGGATCATATGTGGTATTTAATCAAATATGCACATTAATCATTTTGAATATCTGCATCATATGCAATAAAATAAATGATAAAAGAAAATCTGATCATATAGATTCAATCTCAAAGCATAGTAAATTGACGTGGTTCTGATATCTCTGTGGGAAATATGGCTACAGAGATGGCAGTAGAAATAAAAAAAAAATCTTGCTATATTCTCCATAGACAGAAGATTGCTTCAACAACTATAGATTGGGAAGGAAGGTTGCAAGGCATATACCTAGTCCTAGAGGAAGTCCAGTGACTATCATTGCCACAACATGCTTTATTCTCAAGTAGTACTTGGATGGTTGTCGACGAACTATCTTGGATCAAGGCAAACTGTTTGACTATCTTTTCAAGCCAAAAGATCACATCTCTGAGATGCTTGTTTCAATCTCTAGATTGAACTTTGTAGCTTATAGACATCATTTGCATTCATGGAGTTATAAAACCTTTAGTTTGTGTCACATACACATACTCTCAAATATTCCTTTTAAGGAATGTGGTTTTAATCTTCATATGCCAAATCTCATAGACTATACTAGTTGAAACAACAAACATGACAATTGATAAAGGAATTTCTTGATGTTTAACAATTTGAACTAATTTGAAACCTTTGTAACTAGTCTATTCTTTTAGGTTATCCATGTAGGTTTTTGCAACAAAACCCAAATGCACCTTTTGGGTTTTACCCCTTTAGGTGGTACTGCCAAGGTCATACCTTGTTAGTGTACATGGACTTCATAATGGCCTCAAGCTACTTCTCATGTTCTTTCAATAGCTTCTAGTTGATTTGTTGGTTCATCATCTTATGATGAACCCGTCTGAGTTGTTGGATTCACAATATTTCTATCTCATATGTGTTTTATTAGAACTATCTTGTTCTGTGTTACAGAATGAAGTTGAGATTCCAAAATAATTTGTGATTCTCACTTGTTGTTATTGTACCTCCTTGTTGATCTCAAACCTTTTGAGTTCTACTTTTATCCCATTGATTCTTTTGGAATTCAATTATCATGTCAACAAACATTTTATTGTTGGATTAAATTCAACAATTATGATTTTATGAATAAATTTTTCAATAAACTACTTTTTTTATATAAGTTTTAGTCCTTAAGACATATCAAGGCATTCCCATATCATATCTCATATAATTTCTTTAAAAACATCTTAGACGGTACTTAGTTTAGTGCAAAGTATATATCCATGAGGATATTAGAAGATTAGATTAATGATAATCACATCATGATCCATTAGGATGTAATCCCTTCTTTCTGATATATCATCATGTTTCAGGTGGATTTGACATGTGATACACTATCGTGATCTTTCCAGAAGGTTCTCAAAGTATTGATGTAAAATATTTCAATGTTTGATCATATTAAAGTTTCTCAATACTTTTATCAAAGTTGTACTTAATTTATAATTTTCTTGATTACATCAAGAGATTCATGTTTTTATTTCTCCAAATACAAACCCTATATACACTAAGATCATCAATAAATGTAATGAACTATAAACAACTAGATTTAGCATTTATTCTATAAGATCTTCATACATCAACATGTATAACACGTAATAGAATGCTTGCTCTCTCTAATACACCTAGTGAGAGGTGGTTTGTCATGTTGCTCATAAATAAGACTTGCATGTCTCTTATTGGTTCAATAACTAAAAGAGTCTAGATAACATCAATATGGATTCCAGAAATGCATTTCTCATATATGTGTTGTAGATGACAATGCTATAGATACTGGGTGTTTGAGTTATCTATTTATAATCTTTGGTATTTACCTTATAAAAAATCGTCTTTAGATCCTTTCATATAAAGATCACTAGATGTTTGGGCATTGCCATATAAGATCACATCTTTGAAATAGAAGCATTAACAACTCTTTATTCATTATCATTCTTGTCATACAAGATGCATGAAGTAAAATGTTCTATTTATTGGCATAATGAAATAGCAGTTCAACTGACTCTATTACATGCCCAATGGCCAAAGATAAATTCAATACGCAGACTAAATCTATAGCAACTCTTACTCTACATAGTCCATTCATGCCTTTTCATAAAAGCTTTACTTCTTATCAGATCATGCACATCAACATATGTTAGATCTGCATCCAGTATCACATACCAAGATGAAGAAGTAATTAAAATTTTCTTATAAAGTTTATACATGAAGTAGATGTCTCTGCCCCTTCCTTCTTCTTGTTTAATTCCTCTAGTAAGAGAGGACAATTCCTTTTCTAATGTCCAAGCTGGTGATAGTGGTGACAATTGCCTCCCTTATTTACTCCTCCCTTTGCCTTGTGATATGAAGATTTGGGCTTCTGGCCAGCTTTAGAACTCTTCTTAGCTTTTCCTTTTCCTTTATACTTACCCTTTGTCTTGTTGATCATCATTATAGACTTGGGATTGTCTTTCTTTATATGTGCCCCAGTTGTTCTCAACATGCCTAATAACTCTGTCAACAGCTTGTCAAAGTCATTTTCATGTTGTAGAACATGAAAAACTGATTGTATGACACTGGAAGAGACTGTAGAATCATGCAAATGGCCAACTCTTGACCCAAGGGGAATCCTAGTCTAGCTAGGTTCTCCACATACCCAATGATCTTGAGTACATGAGGACCTACTGGATCTCCTTCTGTCATGTTTACATTTGAACAACGTCTTAGAGACATCTAATCTTGCCTGATCTTGGAACATGTTCTTAAGAAGTGTGGCCATCTCAATAACATCCATATTCTCATGTTGTCTTTACAACTCATCATACATAAAGCATAGCATAAGACACTTGACATCAACATCATCTTCAGTATGCTTCTTGTAAGCAACCCTATCAGCCTTAGGTGCATTGGGAAGGGGTTCATCTAGCTCTGGTGTCTCAAAGACATAGAGCTTTTGCTCTTGTGTGGGAATGATTCTCAATGTCTTGAACTAGTTGTGGAAGTATTCCCATTTAACTTGTCCTTATCAAGGACCGATCATAGAGAAAAAATAGTATTATGTCTTGCCATTTGATTCTACAAAAGAATTTGCATTTTGTCAAAAACTCATTTTTTATTATGATGTTAATTAGGTTTTTAATTAGCTATTGCTCTCATTATATTAATCAAATTGAAAACCCTCAATTATCAATTTGGAAGATTACAATGAATAATCTTGTAATGAGCTAAGATCCCATATGATTCAATTATTACCCGACAAATGTCAGCGTCCATAATCAATCATTAAGGCAGGCAACGTTTGCCAATTGCATCTTATGCAATTCTTGGATAGATGATATGCGCAGCTCTTTGCCATGGTCATCTATATGCCTCTAGTGCTTAATCTCATTAAGGTCACACAGTTAATCCTGACCCAAAAGCCGATACAATAATAATAGACCCCGCTTGGTAGGCCCACTTTATTACCATCACATTTCCATGAGATAGAAAGTGCACCACCTTTGGGGTGTCCACGCTTAGTCGATAAAACTTTTCATATGTGTCAGTAATAGAAAGCATCTTAGACTTCATATGTTTAATCGAGGGATTACATATATATGTATGTATGTATGTATGTATATATATGTATACACACACAGATATATTTCTGTATTTTTTAACCTACCATTGATTACTAAATACACATATTCTTTCATAGGATGATGTATGAATATCGTATTGCAGTGATTTTTGATATACATCCAATCTAAGGGGTATACATCACATCCATAAGGTTAGATTGTCAAATAGAATTTCACAATCATCATAATGAGTATGGGTACATGTAAGCTACATGTACTGAGGTACACAATTCGTTTTGCCTATATGTATGTATGTGTGTATGTATATATATATATATATATATATATATATATATATATATATATATATATATATAGAGAGAGAGAGAGAGAGTCAGGCTAGAATACACTCAAGTGTACAGATCGCACAGATACACTAAAGTGTGTTTGCATATTAAGACTATTTTTTTTCAAAATGTAAACCATTGATCTTCACTGTCATACTATAACTAGGCTACATAAAAATTTTGAGCCCCTTTGTATGAATGTAAGTCACTCATCCAAGGGCAACAAAATCAACGTGCGAAACTAATTTGAAATGCATAATTTTTGCGGTCTTTATAACATGACCTATAGATGTCCAAATGTGCTCAAATTTTGCATATGAGCTATTCACAAGATGTTTAAGAAGATCAACGTATTAGATTTAAAAAAAAATATTGCATCATGAAAAACTACTTGAGTGTATTCTGCTCCGAATACACTCGAGTGTATTCTAGCCTGACTATATATATATATATATATATATATATATATATATATATATATATATATATATATATATATATATATATATATATATATATATATATGTGTGTGTGTGTGTGTGTGTGTGTGTGTGTGTGTGTGTGTGTGTGTGTGTGTTTGTGTGTGTGTGTTTGTGTGTGTGTGTGTGTGTGTTTGTGTGTGTGTGTTTTTGTGTGTGTGTGTGTGTGTGTGTGCAGAGCCAGGCTAGAATAAACTCGAGTGTACAGATCACACGCTACACTCAAGTAGTGTTTGCATATCAAGACTAAAATTTTGTAAAATGTAAACCACAGATCTTCATTGTCATACTATAATTAGGCTACATACAAATTTTGAGCCAATATGAATGTAAGTCACTCATCCAAGTGCAACAAAATCAATGCACAAAACTAATTTGAAATGCATTATTTTTGTAGTATTTATAACATGAACTATAAATGTCCAAATGAACTCAAATTTATATATGATATATTCACAACATGTTTAAGAAGATCAATGGATTAGATTTAAAAAAAATATTGTATCATGGAAAACAACTTGAGTGTATTCTGCTCCGGACACACTCGAGTGTATTCGTGCCTGACTCTATATATGTGTATATATACACACACGTGTATATATATATATATATACACATGTCATATCTCATAATTTAAACATGCAATATAAAACATTAGTGATGGTTATGGCTATATATATTATAATGCCTTGGATCCAAAAGGAATTACTACCACCTAGGTCTACATCACATCAAAGAACATGTTGTTGGTGTAGATCTGTGCTTGCCAATCTGGGTTGATCGGTTCAACCCTTAAACCGCTAATCTTTCCTCTTGGTCGGTCAGTTAATAGCCTGAAACGATCGTTTGACCTCCTATCCAACTGATGTATAGACACCTCTAAATGGCCCGTTGGAATCACCAGTCAGTCAGTTCACTCCTGTCGTATGTCCTTCTTAGTCCTCCAGATGATCGGTTTGTCATGTGAAATGGTTGGCTCGCCTGACACTGATCGTCATCTTTGTTGTTGGATGAAAGAAAACTATCCAATTACTATTAAACATATTACTCAATAATGAAAAACCCCAAGTTACTTTTGAGAGGAGCAAATGTAGGAAACAATAATACTTTTACATCAGAAAGAAGAAGGTAGAGGCTCGGTATGTAAACTGAGATAAAACATGAATAAAACTAAACCATTCAAACACACACATATATTTGGGTTATTGTCCGTAACAATGATATACATCAACCATCAAAACCAATTTTAGGTTGTTGTCTGTAAATTGCCTATATATCATATCATATATATCCATTTGGGATTGTATGTGGTCTTTAATCAAATATGCACATTAATCATTTTAAATATTCACATCATATGCAATAAATAAAAGTGATAAACCAAAAATCCAATCTCATCGATAAATCCCAAAACATAATAAAATGATGTGGCCTTGATACCATTATAGGGAAATAATAGATCATAGAGTAGGTAGCAAAAACAAATTTTTTTGTCCATATTCCCCATGACATTAAGATTATGTCAACAACTATGTAGTGTGGAGGATGGTTTAACGAGTTCATACTTGGTCCCATAGCAAGTCCAGGGACTATAACTCATTGCAGTGCTGCAACACTCCTAGTTGCACTTGGACGGTGTCTGAGCAGCTCTTGGTCTTCACTATAGACTGCAATGTGACATTGTCCTCCAAGCGACAGACAACAACCTCCTCACCTCTATAGTAGTCCATACGGACCACCTAGAACTCAAGTCGTTCTACTAGAACATACATGAAGGAGTTGTCCCTCCCGTTGGTGTACTTGTCACCAACTTGCTCTCCCATAATTGCTATCCCTTTCTATCCCTCCCTTTTTCGGGTAAGACTTGCTCAGACTCTCTGTGACGACTACTATCCAACTGTTAATGACATCACATAAAACCATGTGAAAACAACCATTAACAGAAAATTACCAAAAATTGCTAAAAAGGTAAATTAAAACCATCTTCCTTAAAGATCCATTGCTAGATACTTTTTGCCAAAAGGCCCAAGGCCATATATACATCATGGTTTACTTCATACATACATCATTCCTTCATGTTTCCATGATTTGGGATATTAGTTTTTTTACCAAAACATAAATAAAAGCAACATTATACATCGAGGAATTCTTAACCAAAATGTCAGATCGATCGTAACACTGGATATGAAACTATCCCCCAGGACTTGAGAGTACAAGCACGACACATAGGACTCTATTTCTACCAGACTCATAACAACACACTCAACCTGAGCTATTATTGTTGTCCTTGTTGCTTCCGCTCGCTCTCAGCTACACGATATTTACCTCCTTATGCGTGTCCACCTATTTTTTTTTAAAACCCACAGGGTGAGACAAAAGTCCCAATGAGAGATATAACCCTCCGCCAATTATATTATTATCACAATTAAACATTTATGAAAGAGAGCAGAAGAAACCTTTATTGACTTAAACTTGTATAACTACTTATTATATACGGGGTAGAGTAGTCTCATCATTTAAGTAGTTCAAATATCTATAATTGAGCAATAGACCATTTAATCACTTTTAAAAGGAATATAAATAACATGTATAATATTTATCAATCATGACATACAGGAGCAATAGCAACCTCATTCAATATTTTTGTGTTTGATCCTTAAGAAAATATGCTACACAGCTGATTACATATTTCAACGATCAATATTATGCCCTGAGGAGATGAGGTATACCGCTCATGCTCCAACTGACCACTTTTAAGTAGTATCAATGACATATAAGGTCCATGGAAGAGCTAGACTCCACGACCTCACCCCCTTGGTCAGTACAAGAATATTGGCAGTAACATCATGAGTCAAACTGCAATTAGCTAGCATGGGTATATAGGCTCATCACTATAGAAATACAGCATGTAGCATGTTCTCTATTCAGGGTATGACTTTCAGTCAATCCTGCTTATATATATTGAGTCATGACATGTAGCCATACTCTTCTTAGGGTATGGCTTTACAGCCAATCCCGATGTTGCATTAGAGATACGGCCTACAAGCACACTCTTTTCAGGGTATGGTCTATATCCAATCCTGAGGTTTGAAGGAAGCAAGGAAATACTCGTCTTGCACCCCTCGCATATTCAAAATATGCGCTCCGAGTAAAACTCATTTCACCATCTAGCAAATTCTGACACTGAATGGATCTATGGCTAGGGAAAACTACAATTTTAGTTTCACTTGATAAATTAAGTGCATTACGTCATCTTTTAGCATCAATCATGTTACAAGCATTGACTTATAGATAAATGCTACATAGAAAGGTATAATATAATTTTCAAGAAATCTAGTATCAATTGGAACACATCTTGTTATACTCATCACGGGATCTCAATCCCTTGAACACATTACTAGGAATCTCATCCCTTCAAATATTATCATTATCATGATCACATGTTTTAGGTATCAAACCCTCAGTTCATCATTGAACAATGTCACCTCTTACCAGACAACAATCATCTCTAGGTCATCAGACCCATATATATATCATACTTATTGCACAAGTATATCACATGGCTCACAAAGCCTTATATAATATATATTAAACTAAATCATCATAGCTCATACCTGGTAGTGCTCATCATCTCATAAACCCTCCATGGTTAGGATTTTATAGCAAATGCAATATCAAGTAAATATAATTACCATTCCATAAAGAGAATCATTCAAATTGCCACCCTCTCATAATTAGGGTTAGGGTTTCCCTTTGTAGTCGATTAGGGTTTTCATGTTCATAATTAACAACCAAACCCTAATTCATATCATAAGATCTTATATTATTGCCATAAGTGTTCAATCATACTTAATTACTCTCATCAATTACCGTCAATTGATTGTCAACATGAAGTATTACCTTTCTCATATGAATAGTATAGATTTATCTTTCATTCTTACTAGGATATTGATTCAAACATACTTATTATATTGGTTTAATCCTCTTTATGGTTTATCAGCCTACACTTATTAAAGTGCATCCATCTCATTACTTCATATTGTATCATATGATTATATTCTATGTGTATCAGACTACACTCATCAAAGAGGTATTGATTTAAAGGTACTTAGAGTGATATCGGCCATAGTATCACTTTAGGGTATCAGCCATCCTAATACTTTGTGTATCGGCCACCTTAACTCTTTTAGTATCAGCCATACTATTGTCTAGTGTGTCGGCCATGACCTCAAGGAGTGTGTTTCCCACACTTCCATTTGGTGTGTCGGCCTAGGTGTGTCATTTTAACCCCACTTGAAGGTGTGACGGGCAACACCACTTGAAGTGTGACAGGTTGTTAGAGTTTAAGGCATATTAGGTAGTATCTCTTTTGATCTTCAAAATATTGGCCTGTCTCATCTTTGGCCTTATGTGACAGGCTAGACAACTGCAAGGACAATGGTCATTTTCATGTGAAAATCGGTAAGGAGTTAGGACTCCTAATGTATCAGTTTGAGGGTGCATCATGTTGTTAGGGTTAGGGTTTGACATGTTGGCCTCTTACTCAACCAAGGCATCATGGTTTGATACTCTAGCTTGGAATACATCCTTATGGTCATGATGGGCTAGTACCCTCAATGCATATCATTCTAAAGTATCAAACATATCGGTCTAGCTCTTCTAGCTCATGATGATTTAACAATCATACCGGTTTAAGGACCACAAGTCATGACGACCACCCACAACATGATGTATGTGCTGACTTTATATTCTTCAAGCTTTAACCCTTCATTCCCTAACACTCTAGTTCATGGATAGCATCCCCATATATCCTTTAGATCTCATAGAACCATCATTCAATCATGGAAAGTCGAAATTGAAAAGGAATCATCAAGTAGTGCATGATTAAAGGTCAATAACAATAGAGTTGAGTTCAAGTTATGTAACCCACCTCAAAATCACCACTAGAGCCTCAAGCTTCAAAGATCCAAGTTCCCAAGGTTGAAGATGACTTATAAAAAGTCCAAGATTTTTATCACAACACCTCTATATGAAAGAAGATACCATAGTTAGAAACTTGGTGAAGAAGAAAAGAAAGAAAGGAATCATGACCCGAGAAGCATAGTCCATCCAAGGTTGAAGATGACCATAACTTCACCTTAGGCAAGGTGATCGACCTTCCTCTTGCTCCTTGAGCTCATAGGGTCATCCACCAAGAAGGATATGGTAAAGGAGTCGAAAGGTTTACTTGTTTGTGATAGGGGGGATTATATAGTTGAGGCTCATGTAAGAGAGTATGGGCAAGGTGTCATCACTATATGCACTTAAGTGACATGTGTCCATGCATAGTGTCACCATGCAACCATGATTATCTCGACATAGAAAAATCTTGTAGATAATTCAAGGGTAAGATATCGGCCATTGGGTATCTTGCTTGACAAGATATCATAACCGAATATCACTTTATGCACAAACCAAAACAAACTTTTGCAAGGAGCATCTAAACCGATAGGCTTTACCTACTAGAGGTGCTTATCCCGATATGAATACTTCCAAAAAGTTGCTAAATCTATAGGGGACCTCCTCTATGGTTTCTAAACCAATAGGAACTCCCATACACTCTACATAACTCGACACAACCTCCTTTGGGGTTCAAGATACTCAACATTCTTTGGTTCACACCAAGAGTGATATCACTCAACCAAGATTAAAACAAGGTGGTCCCTCCTTTATATTTCTTATAGATGATTCTAAGAAAGGTAAGATACACTCTATAGGTGGTAAATTGCCCTTCAACCCCATATTTTGGGTACTTTGCAATTTGCACCAAAACTATCATATGTAGCTCAAACAGCCTTCAAACAGACTCAAACTTGAAACTTGATCTCTCCTTATTTCTTAATTACTTTAAAAATATTAAGACAAGGTTAGAATCATCTTACTTAGGCAAAACTTCTAGGATTATCCCAAAACCCAAGTCAGGGTCCTTACACTCTCTTTTGGTTACCACAACCAGAGAGGACAACAATTGTCAGAGGCAATTGAGTTGTGTCTGAGAAGCCCTCAATACCCCTCTATTTATAGGAGGGGTTAGTATCTCGGTTCCTAGTCTATGTGGGAGTGGAAGGGAACATCAAAAAAATCACAACCTACAAGCAGCAAACCGGTCGGTTCACATGCGATTCGATCGATTTGCACAGCAAACCGGTCATTTCACATTGTTTCCCAATCGCATATGAATTGGCAATTCCAATCCAATTAATGCTTAACATGGTGTCGGCTCAAATCTTTGATGCAATAAAACTTCTCCACAAATTGGGCTTCTCACTCAACTAAATGTTCAGTTGGTGACCTGAGTCGATCAGTTCACTAAGTGAAATGGTCGGTTCGCTCCCCAATTCAGTAAGAACTTATCGAATTCAATTTCTAATCAACATGTCACTCCTACCGGTCAGTTCAAAATTTGAACCGGTCGGTTGGGAGTCCAATCAGTTGATTCATTGCTTGAATTAATACCTAAACACTTTGACAATCAATTCAATTATCATTTTTAATTAAACTCCTTTTCTAGGTGTATCCTATGTGTGTGACCTTGTAGATCCCATATCACCTTTGCAGTGAATGTCTATAACTAGTTTATGACATCACAAGAAAAGAGTGGTGCCTAGAAACACATCAGTGCTACCCAAGTGAATGGAAAGTTGGAGAACAACTTCAACTTACAATATTTATGAGGTGTTATAGTGATTGTATAATTCCTTTATCTCTGATACCTGGAATGAACTCAAGAAATGAAAATATCATCCACTCAATGTTCAATCCATGTTACTTGAACCTAGAGCAGACTGTGTGAGATATATGTGACCTCAATATCATATATCGATCCACACATGCATGCACATGATTTTCTCAGACTCACTTATCAAGTGGCCAAGATATCAAACTCCAGTAGGAGGGACAAATCCCATCTACATCACTCACAGTCAATCCCATGTGTCACAACTACCCAATCATCATTGTTATGGCAATCCTTATTCAGGGTTACGTTGGATGATGTCAAAGTATACCACATGACATGTGATGAGTGTAGTGATTTCAGTTCTAAGAATCACAATCGCCACCTTCACTATGAGAGATGATTATAACTACCAAATATGGTTTCCATTTGTCACTCTCAAGGTGGGTCTGTTTCATACATTAGTCCCTAACAAGTATCCATGTGTTTGGTTTGATATCACATATCATGACTGGTGAGATTTTGTCATCAACCAACCCACACTTCTATCTTGTGTGTTAATGATGTCTATCTACCTTCCACAGTAACAACCGACTAGGGACATAACAAGAATGTATGTACTCTTAACATCTGTATGATCTCATTGTTCAAGTCACGTACTTGAAGACATATGTTATTGAGTAATTTCATTCTTTAGACATTCATATGTTTCCTCATTATCTCACAACTGAGTGAAACAAAATGAATTGGAATCTTACCTTTATTAATCAAATCCTTAACATGATTTTCCATCACAATCATATATGATTGGCTCTCTGGGCATACCATACCATATATACTAAAATCATCAGTAGAGTTAATGGAGTATTGATAACCATCTCTAGCATTTGTTCTAAAGAGGCCACACACATCAAAATGTATGAGTCCTAATAGATGACTAACTCTCTCATTGTTGCCAGTGAAAGGAGTCTTTGTCATCTTACCCAACAAACAAGACGTGCATGTCTCTATTGATTCATAATCAAAAGAGTAAGTATCCATCTTTATGAGTCTAAAATGTGTAATGTTCCCTAGACAACAACACTAAAGGTATGTTTTGTTTGAGTTATTGAGTTTTAATCTTTTAGTATTTATGTTATAAATACTTGTCTCTTGATCTAACAAATAAAGACCATAGGACATTGAGACACTACTATTAAAGATCTCATATTTTGAAATAAAACATTGACCATTCTTATTCATATTCATCCTTGTCCATACAGGATACAAAACTGATATTTCTATTAATGGAAAGTACGAAATAGTAGTTCTTTAATTCTATTACAAGCTCCATGGATATAGATAAATGATAGGTTTCAACTATAGTGGCAGAAACTCTTGATCCATTCGCAACATGAAGTTCAACCTCACCCTTTTTTAAAGGCTTACTTCTTTTTAGATCTTGCATATTCAGTCATATGTGAGATCCACATTCGGTATCTAGTACCCATGATGAATAACTAGACATATTTATCTCAATAATGTATATACATGAAGTGGAGATCTCTATCCCCTCCTTCTTCCTTAGTTCCTCTATGTAGATAGGGCAATTCCTTTTCCATTGTCCAGGCTAGTAATAGTGGTGACAATTTCCTCCCTTGGCTACCCCACCCTTTGTTGTGAGTACACAAGACTTGGGTTTCTAGCTAGCTTTAGAACTCTTCTTAGCTTTTTCTTTGTCCTTAGACTTACCCTTTCCTTTGATGATATTCATCACGGATTTGGGCTTGTCCTTCTTCATTTTCACTTCGGTAGTTCTCAACATGCCAAGCAATTCTAACAACATCTTATTATAATTGTTCATGTTGTAGTTCATGACAAATTGGTTGTATGATTCTGACAATGGTTGTAGAATTACATATGTAGATAACTCTTAACCTAAGGGAAATCCCAGTCTTGAAAGGTTCTCCACATACCTAATAAAATTGAGCACATGGGGACCTACTGAATCTCCTTCTGCCATATTACACTTGAACAATGCCTTGGAGACATCATATCTCTCTTGTTTAACCTGATCTCGGTACATGTTCTTAAGATATGTTACCATCTCAATAACATCCATGTTCTCATGTTGTCTCTTAAACTCATAGTTCATTGAGAATGGAATCAGACAGTTGCCATCCACGACATCTTTAGATTTCTTCTTATAAGCATCCTTGTTAGCCCTTTGGCACAGTGGGAGCAGGTTCATCTGACTCTGGTGTCTCCAGTACATAGAGCTTGTGCTTTTGTGTGAGAACGATTCTCAATGTCCCAAACCTATAATGCAAATTATCCCCATTCAATTTGTCCTTCTCAAGGACCAATCACAAAGAAATGGTGTTGTTGGTTGATATTTGTTTCTAAAAAAGCAATTTTGTAATTTGTCAAAACCCTTTTTATTTGATTTGATTAAAAGAAATTTTGATGATGTCAGTTAGGCCTTTAATTAATTGTCGCTCCCACTATGTTGTTCAAATTGATAGCCCTCACATATCAATTCAAAATATTACAACATATAACCTTCTAGGGAGCCAACATCCAAAACAACTAAGTTATTAACCTTCCAACGCCAGTGTCCATGATCAATTATTAAGGTAGGCAATATTTAACAATTACATTTTATACAATTCTTGGATATATGGTATCTGCAACACTTCGTCATAGTCCATCTTTATGCGTTTAGGCACTTAATCTCATTAACATCACCTAGTTAAGCCTAACCCAAAATCCAACACGATGTAATGCACCCTACTTGTCATCCCCACACAACTACCATGAAACTTCCACGAGGTAGACGGCACACCATGCTTGGTGTGCCCACACTTACTCAATTAAGTTTTTAATGTGTGTTTCTTATGAAAGGCATCTAAGACTTAATATTATATCGAGGAATTTTATATTCATATAAATACATATACATATCCACTAACCACATGATAATATATATCATGTACATACTATATCCAAAAATAAAACAAGCAGTTATAAAATACGAGTGATGGTTATGATCATACTAATGTAATTTCTTGGAGCCATAAGGAATTGTTTCCACCTAAGGTCCACATCATTTGTAGAAACATGTTATTGAATAAGATGTATGCTAGAACCAATTCTGGTCAATCGATTCAACTCTTAAATCGATCGGTTGGCCTCTTGGTTAGTCAGTTGGTCTCTTACATCAGTCGACTGGTATTCGATTCAAGTGACATCTAGACTCCTCCATACGATCAATTGGGCCACTAGCTGATCGGTCGGCTCCTCCTGTCATCTGGCATCCTCGGTCCTCTAGTTAATCAGTTCGATTTCAGAGTCAATTGGTTTGTCTAGTACAGAATTCATTCTTTGCCATAACAAGAAATAAAACTATCCTATTCTTATTTAACTTATTATATTGTAATTGGGAAACCTCAAGCTGCATTCAATGAGAACGTAGAGAGGAAAATAATTATTACTTTTATATATGGAAATGAAGAGAGAGACTCAATATGCAAATCGAATTTAAAAGGATAAAAGAAAACATTCAACCAAGCACACAAGTACAGGGGTATTCGCCATAACCACGCTTACATCCACCATCAAAACAATTTTAGGGAGACGCGTATAAATTGCATATCACACACACACACACACACTATATATATATATATATATATATATATATATATATATATATATGAATTGGGATCATATGTGGTATTTAATTAGATATGCACGTTAATCATTTTGAATATCTACATCATATGCAATAAAAGAATTGATAAAAGAAAAATCTAATCATATAAATTTAATCCCAAAACATAGTAAATTGATGTGGTTTTGATATCTCTATAGGGAAATATGGCTATAGAGATGGCAGTAGAAATAAAAAAAAATTCTTGCCATATTCTCCTTAGACAGAAGATTGCTTCAACAACTATAGATTGGGAAGGAAGGCTACAAGGCATATACCTAGTCCTAGAGCAAGCCCAGTGACTATCATTGCCACAATGTGCTTTATTCTCAAATAGTACTTGGATGGTTTTCGACGGCGGACTCCTGGTCTATCACCATAGACGATGGTTGATGGCGTCTTCCTACAAGGTGGAAACATCCTCCACACCTCTACATAGTCCACGCAGACCACCAAGAAATCTTGTCATTCTTATAGAATGGACATGCAAGAGTTGTCCTTTCAAACATCAACGTGCTAGTATTGACTTACTCTCCCTTATTGTATCTCCCTTTGATGGGTAAGACTTATTGTAAAGAGTGAGGTCACCTCCTTACTAAAGTTTAAAGGAAATACAAAACATCCACCTTTTTCCAAGAATAATAGACATTGTGGGATGCATGTATAATAATCAAAGTAAATAAGCATGATTCAGATACATGTAAAATGTCAATAGCAGTGGTAAGGAAACTAAGTTATTACGTTGCTTTTTGAACTCATTTCACTACATGAGTTTCTTGAAAAGGAAAAACTAAAAAGAAAACTAATGGGATCTAGTAATAAGCAACCTAGACATCCTTGATAGCAAACTAGTATCTACTCCTGAACTTGATATCTTGGCCTTATTCAACACCTTGATCAAACCCTGGGTGGTTGAGAAAGCACCCAGCAAAAGAACGAAGCAAGGTATGTGTCAGAGTAATGAACAATGACAAAAGATAAGAAATAACATGGAAATAAAGGCTAAGAATTCATCATAAGATGAATATGGTCAAAAGTATGAGGCATAATCAAATAGATGCTTTCCATAACAAGAAAAACAGTCTAAAGGTTGCATGCATGATTAATATTGACTACCTTAACTAAGTAGGGTGGAGGCACCTACCAGACCTCAACCAAATAGGTGAGTGAGAGTAACACATTCCATTCACCTATCAAATATTTTATATCAGGGAGGCGAACACATTTCCCTAGGCAAATTTACACATGCCCTATCTATGGATGGTTGTACAAAAGTATCACTACATTAGTTAAATGGTCTAATAAAATCAACATGCTAAAAGAACTATGTCAAGTATAAGTATCAAATAGCTGAAACATGGAAGTGGGATACAAGACCCAAGAAATAAGTAACAAAGCTGATTTTTGAGGAAAATATAGCAAAGGAAATATCAAAAGAGAGATTAGGGCTTAATAAGTGCCTCATTAGGGAAATTAGGTTAGGTTTGCAAATATTTCCAACTAAAGGTGTAAGAATGCACATACCTCTCTTAATGAATCATATTACTCACTTTCACCACTTTAATTGAGTCCAAGGTCTACTTTTCCTATTTTCAATGTATAACCATGTATTAGGATTTTTCATATGCATTAATGTAAAGAAACCCTAACTTTTGGACTTTTTGAAAAAAAAACAATTTAAACTCTAAAATCATCACCATTGATCTTTTTAGGTTCTCCTTATTAAGATAACATATAATTTTGTCAATTTTGAAGTTATGATGATTAAAGTGTATTTTTGGTGATTTTGATGTATTAAAATTATTTTTAGAAAACACCTTTTCACAAAAATCAAAAATAAACCTTGAAAGTATTTTTATTAGAAATATTACATTTTTTATTCCAAAACATATTTATTTTTCATTTTTAGAAAAAGGAATAAAAAGATACGATTTTTCGAATATGGACCAATCAGTAGATGCCACATCATTAAAACAAGGCAAGAGAGACACGAGAGGGAGGTAGGCCGGATGTCTTGGCCCAATCGTGGGGCACCAAGTCAGTGGTCCACGCTGACTCAAACTCGCATCGATCGGGCAAAAACAGAGCCAAAAGACTAGAAAATCCCTCGTGAAAAAACAAAGAGAAGAGAAAGAAAGAAGCAGGGGTAAAACAAACATTAGACCAGGGGGATTGCCCCCTACTGTAATAACCGTGATTTTAGGGTCCAATAACCAAATATAACACTTGAGGTTCATTGTTATTCATAAGATGACCAATCTTAGAATGAAGTGATTTATTCAATATTTGAATTCAATTTACCTAAACTTGTGATTAGAGATATGATTGATGATGATGCTATTTGGGTTATATTATGATGGGTACCTTGTTAGTCAAGTTGGACATTTATGAAGTCAAGGTTTATAAATGTATTTATAAGGTTGATCGAAGAAATTATCTCAATGACCAAAAATTGGATCTTGTGTCTCAAAATTTTGGTAGAATCTATATTAGGATACTATGAGCCTATATCTAAAATTTCATGATGTTTAGATGATTCTACAAAGAGATATTGAGGTTCCTATGCAAATTTATCCAACGTTTAGGATACTTGAATCTTTTTTATTAAGGAGATTGAGAACTATAGGTTGATGAACATGTTATGTGTCACACAACCCACCCAAGATGGGGAAGCGTGACTTCAGTTATGTGAGGCTGATCAATAGGAAGCTTGGTCTGATCTTGCCTGCCAGTAGGAAACTTGATGAAGACCTCGTCATCACCCAACTCTGAAAGGTCAGGAGCATGTGGCCATTTCCCTAGGTATCATGGAAGGAGTCAGTAGTGAGAAGTTTGGGGCGTTAACCTGATCTATTGAATCCACCACGATTCAAGAATCCCAATAACTCCCTCTGATGGGGTTCCTAGGGGTATGAAGGTAACATTGGGAGCCATATCTCTCTCCCTCTCCACTACAACCTGTAGGTGTTGGCGATGGTTGAGGCTGCCCGATAGTATAGGCAACAGAGATGGTCAGGAGGTGGTTCCAGGGGGATGGGAGGTACTGCGATGGCATGAAGTAGCAATTGATGGGGGTTAGTTGGCCCTGCAGAGATTTCCCTAGCCCTGAACCCAATCTTCACAAAGGCGAGTCGAAGAGGAAGGTGGAGTAGGGTGAAATAGAGGAAATTTTGGAGGTTGAAGAAGGAGCCACCATGGTTGGGCAATGTGGAAGGGGGGCCCTTCTCAGACAGATTTGAGGATGCGATCAAGTTGATAGTGCATAGGCAGAGCTTTCCGAGGAATCCCAGAGATCCCTTGTTGCAGTACTGGGAACTTTGAGGCATGAGGAGCTCTTGTTGCTTCCTTCTTGTGCGGCGGCACTTCAATGGCAAATAGAGGAAAGGACACAGATCCATGTCTAGTAGCTGTATCAGGCACTCATGAGGATAGCTGAAGGCTCCACAATGATTTTCGGAGATACTGTAGGAGTTTGTAGGGGTACCCAACTTCAACCGAACGCATATGTAGGAATCTTGTTCGTCTGGAACCTTTTCCCCCCTTCCTGCTTCTCAGTGGTGGAGCCTTGGTCGCTGACCACATCAACTATGAACTCGAGGCCACCATCTAGGTCATATGGAGGTTGCAAACCCTCAGTGTCAGTGCTCAAACGCAAGGAGGGATCCGTGTTGAACATAGGTGCGAGGGTTGAAGCTTTGGAGCTCATCGTAGTTCCATCCCACGGCGGCGTAGCTCTGCCTCGCATGCAGATCTGCTAGGGAGAAAATACGGAGCCAGACCAGGTTATCCAGCCAGCTAAGCTAGTCGGTTCTCTCTTGACCTCACCAGCCAAGTGGGAGAACATAGGAGTGCATGTCGGCCAATCTAGGGGCGCCACCTCAGGTCGTGGACCCTGTTGATTAGGTAAATCAATTTAAATCTAAAAAAATACTAGTATTCTTAGAAAATACATTATAAATATCTCCCTTATCCTATAAATCCCCCCAAAATACCCATAGATTTAGAAAAATACCCTCTTCATTGTGAAACCTTTAGATTAGACTTCTGATGATTCATTTTTGAGGATTTTGATTTAGATGCTTTAAACCTAATACTAATTTTAGAAAATAGACTAGTTATTAGAAAAATATGAAAATTGTACCAGACCTTTTTAATGGCATATAGATCAGACTAAAAATACTATACACCATCCTAACATCACGTTGACCTAGGTTTGACCAGAACCCTAATTTGGACCTACAATATCAAGAATGTATGAACCATGTATTAATGATGAATAATTGTTATTAATCAGGTCATGGACAAAGTTGTAGATGAGCATGGATGTCTAAAGAATCCTTGAACTCAGGTACGTGGTCTTATAAGTATAAGACTAGATTTTCTTGATTGCTTATGATATGTAATATCATGAATGCTATTATTTGGATATTCATTGCTTGGTTGAACTATTATGAGTTATACTTCGCCAAAATCTAATATAACATAAAAGGATGTGGGTGGGTTGTAGCTACTAGTGCACCTAGGCCGATATGGATGTATGTTGCCTAACATGGATGTATTATGCTTTGGCCCATGTGAGATGTATGATGATATAATTTTTGCCCATACTGGATGTAAGTCAAGTGCAGATAAGTGTAGTACAACTGCATCAAATAAATGTAATTAAAAAGGATGTTTACCTGATTTTTTCCTTAAGAAATGGTTTTTCTCTCTTTCTTATTTCTTCAAGTATTTTCCTTTATGCAACCATACTAGTGTATCTTTTACCACGTACCAACTTTTGTTGATTCATTTGTGTAACATACCAGACCTTAGACCCTACCCTAGAAGTTTTTCCTTTTGAGTTTGATCAAACACGGTTGAGGTTAGAGTGATCCTAATAATCAAATGCATGAATAATGTAATCTAACATGTCATATAATTCATATGGAAATAATTAGATGATAAAGAACTTAATTAGTTAAGTAATGATGTTAATGGGCCGTTAGTGGGCCATATGATATATTTTACATAATAAAGTCTCAAAAGAGTAAATAGATTTCAAATTCGTAATCTACACATTAAAATAAGCCTACATGTCAATTTTCATTTAATTTGGACTACCTCAAAATAACATGATAAGTTAGGAGAGAGAAATTACCTAAAAGGTGTAATTAATAAATAAATATAATAAATAACTCCAAAAGAGGAAAATAATCTTAGATTCATAATCTACATAATAAATATAGTCTTTGGGTGAATTTTCATCCAAATTGGAGAAAGTTTGCTTAAAAGGTAAGTTTAGGAGAGAGAAAGTTAATAAAAGGCATTAATGCTCAATAATATGAAATATAATTCTAAAAAGTTGGAAATAAAGGCAAGTTCATATTCAACACACTTAAGTAAACTTGCGGATGAAGTTTCACCTAGTTTGGATAATCCATGTGTCATTAATGCATTAGGAAAGAGAAATAAAGAATATATTAAATAATACATCTAAAGATTCCAAAAGTGAAATATAATTGGATAATTGGAATAAACACATTTAATTTAGCTTGTGTGTCAAGTTTGGTCTAATTTGGATAAGAATAGAACACTCAATTGAGGAAAGAGAAGAAAAAAAGGAAATAATGTTTCACTTTAATCGGATTTGATTTGGATAATGTTTTCCCATTATGATTTCACAATTTTTCTCTGACCGTTGGATCATGATTTATCGGCCTGGATTGCGTCTCCTACCTCGGGTAGGAGACGGCTCCCGCGTGAACAGTGTCACGCCGACAAGGCTTTTTGCAACTCAATTTTCTCAGCCGATTCTTGGTCTTTTCTCACGAAAATTTGTGCATTGGTTTACTGAGAAGTTTCCGCATCTGATGATGGCTTTCTTGAGATCTATTTTCATTGTTTCATGTTTTTCCCAATTCTTGGCCGCCAAGGCATCTCGGCCAACTGGCTTTTGCCACAGATATCAACCCGCTTATATATATAGCTAGGGACGAGCCTTCCTCTGCCCTAGAGAAACTCTTCTCTTCTCCCAATTTCATCGCTTACTCCTTCTTTAGCACTCGACGATCAGGTTTATGTTTTCAGATTTCCGGCACCTCTTCCTTCTTCGTCTGTGCTTCTCCGACTGAATTGATGCTCTCAGTGAGTCCGGTTATTCCTCTTCTTACCTCCCTTTCTCTCGGTTTTAAGTTTGGCGACGAATCGTGGTTTTGCCCAATTCCTCGCAACCTGCAATTCGCAGGGGTGATGGCCATGGCATAGCCTGGGAAGGAGATGAATCCCCTACTTGGTTTCCCGGTTCTACCCCTCCGTGCTTCTTCTTTTCTTCATTTTCTTGATAAGGGCATTTTCATCTTTTCGACTTTTGGTTTCTTTGCTTTGGCGAGTCAATTAGGCTACAGACCTGATGACATGGCCACCTCTAGTTGGGACATGTCTACAGACCTGGACCCACTCTCCTCTCTCTTCCTCGCAAGCCTTATTTCTCCTTATTTGGCATTTTGTGATTTTCTGATTGGTCAACTTTAGAAAATTTATAACTAATTATCTCTTTGGCCAAAAATTACAAATAAATATTCGTTGGATTCAGAAAAATGCAAGATTTCTAATGGTATTGATTTTGTCGCTTGAATCTAATTTTTTTAATAGGTGTTTTCAATGGATATAATTAATAATGAATTAACTTGTAAAAATCATAACTAATTATCTATAAGTTAGAAAAATACAATAAAATATGTTTTGGACTCCTAATGACATATACTAAAATAAGGCATGGTTTTTATAACCTAATTCACACGTTAATAAAAAGGCAATTTTTAGGGTTTTGAATAATTAATGGAAACCTAACTCTAATTCCATATATATGCATAATAGGTTCTTTGGAAGCCTAGGCTTAGATCTAGTTGGACTTTGGATCATTTGAATATGAAGTTGAGGTATGTTTTCATCCTCGATTATTCTTCTTGAGCAATTATCCTATTTTTGTCTTACTTTTGGTCCTATGGACATTAGCCTACGCATTGTCTTGTTCTTTTGAAATCATGCTTCATGTGAAGTATCTTATTTTGTTATTGATCTTGTGATCGTGGATATTCTCTTGACTTTGTTTCTTATGCCTTGGTGCAAGTTGAACTTTTGAAATTATATGCCCACTCTGATGTGGATGTTTACTTGTTGACATGTGATGTCTCTTTCCCACTTATGAGGTGGATGTATATATGTTGGCCACTTATGTGGTGATTACTTTGTTATAATCTGACTACACTTTCTACTTGCCTCTACATTAAACATGCTATGTGATTCAGTAGCACTAGAGTAGTGTAATTGCATTGGTTTTTTTTATAGCAGATGTGATATTTCCTGCTCTTTTTGGGACAACAAGGAACCTCGTACCCAGGGCAAGATGTGTGATTCTTGGCCCATGTTTTTATATATATATGGGAGATTGGCAGTATTCCTTTCTCTATCAGGCTTCAGCTTTATGGGGGTTGGCTGCCAATTGTGTTTATATTGTTCTAGGGCTATGCTTATCTCACATGCATGCATGTAATTGATGTTGATTGTGGGGTGTGTGCCCTACTCTCTCTATGTGCTTTTATTGCACAAATTTTATTGTTTTGTTATGGCAAGTATCCTCTTTTAGCATGTTATGATGTTTCTTATCTTTTATGCCCTCTTTTTGGGTAGTCCCTATCTCTTGCATGGGAAGCCTTTACATTTGATGTCCTTTATATCCTTATATTGCTCAATTTTCTTTTTAGTATGCACATACCAGCCTTTGCTGATGTTTCCTTTTCTTCTCTTTTGCTGGGGTATGCTTCCAACCCTAGGTGGAGGACTTAGATGTATGGCATGTTGACCTGGACTTAGTTTGTGATGATGAAGGTTGGAGACAATCTTGAGGTGGTTTAGATTTCCTCTACACGGATCCTTATGATGTAAGTTTGTAACCCTTTGTTTTATAATTGAATATAGTCAAGTTTTTAATTCCGCTGCTATACGTGTTCTTTTATTACCATTATATAAAGATTTGAAAATTTTACACTCACTCCATCATACCTTCTGAGTGTGTTTGGACTGGATATTTTGTTATTCAAATTTTTAGTAGAGAAGTGTTTTCACTTCTTTACTGTTTGTTTCACATATGTTTTAGGTTCAGAGATAGCATGGGAGAAAAAGAATAGGGTGTGAGCAAGTTGTTCAGGTTACCTATTGTCTAAGATCTTGTTAGCATACATGTTCATAGATTGTAGAATCTTCATTCAATATGTAATTGTAAATCATTGTGTAATAATTCATGATGTATAAATATACATGTTGAATGTTGAGAATGTCATGGTGTATGTTATATTTGAATGTTCATGTATGTGTATGTCGCTTCCGCATCGTTCTCTGATATGATTGGATGATGTTTTCGGATTCTGACCTCTCATTCCCAATAGGGTTTAGAGAAGCCAAAATCTGGGGACATCACACCTACCTTGGCTCGCGCCATTGCTGGCGTTCAAGTACAACAATGATGCCCCAAAATTGGGTGATTTTGCGAGACTCAACAATCCGAGAAAACAAGAGGATATAAAGAAAGAAGAGAAAGAGCTGAACTTACCTATGCTCTCAATACGCACAGAGACAACAAGTAGGATGTGCATGACTTGTCACAAAATCTAGAGCAAAATTTGTTCACCGACAAGAAAATACACAATCTCATGAGAAATTGGAGGGAGAGAGTAGTTGCAAGGGGGCTAGGGAAGCCTTGTGTATAGATATATATAAGCGAGGTTGAGGATTAAAGCGAGAAGGATTACGCCTGAAATTGCTTAGAGAGCAAGGTTTGGGGATTTCCATAATGCTCCTTAAAATCATGAAAATAGGGGATCAAACAATGTGATTTCTTATTTAGAAACTATTGGAGGAAATTTCGTGGGTTTTGATTGAGAATTGAGTGATAAATCACCAAAACAAATTCAACAAATTTCAGTTCCCATTGCCAAAATAGTGAGATCTTAAAGATGAATCGTGAGCCATTGGATCATGGATCTAACCTGTTATGATCGTGTGGGTCAAAGCAAACAAAAGTCAACCATGTGACACATTAACTATATTCCAAATCTTAATTGGATTAAAGTGTGTATACATTAATTTCTCTTTTTCTCCCTCCTCATTTGAAGGTGCAAACATGCTCCAAATCAATTGAAAATTGACATCTAGCCTATTCTTGATATGAGGAATCCGAATATACAATTAGATTTGCCTTTTGAGAACGTTTAATGTGTTAAATAAACCAAATCCTATTTTTTCTTTCTTCCACTATTAATGGTTATAAGATTCTCCAAATTTGATGAAACTTCACTCACAAGTCACATTAAATGCCTTGGATACGAATTTGCCATCAGTTTTACATGTTGAAGTTGTTTGTACATTTATTTAATATTTTGAAGGTTCTAAATACTTTCTCTCTCCTAATTTCATCTTTTAATCAAATATTCTGCAAATTGAGTGAAAATTCACCCAAAGGCATATTTTAATGTGTAGATCACAAACTTGACATCAGTTTTACTTTTGGAGTCATTAATGATTTTATTTTATATTTTTGAGTTATCTCCTATTTTCCCATTAATTTAATGAAATTATACTTAGCAATTTTCCAAAAGTTGTGAAACTTATCACTCAAGCATACTTTTACTCAAAGGAAATGAATTTGGACTTAGAATATCTTTTGGATTCCCCTTTTATGGATTTTAGGCAATTTCTTCTTATTTTCACTTATGGAAAAATTAATTCAATTCATGTCACATTTTCTTAGCTTTAGAATTTTCTTTTCTTTTTTCTCATATAATAAGGCCATAAAAACTTCTAGATTGATTTTATATCCTTATCCCTCATAAGTGGATATTTTGCAAAATACCAACCTTTTATAATTTTTTTGAGGTAATTGTGCATAAATCCTTATATGTCAAATATAGGGAACAAATATACACCAAACCTTTATAATTTCCACTAATTCAACATCAAGGATACAAATTAAAGGAAAAGCTTAGAAAAAGGCTAAACTAAGATTGTACATGGATTTCAGTTCGTTACACTTACTCAATCTCTCATGTTGCCACGATTGTGAGGACAATAATTGTCAAAACTTATTGTTGTGTCTTATGAAAGCCTAAACTGGCCTCTTTTATATCGGATGGTTAGGGTCATGGTTTTTAGATCATCTGGGAGTCAAAGAGATGGATTTTCATGAAGTTTCTATAACCTGCAGACCATGAACTAGTCAGTTCACTAGTGAATCAATCGTCTCACACGTGAGATGACCGGTTCAACCCATTGAACCGATCCGTTCACTATGTTTACTAATCACAATCACATTGGCTTCTAATATGATGATCAATGCACAACATGGCATCAACATCAATCCTTGATCCAATCGTATTGATCATCCAACCAGTCGGTTCACAACATGAACTGACCGTTTCATACATCTGAACCAATCAATTCACTTGTTGAACCAGTCATTTTAGATTTCTGACAACCAATCTTATTTAGATTGAATACATAAACACTTTTGTAATCAATTTTAAGCCATGTTCATGAATAAACTCCTTTTCCATGTGCATTCTATGTGTGTGACCCTATAGGTCTCAACTTACATCTCTAGTGAATATCCATAACTAACTTATGACATCACAAGTAATGAGCGGTATCTAGAAACACATCATTGTTACCCCAGTAATTGGAAAGCTAGAGAATAACTTCAACCTACAATCTATGATTAGTGTTACAATGATTGTATAGTTCCTTTGTCTCTAATATCCATATCGAACTCGAGGCATGAAAACGCCACCCCCTCAACATTCAATCCATGTTCTCTGAACTAGAGCAGACTGTTTAAGATGCATGTGAGCTCATGTATCATATATTGATTCACAGGAGTATGGCCATACATTTCTTAGTCTCTCTTATCAAGTGGCCCAAATATCAACCCCAGTAGGAGGGACAAATCCCATCTATATCACTCACAATCAATCTCCATGTGTCACAACATATTTGAGCTGTGTAGGGAAATAATGGATTACAGATTAGGCAGTGGAAACAAAAATTTTCTATATGTATTCCCCATGACAACAAAGTCATGTCAACAACTATGGCAATGGAAAGGATGATTTACGAGTTCATACCTGGTCCTAGAGCAAATCCAATGACTATAACTCATTACAATAGTGCAACACTCCTAATACACTTGGACGGTGTTTGAGCAGCTCCTGGTTTTCACCACAGACTCCAGCCTGACATTGTCCTCATAGCGACAAACAACAACCTCCTTGCCTTTATAGTAGTCTGCATGGACTACCTACAACTCCTATCATTCTACTAGAATAGACAAGTAAGATTTTTCCCTCCCATTGGTGCACTAGTCACCAACTTGCTCTCCCACAATTTTTGTCCCTTGCTATCCCTCCCTTTATCCAGTAGGACTTGGTTGGGCTCTCTATTGGTTACCACAACCATAGAGGACAACAATTGTTAGAGGCAATTGAGTTGTGTCTGAGAAGCCCCCACTGCCCCTCTATTTTAGGAGGGGTTAGGGTATGGGTTTCCAGTATGTGTGGGAGTGGAAGGGACCAGAACATCACAAAATTTGCAACCTACGAGCGGCAAACTTGTTAGTTCACATGCGAGTCGATCGGTTCACATAGTGAACCTGTCATCACCAAGTTTCCCAATTGCATATGAATTGGCAATTCAAATCCAATTAATACTCATCATGACATCAATACTAATTTTTGATGCGATCAAATTTCTCCAAGAACCATGCATCTCACTAAACCAAACTATCAATTGGTGACCCGAGCCGATCAATTCACTCAGTTCGCTCCCCAATTCGGGAAAAACTCAACCAATTCAATTTCTAATCAACCTGACACTCCAACCAGTCAGTTCAACACTTGAACTGATTAGTTGGGATATGTTCAGTTGATTTGTTGCTTGAATTGAATACTGAAACACTTTGGCTATCAATTCAATTATCATTTATGATTGAACTCCTCTTCTAGGTGTTTCCTAATTGTGTGCCCCAATAGGTCCCATATCACGTTGGCATTGAATGTCTGTGACTAGTTTATGACATCACAAGCAAAGGGTGGTGCCTAGTCACACATCAATGCTACCCAAGTGAATGGAAAGTTAGAGAACAACTTCAACCTACAATCTGTGTAAGGTGTTAGAATGATTGTATAATTTCTTTGTCGATGATGTACAGAATGAACTCAAGGCATGGAAATATCATCCTATCAATGTTCAATCCATGTTCCTTGAACCTAGAGAAGAATGTCTGAGATGTATATGACCTCAATATCATATATTGATCTACATGTCCATGTGCATGCTTTTTTAAGTCTCTCTTATCAAGTGTCCATGATATCCAACTCTAGTATATAGGATGAAAAAATCCCATCTACATCACTCACAATCAATCCCCATGTGTCACGATAACCCAATCATCACCATTATGGCAATCCTTATTCAGGGTTACGTTGGATGATGTCAAGGTATACCCAACGACATGTGATGAGTGTAGTGACTTTAGGTCTAAAAACCACAATCACTACCTTCATTGTGTGAGATGACTATGACCACCATTTATGGTTTCCATGTGTCACTCTCAAGGTGGGTGTGTCTGATAAAATATTCTACAATAAGTATTTGTGTCCTTGGTTTGATATCACATATCACGACTGATGAGATTCTATCATCAACCAACCCATACTCCAATCTTGTGTGTTACTATTTCCTATCTACCTTCCACAATTACAACTGACTAGGGATATAACAAGAATGTACATACTCTTAAATTTGCATGATCTCATTGTCCAATTCATGTACTTGAAGACATGTGTCATTAAGTAATGTCATTCTTTAAACATTCATTATGTTTTCTCATTATCTCAAAACTGAGTGAAACATTATGAATTGGAAGCTTTCCTTTATTAATCAAATCCTTAATATGATATGCCATCAAAATCATCATATGATTGTCTCTCTCGGCATACAATACCAACAAACTCCCACTTACACTTAGAGCCAATCACCCACAAATTTCATTCTTAGTGATCTAAACATGCCCATCATGTTTCTATTGTATAAGTGCTATTCCAGCGGGTTAGTAACACTTTGCTAAAATTGGTATATTGCATGTTCCTTATCTCTTCATTGTACGATTTCTCGTATGAGACAGAATTGTCGTAATATGGTATATGATATTTCTTGCCTAATCAGTAGCTCAATTGTTGTCACAATATATTTATTATGTCATTAATGGTTGGAACATCTTCAAGTTCATCCATATGAACTTCTAGATTCATATTGGACCAACTCATGTGTTCATAACATCAGGATACTTGGTTTTTATTATAGAATTGAATCAATGGTCTTGTATTTCAGAACTATTCCAACTTACAACTCTTTTTCTTTAAAATTAAACACATTTGTTTATATTGAGATCACTTTCTATCATTCCAAAAGCTAGCATCGGTGTAACCCTTTACACCCAATTCTTCCTTTTGCTATAATCTAGCAACACATCCTTAGTGTTTCTCAAGTACTAGTGGATATCTTTAGTTGACATTCCAATGACCCTCATTGGAAAGTGATATCATCTTGTCATGACTGATACATACAAGACTCGTGGGATGAGTACATTTACATAGAATGCATGATAGATCCAATTGCTAGTGCACATGGCAACTTACTCATGTCTTTCCATTCTTCATAAGAATTGGAATGTAGGGTTCACGAGAGACTAATACCATGTAAAATGGATAGATTCTCTCTCATTGAATCCTTCATGTTGAACTCTTTCAGTATCTTGTTATTACTCATACTTAGGTTATGAAACTTTCAAGAACTATCTATATAGATCTCAATCCCTATCTCATAGGATGTTTCACCTAATCCTTCATTGTTGAAGGTGTTTTCCATGCCAACCCTTAATGTTTACAATATTCAAATGTTATTCCCCATCATTATGTGGAATATTTATATATGCTGTCACTCAATATTTTGTAATCACATGTTTCATCTTTCATCTTGGCTCAAGGAAAACTCTTTGACTATCTTGTCAAGCCAAAAGATCACATCTCTAAGATGCTTGTTTCAATCTCTAGATTGAACTTTGTAGCTTATAGACATCATTTGCATTCATGGAGTTATAAAACCTTTAGTTTGTGTCACATACACATCCTCTCAAATATTCCTTTTAAGGAATCTAGTTTTAATCTTCATATGCCAAATCTCATAGACTATACTGGTTGAAACAACAAGCATGACAATTGGTAAAGGAATTTCTTCATGTTCCACAATTTGAACTAAGTTGAAACCTTTGCAACTAGTCTATCCTTTTAGGCTATCCATGTAGGTTTTTGCAACAAAACCCAACTGCACCTTTTGGGTTTTACCCCTTTAGGTGGTACTGCCAAGGTCATACCTTGTTAGTGTACATGGACTTCATAATGGCCTCAAGCCACTTCTCATGTTCTTTCAATAGCTTCTAGTTGATTTGTTGATTCATCATCTTATGACCATCCCGTCTGAGTTGTTGGATTCACAATATTTCTATCTCATATGTGTTTTACTAGAACTATCTTGTTCTGTGTTACAGAATGAACTTGAGATTCCACAATAATTTGTGATTCTCACTTGTTGTTATTGTACCTCATTGTTGATCTCAGACCTTTTGAGTTCTACTTTTATCCCAGTGATTCTCTTGGAATTCAGTTATCATGTCAACAAACATTTTATTGTTGGATTGAATTCAACAATTATGATTTTATGAATAAATTTTTCAATAAACTACTTTCTTTATATAAGTTTTAGTCCTTAAGACATATCGGGACATTCCCATATCATATCTCATATAATGTCTTTAAAAACATCTTAGACGATACTTAGTTTAGTGCAAAGTATATATCCATGAGGAGATTAGAAGATTAGAGTAATGATAATCACATCACGGTCCATTATGATGTAATCCCTTCTTTCTGATATATCATCATGTTTCAGGTGGATTTGACATGTGATACACCATCGTGATCTTTCGAGAAGGTTCTCAAACTATTGATGTAAAGTATTTCAATGTTTGATCATATTAAAGTTTCTCAATACTTTTATCAAAGTTGTACTTAATTTATAATTTTCTTGATCACTTGAAGAGTTTTATGTTTGTATTTCTCCAAATACAAACCCTATATCAACTGATATCATCAGTAAATGTAATGAAGTATAAAAAACTACCTTTAGCATTTATTCTATAAGATCTTCATACATCAACATCTATAAGACGTAATAGAATGCTTGCTCTCTCCAATACACCTAGTGAGAGGTGGTTTGTCGTGTTGCTCATAATTAAGACTTGCATGTCTCTTATTGGTTCAATAACTAAAGGAGTCTAGATAACATCAATATGGATTCTAGAAATGCATTTCTCATATATGTGTTGTAGATGATAATGCTATAGATACTAACTATTTGAGTTATCTATTTATAATGTTTGGTATTTACCTTATAAACAATCATCCTTAGATCCTTTCATATAAAGATCACTAGATGTTTGGGCATTGCCATAAAAGATCACATCTTTGAAATAGAAGCATTAACAACTCTTTATTCATTATCATCCTTGTCATATAAGATGCATGAAGTAAAATATTTCTATTTATTGGCATAATGAAACAATAATTCAACTAACTCTATTATATGCCCAATGGCCGAAGATAAATTATATATGCAGACTAAAGCTATAGCAACTCTTGCTCTACACAGTCCATTCATGCCTTTTCATAAAAGCTTTACTTCTTATCAGATCATGCACATCAACATATGTTAGATCTGTATCCAGTATCACATAACAAGATGAAGAAGTAATTAAATTTTTCTTATAAATTTATACTTAAAGTAGATGTCTCTTCCCCTTCCTTCTTCTTGTTTAATTCTTCAAGGTAGAGAGGACAATTCCTTTTCCAATGTCCAAGCTGGTGACAGTGGTGACAATTGCATCCCTTATTTACTCCTCCCTTTGCCTTGAGATCTGAAGATTTGGGCTTCTGGCTAGCTTTAGAACTCTTCTTAGCTTTGCCTTTGCCTTTAGACTTACCCATTGTCTTGTTGATCATCATTACAGACTTGGGCTTGTCTTTCTTTATTTGTGCCCCAGTTGTTCTCAACATGCCTAATAATCCTGTCAACGGCTTGTCAAAGTCATTTTCATGTTGTAGAGCATGAAAAATTGATTGTATGACTCTAGAAGAGACTACAAAATCATGTAAATGGACAACTCTTAACCCAAGGAGAATCCCAGTCTAGCTAGGTTCTCCACATACCCAATGATTTTGAGTACATGAGGACCTACTGGATCTCCTTCTGTCATGTTACATTTAAACAACGTCTTAGAGACATCAAATCTTGCTTGATCTTGGAACATGTTCTTAAGAAGTGTGTCCATCTCAATAACATCCATATTCTCATGTTGTCTTTACAACTTGTAGTTCATAACACATAGCATCAGACACTTGACATCAACAACATCTTCAGTATGCTTCTTGTAAGCAACCTTGTCAGCCTTAGGTGCATTGGGAAGGGGTTCATCTAACTTTGCTGTCTCCAAGACATAGAGCTTTCGCTCTTGTGTGAGAATGATTCTCAACGTCTTGAACTAGTTGTGGAAGTATTCCCATTTAATTTGTCCTTCTCAAGGATTTATCACAGAGAAAAATTATTATTATGTGTTGCCACTTGATTCTACAAAAGAAATTGCATTTTTTCAAAAACTCATTTTTTATTTGATTTGATAAAAACATTTACGATGTTAATTAGGTTTTTAATTATCTATTAATCTCATTATATTGATCAAATTGAAAACCCTCAATTATCAATTTGGAAGATTACAACGAATAATCTTGTAATGAGCTAAGATCCCAAATGATTCAATTATTACCCGACCAATGCCAACGTCTATAATCAATCATTAAGGCAGGCAATGTTTGCCAATTGCATCTTATGCAATTCTTGGATAGATGATATGTGCAACTCCTTTCCATAGTCATCTATATGCCTCTAGTGCTTAATCTCATTAAGGTCACACAGTTAAGCTCGACCCAAAAGCCGACACGATAATAATAGACCCCGCTTGGCAGGCCCACATTATTACCATCACATTTCCATGAGATAGACAGTGCACCACCTTTGGGGTGCCCAGGCTTAGTCGATCAAGCTTTTCATGTGCGTCAGTAATGGAAAGCATCTTAGACTTCATATGTTTGATTGAGGGATTACATATATATGTATGTATGTATATATGTACACACATACTATATATATATATATATATATATATATATGTGTGTGTGTGTGTGTGTGTGTGTGTGTGTGTGTGTGTGTGAGGTTAGGAAGTGTGTACTAGCCGGTATATGTAACTTATGTGTACCTACCATTAAAATGGCACATGTGGAGTATGCACACAAAATCCAACCATATGGATTGATTCAACACTATATAGCATCGTATCTCATATAGATCATGAGATATAGTAATATATCATCCAACAGTTTCTGTATTTTTTTAACTTACCGTTGATTTCTAAATACACATATTCTTTCATAGGATGATGTATGAATATCGTATTGTGGTGATTTTTTATATACATCCAATCTAAGGGGTACACATCACATCCATAAGGTTATATTGTCAAATAGAATTGACAATAATCATAAATGAGTATGGGTACATGTAAGCTACATGTACTCATGTACACAATTATTTTAGCATATATATATATATATATATATATATATATATATATATATATATATATAATGTGTGTGTGTAGAGTCATGCTAGAATAAACTTGAGTGTATAGATCACATATTGTAAAATGTAAACCATAGATATTCATTGTCATACTATAATTAGGCTACATACAAATTTTAAGCCCATTTGGATGAATGTAAGTCACTCATCCAAGCACAACAAAATCAAAGTACAAATCTAATTTGAAATGCATTATTTTTGTGGTCTTTATAACATGAACTATAAATGTCAAAATGGACTCAAATTTTATATATGAGCTATTCACAACATGTTTAAGAAGATCAATAGATTAGATTTTAAAAAAATATATTGTATCATGAAAAACAACTTGAGTGTATTCTGCTCTGGATACACTCGAGTGTATTCAAGCCTGACTCTATATATGTGTACACACACACACACACACACACACACACACACACACATATATATATATATATATATATATATATATATATATATATATATATACACACACACACAAATATATACATACATATACATGCCATATCCCATAATTTAAACATGCAATATAAAACATTAGTGATCGTTATGGCTATATATATTGTAATTCCTTGGAGACAAAAGGAATTACTACCACCTAGGTCTACATCACATGCAAGAACCTATTATTGGTGTAGATCTGTGC
This sequence comes from Alisma plantago-aquatica, assembly GCA_963693085.1. Taxonomy (NCBI): domain Eukaryota; kingdom Viridiplantae; phylum Streptophyta; class Magnoliopsida; order Alismatales; family Alismataceae; genus Alisma; species Alisma plantago-aquatica. Next base: position 514,220,977 of record OY856410.1, on the reverse strand, counting down.
TTGCCAATCCGGGTTGATCGGTTCAACCCTTAAACCGCTCACCTTTCCTCTTGGAAGGTCAGTTGGTAGCCTAAAACGATCGTCTGGCCTCCTATTCAACTGATGTATGGACACCTCCAAATGGCCAATTGGAATCACCAGCTAGTCGGTTCACTCCTGCAGTATGTCCTTCTTAGTCCTTTAGACGATCGGTTCGTCCTGTGAAATGGTCGGCTCACCTGACACTGATCGTCATCTTTGTTGTTGGAAGAAAGAAAACTATCCTATTGCTATTAAACATATTACACGGTAATGAGAAACCTCAAGTTACATTCGAGAGGAGAAAATGTAGGAAAGAATAATACTTTTACATCAGAAAGAAGAAGGCAGAGGCTCGGTATGCAAACTAAGATAAAACATGAATAAAACCAAACCATCCAAACACATACATATATTTGGGTTATTGGCCATAACAATGCTATACATCCACCATCAAAACAAATTTTAGGGTGTCGTGTGTAAATTGCCTATATATCATATCATATATATCCATTTGGGATTGTATGTGGTCTTTAATTAAATATGCACATTAATCATTTCAAATATTCACATCGTATGCAATAAATAAAAGTGATAAACCAAAAATCCAATCACATCAATAAATCCCAAAACATAATAAATTGATGTGACTCTGATACCATTGTAGGGAAATAATAGATCATAGAGTAGGTAGTAAAAAATTTTTTTGTCCATATTCCCCATGACGGCAAGATCATGTCAACAACTATGTAGTGGGGAGGATGGTTTAATGAGTTCATACTTGGTCCCTGAGCAAGTCCAGGGACTATAACTCATTGCAGTGGTGCAACACTCCTAGTTGCACTTGAACGGTGTCTGAGCATCTCTTGGTCTTCACTACAGACTGCAATCTGACATTGTCCTCCAAGCGACAGACAACAACCTCCTCGCCTCTATAGTATTCCATACGGACCACCCAGAACTCAAGTCGTTCTACTAGAACATACATGAAGGAGTTGTCCCTCCCGTTGGTGTACTTGTCACCAACTTGCTCTCCCACAATTGTTGTCCCTTGCTATCCCTCCCTTTTTCGGGTAGGACTTTCTCAGGCTCTCTGTGACGACCGCTATCCAACTGTTAACGACATCACATAAAACCATGTGAAAACAACCATTAACAACGAATTACCAAAAATCACTAAAAAGGTAAATTAAAATCATCTTCCATAGAGATCCATTGCAAGAAACTTTTTGCCAAAAAGGCCCAAGGCCATATATGCATCATGGTTTACTTCATACATACATCGTTTCTTCATGTTTCCAGGATTTGGGATATCAGTTGCTTTACCAAAACATAAATAAAAGCAACATTATACATCAAGGCATTCTTAACCAAAATGTCAGATCAATCATAACACCGGATATGAAACTATCCCCCAGGACTTGAGAGTACACGGATGACACATAGGACTCTATTTCTACCAGAATCATAACAACACACTCAACCTGAGCTATTACTGTTGTCCTTGTTGCTGCTTCCTACTCTCAGCTATACGATCTTTACCTCCTTATGTGTGTCCATCTAATTTTTTTTAGAACCGACAGGGTGAGACAAAAGTCCCAGGGGGAGATATAACCCTCCGCCAACAATATTATTATCACAATTAAACCTTTATGAAAGAGAACAGAAGAAAACTTTATTGACTCAAACTTATATAACTACTGATTATATGCAGGGTAGAGTAGTCTCATCATCTAAGTAGTTCAAATATCTATAACTGATCAATAGACCATTTAATCACTTTTAAAAGGAATATGAATAACATGTATAATATTTATCAATCATGACATACAGAAGAAATAACAACCTCATTCAATATTTCTATGTTTGGTCCTTAAGAAAATATGCTACACGGATGATTGCATCTTTCAACAATCAATCTTATGCCCTGAGGAGATGAGGTATACCGCTCATGCTCCAACTGACTACTGCTAAGTAGCATTAATGCCATACAAGGTCCATGGAAGAGCCAGACTCCACGACCTCACCCCCTCGATCAGTACGAGAATATTAGCAGTGACATCATGATTCAAACTGCAATTAGATAGCCTGGGTATATAAGCTCATCACTATATATATACAATACATAACATGTTCTCTATTCAGGGTATGACTTGTAGTCAATCCTGCTTATATATATTGAGTCATGACATGTAGTGATACTCTTCTTAGGTATGGCTTTGCAGCCAATCCCGATGTTGCATTAGAGATACAGCCTACAATCACACTCTTTTCAGGGTATGGTCTATAGCCAATCCTGAGGTTTGAAGGAAACAAGGAAATATTCGTCTTGCACCTTCACATATTCAAAAGATGCACTCTAAGTAAAACTTGTTTCACCATCCAGCAAGTTCTGACAGTGAATGAATCTATGGCCAGGGCAAACTACAATTTTAGTTTTACTTGATAAAATAAGTGCATTACGTCATCTTTTAGCATCAATCAGGTTACAAGCTAAATTATAGATAAATTCTACATAGAAAGGTATAATATAATTTTCAAGAAATCTTGTATCAATTGGAACACATCTTGTTATACTCATCTTGGGATCTCAATCCCTTGAACACATTACTAGGAATCTCATCCATTCAACATTATCATTATCATGATCACATGTTTTAGGTATCAAACCCTCAACTCATCATTGAACAATGTCACCTCTTACCAGACAACGATCATCTCTAGGTCATCAGACCCATATATATATATATATATATATATATATATATATATATATATATATATATATATATATATTATATCATACTTATTGTACAAGTATATCACATGGCTCACAAGGCCTTATATAATATATATTATACTAAATCATCATAGCTAATACATGTCTATGCTCATCATCTCATAAACCCTGCATGGTTAGGATTTTATAGCAAATGCAGTATCAAGTAAATATAATTACCATTCCATAAAGAGAATCATTCAAATTGCAACCCTCTCATAATTAGGGTTAGGGTTTCCCTTTGTAGTCGATTATGGTTTTCAAGTTCATAATTAACAACCAAACCCTAATTCACATCATAAGAACTTATATTATTGACTTAAGTGTTCAAGCATACTTAATTACTCTCATCAATTATCATCAATTGATTGTCAACATGAAGTATTACCTTTCTCATATGAGTATTATAGATTTCTCTTTCATTCTTACTAGGATATTGATTCCAACATACTTATTATATTGGTTTAATCCTCTTTATGGTTTATCAGCCTACAATTATTAAAGTGCATCCAACTCATTACTTCATAGTGTATCGATTGATTATATTCTATGTGTATCGGCCTACACTCATCAAGGTGTATCAACCTACACTTATCACGGTGTATTGACCTACATACAAACTCTTGTGTCGGCCTCGTCACATCTACTTGTGTCAGCCAAGGCACATTAAAGATGTATCGGTTTAAAGGTGCTTAGGGTAATATCGACCATAATGTCACTTTAGGGTATTAACCATCCTAATACTTTGTGTATCGGTCCCCTTAACTCTTTGTGTATCGGCCATACTACTGTCTAGTGTGTCATCCATGACCTCAAGGAGTGTTTTTCCCACACTTCCATATGGTGTGTCGGCCTAGGTGTGTCGGTTTAGCCCCATTTGAAGGGTGTGACAAGCAACACCACTTGAAGTGTGACAGGTTGTTAGAGTTTAAGGCATATTGGGTAGTATCTCTTCTGATGTTCAAAATATTGGCCTGCCTCATCTTTAGCCTTAGGTGACAGGCTAGACAACTGCAAGGACAATGGTCCTTTGCATGTGAAAAACTGGTAAGGAGTTAGGACTCCTAATGTATCGGTTTAAGGGTGCATTAGGTTACTAGGGTTAGGGTTTGCCATGTCGGCCTCCTACTCAACCAAGGCGTCATGGTTTAATACTCCAGCTTGGAAGACATCCTTCTGGTCATGACAGGCTAGTACCCTCAAGGCATATCGCTCTAAAGTCTAAAACATACCGATCTAGCTCTTCTAGCTCATGACGATTTAACAATCATACCGGTTTAAGGACCACAAGTCATGACGACCACCCACAACATGATATATATATGTGCTGACTTGGTCTTATTCAAGCTTTAACCCTTCGTTCCCTAACACTCTATTTCATGGATAGAGGCCCCATATATCCTTTAGATCTCATAGAACCATCATTCAATCATGGAAAGTCGAAATTGAAAAGGAATCATCAAGTAGTGCATGATTAAAGGTGAATAACAATAGAGTTGAGTTCAAGTTATATAACTCGCCTCAAAACCACCACTACAACTTCAAGCTTCAAAGATCCACATTCCCAAGGTTGAAGATGACTTATCAAAAGTCCAAGATTTTGATCACAACACCTCTATATGAAAGAAGATACCATAGTTAAAAACTTTGTGCAGAAGAAAATAAAGAAAGGAATCATGACCCGAGAAGCATAGTCCATACAAAGTTGAAGATGACCATAGCTTCACCTTAGGCAAGGTGATCGGCCTTCCTCTTACTCCTTGAGCTCATAGGGTCATACACCAAGAAGGAGATGGTAAAGGAGTCGAAAGGTTTACTTGTTTGTGAGAAGGGGGGCTTATATAGTTGAGGCTCATGAAAGAGAGTATGTGCAAGGTTTCATCACTATATGCACTTAAGTGACACGTGTCCATGCATAGTGGCACCACACAACCATGAATATCTCAACATAGAAAAATCTTGTTGATAATTCAAGGGTAAGATATCGGCCATTGGGTATCTTGCTTAACAAGATTTCATAACCCAATATCACTTTATGCACAAATCGAAACAAAATTTTGCAAGGAGCATCTAAACCGATAGGCTTTACCTACTAGAGGTGCTTAGGCCAATATAAATACTTATGAGAAAGGTAAGATACAATCTAGAGGTGGTAAATTGCACATCAACCCCATATTTTGGGTGCTTTGCATTTTGCATCAAAACTATCATATATAGCTCAAACAACCTTCAAACAGACTCAAACTTGAAACTTGAACTCTCCTCAAGTCTTAATTACTTTTCAAAAGATTAAGACAAGGTTCTAATCATCTTACTTAGGCAAAACTTCTAGGATTATCCCAAAACCTAGGTAGGGTCTTTACACTCTCTATTGGTTACCACAACCAGAGAGGACAACAATTGTCAGAGGCAATTGAGCTGTGTCTAAGAAGCCCTCAATACCCCTCTATTTATAGGAGGGGTTAGGGTTTGGGTTCATAGTTTGTGTGGGAGTGGAAGGGGGCATCAAAAAATTCACAACCTACAAGCACCAAACCGGTCGGTTCACATGCGAGCTGATCAGTTTGCACATCGAACCAGTCGTTTCACATTGTTTCCCAAGCGCATATGAATTGGAAATTCAAATCCAATTAATGCTTAACATGACATCAGCACAAACCTTTGATGCAATCAAATTTCTCCACAAACTGGGCTTCTCATTCAACCAAATGTTTAGTTGGTGACCCGAGCCGATCAGTTCACTAAGTGAACTGGTCGATTCGCTCCCCAATTCAGGAAAAACTTATCGAATTCAATTTCTAATCAACATGCCACTCCGATGGGTTGGTCAACACTTGAACTGGTCAGTTGGAAGTCCAATTAGTTGATTCATTGCTTGAATTAATACTTAAACACTTTGATAATCAATTCAATTGTCATTTTTAATTAAACTCCTCTTCTAGGTGTATCCTATGTTTGTTGTAACATCCCTGACCTGGGTTATGTTCTAACCCTAGGTGTTTTGCCTAATAAAGTTTATTAGATGCTTGCTCTTAATTCTTGAAAAGTAATTAAGGCTCAAGAGGAACTTATATTTCAATTTCAATCCTTTTTGAATAATGTTGAAACATTATTTTGTTAATTTTGGACTAAAGTGCAAATTACCCAAGTTGAGGGGTTAGCTTGCAAATTGTACATCATAAAATGTTCCTCAGATGTTAAGACATCATAAGAGTGAGTATGATGCAGTGGTATGGCTTTCACAAGCCTAAGCACCAAGAAAGAGCTGATAAAACAATGTTTGTGCATTAAAACCTAGTTTTGGTGTAAAGTGCAATTTACCCAAAAACCTAGGGTTTAATATGCAAATTACCACTTCAATAAGGTCCCTTATGTTTCTTGGCATCATTTAAAGCAAATAAAATGAGAGGGGCACCTCATTTGAATTAACTAGTCATAAACCTGTGTGATGCACGGGCAATTACAATATGTTCATTCTAGATTCCATGGGAATTTTTTTTGGTATTATAATATGAGGTGCTATGTAAGACAAAAGTCTAGTATAACAAAGTGATGCTTATTTCATTCAGTTCAAAATAAAACAATAGCAATTATTAAGAACCTTCCTTACAAAAAAAGTAAAAACTCATAGACAAAATGTTTACAAAGATATTGAGATTGTTTCTCTTCTTGAGAAGAGATACCTTTCTGGCTGCTTAAATCTTTTTCGTCAGCCGCTGGTATACTTGCTTAGATATATGAATCTTCCTGTAAGATAAAAAAAAATGCAACACATTTGATTATTATAACATCAATATAAGAGAATCAAGGCAGCTAACCATGATGAGTATATCAAGGGCTAACAATACACATTGTTGTTGAGAAAGAAGATACTAAGCAAGAAAATACAGTAATTTTTCTACGATCAGAACTGAACTTGAAATCTTCTTGTTATATCTATAAAAAAGTCAGCTCCTAATTACATTTCTAATATTATATAATTCTAAATTATGCATGTATCTAATTAAATTGAATACAGAAGATTTTCAGGAATACCCATAAGAAAATCATGATGCATAGTTAATCTGGCCTCAAAAACCCTCTTAACTTAATTGAATAAAAGAAAAGGTATCATCAATGCATAAAATAAAGAAAAGTGTGAGTACCTACTTATCAAGACTGAATGACGTGTATTTAAAATTGATCATATGTAGAACATGTCACTTACATCATCGGGACAAACAGAACAATCCAGTAAAAGAGCAAGATAAAACACATGGACATAAAAGTAAGAATAAAAAGTCATCAAAAATACAGAGCTCAATATAAACTTATTCTAAATCATACGCATCGGTTCAATACCTCACTATTTGATTAAGAAAAAACATAGAGAAAGCTTGCAGAAAAGTTGGCGCCTTGGTGGGAACTTAACAGAAACTTACTTCAAATTCACTCGGACGTTATGTCATTGCGGAGCAGCAGAAGTGTAAGAGAATAATAAGTTATATTCTTAATCACTTATTGGTTGGACCCACATCAATAAAAATGGGCATGCATGTTCTTGTAGATGCTTTCTTGTGTCATGTCACATGCTTGTAGGCCAACAATACAGAGCTCAAAAGGACATCATTCACTGACGTAAAAAAATCAACATAATTTATGATCAAGTATTGCCGTTTGAAAATTTGATTGCTTTAAATATGTAGTTGGTCAAACGGTATTTTCATTTTGATGTGCCTCTCACCTCTTGGTAATTCCAACCAACATTTGATCTTCTTATTGGTCCAGGAGACCTCCTAAAATTCAATTAAATTAGAATCAACGGTGAGTATGAAGACATGACTAGTTGTTAAATATTTCATAGCTTATTCATTCCAATTCCACTACATTAAGGAACTGAAAAAGCATTAAAGAGCAGCAAATTATTAAAGAAAAAGATGGTATCATAGTTGTATATTTGATATAATAATTGATAAGCATACCAATATCATCATTTTTTAGTTCCTAATGTCTCAAACACACTTGAGGCCTACTGAAAAAATCAATCACGTTGTTGAAGTTTTAATATTAAACACAGTCTTCCTTGTATTTGTGCTACAATTATTCATGAAAAAAATTCAAACAAAAGTTTAATTTGTCTGAAATCGACCAATGCAATGCAAGAACCTAGCTACTGAAAAGCAGCATTGTCTCTAAAAGTATAACTTTGGACTCTAGAAAGTTTTAGTTGGAACAATCAATTCACACAAGATATCAACTATAATCATTTGGGACTATAAACAGACCTTGATGGTTACTTCTCCATGGCGACCCAGTAGACAGCGAGAGGAGCTTGACGTTGCAGTGGACGGTTAGTTTTCAAAGCACCTGTGCTTCGTTGACCTTTGCAAGACATTGATGGTTACTGCTCCCTAGCGACCCAATAGACAACGAGATGAGCTTGACGCTGCAGTGGACTGTTTATTCTCAATGCACCTCTGCTCCTTTGCCTTGACCATTCTTGTTCCACCAATATACCAATATCTATTTTAAAACATCCCTTAGCTGTGTTGACCTTAGAGGAGACATGATATGAGATGAAGATACCCCTGTCAAGCAGCATATGGACAAGTGCAAATAAGCAAGCAGACATAGATGACCAACCAGGGTAATGGCTGACGGGCCGATATGAGGCCGACGCGCAAGGAGCAACAGGACGAGGAGGATGGCGTAGGAGTAAAAAGCAAGGCAGCTGCCTCTGGGGCAACACCAGTCAGCTTTTTAGCCTGGCAGCAGCACCTGCGACAACAACTCAGTCACGCATCTCAGATCGGCCATGTCTTGAGGGCATCCGGCGGGCATGTCAAGGCGTTAACTGCAAAGGGACTATGTGACCGACGCGCTCGAATCTTTTTCTACACCGCCATCCAGTTCTACGACCCCCAACAGACTCCGACAGCAACAGTTCCTCTTGATGCCAGTGGTGGATGACTATAGATTTGCTCTCAACAACTTTCGATCAAGGTGGGAGAAACTGGTGTTGGAGGAGAGAGTGGTTCATGACCCCCACTGAAGAAAGGTTTGAGGTGGTTGGAGTGGAGGCTTGCAGTGGCTGGTTTTGGGATGGGGGGGTTCAAAACATTATGTGAGAGGGAGGTGTCCTGGTCCAGGGTAGAGAGGAGGGCAATTGTGAAGTTGGCGGTGCCGAGAGATGAACGCACGGACTGACCTCTTCTCGGAGATAAAAATCCATGACAATTGTAAAGAACCCCTAGTGTCTTTTTAAGTGCAAAGGATCAATCAGTAATTCAGAAAAAATGATGGCAAAAATTGCAGAAAAAATCCAAAATGGGTCTTTATATATAGTATAGATTTGGAGGAGAGAGAATCTTGATATTAAAATAATCAAGATTTATGCATAATTGAAACCCTAATTCAATTTAATGCAAAAATAAATATATTAATTAAAGAGCCCTTCAACCAAAAGTTGAGGGATGAATTTGCAAAGAGGATGGACGAGCTTGTGCCTTGCAAAGGCATGAAAATATCCAAAGGAGGTGAAATACCCACTCACATTATTATAAGAAAAAGAAATATCCACTCACTTATGTATATTACTATTAAATGATTTAAGGTACTTAATTTGCTTTTCTTTAAATTGTGGATAATTGAGAGGAATAAGAGGCAAAGAGGGTAGCCTCGTCCCTAAGGAAGAGAAGGGGGTAAGTGGCAAGGATAAGGGGGAGATAATTCCTACTTTCTCTCTCCTAATTGAATTTTTTTAATAAAAATTGCATATAAGCTCATTTATCCATAGAGTAAAGGGGGAATTTCGAATTCACTTCCACCCTTTGCTTGCAAAACGACCTTGGGAGCTTGGGAGAAAGAGGAGAACGATCCCCAACCTGTTGGTAAGCTTCTTGACCCTCTTTCACCTTGAATCCATGGTGGAAATCACAAATCAATGCATGATTTCTTCCTATCTCGATTCCCTCTTCAATTCTAACCATTCCTTTTCACTCAAAGCTTGAGGACGAGCCTTGGGATAGTGAAAGGAGTTGCATCCACCATTGTTGACGTGATTTTAAAGCTTTGGAGCTCAATTGGAGGCGGGTTTTATAACTTGAACCCTTCTACATTGTTATTCAACTATCAATCTTGCAATTTCGTTGATTCCTTCATCTTCTTGATTAAATATTGGTTGAAATTGGTAATTCCATGAAATCAGAAGTACTATAAGTTACATGGACGAAGGTAGATGATGATGACATCATCTTGGACACATTTCCTAAACAAATTGTATTTCATTCGGTTTCAACAAGCTTGCTCATTCGGTTTCAACAAAACCATTTGAAAGCAAACAATTTCATCAAACCGTTTGAAGCTAAACAGTTTCAAACAGTTTGGGAGAGTTGACCAGGGTTGACCATTTGGAAAAGTTGATGCTAATGATGATGGTTGATGACCCACCAAATTTGATTGATTAACTCCAAAGGATTCATCAGTTGAAGATTAATCAATTAGCAAACCCTAATCGGGTTAAGTGCTGAAATTCAATTTGGTTAATTTATATTTTTGGGTGTTTGAGCCCAAACGGTCTCAAGACCATTTGGAGGTCACCCAATACCATTTGGAGGTCTAGGGTTAAGTATGATTGAGTATTTGAAGGTCCAAAGATACCAAATTGAAAGACAATTAAGTGCTGATTTGATGATCAAACTAATGATCTAAACCCTAATGGAATTTCACAAAATCCAAGGATAGGATGAGGCAAACGGTCTCAAGACCGTTTGGAGGTCATACAAATGACCTCAAGACCGTTTGGGGTCTGGTCATATCAAAAATTTGATGATAATTCATAAGTTGCAATGGAATCAATTCCACAATGTTGATCATTGATGGCTATTCGATTCAAAGCCCTAATTGAAGGTTCCTTGAGTTGAAATCCTAGATCAATTGGTTTTAAAACCCTAATTGATGGTATAATTGAAGGTTGATTCAATAGTTTAATTTATGAAGAAACCAAGGGTTCGATTGTTAATCAGTTCATCCTTTGAAACCATGAAACGTTTAAGTGTTGAAGGAACTTTTTGGTCCATTCGGTTTTGAGAGGGTTTGGACCAAACGGTCTCAAACCATTTGGAGACCCAAGGTTCAAATGGTTTCAACACCTCTCTTGTCCAATCGGTTTTAAGGGTTGTTTGTTCAAATGGTTTTCAACCAATTGAGTTATGAGGATCAAGACCGTTTAGGGTCTAAGTAATTAAATCTTTGGAAGATCAACATGGTTAATCTATTTGGATATCTCATGTAATTGAAGGTCCAATATGGATAATATATTTGGATACCTAATGCAATTGAAGATTTAATTGATTAATCCAATTGAACATCTTTTATAATTGAAAGATTAATTGGTCAATTCTTTTGGATATTTCATATAATTGAAGGTTCAATTGAGTAAACCATTTGGAGATCTGATGTACTTAGATGATTAATATCCTTAGTGAGATTAATCATTAATGTATAATGATACAATAATTCAATATATCATGCTAATTCTAAATGCATGCATTTGAATAAAGAGTAGGCTCAATCTAATCAAGAATTGAGTAGTGTACATCCTGAATAGGATGAAAGAGAGAGATTCATACATGAATGATATTTATGTAACAATCAAGCTTAACACATACAAAATAAATGTGATATACAATTAGGGTATGATCCTTGATAAAGAGATCATAAAACCCTAATTGAGTTGATTAATGAACTCAAACCCTAATTTAGGGCAAGTTTGAGTGAAACCCTAAACTAGGAGGATGATGTGTTTTGAATTTAAGGTAATGACATGAGCAACCATAATTCAAGGTATCCTGATGATAAACCCTAATTAGGATGAATAGTAAACCCTAATTGTGGGTAATGGAATATAAAACCCTAATTGGGAGAAATAGTGAAACTTAACCCTAAATTGGGTGATAGTATATGATAAACCCTGATGTGATGTGAATAATAAACCCTAATATAGGGTGATGTGATGTGAATAATAAACCCTAATCTAGGGTGATGTGATATGAATAGTAAACCCTAATTGTGGTTAGTTAAAGTGGAAATCCTAAATGAGGATGATTCCATGTAAAATCCTAATCTAGGGTAATGCCATGTGGAACCCTGAGTTAGAATGATGTTATGTAGAATCTTGATGAATGATGTGATGTGAAACATCAAATCCAGGGTGTTACCATGTAATGATATGTGAAACCCTAGTGATGGTATAGTAGCTAAATACACTAAAGAAGGGTGTGGTTAATATAATCAAGTAAGATGAGGATGTTATATCCATGAAGGGTATAGATGATAAACCATATGAATGGTAACGTTGATACTCTAATGAGTGAGAGTATAAAGGACAAGATAATGCTTATATCATTATATATCTAACTCTATACATGTGTAACAACCCTTTTATATCTTACAAAGATGGGGACAAGAAACTCTTAGGAGTGATGTATGCAATACTATATAATGGAGTGAATAACATCCTATGGGTTGAAACACCTAAAGTGGTTGATAATGATTTATTCCATATCAACAGTGACTAACCATTGGATAAGTCCATATCATTAAATATAGTTGGACAATTCTAATGTGTGACCTATGCACCATATGATGAAAGTGACAAGTTAGTGGATAAAGTATTAAGAGGGAAACTACCTTAATATAAGGCTAGTTGATTAATTTAAGAAAGATGGAAATGAGAAGAAAGTGATACATCAAGACATGATAGCTAGATATCACATTCAACATTTCGGTGTAGACATACCTTGTTGAACCTCTAATCCAATATTCTTGGATAAGAAACACATGGAGTGTGTGATAAGCAATTGTTACAATAAAGAAGTAATGAACTCAATGTACTTGGATAAATGTTGATCAATATACCTTGAGAATGGGGTAAGCCAAATCAATGAGTATGATGTAATCATACCATGACAAAGATGAGAAATGAACTCATACCTTGAATTGATGATCATTAATGATATATGATGAGAATGGTGATCATAAGCAAATACTTATGATATCTTTGAATGCTCCTAGAGGTGTGGAGCAATATATTAGGGCTGAACTAATAATGTGAGCATGAAACTTTAATTAATGTAAGATGGGAAACCCTAACCCTAATTTTGAGTAAAGGGAATGAAAAGCCCTATTTGATAGATAACCCTAATCCTGATAAAGGATGGTGGTGTTACTATTATTTCATATGATTTGATAAATGATTTACATGATTGTTATCATGTCTATTAATCATATAGACATCATGAGATGATGAACATAGCCATATTTGAGCTATGACATTCATATAATAAATATGTTGAATGGCCTTATGTGCCTAATGTTGTTGTTGCTTAGTAAAAGTAAAAAAATGTGTATGGACCTTATGAGTTCCACGAATAAGTTGTTGCCTAGTGAAAGGTGACAAAACACTTAATATGCCTTGTGAGCCATGTGAGATACTTGTGTAACAAGTATTATGTATACCTCGGTCTGAGAACCTGGAGGTAATAGTTACCTAACAAGTGGTAACAATGATAGTGATGAATTGAGGATATGAATACCCAGACTTGATAAGTATGATAATGATGATGTTGAGAAATGTGAACTTTCAAAGAAAGGAAATGAGAGACTAAGATCCCAATGTCTTATAAAGACTGAGAAGTGATTGATGAAAATAGAACATGTTTCTTTATAGCATTTGTCTGAATAAGTTATGTTTGAGAACTTGACTGATGCTAAAAGAATATGCTAATGTACTTAATTAATCAAGTGAAATCATATCATGTAGATCCCTGACCATAGATCCATCATCGTCAGCAATAGGTGATGGTGAAACGGGTGCTCCGCGGCAAAACTCGGAACACATATTTTGAATATGTGGGGGAAATGGGCGAATGTATCCTGACGTCCTAATGGGGGAATTGGGGAAAGGTAAACATCAAACCTCTCAATCCTTCATTACTTATACCAGGATGGATGTATCACGAATCACCCGATGATTGGGACAGATGTAGTACACATCTCCCAATAATGTTAATGCCGGATCGATGGAGATAAACATGAAATCTCACGATCGCGAAGAGAGTACAACACGCCACTGTAACTCTAATAGCGAAGTTTCCAGTATACCCTGGAAAGCTATATAGAAGAGACACAAGATGTCCTGGATGTGATCTCGCGCTGACCCAGATGTGGGAGGTCTTGGTAGCCGGCTCTACCATTGACCTTGTATGGTACCGATTTCGACTTTGCAGTGGTCGGTTGGAGTATGAGCGGTATACCTAATCTCCTTAGGGCATAAGTGTGATTGTAAAATGTAATCAGCCGTTTAGCATGTTTGTTTAAGGACTGAATACAGAAATTCATTGGCTGATGTTACATTTCTTTTATACATCTCTAGTTGATAGATGTTTTTCATATCTCTTTATATTCAATGCAAGTAGATGTATGAATTATGAATATACTATGAGTGGATACAATGTTCTCCTTAAGAAAGGATATTACTTTATTCTATTCATTTAATGATTAATATTGCTGTTAATATACATAAGAACTCCTGCTCAGTTTTATTATAATAAACTGCTATAACAATGTTTTGGCAGAGAGTTATATCTCCCGCTGGGGCAATTTATAATTGTCTCACCCCCGTGGGATCCAATGTTTTTAGGTAAACGCAGAAGAAGAAGCAGGAACCCTATAGCAAGGGAAAAGCAGCAACAATATCAGAGACAATAGTGATAACTCAGGTGGAGGCACTGGCTGCCAAGTTTTGTATAGATAGTAGTCCTATGTGTCGTCTCTGTACTCTCAGGTCCTCAAAGTCAGTAGTCAATGTTCTTAATGAATCGATCTGAGATTTTGGCTTGATGCCTCGAGGTTTTATGCTGTCTGTATATAATGTTGAATAGGACATCTGATGTTGTAATCCTCGAGAAGAGATAGTACATGTTGTGTACTAGTAGACCAGAATGTAAATATTATACTTTGTTTCTTGAAGAAAAAGATTTCCTATGTGTGGATCTCTTTACAAAATTTTTTATTTTTTTGTGATTTTCAGTAATCCGCTGCAAATGATTTGCTTTTGCTTAAGTAAATCTTATTTTTATAAGTTGGATGCCACATTTGTGACCCTATAGGTCCCATATCACGTTGGTAGTGAATTTCCATAACTAGTTTATGACATCACAACAAAAGAGTGGTGCCTAGAAACACATCAGTACTATCCAAGTGAATGGAAATTTGGAGAACAACTTCAACCTACAATATTTGTAAGGTGTTATAGTGATTGTATAATTCCTTTATCTCTGATATCTGGAATGAACTCAAGGCATGAAAACATTATCCACTCAATGTTCAATCCATGTTACTTGAACCTAGAGCAGACTGTGTGAGATATATGTGACCTCAATATCATATATCAATCCACACATGTATGCACATGATTTTCTCAGACTCGCTTATCAAGTGGCCAAGATATCAAACTCCAGTAGGAGGGACAAATCCGATCTACATCACTCACAGTCAATCCCATGTGTCACAACTACCCAATATTCATCACTGTTATGACAATCCTTATTTAGAGTTACGTTGGATGATGTTAAAGTATACCACACGACATGTGATGAGTGTAGTGATTTCAGGTCTAAGAACCACAATCACCACCTTCACTATGAGAGATTATTATGACCACCAATTATGGTTTCCATTTATCACTCCGAAGGTGGGCCTGTCTGATACATATGTCATTGAGTAATGTCACTATGAAGGTGGGCCTGTCCATATGATATCATTGTTCAAGTCACGTACTTGAAGACATATGTCATTGAGTAATGTCATTCTTTAGACATTCATTATATTTCCTCATTATCTCACAACTGAGTGAAATAAAATGAATTGGAATCTTACCTTTATTAATCAAATCCTTGACATAATTTTCCATTACAATCATATATGATTGACTCTCTGGGCATACCATACCAACAAGCATCACCTTTATGGTAACCCTTATTCAAAGTAACTTTGGATGATGTCAAAGTACATCGAATGACACATGATGAGTGTAGTGATTTCAAGTCTAAAAACCAAAATCGTCATTATCACTATGAGAGATGATTCTGACTACCATTCAATGATTTCCATGCATCACTCTCAGGGTGGGTCTGTCAGATACACTGTTCTCTTAACAAGTACCTATGTGCTTGGTTTGATATCACATATCATAATTAATGGGATTCTGTCATCATCCATGTAGTTTTATGTTTTATTTCTAGCTATCAGGTTCTACAATAACATTTAACTAGAGACAAAATAAGGATGTAACTACTCTTAATTTTGTATGATCTCGTTGTTCATGTTCTCAACTCAAAGACATATGCCATCGAGTAACATCATTCTTTAGACATCTATCATGTTAAACCATTATCTCATAATTGAACAAACATATAGATGAAGATTGAATTTATTATTAATCAAATCGTTTCATTACTATCATCATATGATTGGCTCTCTGGGCATACATACTGAAAAATAACTCCCTTTATCACACACAAGTTGAATCAATTGACAAACATATATGATTTTTGAGTACACATACACATCAAATCAATAAACATCAACTAACTAGAGAAGCTAACTGTTCAACTACAAACTTACTTTCTCTGTAGAAGTTATTATCACTATTTTGAAACATATCTAGAGACTAACCTACTAGTTGGAATAGCGATAGTTGTTATTTATCAAAACACGACACCGTGTGGTAGACATTCCACATGACATATTAGCTAGTGGTGGATAAAACAACCCGCTGAAAAAGCTAACAAGCAAAGAGTTAGGCTGATGGATAAAACAACCATGTGAAAAGCTAGCATGCAAAAAAGTGGGAGTAACACACATCACACTTCCACTTTTTATAGGCTTATAAATAAATTACAAATTAAATATTATAGATATAAATTATAAACATATATTATAATGGTATTGATTATAGATTATAGACATAGATTATAGATTATAGACATAGATTATAGATTGTAGACATACATAAAAGGATGTTCGGGTTATGAAAGTATCATACATATATAATATTGATAATGTATAGACAGAGTTCCACTATCTAAGCGTTGCACTATCTAAGTGACACTTATCAATATTTAATCGATATTTTGTATATCACCGGACCGGACTGGACCGACCGGAAGGAGAAACACCCGACGAACCCATTCCACTTCTTGAACCGCACGTTGAACAGTGCAGAGGGTCTTTCTTCCTAGCCGCGCCGCTACAGGCTTTCGCAGTTTCATATTCCAACGAGGGCAGCACGACGGCGTTACAAGTACCAGACTACCAGTGGCACGGACGCCTCTCTCGAAGAACAGCAGCGGCAGGGTTTATCGGACTTGGCGTGCAAACAGCCTGCTGCGTTGCTACTGTATTTGCCGTTGCCCGCTGGGTTGATAAGTGCTACTGCTGGCAAGACGTCAGCCGGTACTCTTCTCACAGGTTGGGCGCCGCCGCCTCCGCCGCCGATAGTCATCTGGATTTGAAAGTCTGTGAGGGACCAGAGGGTCCAAACATCTAAACCGGTGCCTGCTCGGTAATCCTCCGTTCTCCTATTCTCGATGACGCAGAAGCGAGGAGGTTCCAGGGTTTCCTCGGAAGACCCGGAGGAACTCGCTCGAGTTCCTCTGCAAGCCGTCTTGCTCGCAGATAGTTTCACCATGAAATTCCGCCCCATTACCCTCGAGCGTCCTAAGGTTAGCCCGTCATTTGCTGCCCTTCTTTGAGTTTTTATTGTAATTTGGTTCTCATTGACTTCCCATTTTGCTGATACGGAGTTCAAGCTTGTTGAGAACCCATTCTACCTCCGTAACAAAGGCCTTGGATGACAATGCTGCAATGGATTCCAAGCATTCCTATGTGAGTCGATGCGAATTCCTCACAACTCGCAACTGAAAAAAACCAGAGCAATTCCACAATTATGATATAATTTCTCTGCTACGTTGTGCGCCTTGAGAGAATGGGGAACAGAAGATTATACGCTGATAAATATGAGAGAGAATAATAAGGGAAGAAGAGAAGAAGGAAACTAGACAAAATGTGTTGTAGGTTTAAAGGGAAACTTTAGTAACCAGAAGAGGATAATCTGGGCGGCTTAAGGAAGAAATACCAAAAGTAAAGCAGCAGCGGCACACAATATAACAGCACCAAAGCAGCAACTGAGCAAAGATGAATAAATTAGCAGAAGCAGAAGAGAAGAACTTATATGAGCGCTGTAGATGAAGACTATACCTTTAGGAAGCCACCTACACAGGCTGCGTAGACTATCCTGATAAGACTAGGTGCCTCAATTGAGGCACTCCATCAGGCACCTAGGTGAGTAAGTTGTATCTCATGGTGGTTGTCAGGGTGGCAACCAAGCAAAGAGGGTTATGTGACCCAATAGGTTCTTGCCTTGATGTACATTGATGGTTTGACACTTGGTATCACATTTGCTTCTCCTGCAATGGGAGAAGACGACAACAACAATAATTTATTGTATACCTGGTTCTTGGGGAATTGAAACGAATTCTTCCTGTTAATATATGTCTTTATTTACTGTTCTATTAATTTACATTTCTATTTGGACCTACATGCTAAAATGCGAGGTGGATGTTATTTGAAAAATTGGATGCTGAATTTTTCAATATTTTTAATATTTATACACACATATATAACATTATAATTTTGTGAATACTTTACATACTCAAACCTATGTATTCCTTTAAAACATACTTGTCAAGACAGCCAGTCGGTCACCCTGATCCCTTGGGCGACCAGGCCGACTAGTCGGCCGCCTAGGCGTAGGTTTTTTTATTCATATAATTAGTTATATATAGTAACATATATATAGTTATATACTTATATACAACACATTATATATAAAAAATGTATACACATTTCTAAGGAAGTATTAATCCATATTTGTTAAATAGTCATAAACACAGAAAATAATAATCAATAAGAATTCCCATGTTTTGGTAAATAATAGCCTAGATTTGGTAAATAATGTCATAAAACACCTCAAAATTTTTGAAAGAGGACTATTCAATGTATTCAATTAAACAAATGTAATTAGATACATAAAAGTTTATTAAATTTAGACTTTAAGTGCTTGCTGAATTGTTGTAACTAAATTAAAAGTTATTTATTGAACTAGTGTAGTGAATAAAATTGATGTTCGCATCAAATCATTGCTAAAGACAAACTCAAACATTCGAGATAGGGGTGGGGGAATTAGAATAGCAAAAAAAAGAAAAAGAAAAAACCTTATCATTCTTGGCTCTAGCCCTAACTAAGCGGCCGCCCAGACTTAGTTTGGACCGACTAGTTGGACTAGTCGGACGACTAGCCGACCAGTTGGCCTAGGCGGACGCCAAACTGAGGTCCAAATCTAGGCGACAGGCAAGTTGGACCCCCCTCCAGCGACTAGCCGACTAGTCGACCGACTCAACAAGTATGCTTTAAAATTAGTACCATAATAGAGTCAACAAATGCAACGATTCAACATAAATATATGTATGTGTCGAGAACCAACTTAAGGCATGAAGAAGTATATACGTTGAATTTAGTTGCTTATCTTTACATGGAGCATGAGCAATATCATATGGTATTACCAACTGGATAAGGAGAGTAACATGCTCACATGAAAATGCATGAAATGAGAAACAATTAGTACAATATCCATGTGGTATTAACAATTTCACATGATTATGTTGCTAGAATCTAAATGCTGATAAAAGAGACTTGCTTAAAAACATATAGCCGATAGTGTGTGTGTGTATATCATCATCATCTAAGCCTTAATTCCATCCGTGTTGGGGTCATCTGCATAGATCCTTCTTTTCCAATCGGCTTTGTTATGGCTGATCATACTTTGATCAAGATGTAAACTTCCAAAATTTCTCTTTATAAGCTCTTCCCAAGTTAATTTAGGTCTGCCTCAGCTTTTTTTAATTGTGCTTGTCTCAATAACCGTGCTCCAAATAGGTGCATAGTCGGTCTACGCTGTACATGTCCATACCATCTTAGAAGGCCTTAATGCAACTTGTCCTCGATGCTCACCACCCCTACTTTGTTCCTGATATAGTCATTCCTCAAACGATCTTTTTTTGTCTCCCCACATATTTATCTTCAACAAACACATTTCGACCACATTCATCTTGTTGAGATCTTGTTTCTTCACTACCGAACATTCACTCCCATATAGCATTGCTGGCTGTATAGTTGTTCTATAAAATTTGCTTTTTAATCAGAGAGGGATCTTCTTGTCACATACTACTCTAGTTGCAGTCCTCCACTTCAACCAACATACTATGATCCTGTAACAAAAAGTAATGAAAAAGAATGGAATATTCAAAATAAAAAACTAAAAAGATGGAAACATCCAAGACAGCAAAAATAAACAAGTCAATATTAGATAAAAAAATACCTTCTCGTTGTCTATAAATGGCTATATGATAAGTAGCTAAAAAACCAAAATGTCTACAATGTGATTACTCTCCCCTCTAGATAGATATCCTTATTTTTTACTCCCTAGTAGCCCCTCCATGTCATTTGCATTAGAGTACCCATCAAATCCATGTCTGCTTGCAAACCGCTCTTCGTCAAGATCTAGCTCGATATCTTCTTGATCAACAACTCTTATCTCACCGTGCAACAGAAGGAAGGGCGGTATGGTTGTGTCTTCAGGTTCTAGTATAAATTATTTTTGCAACTCCAAATGTTTCAACTACTTATCCCCATGTTAGTCCAACACTTGAGTAAACCTCATCTTCCTCTGCATCAAGTTAGTTAACCGATTCTTTTGTCTTATCCAAATAATCAGACTCCAAGGGATCCTCATCTAAATCATGGTGTTCCTTTTTATCTTTCAACTTCACATTAAATTGAACATACACCAAACCATTTAGCCGCCGCACATCTAGTCGTTTCCTCTTCTTGTTTTGAATTTGGGTAAATGTAGAAGAGTTAGTTGATGCCTTCTAGAAAATTATTGAATCCTCAAAACTCCAAGTAGTCCAGTAAATTGCCTTCTGAAATATACTCCAGTTCTGTACACACAAGACATGTCAGATTAAGAATTCTAAGCGCCATCGTTTGCAAATGCAGAGTTTTGTCACCATTCCAGTATTTTAAGAAATCAACAAAGCTTTAGATAGTTTAATTAGAAAATAATGACCACGAGTACTTTAGGCGATAAAGTTGATGACAACTTACAGTGGTCCAAGTCAGGACGAGATCTTTGTCTAATGGCGTTGGTTTCCCAAATGACCCCTTAGCACTCCTATAGGCTAGCATTTCTTGCTCCACAACAATCTTGTCATGTCCTGTATGTCTATTTCAAGGAAAAAGGTGTCTAAGCCTTCCATTAGAACCCTCATGACACATTGTGTGTTGTTTTTCCTAGAATCACCCTAGTAGTAATAAGGATTCAAGTAGTAGCTTACACTGATTGAATATTACATTAGACATCGTACCAGACAAAATAAACAACAATAATGAAAATTGTAGCATATTTTAACCTACCTGCCACATGTAAGGGACAATGTAGCATTTTGTCTCATTCAATGTTTTAGAAAGCGGAAAGCGAGAGGCGTACAGGAAACACCTTGTGGCCGCTTGAGCGCTAGGCGGGCACTTTGTGAAAAAGCGGGTAAATTCTAATATAATTCAATAGAAAAATATACATATTTGTATATAAGTAATGTATTTATAAGAAAATTTTATGCTTATCTAGACTACCCTACACAATAAAATAAGGCACCCAATTAGGTTTTGGCACAGCTGTAATACCCAAATAGATTACTGTCTTTGTAGTATATATATTTATAACTTTATATACTAAAATGTACTAAGCAGTAGAAAAATATATAAAGTATTAATCTGCATTATGCCGTGAATAATAGAATATATAGAATGTTTTATATAATTTATTAATATCCAGTAAACAATAGAGTGTATTGTACTATAGAATATATTAATGTATTATATAAGGTAGAAAGGTACATAAATACAATATGCAATAGATAACTAGATATATAAAGTATGTATTGTATTATAGAGTGTATAATATAGTAATGTTTCATATAATATAATGTACAACAACAATGTATTACATACTATTAGAGACTTATAGTATTGTATAATATATTACATGCACATATAGTAAGTCATGCACATATAGAAAGTCAACATATAGTAGCAGCAACAACATTTGACTACAAAAAAAAAGAAAAAAGAAAGCAACAACACAAAAATTAAACGCCCAAAAATTTGGCGGCCAAAAACGGGTCTCAAAGCAGGGACCCAAGCGGGTGCATAGGCGGGCTAAGCGGGTCACAGGCTACCCTGAATGGGTTGCCGCATGAGGCCTTAACCAGGCGGTTGGGCCTCTTGGCAGCTAAAAGCCCGCTTTTAAAAACACTAGTCCCATTTCTCATCAACGATGTCCATAACCTTCTCCAGGAATTATTATCACTCAAAATGGCTATTAACTCATTTGTAGCATTAAGCATTGCAACATATATAAATCCCATGGTTTGTTTCTTTTCACCATTAACATGCCGTAACACATGCAATCACTTAAATATTCTCAAAACAAGAATGATTGCGTTCCAAAATGTTGGATTTGTTACCATGGTAGTAAAGCTTCCCCCTCTTACGTGTTTGTGAACCTACATTCCTCCTGCTTTGTAGAACAAAACATTGTTCTCAGCTCATTTCATTTTTCAAGCAAGCTTTGCAAATTGAGATATGTAGTGGCGAAGCGTGTCACACTAATGCTCCGATTGTTTACTGAACTGATCCCAAAATATTATGAACTGGAGCTCAATATATAGTTTTTATGATTTTCAAGTTGGGAACTTGAGTTTCAATGTTTATATAAGAATCAAGGTTTTAAAGTGCGTGAGGCGCATCGAGGTGTTTTCGGCTCAGTGAGGCGAGGCGTAAGCCTCAGATTGTACCGAGGCGTACATATAAATATGTAAAAATATATATATATATATATCCACATATAATATATATATATAATATACATATATATATATATATATATATATATATATATATATATATATATATATATAATACACATATATGTATAAACATACATATACATATACATAATCCTATATATATATATATATATAATATACATATATGTATAAACATACACATACATATACATATACATAATCCTATATATATATATATATATATATATATATATATATATATATATATATATATATACTAGTGAAAGCACATGTGCCCATGCACGTGTCATATTAAACATATTTAATTAAATTAGATTATTCATAAAAATTAGAAAACATGTTATACATCTTCAATTTAAACTAAACATATGTATTTGCTATGTTTCATGATATGACAATATTTTCAACTTTAAGAAAGAAAATAAAAAAAGTAACAAACAAAAAAAAGTTAATTTTTCTTTTTCAATTTTATATAACATATCATGCATAGAAATTAAATATGTTAAACTGAATCTGATGGACTTTTCTAAATACACGTCTCCAATGACTATACTTTGTGAAATGGCGTGTGTTTTGTGTTATCACATAGAGCAATCATTCTTTTATATAGAGATTTAATTGGTGTGATACAAAATTTGGAATTATTTTTTATGGCAAAAACAAACTATTAGAAATATTAACAAATATTTATGAGATTATTTTTAGTTTTATAAATTCCAGGTACATCCAAAATTATGAAATGGTGTAAATTTAAATACATCCAATGTTGTTAAATGTTGAAAACGTTCGTTCAATGAGATTGAGTTCAACTGGCATATATCTAAAACATCAACATATTGTTTTACTATTGACAAAGATATTTTGAGCTTAAATGTTCAATTGATTATACTTCTCTCAGTTTGAGATAGAAAATCATAACATAGTTATCATGTAAAATGTTACAACATCTGGTCAAGAAATATTATTAAATGCATCCTATTGGTTATAAAACAAGTTAAGCAAACTTGGACAAGTCTCTTAGTGGTCAGTTAATCATGACGGGTTCACGCAAAATGCGTCAACCAACGTAGAGTATGTTGTTGTCAACTTCAAATGTGGAAGACTCAATATAAACCAAATCCTAAAGCTAGCTAGACGTATAAATTATTGTGGGAGTTTAGTATAGTAGGTTCATGCCGGTAGAAACGTATTGGTTTTTTAATCATATATGAAAGTAAGCTACCAAAAGGTGAAGATCGATTAAATTGGTTGTCTTGACGTGGATATGGCAAGAAGAAGGTTTTCGCAACGTTGGCAGTTCATGCTGACGTTGTCAAGGAAAGGAGGGTAATGAATGTTGTTTGTAAGGGATCTTAAGATTTCAGAGGGGAAAGTTAACAATGCTCACCAGTGGTTGTCACTTTACATAGTTGAAGGAGAAAGTAGGTCTGACATGCAGGTGTGAGTATAGCACGATGCAATACATGGATATATAATATGTATAATAAGGAGACTATGTGCTGCGTTCGAGAAGATGGTAGCCTGATTGTGAAGTTCAGGGCTGTAGAGAAAGAAAATTATGATATTTGTCCATGAAAGGAAGATCATCACCATGGTGTTCATTGTTGGGCAACCGGCTCAGGAACTGCTGAAGTTTTTCAAATGCAGACTGCAATATGCATATGAATCACTACTCAATTTAATAGTCAAAAAATAAACTTCAAATAAAGTAAAACTAAAATCATACCGTGAAAGAGATGATATCGGTGATGCACCACATACTATACATTTCTTTCATCCTCATTTTCTTTATCCTCGTCACCTATATTGAACAATTGCGAAGTTGATCTTCTTCATGCACCGGCAGCAGGTGGAGAAGCAAAGTTAGAAGCAACATTTAACCTCGTCGTGCCAGCAGAGGGGTAGCGGAAGATGTGCGGGTAAGAGGGGGAAAGTGTATGATTTTTTATAATTGCTTGCAGCTTCTCCCACACATGATGGATGCGCCACACCACACTTAAGAGGATTGGTGTGGATGTTGAATTTTCCTTTTGATGACAGGATCGAAATATCCACGTAGCGAATGTAATGTGGATACGTATGCTTGGATGGTTGGCAATAAATATCAAGGAAAATGCAATGCGGTTGCAGTCTTGGGACTCAAAATGGACACATTTTTTCTTTTTCACACAAAACAAAAAATATAATAAATAAAATATGTTATTTTATTTGTTTGGCTTTCTTAAAGTGTGATGTGTCTCGTCCAAAATTAGGCCACATAGCAGGACCAATATAGTATCAACTTGCTGTGGAACGGTCTGGATTGAATGATGATCTTTCTTCCATTTCCCCTAGATAACGGAGGAGCACTGCAACCTGTTGCCCACCCAATATTCACCTTCCTGCTCCCCAATCATTCTCGAGACGGTAGCAATCCACTGTCATTCAAACCGGTGAAGGCTTAAGAACCGTACCTCCCTGTCCGAATGGAAACACAGCGAAATGATCGTTGTAGAGAAGAACTTGAACCGGATCGAGGAAAGAGAATAACAGTGAATGATAATGCAAAAAAGATTCATTGCTTCATTGCTTGCTAGAAAGTACATAAATAACTTATAAAGAGGGGGAAAATAAAATGAGAAACCCAAAAGAGAATCGTGGAGGTAGATCTACAAGAAATAGGAGCAACAAAGGAGGGAGCAATCCAGGGAGAAATCAAACCACATGGAGAATCTCGCACTCGAAGGGGTTTGCACTTCCAGTTTGATGCTGCAAGGGATCGGGAGGGACCTTGGGGAATCGAATATCCAAGTCAAGCGTGCCTCCTCCTGTCTCTGGTGGCAAGAGCAATAACCCTTCTCCTGCCTGGTACGGATCGCGGAACCACAATTCCCAGTCCCTTGGCATTAATCATATAAAGAGGGAAAGGAGCGTGGATGATGGATCCGTCGAGTGCTTTGATGCCGATATTAGTACCCATCCGCGTCGATCACCACGTTGTCGATCACCGTACCGTTCCCGATCGACTTGCCTCTTTCCGCGACAATACTGCCACCCAGCCTCCTTCTCTCTCACATCTGAGCCGATCAAACACCAAACACATGGCATGTGGCGGGTTGCGACTACTATTTTTTTCTCACAGTGTAGTTGCTTTCTAGGAACGTTAATCGACAGAGGGCACTTTTCAGCGGAGGGCTCGCATGATGAACACAGGCAGAGGGAAGGACATGAAGACACACCCTGACGCCCTGCAGGACTGCAATTGGAGAAGTGAATCCCAAAGACCGTCGTGAATGCTTCAATCTCTCTGTTGTCCCAGCCTTTTTCTTCTTCATCTTCTTTAAGATTATGCACGTGCACCTGTTCTATGACCACCTCACTGTGTTGGTCCTCCGCAACATCATGTCGTATAATGGTGAAACTTTGAGACAGTTGCAGATTTCATCTAAGAGATGAAGTGAGTAGGTCGGAACGCATCCAGAGACGGTTTCGTTTTTTCTTCAAAAGATGAAGCGAGTGCCGCAAAAAACGTGGGGATTTTCTTAAGAAGACGAAGCGAGTGCCGCCACCCTTATCACAACGGTTGTTCTCGCACTCTTCGGCAGTTGCTTCTCACTGAGTTGAATGGTGTAGCTCATGGCGCCGCAAATAAAACTGCAATAAGAGTGAGGGAGAGGGTTTTCTGGGACATTTGATGGAGGTGGAAGAGGATGATGGAGAGGAGTATGGTGAGGCGAGCCGTGTATTAGCAAGAGAAGAGAGCCTTGGAAGAAGAAGATGGAGAGGAGGGTGGAAGTAGTTGATTCTTGTTTGCCTTTATGGGGCGGTTCGTTGCCGATAGAGTGGTGGGGTTTGTTGACGAACGAAGTGGTCGTCGTGGGGTTTGTTGACGATAATGGAGAGATGTGACAGAAAATAGGCAATTAAAGTGGAAGAAAAGTTCAAAAAATTGTGAGAAGAGTCTGAGTGAACGGGAAAGCAGCATTTCAAATTCCTATTTTCTGATTGGTTGAAAAGAACAAAATGGCACATTTGTAATTTGTTGGAAAAACTCCCTCTTTTTATAGTAGTATAGATATATATATATATATATATATATATGAATACATATATGTACATATATATATATAATCCCATATATTTATATATGAATACATATATGTACATGTATATAGTCATATATACAGATTTACATAAGCATACATGTATATACTATATAGACAGATTTCTATTTTATACTATACAGATTGACATATATATAACAGATATATATAAACATACTATTACTATATAGACAGATTTCTGTTTTATACTATACAGATTTACATATATAACTATACAGATTTACATATTTCTGAAACAGAAATATATATATGTATAGATAGATTTTTGGGAGGATGCGAAGAAGGATTTTTGGGATGACATGGATGAATTGATGCAAGGAATACTGACCGAGGAGAACATTATTATTGTGAGTGATTTAAATGGCCATGTGGGGAGTAGCAACGTCGGATATGAGAGAGTTCATGGTGGTTTTGGATATGGTAGCAGGAACGGAGAAGGAGAGAGGATATTAGATTTTGCAGTTGCATATGATATGATTTTGGCAAACACCCATTTCAAGAAAAGAGAATCTCATAAGATTACTTTCAAGAGTGGACACAACTGTAGCCAAATTGATTACCTCCTCACAAGGCGGGTGGATTGTAACATATGTAAGGATTGTAAAGTGATTCCTGGCGAAGAACTCACGACCCAACATAGACTGGTGGTTTTGGATATTAACATGAAGATCAATAAAGGCAAGCATAACAGAAACCAAGATAGTAGGATCAAGTGGTGGAATCCTAAAAGGGGAAAACAAATTGACTTTTCATGATAAACTCATCAAGGAGGTAACTTGTAATTTGGAGTCTGATGTTAACACTATGTGGCATAACATGAGCTCCTGCATAACAAAAATTTCCAAAGAGGTTTTGGGGGAGTCTAAAGATTGTGGGCCTCCACAGAAGGAGACTTGGTGGTGGAATGATGAAGTACAGAAGGCTATTAAATTGAAAAGGGAGATCTATAGGAGCTTGCCCAAATCTGGAGATGATGCAACGTTCCAAAGATACAAGCAAGCAAAGAAAGAAGCTAAAAAGGTTGTTCGGGAGGCAAGGTCTAGATACTTTGATGATATGTATAAGAAGCTGGACACTAGAGAAGGGGAAAAAGATATATATAAAATGGCTCGTATAAGAGAAAGGAAAGGAAGAAACTTGAGTCAAGTAAAATGCATAAAGAATGAAGATGGTAGAGTATTGGTCAAGGACGATGATATCAAGAACCAGTCGAGAAATTAATTCCATAAGCTTTTCAATGGAGATACTGCATATAATGTTAGCGACTTGTGTGACATGAATACAAGAGATATCATTTACACACGACGAGTTTCACCATTTGAGGTCAAGAATGCTTTGCAAAAGATGAAAATGAGAAAGGCATGCGGACCAGACAATATTCCCATTGATGTATGGAAGAGTATGGGGGATGAGGGAGTTACGTGGTTAACAAATTTCTTTAACAAGATCATGAAGAGCAAGAAGATGCCGGATGAGTGGAGAAATAGTATTATAGTCCCAATCTACAAGAACAAAGGTGACGTTCAGAGCTGTACAAACTACAAAGGTATCAAGCTGATGAGTCACACGATGAAGCTTTGGGAGAGGATTATTGAGCAGAGGTTAAGATCTATAACGCAAGTATCAAACAACCAATTTGGTTTCATGCCTGGAAGATCAACAACAGATGCTATTTTTATGATAAAGAGGCTTATGGAGAAGTATAGACAAAGCAAAAGAGATCTTCATATGGTGTTTATCGATCTAGAGAAGGCTTATGATCGAGTACCCAAAGAAGTGTTATGGATGGTTTTGAAGAAAAAGGGTGTGCCTATCCAATACATTGACTTGATCAAAGACATGTATGATAACTCTACTGCAAGTGTCAAGACTCCTGGAAGAGAGACACCAACTTTTCCTATCACAGTTGGGGTACACCAATGATCCACACTCAACCCATATCTATTCGTTCTTGTTATGGATGAGTTGACTAAGAATGTTCAAGATGATATTCTTTGGTGTATGTTATTTGCTGATGATATTGTTTTGATTGACGAAACTAAAGATGGATTGAATGATAAAGTTGAACGTTGGAGAAAGACATTGGAATCAAATGGATTGATGATTAGCAGGAGTCTTGAAATTAATAGAAGACGATGGAGAACAGTTCACCAAATAGCAAGAGGTTGATATAGCTTCAACCCAGAAAGATCTATCCAAACCCGCTTTGAGAAGCATGCATCGGGCCTTTTCCAACAACGTTCTGTTCATTCTTTCTGCTACACCGTTCTGTTGGGGAGTGTGACGCACTGTACGATGTCTTTTGATCCCATGATCACTGCATGAATTATTGAACTCCTTAGAATAGAACTCTAAGCCGTTATTAGTCCGAAAAGTCTTTATGCTCTTATCGGTTTGATTCTCAACAAGAGCCTTCCATTGCTTGAAAGTCGAGAATGCCTCATCCTTGCTCTTTAGAAAATAAACCCAAACCTTCCTAGTGCAATCATCAATGAAGGTCATCATGTATTTAGCACCACCTTTGGAAGGAACGCGAGAAGGGCCCCATAGATCAGAGTGAACATAATCTAGAGCATCCTTGGAAGAATGAATTGCCATGTCGAAGCCATTGCGTTTGACCTTCCCCATAACACAATGCTCGTAGAAATCTAGCATTGCAATGCTTTCACCACACAACAACCCTCTCTTGCTCAGAAGCATTATCCCTTTCTCAGGCATGTGTCCCAAACGCATATGCTAGAGCCTTATGGTGTCTTTAGAAGAAGTTCTAACCGCTGCGGAGCTTGAGGTAGTGGAACCTTGCAAGATGTACAGTTTGTGCGAATTTCTCACTGCCTTCATGAGGACCCGTTCAACTTTAAGAACATCAAGAACTCCGTTTTCATCGGAGAACTTACAGCCCTTGTCTTCAAGTGTGCCCCATGAGATGATAATCTTCTTCAACCCGACAATATGTCGAACGTCCGTCAATGTTCTGACTTCACCATCAAACATCTTAATCTTTATCGTGCTAACACCAATCGTCTTGCAAGGATGATCTTCACCTATAAGGATATCTCCACCTTGATGTGACTCATAGGTATGGAAATAATCCTTACGTTCGGTCATGTGGTACGTGCATGTTGAATCAAGAACCCAATCCTTCTTGTAGTCGTAGGACGACGATGAAGCAAGAACGTAGCCGTCGTCTTCAGAATCTCCATGAGCCACCTTTGCATGAGCTGCAACATCATTTGATTTCTCATGTTTTTTCTTGCTTTGCAACTTGTAGCATTCATCCCAGGTATGACCTGTCTTCTTGCAATAGTTGCACTTTTTTGATTGACGTGACTTTGACTTGTTCTTCTTTTGCTTTGAACTTTCAGGGTCTTTCTCATGTGAACGCTCCCTTCCTCTAGCTGCCAAAGCTTCACTCGCTACTTTTGATGAAGTAAGATCCTTCTCTAATTTCTCTTGAGACGTCAAGGCCGTTTTGACTTCCATGGAGTGAGATAGTCTTTGACTCACGGAATATCATCATATCCCAGAGATTCTTGTAGGACAGTGGAAGGGTACATAGCAACAAAATTGCTTGATCTTTGCCCTCTATCTTCACATCGATCTGCCCGAGGTCGTGGATGATTTCATTGAACTCATCGAGAAGAGCCGTCAAGGAACCACCACCTTCCATGCGAAGCATGAAAAGGCGTTTCTTTAGTGCAAGCTCGTTGGTGATGAACTTCTTCATGTAGAGTGCTTCAAGTTCATCCCAAACGTCTTTGGCAGTCTTCAGATGGACGACCTCACAGAGGACTTCATCCTTCAAACAGAGAAAGATGTCTATAGGTGCCTTCTGATCAATCTCCTCCCACCGATCATTCATTATGGATTCTGATTTCTTCTCCTTTCTGAGAACAACTTTGTGGACTCCTTGCATGAGGTAAGATTCACACTTAACTTGCAGAGAGAGAAGCTCTTCAAGCGATCGAACTTCTCGATGTTGTACTGTGACGTCATGATAGAGATCCAGAGGTAGAACTTGCTCTGATACCACTTGTTGGGATATGGTGGTGATTTAGGTCTTCGAAAAACGACGTCTCTTGATGTCTCTTCGTTGCTCTTCATGCTTGGGACGAGTTGGGGAAGTCTATTTATATGAATAAAATCCATATCCAAAGTCCCGAAGTCACTAGGTTGTTTTTCGGCTGCATTTACGGTCCGGTAGGGACTGTCCGTAGCACGAACTGTATTTCCGAATCAACAACATTTACAGTCCGGCGTTGGACTGTATACGGTCCGGCTAGACCGTAAATGCAAATATAGTCTAGGCAGACCATATATGGTCTGAAGTAATGATCGTAAATGCACCTGTAGGTGCCCGAAACACATCCCGAAGAGGCCGAGGCTTGGTGTGGACGTCCCGTTCATCAAGGAAGCTTTTCTAGAGAGTTTAAGACACTCTCTCAGCAGTCTGTCAGTCTGGATGTTTGCAAGCTGACTTGGAATTCTCTTAAGCTCCAGCTTGAGAGGAAGTTTTAGAGAGTCTATTTACTTAAGTTGTTTAGTCTAATGTTAATATGGGCCCAACTTTGTCTTGTCTCGTTAGGGTTTGTCTTGTGTCTGCATGCTTTCCCCTGATCCTATGTATAGGAAAGGGGGGCTGCCCTTCTATCAATAAGAAAAACTACAAGAAAGGGGAACTTCCCCATCCCACATCGTTATTCCACAAAATAGTATGCTTCATATCTTTCTATTAGTGAAATCAAGTGGGTGGTATCATGGATGTGAAGGCGGCAAGTCTGACAAGGCACACATGAGCACCTTGCTGCCTGGGTGCGCCTTGGCGCGTGCCTATGCGTCGCCTAGGTAGACTAAAAAACTATAAAATCTATACATTTTCCAATATATATGTTGAAACTAGAGCAAAGTGGGAGAATCCCTTGACAACTTCTCGCAGTCGGGTGCTTGTATATTGATATACAAGAGACTTTTAGACTTTGCACTTAGGTCCTTGACCTTTTTCTAACATTTACAAGTATCTCCCTATATATACATATTAACACTCCCCCTCAAGTTGGAACATATATATCATATGTGCCCAACATATTACATAATTAGTTGACCCGACCACCATTAGGGACTTCTAAACAAATTAACTAACTTATTGACTGATGACAACTGAATCATATTCTATTGAATCTTTTCTCGTAGAAAATGAAAATCGACTTCAATATGTTTGGTTCTGTCGTGAAAGACATGATTGTGGGCAATGTGGATAGCATCATGATTGTCACACTTCAAGTCCATATGAGCTTCCTGCATGAAGCCAAGCTCCTCTAACAAATGGTGAATCGATAGTAAGTCATATGTTGCTTGGGCTATAACTCTCTACTCTGATTCTGCACTGGACCGTGCTACAACAGTTTGCTTCTTGCTCTTCCGAGACACGAGATTTCCTCCTACAAACACACAATAACAAAAAATAGACCTCCTATCGATACTAGATCCAGCCCAATCAACACCAGAGAAGCCATTTACCTGCAAATGTTTTCTTAACACACATGGTTTACATGTTTTTTTAACCATCATGGGAGGTTAGTAACAAGTGGGCCTCAATCTTGACTTTGGGCGTTTAGACCGAAAGCGACTCTAAGCAGCCGCTCAGTACAAGTCGACAGGCGGGCCAATAAGAGGGTTGAGTGGGCCAAAAACACCCACTTTTCTCAAATCTGCGCAAAACCACTTAGGGGCAAAATTAATCGCCGAAGCACCCTAACCGCTTAAGCGGGCACTCAGGGTGCTTTTTAAAACACTTATCTTTCTCAACTGAGGTATCCTCAAGGTTTACTGCAAGAGATAGGGATGACGGATGCAATCACCCATGGGCTATCTTTCAAAGCATGAAATTGAGGTGGAGCCATTTTTTGATTCAGAATGGTAATCATTGGCAAGCTATTCTATTTGACTATTACAGACTAGATATTTCTTATGCATTTGCTGCGGTC
The DNA here is from genome assembly GCA_963693085.1 of Alisma plantago-aquatica. NCBI lineage: Eukaryota > Viridiplantae > Streptophyta > Magnoliopsida > Alismatales > Alismataceae > Alisma > Alisma plantago-aquatica. Next base: position 514,188,045 of record OY856410.1, on the reverse strand, counting down.
AGTAACAGATCAATCAGCCTTTACAATCTCACTGGAGTAGTTTTCAACATGTTGAAAGATTTTTAAAGAATGCTCTAGGCAAAGGCCTCTTCTATAGACATCCTCGTGAGAACACTTTTGGTCTCTGGATATGTCGATGCTGATTGGGCAAGTGATGCTCAAGATCGATGATCCACTTTTGGATTTTGCATATTACTTGGCAAGCATCCAGTTGCACGGAGGAGCAAGAAACTGGTTGCTAGGTCAAGAACAAAGGTCGGACAATGACACATGCCTCCTCTGATCTACAATGAGCACTATCCATACTTTTGGAGTTTGAATTCATGTCAATGATCACAAAGGTTGAATACATGGCAATGGCATCTCTTGCTAAACTTTTGTCGTGATAAACCACTTATCACATTGCCAATAATTTAGTCTTCTACAAACATATTAAACGTATTGAGGTGGACTTTCACTTTGTTTTTGATCTTGCCAAAACAAATGAGATTGTCACGCTGCATGTGAAGACTAGCAATCAAGTTACCAATATCCTTCCAAACCCCTCCCTCTAACTCTATTCCAACATGTCACAAGCTGGGTGTACCTGATGTGTATACTCTAGGTTGAGGGGCAATTTTAATAGTACTATCGTGTATTGGGCTTAGGCCCACTTATGCTTTCTTTTCTTGTTTATATTTTACTTAATTGGAGCCATATACCGCTTAACTAATTGCTTTTCTCCTTTACTCTCTCTACAGTTTTATATATTGGAGCCTCCTATAAACCTTCGTACGTTCATGGGAATTCTTTTCTAAATTTTTTCACAATTTGAATACAATTAATTAATATACAGTGATAAAACATGTACATATATACTCTTAATTTTAAAAAAATTACAGCATATTTGTGGCCACATGTTGGCCCCACATATGTATGTGCAATGCGGCCATCTGGGATTCTAAGGTATGAAGGTCAACTCTTATGGATGCTGATTTATGTGGGATTTTCTGGTTCATATTGTGGTTTGCACCATGTGGCATGGTGTCATCCCTTGATTAATCTAATGCTCCACGGTGAGCCACCACGAGGTGTTGGGGTCCTAGGCGGAGTTCTTCCCCCTTTGGACTTCAAAAAAATACAGTAGGCTATCGGTTTGTCATCAACCAACTAAGAAGATTAATGCAAACATCTCAAACTCCAAGCTATGCCAACTCATTTGTGCAAATTTGTTTATCGATATAGAGATGTGTTTTCTTGAGCGTCATGTGCTTAGCATGTGCTCCACTTATTCTATTTCTTATGTTGTTTAGTCCCATATGGGTTGCATCTTAACTAGTCTCTTTTTCTGTTTGCTATATAAGAGACTACTATGTACACTGTTTTATTCATTCAATAAACAACAATTCTCCACTCTACATGGTATCAAGAGTAGGCCTCCATTTTCTCCCACCCTAATTTCTACACTCCTACGTAAGGCCTGAACACTTTCTAATTTTTTACGTCTACGACCGGGCTTCCGTCAGTTCTTGCTCGGGTGTCGGCTGACCATCTAAGTTGAGAGTCCTCTTTGTCCTTGGGTATTTCTGCCTGCGCCTCATGGGGGAACGTTGAGTTTCTTCTCATGAAGGCGTAGGTTTCTATGCATATTCTGCCCGTTTTCGGGTTCTTCTGATCTGCTGCGTCAGATCCCTGCTACCTTTGCCCGTTTCGGGTTCTTCTGCTCTGCCCATTACGGGTCTCTACTGCTTCTACGGCGTCAACGTCTACTGCTGCTATGGCCTACTCTGAGCCCCCCAGATCTCTGTGTGTCACTACGGTGAAACTCGACAGCGGGTCCAACTACCATCTATGGTCAGCGTCGTTTGTTCTCTATGTCAAAGCACATGGTCGATATCACCATCTTATGGCCAATCCTCCTGATGCTCCTACGGCGGATTCTGATGACAAGACTACACAAAGCTACATCCAGTGGTCCAAGGATGATTCAGGCGTCATGTCTTGGATCCTCAACTGCTCTGAGCCCCGGATCAGTCACTCTCTTCTCTGCCATCATGATGCCAAGGCGATGTGGGATCATTTGGCACATGTGTACTCACATCAGGAGAATCCCAAGCGGGTCTTCGAAATCTTCAAACAGCTCGCCAAGAAGGAGTTCTCCACTGACACATCTATTGACGATTTCTATAATCAATGTTCTGCTTTGTGGAATGAATATGAATTGTATCACCCTCTGACTGCTGATATCAAGATTGCCCAGAAACAAAGAAACAAACTTCAACTTGTGCATTTTCTGGCTGCCCTCCTGCCTCCTTCTCGGGGGTCGTTGATCAAATTCTGTCAAGCGATCCACTACCCACTGTTCGCGATGTCCTCAAAAGAGTTCAGAGACTGCCTTCTCTGACTCCCACACCTGCTCCTGAGCATCCTGCGCTAGTTGCGCGCTCTACTGACTCTAGTCGTGGCCGTGGCCGTGGTCGCGGTCGCGGTGGACGACCTCCTCCTTCTGGCGGCCGAGGATCTTCTACACCAGGTCGGGGTACTTCCCAAGGCCCACATCACTGCAATTGGTGTGGACGCGACAATCACACTGAGGAATGATGCTGGATCAAGCATGGCAAACCTGCTTGGGCTAACCAAACCGCTGATGATGCTGCCGTTGCTGACTCTCCCGCTGAAATATCACCTGCACCAACCAACACTGATTGGCTACGCTCAGAATTCGAGAAAATGTTTCAAGAGCGCCTTGCACAGCTACCCTCTACATCAGGCTCATCTGCCATGCTCACCTCATCATCTTCTGGTAACAAACAGTGGTGCATCGACTCAAGTGCTTCCACTCATATGACTGGTGCTCTTCATTTATTTTCAAAACTTAGTACAACAACTCCGATATCATCTGTCAATGTTGCAAATGGATCTAAAACAGCTGTTCATGGCACCAACACAGTTCCTCTTTCACGAAAGCTGCATCTAAATTCAGTTTTATACATTCCGAAATTTCCTGTTAATTTGCTTTCAGTCAGCAAAATGATTAAACAACTAAACTGCTCTGTTAACTTTGATCCCTCTGGTTGTATTGTGAAGGATATCCGCACGAAGACGAGGATTGGTTCGGGCCGTGAAGGACCTGATGGGTTGTACTACCTGGATGGACCACCTGCTCCGAAGGCGATGATCTCTACCTCTGTGACAGGTCTACAGTTGCATGTTCGGCTTGGACATCCATCTGCGGCAAAATTGAAGCATCTTTTTCCGCACTTATCAGGCGATAGTTTTTCCTATGAAACCTGTGTTATGGGCAAACATTCTAGATCTGTTTTTCCTGCTAAAAAGTTATTTCTTCTAAAGAACTTTTTGAATTAGTACATGCGGATATTTGGGGACCATGTTCTGTGACCAGTCATTCTGGTGTGAAATACTTTCTGACTTTCATTGATGACTATTCTCGTACCACTTGGCTGTTTCTGCTCAAAGGTCGAAACACTGTGTTAGATTGCATTCGCACTTTCTTTGCTGAAATTAAAACACAATTTGGTCAATCTATTAAAACCCTTCGCACTGACAATGCCCTTGAATTTATGCAACAAGCTGTTACTTCTTTTTGTGTGTCCCAAGGAACTATCCACCAGACTACTTGCCCATATACCCCACAACAAAATGGCGTAGCGGAACGGAAGAATCGACACCTTCTTGAGGTTGCTCGCACCCTCCTCATTCATTATAAAGTACCTCATTGTTTTTGGCCTGATGCTGTGTCCACCGCATGCTACCTTATCAATCGCATGCCATCTTCTGTTTTGAAAAATCAGGTTCGGTACGCCCTTTTATTTCCTGATAAACCTCTGTTCTCTGTGCCGCCTCGTATCTTTGGGTGTACATGTTTTGTGAAAAATCTTCGCCCCGGTCTCACCAAGTTAGATGCTCGTTCAGTGAAGTGTGTGTTTTTAGGGTACTCTCACACTCAGAAAGGCTACCGCTGTTTTGATCCAGTTACGAAACATTGGTATGTTAGTGCGGATGTGATATTCTTTGAACATATGCCCTATTACTCTACTACCGGGGAACACTTGACTACTGATATTTTGGCTACCACTCCACTACCGTTGGTAGAAGATCTGCATCCTGCTACTGTGCCTCAAGAACGCCCTCTACAAGTCTACAAGCGAAGACCGAAGCCCGTCACTGCCCCGACCGAACCAACTCCTCCGTCTGCGGATGATCCACCACCGCAGTGTTTCAAAAAGCGGTATGCGTTATGCGTTCGGAGAGGTCACCTTGTAGAGTATATGCGGTATGCGGGAGTATATGTGGAAGTATATGCGGTTTTGGATTTTTTTAATTAATTATTATATATATATGTATTAATCATGATTTACATATTTAATTTGTGCAATTGTGTATCTAAATAGTACAATTACAAGAATAATGGATGCAATTATGCAATCATCACAACTTAAATAAATACAAACATGCACTATAATCTAAATTTAAACAATGTAAATGTATAAAACAAGAAATCAGAATATCTCTAACTAAAAATCGGGGTATAATCGGCCTTGTATGCGGCCGTACAACCGATTATGCGGCTTGGACCGCTTTTTGAGCCGATTTTTATTATGCGGATTTTTGGAGGACCGCACCTTGTATGCGGCCGCTTATGCGGGCGCATACACCGATTTTTAAAACACTGCACCACCGGCTGAGGTACTTTCTGGCTTGGATATTCCTATTAGTTTACGGAAGGGTGTTCGTTCTTGTACTCAGCATCCTATTAGTCGCTTCTGCTCATCTGCCAATCACAGTGATAGCTTTGCCTATTTTACATCTGCTTTATCTGCTGTGACTATTCCTAAAACCGCCAAGGAGGCGCTTTGTCATCCTGCCTGGAAACATGCTATGGAACAGGAAATGCAAGCTCTGAACGACCAACATACATGGGATCTGGTTGACCGACCATCTTCATGCCATTCTGTGGGTTGTCGATGGATATTCACCATTAAATATCAACCAGATGGTACCATTGAACGTCTGAAAGCTCGTCTCGTGGCAAAAGGATATACCCAGACCTACGGAGTTGATTATTTTGAAACCTTTTCTCCAGTAGCTCGTCTCAATTCTGTTCGCATTCTGATATCTGTTGCAGTCAATAAAGACTGGCCTCTTTTCCAACTTGATGTGAAAAATGCCTTCTTGTATGGCGATCTACAGGAGGATCTCTACATGGAGCAACCCCCCAGATTTGTTGCTCAGGGGGAGTCTGCTTCAAAAATCTGTAAACTTCGCAAGGCGATATATGGCTTAAAACAAAGCCCACGAGCATGGTTTGACAAACTCAGTAAAATCTTACTTTCTTTCGGCTTTCGACGGTCGCAGGCTGATCACTCTGTTTTCATACGAAAAACTACAGCAGGGCTTGTTATTCTCATTGTGTACGTTGATGACATTATCTTATCTGGCAGCGATAATGCAGGGATTCAAGCAACCAAAAACTATCTAGCACAACATTTTATCACTAAGGACCTTGGTAAATTACGATACTTTCTGGGTATTGAGGTTGCTAGATCTTCTGCAGGATTGTGCCTATCACAGCGGAAATATGTTCTGGATTTGTTGCAAGAGACATGTATGTTAGGCTGCAAGCCAGCCAACACACCTCTGGATCCCAATATGGATTGGGACAGTGAATCTTCTCCCCCATATGCTGACCGACACCAGTTCAGGAGACTAGTAGGCAAACTTATCTACCTGACTGTCACTCGAGCTGATTTAGCTGCTGCTGGTGGGTTTGTTAGTCGGTATCTTGATAAACCACGACAATGTCACTGGGATGCTATCTGTCACATTCTTTGATATCTCAAAAGTGCTCCTGGGAAAGGTCTATTATACAAGAAACATGGCCATTGTGATCTATTTGGTTTTTCTGACTCTGATTATGCAGGAAGTAGATCTGATAGAAAATCCACATCTGGATATTGTACTTTTGTGGGGAGCAATCTAGTTACATGGCGCAGTAAAAAGCAAACGGTTGTTGCACGATCTAGTGCTGAAGCAGAATATAGAGCGATGGCTCATACTACATGTGAGCTTCTATGGGTCCGCAGTCTTCTGAAGGAATTTGACATCTCTCCGTCTAGCCCCATCCCTATGTTCTGTGACAATAAGGCATCTATTTTTATTGCGAGCAACCCTACTTTTCATGAAAGAACCAAACATATTGAAGTCGACTGCCACTTTGTACGAGAAAATGTTATGTCTGGACAGATCCACACTCCATATATCAGCACGGAGAAACAACTTGCAGATATCTTCACCAAGGTGCTACCCAAAAATCGCTTTCAGACGCTGATTGACAAGCTGGGCCTCTTCGACATCTACGCTCCAGCTTGAGGGGGAGTATAGCGATATGTGTTTTCTTGAGCATCATGTGCTTAGCATGTGCTCCACTTATTCTATTTCTTATGTTGTTTAGTCCCATATGGGTTGCATCTTAACTAGTCTCTTTTTCTGTTTGCTATATAAGAGACTACTATATACACTGTTTTATTCATTCAATAAACAACAATTCTCCACTCTACAATCTACATTAAACGGCATAAACAACAATCAAGAATTGCTACTGGTTTAGACGGGATTGGCTCTACTTACCAGGAAAAAGTGAGTCTCCCTTCAGCTTAGAGGCCATCCAAACAACAAGGCTTCACACTCTTAGTGTAAGGGAGGTGCTTTGATTTCTCTACTATGGCAAGTCTCAACTTAAGGGACCAGTGTTTCAAAAAGTTTTCGGAGCGCCCGCTTGAGCGGTAGCTGGGGCTGGACGCTCCAAATATTTGTTAAGCGGCTGCTAGGCAGATTGTAGTTAAGTGTCCACTTAAAGCCCACTTCACCTGCTTCAGGGCCCGCTTGAGGGCTTTTTCTGAACGACCGCATGGGCCCACTTTTGGTCTGGGTGGCCAAACTCTGTCCCAATCCTCAGCCTGAATTACTTGCCGGCTCACATGGATAAAAAAAGAGGCCGTTTAATAGTACTATACTAGTATAATAGTACATGATACATTACTGTTGTAGCATACATTAATACATTAGTGTATAATGCATGATTTGATAATAAATAATATACATTAATACACTATATTGTTACTGTGACTTTTTTTTGTATATTATCATATGTAATAGTACATTAATTTTAAATATGCTAAACATCTTTTACTGTCTAGTGCATATTAGTATATTAATTTACAATTCTGTAAATTACTACAGTCACAATATAAAAGAGACCAAATTATAGTTGTATTATAAATGGTTTACATTGTTGTGTAGTATGATTTTTACACTTAAGATATGGTTTAAAAACTCCCAAGTATATGGAAATGTGTAATTTTTTTTATAAAATTCAATAAGAAATTGGGCACCCGATTTTTCAAAAGGCACCCGCATGAGCACCTGCCTGACGCTCAAGATGGCACATGGTGCTTCCCGCACATCTCCTCCGCTTTTTTAAACATTGTAAGGGGCGAAGTGTTTGCATTTTGAAATTGTAAAACTAAACATTTGTTAGAAAATCCTAGAATTGCTCGCTAAAGGTTTCATACCTGAGACCTGTTGATTGTAGCCCTGGTCTGATCATTGATGTGCCACATCCTTGTAGAGAAAGTTGAAACACTTGATATAAGGTATGTGATTTTTATAGTGTTTGTTTAATAAAAACCTTAATGATCTTTTTGTTAGTTTATAATTTTTTCTCTCCACCTAAATCAAGTTGGCTTAGTTGACATGTATACTCCACTTGGATATTTTAGCTCCCTAGCACACAATTTGTATGCTTATACTTTGTAAGGGGATTTAGGCTATATACTAGATAGTGAGGTATACCCAGAATAGTTTAAAAAGGGTTCTTATGTTGTAATTGCTAATTTATTCTCTATGATCATTTCGGTAAATAGGAAAATTATCTTGTTTCTTTATACGACTTATCTGTGATAATCTAATTAAGACAGCTTGATCTATATATCTAGAAAAAAAATGAAGTTTGCATTTCAATTGTTAGAAAGGGAGTAACTGTTTGAGTTTGCCAGATCCACTTTCGTAGTGTAATGTGTTTGAAGGTTTTCAACATTAACCTGAAGCAAATTTTTTCTCATTTTGATAGATGCTCCTACCATAGGTCGGTCAATGTTCCCATGATTCAGTAATGTGTCGTACAATAAGGGATTTAGACTACTAGATAGTTGGCTCATACTCAGAATTGATTTAGAAAGGTTCTTATGTTGTAATTGCTAATTTATTCTCTATGATCAGTTCGTTACAATAGGAAAAATATCCTGTTTCTATATCTGGTTATCTATGATAAGCCAATTAACACAGCTTGATCTATATATCTGAAAAAAAACGAAGTTTTCATTTCGATTGTTAGAAAAGGAGTATCTGTTTGAGTTTGCCAGAGACACTTTTGTTGTGTAGTTTGTTTGAAGGTTTTCAACGTTAACCTGAAGCAAATATTTTTTTCATTTACGTAGGTGCTCCTACCATTGGTCAATGTTCCCATGATTGAGTACTCACTGGCATGGCTTGAGTCCGTTGGAGTCGAAGAAGTTTTTGTCTTCTGCTGCTCGCATGCAGAGAAAGTGAAAGATTATCTACAGAAGTCTCATTGGTTTGAGAACCCTACTTTTACAGTCACAATCATAGAGTCACATGATTGTATTAGTGCTGGTGATGCGTTACGTACCATCTATAATCAGAGTGTGGTAATGTTTTTCTTTCTGTATATATTCTGCTTTTAGTCTTTCTTTGGTCTGTCACAACTTGGCGTTGCAATTTCTCAATGAAATGAGATTACAAACAGGCAAACACACGGATAGTGCACACAGAAATTATAGCTTACAAAAATTCACTTTGTTTTTTGAATAAGATTACTAGTCATTTAGGATTTAGAGATATCTTGTTCATTTTTCCTTAGCAGCAGGGGTGATTGGAGGTGTAGGGCAAACAATCTAATGACGATGAAAATGCACAATCTACTGTATTTGTTTATAACTAATACAACTATCTATGCTCCATTAGTGATTTGTACCTTTTTGAAGTTATTTGGTTGACCAGGAAACATTGTATCTGAACTATAAATTGACACACACTAAAAGTGATGTCGAATCTGGATTCACACATATTTCTTCTTGCCCTTACATTTATAAAGACTCACCCATGAGTGAATAAAGAAAACCTGCAGAGTCAGACCCCTCAGAAAAGGAAAAGCTGGAAGATTATTCTGAAGAGACTAAATTTCTGGATCATCGGGTGGTTGAGCATGCTCGAGGCCGCTGATGTGGTTTTATGGATTACAAAAGCGTGTCGATGCATAGGAAAGGTGGTCAGTTGGAGATCTCTAAACAACTGGTTGATATTAGATGCATTGGCAGAAGTTTTGATGGAGCAGGTATAAGAAATGAGAACAGTTAGCACACATATTACTAACTTTGAGCTTCTAGTGATGTTGTAAATTTGCAAAAGATGAAAACTGGACTTTGTGGGGCAACCAAATTTTTGGTGGAACTGTGGTAGTGTATAGAAGTTCCAAAATTAGGCTGAACACACTCTCTTACCCTATAGATTTGACAACAGAAGTGGAATTGTGGTTGAAGTTCTGATTACTTCATTACATAAATAATGACAATAGGGAAGATAATGATTTCAAATTATTAACACTTAACCCAAACACCTGAGTGTATTAGAGCAAAGGATATGTACATGATTCCTGCATAGACTGTGAGTACGGGATTCTTACATGAAATGTGATTTAGATGATGATGGACAGTCTAGTGACTTAGTCCCCCTAACTCTAGTACAACAGTAATAATGAACATCCTTACACTCCCCCTCACGCTCGAGCATGAGGACAAGACAACAATATCTGGCTTGGACTTCCAAAGCTATCATAACCATGTAAAAGATAACACACTCATGATGGAAGACACTCATACAATAAAACTCACTTATGAATCCAACAACGCAAGACAAAAGCAAAAACCTCGATGAGAGGTTGTAACTGGAATTATCACTTACACTTTTGCCGTAGATCTGAAATCAGTGTTGCTGAATCAATACTTTCATTGGCAGTTGACAACAATGACATTACATGTAGTACATAATTCCACTATCACGAGACATCACAAGCACAATGAGATGAATATGAAATCACCATAAGGTTTGTTAGACATACTTACAAATGAAAAATGGGATATGATCATATACTCAAATTCATTTGCTATCACTTTTGGTTTCTTCTATATTTTTAAATAAAACTTCTATTTGTAGGCCTATGCATTCTCCTCCTGACTTCTATTCCAACAAAAAAAAAGTACATTAAAATGCCAAACATACCATTGAGAAGTCACTTGCGTCTCACTGTTTAGCTTTATGCTAGGGAGAAGATAGCCTTCTTCTAGCTCCAGTCCGCCTGTGCCATTAACACTGGTGGGAGCGCTCTTCGTTGAAGCATTGCTGCCACTAACACTAGGAGAGCCACACCCCCTTCCCCCCTTCTCTTCCTTCAATCCCTTCCTTGCCGCCACCAATTGCCACCGTGATCCCTATGGCTTTCACTGAGATTCGACCAGAAAAAGTGACCAATGCTGTTTTAGGAAATGTCATCATCTCCCCTCCCTTGGTGGTGGTTAATGCCGTGGTTGGAGGAGATGTAGAAGGAAAGCTAGTGAGATATGGCTACTTGCTTTCTCTCTAACAAAACACTTAATGGGGAGATCATCATCATCGTCATTATCATCTGAGCCTCAATCCAAACCATGTCGAGGCCAGCTACATGGATCCTTGTTTTCCAATCATTTATATATGGGCTACATTTTGATCAATATGTAATTATTCAAATTTGTAAGTCTTCCAACATTAATTTAAGCCCGACTCTTCTTTTAACTATGCTCGACTCAATAGCATTGTTTCAAATAAGCACATTAGTCGATTTGTGTTGCACATGCCCATATCTTCTCAGCTGACTGCCTCATGGTATATCTAAGAATGTGTGTACACAACACTAGAATGAAGTAAAACTATGTAGAAAGTTTTAACCTAAGTTAACAAGGAAATATAGGCATTAAGAGCAATGTTAATAAAAGAACCACCAAAATGATAGATAAAACTGCAGCAGTTTATTAGATATGAATGCTTTGTAATATTGGATCCAGTTTTTTAAGTCGATAGAGAAAATTAGGCATACATAATTTGGTAATAGTGGAATCAAGATAGACACAAATAAGATTTAAAAATTCTAACATTTAAAATAAAACATGTAACACAAAAACAAATTTAGCAAAGTTTGACAAATCCAAATAAAAAACAACTTCGAGTTTTGCGGCTAAACAAATAAAAGTTATGCAACTTAATTAATGAGACAATGATAATTACTTACAACAAATCTGAATAGATTTTTTTTGAAGAAAGTGCATTTCATTGTCTCAAAAGAAAACAAATTTGGTGTTTCACATAAGACTTTATCATCCAGTCTTGAGGCTTGCACCTAAGCTAAGCCTCAGAGCCTCTATACCCTGAGGCAAGCCTCAGACATTTCAGGGTGTAAGCCTCAGTCCCTAACATCAAGGTGTAAGTTTCAAAGCGCAATTGGGATAGACTCGCCTCGAGGCATAAGCCTAGAAAGTCTCAAGACGGGTTTTTTATGCATACATATAAATATATGTATATATATGCATTATATTATTTGTTTATGAATGCCTCATGCTTATAGGCTTATGCTTCGAACACCTTGAGGCTTATGCCTTGCCTCCCTGAGACAAAAATGCCTTTACACCTAGCACACTTTAAAACTAACCCTCATGCAATTTGTCCTCAATACTCGCCACCCTCACTTTGTTCTAGATTTTTTGTCATTTTTCCTTGTCTTCCCACATCCTTCTTAGCATTCACATTTTGACCATATTCATCTTGTTGAAAACTTATATCTTCAACACCCAACATTCACTCCCATATAACATGACTGGTGGTATAAATGTTCTATAACGCTTACTTTTTATTCTAAAAGGGATCTTTTGGTCACATATTACTTCAATTGCACTCCTCCATATCAACCATTGAGCTGTAATACACTGCTTTTATTTGAATAATAGAACACAAGTAACAAAACTTATCACATTTTGATACATCCACTCCATCCAACTTGTCCCCACCATATACTATTCTAGACTGGCTGAAATTGAAAAAGGCATATACTTAGTTTTTTCTTTTACTGATCTTAAATACAATAGATTCCAACACATTTCTCCAAAGTTTAACTTTATCATTCAATCTTTCCTTAATTTCATCAATCAACACAATATCATCAATGAACAAAATGCACCAAAGAATATCATTGTGAACATGTTTTGTCAACTCATCCACAGCAAGAACGAATAGATATGGGCTCAGTGCCCATCCTTGATGTACCCCAACTGTGTAGGAAATCTTGGTGTCTCCTCTCCAGGAGTCCTAACACTTTTATCTGAGCTAGCATACATATCTTTAATGGAGTCAATGAATTGGATTGGCACACCTTTCTCTCCAAAACTCTCCACAACACTTCCCTGTATACTCAATTATAATCCTTTTCCAAAGCAAAAAAAAACCATGTGAGAATCTCTTTAGTAATCTTTGTACATCTCCCTAAGCCTCCGTAAGCACAAACCGTGTCTTGTGCTTAATGATGAGATATAAGTGAAAAACTAGGACAAAAGCAAGGGGGAAGATAAGTCTTAAAAGTGAAATATATTGTTATAATTTCTTAAGAGACCTAAGTTTATCGTCAAAGAAGCTCAAATATTGTCTTCTGAATTACAGGTGTCTAAAAAATCGTGCTAGGCGCTTAAGCGTCACAAGGTCCTAGCCAATTAAAATGTACCTTAGGCAGGTGTTGACTGGATTGGGTTAAGCGGCCGCTTTTAGCCCGCTTTGCCCACTTTCCCCCCCTTTTTTCCTCTGTCTGAGCGGCCACTTTTATCTGCTTTTTGTTGGGGCGGGCTTAAATCAGGTCAAAACCTTTTATTTTTTTGCTTTTTGTTATGATGTACAAGTGCTTTTGCACAACACCTTGTTTCTTACTGATTATGTAATATTATCAATATGTTTATTGATTTCAGTATGTTATATACATATCTTCTACTGTCTAGTGCTAGAAGACATTGTGTTAATTATATCTTCTATGTTATATACTTATCTTCTACGCTATATGTGATGATAGCTGTTTTTTTATTCAGTAAGACAGTAACATTAATTTTAGTAATGTGATCTGGCACTTATCTGAATATATATATATATATATATATATATATATATATATGCTTATGTTAAATATGAATATAAATGTATTGTTGGCTACTGATTTAATATAAATTTAGTTACTGATTTTATCTGGCTAGTTAGATATTTCATACTCAGTAACATTACTGTCAGTAATGTGATTTGTACTTATATGAGTATATACTTATACACTTATATTAAATGAATATAAGTGTATAGTTAGCTACTGAATACTCATTTATATAGCTAGTTTGCTTTTTTATACTAACAGTCTGACATTGATCAAATGTTTTGCTGTAGGTGACTGAGTTTGTCAACACTTTATTGTTGCTATATAATATTAATTTTAGAGGAATACATAGGTTTAACAATGTAACACATTCACAAATCATAATATTATCTATGTATGTGTATAAATTGTTAAAAATATTTGAAAAATTAAGCATCCATTTATTATAAAAGCGCCTGCTTAATCTCCCGCATGGCGATTAATTGGCTACAAGGTGCTGTGCTGTCTGCTCGCTTCCCGGTTTTCAAAATATTGTGAATTACTATTCTAGATTAAAGAAACATTTAATCTTTTATACTTCCTGTAATTAGTTGCACGTACGTGACTGTGCCGCCATCAGTTATCAGCTGAATTTATATATTGGCTTAGCTTTCTGATATATCTTTCTTTTACCTCCTATTAACTAGCACTTGAAATTTTTTGTTACCCGCCCATCAATCGTAGATATTTTACCGTCCTGCCAACTGATTTTACTTTTTATTTCTGTAGATTAGAGGTGATTTTATACTTATAAGTGGTGACACAGTAAGTAACGCCTGTTTGAAAAGGGCATTACAAGAACACAAGGACAGAAGGAAAAAGGATCCACTTGCTGTCATGACCATGCTTGTCAAACACTCTAAACCTTCCACGATGACACAGCATACTCGCCTCGGAAATGATGAAATTACAATGGCAATTGATCCTGAAACAAAGCAACTGCTACATTATGAGGACAAGGCAGACCACACGAAAGGGATGATTTCACTTGACAAATCACTGCTTTCTGATTCTTATTCATTTCAGTTGCACAATGATAAAGAGGTTTGTTTTAGTCATGGTTGGTGTTCTATTGATCATTATTCAGTATAACTTCTTTTCCTGTATTACATGCTTGATGTATCCTAGTTTTAGATTTCCACGTGGTCTTCTGGCATTAGTTGACTGTAATGGTACAGCCGACTCCTTGTTTCTGGTTCAAGTGTGCTTCTTCCAGACACATTTGATGGAGGAGAAATCCTTAAATGATTGTATTTGAAATATCTTTAGGGGCCGTTTGGGTGGTCCTTTTTAAATCACCGCAGTAGTCAACAAATTATGGGAGTTCAACTACCCAATTAACAAATACCAGAACTATTAATTACATTGTTTGGGTGACGACTGAACATAAAATGCAGCAATTGAGATAGGGCCGTGGAGCGGAACTCCCAATCGAAGGGAGGATACAGTAGGTCATACGGGTTCAAGAACGCCAAGGCGGGTCGATCACACTCTCCGCTCGCAGCCATCTACGGGTTCGGGGAGCTTCAGTCGAGAGTCGTAGGGGAGAAGAGAGGGATCGGGAGAGACGGAGATATCGAGGAAGAGTCGGGGGAGGAGCCTTCCGCAGCGGTTCTAAATAACGCCAATTTTGGCGTGCTTTGAAAGGGCCGTGGAATACACATGGGTGGAAATACCGTATTCTGAAGCCGACGGTCACAAAATCACGTATCCCAACCCAAACGACCACATGTTAAATGCAGTAGTTAGAATACCAGATTCAATTACAATACCGCTCCCAATTACTCTACCCAAACGGCTCCTTATTCTTTGGGTGTCGAGGATCCCTCCCTGGCTATTTGGCTGGACACCCTCGTGCCACACTGGGTACCACTAATGCTGTCCTACAGCTGGCCCTGACCCGTGGAAATAGCATTTTCTTCTCTTCGTGCTTTAGTTCCTTTTTAATGAGTCGTTAATGTAAGTTCAAAAAAATAAAACTATGACTGTTATCTATAAGTATGCCAAGCAGATACAAACAAAGTCCTGGGTTTGACTTCCTATGTGTATCATGCAAAAGCACGTGCAAATTGAACTCCGGCTACACTTAATACAATTGTCAGGATTCTAATCTATCGACGATGACATTGTCCTGGCAAATTTTCTGGTGATACTTCAGCTACTTGAAGAATTCTGCTTTGAGGATAAATTTGTGAAAGACTTAGATGATTGGCTGCAATATCCTAAATGATACAAGTATTCGTCTGTGACTGGGTGTGATTCCTTTGAAATCCCTGGAATCTCCGCCGCTCTTATAGGTTTGAGGATATAGGCGATTGGCAATAGCTGATTGGGAAATTTGGGGCAAGGTTAGCCTGATGGAGGTGAGGTACTATTACACAAAGGAAGAATTGTTCTGTATAATGTCAACATGCAAGCTCCTTCTGGAGTTAAGATAGAATGTAAAACAAGCCCCCCCAGGGAGTTGAGGTAGAATGTAATATAATTTCAATACACTAGCTCCATAGAGAGTAGAGGATTGAGTGCAAGGTATTAGTGCCCAAATAAGTTGGAAGACATGTATGCCTAAAGGAGAAGGGGTTAGCCTTATTTTTTATATATATCATTAACACTGGTGGTCCATTGCAAGAGGTGTCTAATTTTGGCTGAGATTTGTAGAAAAAAAATACTACAATAAGATTGCTTGTGTAGCTCCATTTCCTTAAGCACTTTTTGAACAAAGCATCAATTTGGTCTAAAGACTTTAGACTCATACAAGAATTACAACTTTAGCCTGAAGCTTCTCTCTAACAAATGAAAATCAACTTCGATATACTTGTTCTTTCATGGAATAATCTATTGGAAGTGTTGAGAGCAATGTTTTAAAAAACGTTAAGCGGTATGTGTGCAGACAACACCTTGTAATGGTTAAGCGGTAAGCGGGCGATTTATGAAAAAATGGGTTTCAATTTTTATGTACTTTTATGCAAAATTACACATATTTGTGTACAAATATTATATTTTAAGGAAATTTATATATATCTGAACACCTACAGAACAATGTAAAACACTCAAATAGTCTATAACACAAGTAAAAAATTATGATTGAACAAATACAAATAAATTACATAAAGTTAAGACATTAATAAATAGACTTATAGTATGTTTACATAGCTCAACATTAAACCATAGACTTACCGTATCAGTAGATACAGGCTACATCAGTATTCTGATCATCCAAATCAGCAATAGATTAGTATTTAATACAATAGAAGTAAGATAGTAGGTGATTGATGGACATAAACGTAGTCACACAGTACTTCAGAGAATAACTCATTACAAAAAAGTCTCTCACAAAAACAAAATACAAACTTGTAGAAGATATAGATTATGCAAACAGCAAATAATGACATACATAACCATATACAACCAAAGATATGACTATTATACCTCGATTTACAGATTTTAGCATATATATAGATAGGTAGAAAAGTTGATCAGGAACAAGTCCAGTAAATTATGGGCCTTTTTGGGGTCCAGCTGGACTTTTTTTCCCAAAAAGGGTTAAAGCGGGCGATTTTGATCCCCTCTAAGCGGCCGATTAATCGGGAAAATCGGGCATTAAGCGGGCGATTTAATGTAAAACGTCTAACCAGCGATTTGAGGAAAATCGAGCGCCCGGAGTGCTGGACTGATTAAGCGGCCGATTAATCGGCCACTCAGGCCGATTTTCAATTCACTGGTTGAGAGATATATGTTATCGAGTTAATTATGTATATGGGCTAAGTATGTTTGGCCCATCAAGGCTTGAGTTCAACTTGTAATATCCTCTTCTCTTTCGTGGTACTGGTACTAGCCCCCTCTCCTATATATAGGAATAGGGCTTAGCCTAATGGAATGGTCTCTGTGCGCCTCCTATTTGCTTCTTAAGAGTAAGAAATGTGGACATTAGCTTGAGTATCACACTAAGAAAATCCAAGTTGCTCAAGTAGTTAATGAACCTAGAGCACCTCATCCATAACATGTGCCATTGGTCTGGCTCTAGACTTAACACTAGACCTTGAAACCGTGTTCTCTATTGTAGGACTACATTGTCACCAAGAAAGATAGAAGAACCATTTATAGATCTCCTATATACAATCAACCTGACCCAATCAAAATATGGAGCCCGTGAACTTTGGATCGGCCATTGTTTCTATGAATCATGCCTCTTCCTGGGAACATTTTAGAATATCTCAATGTGTTCATAACATGTATATGTCCACTCTCTACTATAAACTTATTTCATAACATTAATGGCAAAGGAGATGCCGGGATGAGTAACTATCAAATAGTTTACTGTATAACTCAATGCATGTATATGCATGGGTCATCCAAGAGGAGCAATATTGCCTTCACATTAGGATATGTTGGTGCATCTGTGGAAAATTGATGGAAGACTAATGATATGTTTCTCTTATTAATACACAACAAACTCCCCTCTTATATATAGGAGAGGAGGCAAGTACAAGGAAGCGAACTTAACCCTATTTAGCCAAACATGCTTAAGGGCATTTACAAAATAAACTAAATAACACTAACTCTAGCTCTCCCCCTCAAGCTGGAGCATTGGTGAAACACACGTACGACTTGTCAATTCATTTAAAGAAAGATAACAATAACCCTGACAAGAAATTGATCTCCCCTGACAAGAAATGATCTCCCCCTTGAATCTTGCAATGCAACCATTGAAGCATGGTTCAAAATTCGGTTGAAATCTCGAAATTTTGCTCGAAATTTCGATTTCGACGGGAATCAGACAGAGAAATGCAACGGTCCATAATAGTTAAGTAAAATTTCCAAATTTCGATAGAAATTTCGCAAAGCGGGGTGAAATTTTGACAAAATAAAACAATTTCGTTGAAAAAAGGCCAGTTTGGGCATGCATTTCGCGAAACTCAACCGAAATTGGTTTACAATTTCGAAAATCAACGGCCCAAAGCCTGTTGGAGGGTTACTTCTTTGGTGATTTTTTTTGCATTCTCTTGCTCTGAAAGGCTTTGTTCTTCAGATCTAAGGTAAGTTTACTCTCTCCTTCCCATCTACATCTATTTCTTCCACTTTAACCCCAATTTGATCAAAAGATTACTCCGACCTGCAAGTTACAAGTGATAGTCTACAACTTATACTTGATGGTTTATGAACATATGCTATAAATTACACATAACTACAATGATTATGCAAATCTAACTTTATATATATATATTTACATATCCTATTTGTCATAACAATGGATAAAATAGTTTTCAAATGAGTTTTTTTTGAAGTTTTTGTAACGTTATATTCATATATATTATGTAACACTTAATAAATGTTAAATTTATAAATAAATATCTTATATTAGAGATTAATTTTGTAACAATAATTTACAACTATGTAATACTTTGAATATTAATTATATGTAATTTAGACCTTTAAAATGAAAAAAAACTAAACCAATTTAGAATTGTTGTGTATAATGTTTCGTTGCATACATCAAATTTCAAATACTACTGGAAATAATATATAGTTAAATGTATTCAATTGATATATTCTATAATTAGACTATTAGTATCAACAAATTTTAGTAATTTGTTTCAATTTTATGAATAATTTCAGGCCTAGATTGAGAATACTTTTAGTATTTTTACTCTTTGATGATCCATAGTGTAAGCTAGAAAGTATCAACTAAAATTGATTATTAATGTGATGACCTATAAACTAATTCCTTCATTATATTAAAAAGTCATCGAAATCCTGTTCGATACAATTTTCGATCTTTTCACACATGTAGGACCCCCCGCCAAGATCAATATATGATGTTATTGTATAAATAGGTGTATTTATGTATGTACATCGTCATGGTAAAATTTCGTGACTTAATTCCTTTATTTGGTCGTCGAAATCTTGTCGAAATCTTGTGTTGAAATAAGCGTAAAATGTCGAAATTTCTATAAATTTCTGTTTCTGAGCCATCAGAAACGGCGTCGAAATCGAAATTTAAACCATGCATTGAAGCACTCTAACACTCTCTCTGAAGAAGATAGCACGTAGCAGGTACTAAGGGTCTTCTCCCCCTGACAAAGATAACATCAAGATAAAAGCAATTGGGGCTCCCGTTGAAAAGACCATTGCCTGATTTGCAGGATCAATCATGAATGACATTTGGGACTTAGCAAGCATCCAAAGCAGTAGTGGTGGAAAATATATGTACAAGTCATGAGTCGTCATTGTTGTCGAAGTAGTTCTGCATAAGAAGCAGCAACACCAGATTAATGCACGATAGTTGGGATAAGAAGCACTAATACTGGAAGTCTGGAATAATGCACAGTAGTTGGGATAAGAAGCACCAACACCAGAATAATGCACAGTAGTTGTGATAAGAGCACTGCTATAGGTAGTTGGGATATGAAGCACCAACACCAGAATAATGCACAATAGTTGGGATAAGAGCACTGCTATAGAAATGTTGCGCTATAACAGGTGGACATGTGTTTCAGATATGCTTCTAAAGGAAAGTCGTTCCATAGTAGGTGTCAACAAAGCACAAATGAATATGAACTATTATACAACATGAACGAAGCAATGATCTTTTTTTTCTTCTCTCCCTATATCTCTCCTCTTACTAGCCATGATGATTAAGACATTAGTTGTGGGTGGACGATAGTACCGAGACTATATATCACAAGGTCTAGAGAAAATAATATCCTAGGCCACACCTGTGATGTGGCCGGGGACTACTATGTGATGCTTGTTCTTCACTCCGGTGGCTGAGGTCAAGGGAATATTGGCTGCACTCGTGTCTCCAGAACAAATAACTGAGAATGGAACATCGCGAGCAAGCTGAACCCCAACACTCCTTAAAAGGACACGATAACCTGCAAGTTCTAAAAGTTATGCACAATTTTTAATGGAGAGATAACTTCAACTAATGTTTTTCATATCCCTGAAGGCTTTAGATCACTGCTAAGTCCTTTAAGTGACTAGGAAAGTGCCATGTAGCACCTGGACGACGTCTGTCCTTAGGGCCTTTCACGGTGGGTTACACCTGATCGGGCCAGGTTTCACTAGACTTGCTAGGCTTGGGCCCAGCCGCTTCGTGGCTTGCCCGCCTGGTATACAACACATGGACTTTGTGCCTAGCATTGTCCTTGCTGCCGCCATGGGGTGGATTCTAGCAACCAAGAGCAGGGTCTGAAGACCTCGACACTAGGATCTGAAGCCTCTATGGCCTTCTTGGGGGGTCTTTACTGCTTCGAGGGAGAATCATAAGCTATGGCTTCCGCTAGCTTTCCATTTGGTTACGACGGTGCTGCTGCTGCAAGCGACATTCAAAATAGGCGCGACGAAGCTGAGGGTGTTTGGAACTCGACGGTAACCTGTGGAGAAAGAGTGAGAGAGGAGTGAGAAGGACTAAGTATAGATAGGGCAAGATTAGGATTAGATTTAGGTTTTCTAAATCTCCCCTTGCCGATGTGCGAAAGAGCGAGGACCAAGTTCTCAAGCTTAGTGGCCAAGGCAATGTTTGCCCTTAGTTGACTTGTATCTGTGTTCAGTTTTGCAAGAGGGAGCTCATGATAATATTTCCGAAGTGGGAGGGTGATTGGAGAGGTGGTCGGAGGAGTGAGACCTGACTGCAACTCCTTCCTTATATGTCTAGAGGTAGAAGAAAATTGTTACATCGTCGATCAGGGATCCAACGGTTCTGGGTCGCGAGAAATGTTGAGGGGCCGGGTCAATTATCCCTAAAGTGCTCGCAACATTAAATGTTACACCTAATTGATCAATTAACCAATCAAGCCTTTAATTGCAAACTTTATGCAAATCTTTGAAAATCAATAAGTATTAAATCGTAATCCCGATTGCATTGAAATTTTAACAATCACTTCCTTATTATTAATTCTCAGATTGACTAAATTATACCTCATAAGGAAAACATTTGATTGTCTAACTAATTCAAGAAGGCATGCACACACATATGCCCCATGTTAGAGATTTAATGCATTAGGCCACTAGGAAAGTCTAAATGACTTAAAATTCTAGGGTCTTCTTTATTTCTTTCTCGTATTGCTACCACAAAATGTAGTAATAAAATTTGTTAGTTTTCATATCCTTTTCTTAACCATCAAATCACCCTCATATTGACTTTTTTGAAGTCTCAAAAAACTCATACAATCTCATAAAGTGTTCAAAACAAGAGATATTTACTCACTTGGACCATTAATTATTTGATTGGTGTCCTAAGGAGTAAAGATTTACTATAATTGAGCACATGATTTATTTAGAGGAATATATTAATCAATCCTTTTTTCAATTATGATTTCTGCATAAAAGGCTAGGAAGCACGAACACTTCCCGAAGGCTGTTGTGTTTGTGTCCAACACGTGTCCAACATGGACACACCATGATCACACTTGGACATGTGGCGGACACGCCTCCGGTTTGTCAACTTTATATTTTTATTGAGAGCTAGACACAACTTAGACACACCATGCATACATCCAAAACACGCCCATCCAACCCACTTAAGCCCTAAGCGTATGAAAACCCCCCAAGCCTTTTCCAGATCCCTGTCTCTTGTCCTCCACTACTCCTTGACTTACTAACATCAAGTGGTTAAGCTTTAGCTGCTATAGACAAGCCTTCGACGCGCTTCTTTAGCAATTTAGCAGCCATAATCAATGGTATCATCTTTACAATGCTATAACATTCAGGGACTGCCACATCAACCACGAGAAGAAATCAGTTGAATTCAACACCTTCTATTCCAGTTCCATTTAACTCTTTCCACCTTTGCTTTCCCCCTTCCTCCTATTCCTGCTTCTTCTTGTCCCCCTCTTCTTTTTCCTACTTTGAAGTTGTGGTAGCTCCAAAAATTTTCTTTACCTCCTCTTTTTTTGCTCCTCTATGTCTGCTTCTTCCTCCTCTACTTTATCTTCTCCCCTATTGTCCCTTTTCTCATTCCTGCCCCTCATCTTTTTCCTATTTGAATGTAGCAACCACTACAACATTGCTCCCCATTTACCCTCTCTTATTTTATGTTGGTCCTCCATTTCTCCTTCTACCTTCTTGCTACTCCTCCCCCTACTCTTCTTCTTACTCCTCTAGGCATAAGTCTGAGCATACTCTTTTTCTTTCCTGTCCATCTTAAGTAGCCCTCCAATGCATTCCCCTTCCTTTTCTTCCCTCTCAACCTCCCAAGACACCTCATTACCATCTCATCCTCCATCACCAACTACAACATATTTCCTCACCCCCTTTCCTTCTTCCTCTTGATAGTACATGCTGTTCACCATTACTTCCACCAACAATGAAAAAGAAGTTGTCCCCAAAATTCGATTTGTCTAAATTTACAATTCCATATATATCTACTGCAACGATATTTTAAACAAGCATCTTAATATATGTTGTGATACAATCCATATTTTGATTGGTGGATATAATGTAATATGTTGACGGGTTATTGGATTTCATGGTGATTGCCCATGTGGATAATCTATTTAGATCATTTTGTTTGTTTATACTTTATACATATAGCATGTTGTATGTCATCATATGTTGTACAAATATTTCTATTTATTTATATATTTTCCGTGTCAAGTGCCGTGTTTGTATCTTGTATTTTTGGAATCGCCATGTCCCGTGTCTATAACCGTGTTTGTGCTTGCTAGATAAAAGGAAAATGATTTCCAAGCCCTTACAATAAGTCATGAAGGCCGTCTTTTGCTCTAGGCCATGCTACAATCTTATATATAAGGGACTAGTTCTGATTGAAGCCAATTAGTATCTATTATGGTAGTTTGAAGAGATCTCATCATTGTCAAAATTCGAGTTATTCAAGGATGTTCTTTAGATGTGTTAAGATTACTAGTATATTGGCTTATTTGTATATATGAACTCAAATCTATTTGGCCCATTAGTGTTTAGACTTTTAATCCATTATGGTTTTCTCGTCTCTTGTAAATGCATGTTCTCCTATATATAGGTTAGGGGGATGCCATCCAATAATTAGTACTTATGTATAGGTGGATGCCTAGGCGACGCCTAAGACTCGCATGACACATTTGTTAGCTGCACAATATGAGAAGACAGACAACTTGCAGGATGGGCATCTAGAGATGTGGAAGAAGTATGGCTACACACTGATGTCAGATGGATGGTTAGACAAACGAGGAAGAAGTCTAATTAATTTCCTGGTTAATTCATTTCATGGAACTATTTTCATGTACTCTGTTGATGTATCTGCACATAATCATATGAGTGAATTTCTTACAAACTTTTGGATGAGGCTATAGAAGATTGGGCCTAAGTATGTTACTCAGGTTGTAACTGACAATTCCTCAAATTTTGTCCTAGCTGGAAAGCTGTTGGAGGAAAAGTGGCCGCATCTATTCAGGATACCATGCGCCGCACATTGATAGATCTGATGTTAGAGGACAATGCAGGGTTGCCTCAGTCTGCATAAATAATAAAAAAGCAAGAAAGTTGACATCTTACATTTACTTGCACACACTTCTTTACAATGCTTATCTGTAACTTTCAGATGGGAAGGAGTTGACGAGAGTTTCAATCACTCGCTTTGCCACATGTTTTTTGA
The DNA here is from genome assembly GCA_963693085.1 of Alisma plantago-aquatica. NCBI lineage: Eukaryota > Viridiplantae > Streptophyta > Magnoliopsida > Alismatales > Alismataceae > Alisma > Alisma plantago-aquatica. The sequence continues at coordinate 514,164,127 of OY856410.1, read as the reverse complement.
CTCTTTAAAGCTTGCATAATGCCAGGAATACCGTAGGCACATTATTTCTATTTGAATTGTGGACAACAAGCAAATGGGCTAAAACAGATGACGGGGGCAAGGTTGCTAGAACTGTGTTGTCACGTAAGTTCTATGAGGCAGTGGATAGCTATCTGAGGAGTACTACGCCACTTGTGCAACTTTTTTGGCTAGTTGATTCTAATTCTAAGCCATTATATGATACATATGTAAAGCAATGAACACCACAGTTCACAACATTGGGTTGAATTTAGGCCGTGATGAGAGAAAATATGGTCTTGTTGTGTCCATTATTAAAGAACACTACAAAGATCATATGTTTACTAATTGCATGATGCAACTTACTTCGTCAACCCAGATGAGTAGTTTCGTGTTGTGAAAGAAGGCCTATTAAGAGAAGATCTCATTGATATAGCTCCAACAATTTGCATGGAATGCATCCCGAGAATAGTTGATGATTTATCCTTGATTGATAAAGTAGTTGCTGATCTAGATGCTTACAAAATAATCATGGTTTGTTCATGAATCCATCTGCTCTTTGCCATAGGAGCACCATGTCACCATGTAAGCGACTATGAAATTTACATATAATATAATTGCTGATATATAATAGATATAGATCATAACATTAATATAATTGATTACTATATCTTAATATTTAATAGTGGCTTGGTGGGAGCTATATGGTGTGGGGAATTCTACCCTAAGGAAGTTGGCTTTGCGATTCTTGAATCTTTGTTGCACCTCTAGTTGTGAGTGAAGCTGGAGCTCATTTGAGTTTGTAAGTTTTTTTTGGATTTTAAAGAAATTTGATGACTTTTGTAATAGATTGTAATTCATAATATTGTCATGTAGATACAAATAAAGCGAAGAAATCAGTTGTTGAGCAAGAGGTTGGATAAACTTGTGTACATTCAATACAACCACATAATGGAGGAGCGAATTCAAAAGATGAGGGAGAAGAATTATGAAAGTGATTTTGAATTTTTGATGGCATTGCACTTGATGAGGTGCAGTGGAGCAGTGACTGGATGACAATGATTTCTTATAATGCTACAGTGCCAGATCATGATGGTGTCACTTGGAGACTTGTAGATGAGGCCATGGGAACATCTGAAGAGGTGACTAGGCCTAAGAGGGAAGCAACTACAAGTGCAAGCGCATCTCAGCCTAAGGTTGATGATAAGGGAAAAGAAAAAAATTGTCTACACTCGAAAGAGAAAATCTCCATAATTCTCTAAGAGCAAAGCCCCACGGGCAAAGACTACAAAGGGTGTTGTAATAAGAGAGAAAAAGTTCCTACTGAAGTTCCACTTGAAAATCTGATGAGTTTAATGATGATGAAACTGAGGAAAAAGAAGAGAGATTTTGAAATAGAGGATGATGATGATGATGATGATGGTGATGATGATGAGGCAGAGCCTAGTGATGATGAGTATTTTAGTGATTGTATCTGATTTGTAATGACCTTATTCGTCTACGAGCCATTTGTTTCTCTTCATGATGATTGATGCTCATCGCACAATCTTTTTTGGATACCAACATTGTAGATGTTTAGCTTTTTTGATTTCTATATGAATTTTGTTTACTTATTACTTCCACAATTCCTTTCATATGTAATGATTTTCTTGCTTTCTTCATATAATACTAGCTCATTGCTTGCATATTTATAATGTATATTCATATATGTAGGGATGATATTCATTTATAAATTGAACATATATCCATTAAAATAATATATATAACAAAACGCCTGGAAACGCCTAGGCCTCCGCCTGGGCGTCTAGGCTGCCAGGACGTCCCCATGCAACGCCTGGTCACCTAGCCGCCTATGGAACCATGATAATTACAACAATACAAGAGATTTTCCAATTATCTTGTTTTCTGACATGGTATAAATTAGTGATCCAACCCTAGCCCTATCTGTGTGTGTGAGAGAGAAACCGAAGAGCGTCCCCAGCGGGCGACCACCACTCCTTAGGTGGTGATTGGCTGACGTCAATGTTGCCCAAGCCTGACCTTCTTTAGTAGCATCTCCATGCACCCGTCTCCGTCTAAAAATCAAAGTTTTGTAGATGCTACTTGTTGCCGTCTCCTGTACCTATGCGCCCTGTCACCATGAAGATCCAGTTGCTTATGTCGCCACCATGTATGCTGCTACCACATATGATGCCACCGCTGTCTATGTTGTTGCCACATTAAGATTCTTTGCAGTCTCCAACTTCCTGTGCCATTTTGTCTTCTCTAGTCTTAGCTAAATCATTGGAAAAGATGTACTTTCCGCCGCTATAGGGTTTAATCAATCCCTATCTTGTCATGGTGGAGATCCGAAAGGGTTTCTCTACCATCTTGCTGACTTTTTTAGGTTATCTTCTGCTGTTTTGCTGCATCACATGACATTTCATTGGTTGATGTGGTGCGTGCATGGTGATTTGTTTGTTTGCTTCCCACGATGTGGGCTTACGACCTTTGACACAATGTGACTGAAGGGTTTTCTACCATTTTTAGCGTCTGTGAGGTAATCTGTTGTTGTTTTGCTGTGTCAAATGTCATGTCATAATTTGACACTCCGTGTGCATGTTGATTCCTTTGTTCGCTTTCTATGTCGTGAACTTTTGTCCTTTCATACAATGTGTTGACTCAGTTGCACAGTGTGTCAAGTTAGTTACACATCGTGTTGCCTGTGACATGGCATGTCGACTCAGTCACATGATGTGTCACCTGCTCTGCCATGACTACTGCCTTTTAACTCGACGTGTCATTACTTGAGCATGGTTTGTCACTTGCTATTAGTCCCTAACATGGCATGGCACTTAATCAACAGGACATGCCACATGTTGTCTTCACATGCTACTGCATCACATGACATGCGATTTCATCAACACGCTGTGTCAATTGCTATGCCATATATGGTGTGCGTTACCATCTTTCTTTCTTAGCAAGCTATTATCTTTTTTTGGTTGTTCCTTTTGCTTCATTTCAATCCTTATGTGTATCACTGCCCTACATATACTACGCACCAAATTATAATCAAATCTTTATTCAAATATGGTTTTGTTTTCTTGTGCGAGGCCTTTTTTAAGTTGCAGAGAGGTCCATCTAGTTTTCTACCCATATCCATATAATAGGGTTAAGTAGTACTTTGAGTTGCATTATCAATTTCTCTCCTTCACATATTTGCCTGCATATCCTCTACACTACTTTTACCTATATATATCCGCCCTGACCTCTCCATTTTGATTTTTTGTTGTTGGTGTGAGAAGGGAAGATATGAGATGGAGGAGAGGAGATTAAGAAAGAGACAAGATGTTATTCTATATTATAGACATATCGTGGAGCTATTGCATTGGACTTCTAGATCATCTTGTTCCTATTTTAGAGCTTCTTCATCATTCATCCCTCCTATGCTGCTATGGAGTTATTTGCTTTATTGATTGATGTGATCCTATTTGCTTCATATGGTGAACTGGTGCCCATTATGAGACGAAACTTTATCTGCTACTTGCTCTTGATCTTCCATTCGACGATGTTGTCCATGCTACTTGGTCTATGCTAGCACCTTTGTTCTGCTATTGCGTGCACTGTGATAATCTCCCGTCTATGCTTCACTTGTACATAGACTCTCTGCATGGCTGTGCTGCATATGCACGTTGACTACTATCAACACGTGATTGAACATTCTTAGGAATTTGATATAAGCAAAATTTAGCATGTCGGATTTTTCACCCTCTGATGGACTAGAAATAAATATTAATGGAAATTTTGATGGGAAATTTGACAAATCTGTTCCTGTCAACGCAAGATTTGACGCTGAAAAACCACTAGAGGGGGGGTGAATAGGGTTTTATATATATTTTAACAATAATTCAACTCAAACAACCACAATTGAGATAAGGAGAAAGAGGCAAGGTGTTTAGAGTGGTTCCACCCTTAGCAAAAACTAAGGGAGTCAGTCCACTGCCCAATTGTTTCCAATTGAGATTTTGAAAGTATTTAAATTTTATTACCTCGCAAGGATGTTACATAAAATTACAAATACTTTCACTACCCTTTGGACAACCTTCACCTATAAGTAGTCCCACCAACCTTGAAGCAGCCTTCCTTGAAGTAACTTCAAGCTCCCCCTTGAAGTGGCCTTCCTCTTGAAGTAGCTTCCCGCTGAGACAACCTTCTTGAAGTAGTCCAAAGTCCTCCTTCTCCGCCGAGAAGATCAAACCCTCTCCATTCCGCAGCCTCCAACCTTAGGAGTAGCAAGGAGAGTACAAGCAATAAGAAAGAACAAGAAGGGAAAATGGAAATTACAATTACCGTTGTAGCACAAGGCTTGATTTCCTATAGAGGTGTAAGTGTAAGTATGGTTGAAAGGAGATTCTAGCCTATAGGACACGAGCTTGTAGCAATGGGAAGGATTAGCAAATGCTAGAGTTGCTCAATTGCTCACAAGAACAGATTGCCAATTGCAAGTATGTATGCTCAAGTGTTGCACAAGTGTATTTTGGGTGTCCTAAGGCATGTCCTATTTATAGGAATGGACTATGAGTGCTTAAGGACGTTCTAGACACTTTCTAGGGGGTTCTTAGTGCTTAACTAGCCGTTAGGTATCCACTAATTGCTTTAGCAACGGCTTATCAATTAAAAGTGCAGACAGACACCTTCTCGGTCGAAGTCTTTGTCGACCGAGAGACTCTCGGTCGAACTCTTTGTCGACCGAAGGACAGTCTGGAGCAAGTGTATATAACGTTCGATTCCAACTCCCAACTACCTTGTCTGCTGTGTCTTACGACTATAGAACCTATTATAAGAAATAACCCAGGAGACTCTCGGTCGACAAAGAGTTCGACCGAGAGTGTCTCTGTTTTGGTGGTTCTAAATGAATACTAAGTATGTGTATCAGTATGCAGTTGTGACACTATTGTAGGGGATGACCTATCTAAGTGTTGTGAATGGCTAGGGAAGATCTAAACGCTTGATTTACATGATATCTAAGTATTTGTACATTATATACTTGTACAAGTTTTTACATTTGATTACAATCATGAAACTAAAACATTTTGAGCATATAGATCTTCCAAAGTTGTGTCATCCACCTAGTTCATGCAACACTTAAGTAGCACGTTAGATCTACAAGAATGAAATGTTTGTCATTATCAAAACAAAGGGATTTAAATGATGTCCATTTAGCCAACAATCTCCCCCTTTTTGAAGATGACAAACATTTCCAAAATATAAAATAAGAAAATATAAATCATATGAGTTTCATACCTAAAGTTTACCTTTTGTAGCCATTTTTTTGTGTGCAAGTGTGTGCTAGCCGAGATATTATGAAACTCATTTTATTTTATATTATTTCTCCCCCTTTGTCATTTCAAAAAGATAACCAAGATAATCATTAAGTATGACTTTTATTATTACCCTTTAATTTATTGCTATGCTCCCCCTTAATAAGATATTCGGTTTTAAAAGCAAGGGATTTAATATGCATGCATGTGTTGTCAAATTTAGCCACAATTTATTTCTTAATCATTTGCAAAAAGGGTGTTAAGCCTTGAAATGATACGAGATCCTTTTAGGTTCATACCATATATTACTCCCCCTGATTGTTATGCTCCCCTATAATATTCTTATTTAACAAGGATATATCCAACTGAAGTCATAGGAAACACTTTTTATTCATAATAACTCAGTGCTCATACAACTCATAAGATGACCCATATGACATACTAGCTTATAACAAAAAGATAGCCATTACAAACATTACAAAGATAGCCATAAATCTCATGATCTCACTGAAAAGACCGAAGAATTACATCAATTTCCGGGTCTTTCCCAAGAAAGGGCTCGACTCCATAGTATTTGACCAGCGTCTGCCACTCCAAGGCACCTGTCTTGGTCAAAGCATAAGCCTCCAAGAAGGTGGGAACATGATCGAATCGAAAGTGGGCAGCAATGTCTTGGAGTTGGATTGGGGAAAATTGAGTGTGGCTGAGGTCATGAGATGGTGGTGATGGGATTTGAGTGTAGTTGTAGGGGTAGAGCATGCCGGGATTAAGTGAATAAGGATATGCGTCAGGTGTATCGGGAGAAAGAGCCGTAGGTATGTGAATTTCTATGTTGGGTTCCTGCCAAAAAAAATAATTTCAACTGAAATTTCACCATTTGGCTTAAATTTTTTAACCATGGGCCCGACACCATCTGGACCACGACATCTGCTAGTGTGATGGAAATTATGTGAAAAGAGAAGTTGCTGAAGGTTCCTTTGGTGGTTTACTTGTGCAGGTGTTACAAATATGCGACAAAGCTTGATTTTATTACTACTACACATTTTAATTTTAACTCGTTTTGTGATGATCATCGTAAAGTGTTAACATTCTTTAATCATTGAATAACGATATGTTGGGCAGTACTCCACATCGTTACTACAAAATATACATACCCCAAAATCATCACGATCATCATTTTCATTGTCGTCATCTTGATCATGATATGGGGATGGGATTGCATGGAATCTTTTTTTCCATTCAACTATATCATAGGTCATATTCTCATTAAGACGCAAAGATTCTAAATCTCTCCTTGTAAGTTATTTAAAAGTTAGTTTATGCTGCCTCTTTTCTGTTAAACTATGTCCGACTCAATAACATTTCTTGGAATGGTGCATAGCTTGGCTTCCCTACTCTCCACCCCTAAATTATTCCTTATGTAGTTATTTCTCAGGCAATCTTTCTTTGTCTCCTGCACATCCACCTTAAATATCCCAAAATCAATACCGTAGTTAAGCAATTGTCTTTTTGATATCTGTTTGAACTCTCCAATCAACAATAGGTAAATCTAAAGGACATACATGAAGACGTACTAAGTCTGTTAGTCAAATGATCGACCCTTAATCAATCGTGAGAATAATGTGTTCTAATTGTTCTTCTAAATAAATTCCAACCCTTATTATTGGACTGTGCCAATACTGATGTGAGTTTTTGATTATGCAGGAACAATACTATCATTTTTGTTCAATAAGGTACCAAAATGGCACATTGACTGAACATGCTTTATTCTATTCCTTGTCTTAGTTGAGCAACCATGAGGGAGATTCCTCAAATTTGATGATATGGTGTTTCTTTAAAAGGTAGGGCCTAGAGGAGGGATCATGTGCCCTCTTTGACATGTAGTGTTGCTTGTATCTCTTGGGAGTAATATTTGCAACTTTTGGAGACATGGTTGCACTTGTTTCTTGATCAGGCTCTTTCATGTGCAAAGCCACCATGGGACTACACATGTCGACTAGGTGGAGATGGTAGGCATGCTAAGAAAAAAGATGCATCCATTTCTAAACCACCATTGCCATCCATGCCATCAATTTGGTTTAACAAGTCATTCCCTCATATAATGGCTCTAATGGAAAAATAAACCAACTTATTGGCGTGGATGGAGGAGGAAAACTAAACCAATATCTTCTCTAACACTTATGCCACTTACTAGTTGTCACGCCTTTGGCCGATAGTTTTGTTCCGCCACAATGAGATGTGTTGTAGATGATTTATGAGGTTCCTATACTTCCTCATTAGCCAACATGCTCTACAATTGCTAATCTCCCCTGCAACATAATTGTTGAGAGAGTGTCTTAAACTCTCTAGAAAAGCTTCCTTAATGAACCAGACGCCTACAGTAAGCCTTGGCATCTTCGGGATGCGTTTTAGGCACCTACAGGTGTATTTACGGTCTGCCTGCATTGTATTTGTATTCACGGTCCATCCGGACCGTATACAATCCAACGCTGGATTGTAAATGTTGCTGAAATGAAAATACAGTCCGTGTTACGAACCGTATACAATCTCATCGGACCGTAAACGCGTCCGGAAAACAACCTAATCACTTCGGGACTTTGGATATGGGTTCTATTCTTATGAATAGACTCCACCAACTCGTCCCAAACATGAAGAGCAACAAAGAGACATCAAGAGACGTCGTTTTTTGAAGACCTAAAGCCACAGACGGACCTAGGGATTTCCTTAGGGTTTCACGCCTCCAAGAGCTCCTCTCCAAGTAACCCTCTTCTTCCATGGTTGACTTTCGGGTGTAAAAGGGGATTGAGTTCTTCTTCTCTCTTTTTTTAGTCATCATCTCTGTAATCTCTCTATCAATCATACCATCTCTGCTAGTTGATGTAGGCTCCCACATTGGGAATTTGCCGAACCACTATAAATCTTGTCTTTGTGGTTGCTTGCTTGTTCGTTGTTGATCTTCGTCGTACGTTTTCAGTTTTGGATTACTCGATCTCACGCTTCCGCATATCCGCGACAAGCTCGTTGGGCCTTGTTGTTTGGGTCTCTCATCACCACCATATCCCAACAAGTGGTATCAGGGCAAGTTCTACCACCGAATCTCTACCATGACGTAGAAGTACAACATCGAGAAGTTCGATTGTTTAAAGAGCTCCTCTCTCTGGAAAGTCAAGTGGGAATCTTGCCTCACGCAAGGAGTCTACAAAGCTCTTCTCAGGAAGGAGAAGAAATCGGAATCCATGACGGATGACTGGTGGGAGGAGATTGATCAGAAGGCACGTACATGCATCTTTCTCTATTTGGAGGATGAAGTCCTCCGAGAGGTCGTCCATCTGAAGATTGCCATAGACGTTTGGGATGAACTTGAAGTACTCTACATGAAGAAATCTATCACCAACGAGCTTGCGCTAATGAAGCTCCTTTTCATGCTTCGCATGGAAGAAGATGGTTCCTTGACGACTCTTCACGATGAGTTCAATGAAATCATCCAATGACCTCGGGTAGATCGATGTGAAGATAGAGGACAAAGATCTAACAATTTTGTTGCTTTGTACCCTTCCACTGTCCTACAAGAATCTCCAAGATATGATGATAAAGTGTGAGTCAAAGACTATCTCACCCCATGAAGTCAAAACGTCCTTGACGTCTCAAGAGACATTAGAGAAGGATCTTACTTCATCAAAAGTAGCGGGTGAAGCTTTTGCCGCTAGAGGAAGGGAGCGTCCACGTGACAAAGACCCTGAATGTTCAAAGCAAAAGAAGAACAAGTCAAAGTCACGTCAATAAAAAAGTGCAACTATTGGAAGAAGGCAAGTCATACCTGGGATGAATGCTACAAGTTGCAAAGCAAGCAAAAGCATGAGAAATCAAATGATGTTACAACTCATGCAAAGGTGGCTCATGGAGATTCTGAAGACGACAACTACGTTCTTGGTTTATCGCTGTCCTACGACTACAAGAATGATAGGGTTCTTGATTCAACAAGCATGTACCACATGACTGAGTGTAAGGATTATTTCCATACCTATGAGTCACTTCCAAGGTGGAAATATCCTTATGGGTGACGATCATCCTTGCAAGATTGGTGTTGGAACAGTGAAGATCAAGATGTTTGATGGTGAAGTCAGAACATTGACGGACGTCCGACATGTTGTCGGGTTGAAGAAGAATCTCATCTCTTTGGGCACACTTGAAGACAAGGGCTGCTAGTTCTCCAGCAAAAACAGAGTTCTTGATGTTCTTAAAGTTGATCGCGTCCTCATGAAGGCAGTGAAAAATTCACACAAACTGTACATCTTGCAAGATTCCACTATTTCAAGCTCTACAACGGTTACAACTTCATCTAAAGACACCTCAAGACTCTGGCATATGCGTTTGGGACACATGTCTGAGAAAAAGATAATGCTTCTGAGCAAGAGAGGGTTGTGTGGCGCATGGTTGTCAAGGCGGCTAGGCGGTCAGCATTTCCCAAGGGGCGCCTAGCCCGCCTAGGCGGGCGCCTAGGCTGTTCTGGGCATTTTTTATATTTTGTATCTTTTTCAGTATGTTAATTTGATTCGTATTATACATATATACTACATATAATACCATATAGGAAACATAAAAAGAGGGCAGAATGAGGTTATGACAGCAGTAGCAGGAGATGGGAATAGGAAGAAAAAGGGGAAGTAATATCAACAAGCCTGCAACAACAATTGGAGCAGGAGACTTAGAAAAGAAAGCAGGGAAAAAGGGTGATGTAAAAGAGGAAAGTAGAAAGTACAACATCATCAACATTACGAAGCATAGGTGATGTAAAAGAGGATTTGAAGAAAACAGAATTAAAAAAAACACAGCAGTAGTAGGATTTCGGAGTAGGAGGGGATATAGGAGGAATAACTCAAAAAAAAAAAAACGCAGCAGCAGTAGGATTAAGGACTAAAATGCAGGAGAAAGGATAAAAAAAGAAAAGAAAAAGAAGCAAGAACAACAAACATATGAGGAAGTGATTTTATGACTTACCAATTTGGCCCAAATCAAACATGTTTTCCCTAATTTTCCAAAATTTGGACTGATTTTGCCTAAATCAGACCTATTTCAGCCATAAATTGACTCAAGCTAATCTAATTCGACCAAATCCACACTTGATTCATGCTAATTTATCCTTTAAATGACTTAATTTAGGCTTACAAGGCCTTAGACACCCATATAATGTTCATACTGGGCTGGGCGCCTAGTTTGAGCAGCCTTGCCTAGCGCCTAGGACGCCTAGGCGGGCGCCTTGACAACACTGGTGTGGCGAAAGCGTTGGAAAGTTAGATTTCTGCGAGCATTGTGTTATGGGGAAGTCCAAACGCAATCGCTTCGACATGACAATTCATTCTTCCAAGGTTGCTCTAGACTATGTTCACTCTGATCTATGGTGCCGTACTCGTGTTCCTTCCAAAGGTGGTGCTAAATATATGATGACCGTCATTGATGATTACACAAGGAAGGTTTGGGTTTATTTTCTTAAGAGCAAGGACGAGGCGTTCTCAACTTTCAAGCAATGGAAGGCTGTTTTTGAGAATCAAACCGACAAGAGCATAAAGACTTTTCATACTGATAGCTACTTAGAGTTCTGTTCTAAGGAGTTCAATAATTCCTACAGTGATCATGGGATCAAAAGACATCGTACAGTGCGTCACACTCCCCAACAGAACGGTGTAGCAGAAAGGATGAACAGAACATTGTTGGAAAAGGCCCGATGCATGCTTCTCAATGCGGGTTAAGATAGATCTTTCTAGTCTGAAGCTATATCAACCTTTTGTTATTTGGTGAACCGTTCTCCATCGTCTTCTATTAATTTCAAGACTCCTGAAGAAGCTTGGTCTGGTAAGCCTATTGATTATTCGAATATGCAAATATTCAGGCGCCCTGCTTATGCACATTTTGATATTGGCAAATTAGAACCTAGAGCTATCAAATCCATATTCCTTGGTTATGCTTCTAGGGGTGTAAGGATCCGTCTTTGGTGCAAGGATCCTTCTTCACCACGTTTCTTGGTAGAGCGCAACATTATTTTTAACAAATTTGCCATGGTGTCTGCTATGCAAGAGACAAATAGCTCTTCTACATGTTCTCTACAGTGCGTCTCACAACGGGTGGAGACCTAAGAAGATGTCGACTCACAGGTTGATGAACAAGATCCCTCTTCTACACCAGATGATTTAGTGCTTACTGAAGATAAAGAGGAGATTCCAGAGAGTTCTTACAGTGTAGCCAAAGGCAAAGGCAAAAGAAACGTCAAACCGCTCCAACGCTATGGCTTTGGTGACTCCATGGTAGCCTATGCTCTTTCCAACACCGTTAATGTGGATATTAGTGATGAGCCATCCAATTTCCGTGATGCAGTTGCAGGTCATGATGCTCCACAGTGGATTGCTGCAATGAAGGAAGAGATGAAATCTCTTCACAAGAATCAAACTTGGGAGTTGGTGGTAGCTCCCAAAGGCAAGAAAGTAGTGGGCTGCAAGTGGGTCTATAAGAAGAAAGAAGGTGATAAATACAAGCCACGCCTTGTTGCAAAAGGCTTCAGTCAAATTGAAGGCGTTGATTATAATGAAGTCTTCTCACTCGTAGTCAAGCATAGTTCCATACGGGTGCTTCTTTCTTTGGTAGCCATTGAAGACCTAGAGTTGCAACAACTAGATGTAAAGACAACTTTTCTGCACGGTGAACTAGAAGAAAAGATCTACATGCAACAACCAGAGGGTTTTGAAGACCAAGAGAACCATGTGTGCTTGCTCAAGATGTCACTCTATGGGTTGAAGCAATCTCCTAGACAATGGTAAACAAAGGAATTGACATCCAACCCTTTGTAGACACAAACGTCATAGTTACTCCTGGAAATCCATTGATCGCTTCTGGACACGCATCTGAGGTTGCCAAGGTGAAATCTCTTCTAGGTGGAGAATTTGATATGAAAGACCTAGGTGTAGCTAAGAAGATTCTTGGATGGAGATTCAAAGGGACTCAGATTATGCAGGAGACCTCGACAAGAGGAGATCTCTGTCAGGTTACACAGTGGGATCTATAGCTTTTAGTTGGAAAGCCACTCTACAAAGTGCTATTGCTTTATCTACTACTGAAGCAGAGTACATGGCGGCAACGGAAGCCGTGAAGGAGGTTTTATGGCTCAAGGGATTGATGAATCAATTGGGCATGGTTCAAGAACAAATTATTGTTCATTGTGATAGTCACTGTATTAAAAAGCGGCCGCTTAAGCGGCCAAGACCCTCAGCCGCTCAGTTTTCCCCCTAAGTGCCCATTAAGCGTTTTGAACAAAAGTGTCCGCTTCTTGCCCGCTTCACCCGCTTTTTCCCGCTTTTTTCCCACTTTTTGTCCGCTTTTTTTTCGCCTTTTCCCCGTTTTTTAAAAAAAAAACTACTGTAAGCATGTAACATTAATTAATTACACGGTCCAAGTTGTGTTGACTATAATATACGAAACTTGTATACATTTGAATGTTCGATGATATACCTAGTCCTAGTTTTGAATGCATACTGTGTGTAAGCTGTAATAAACAGGGTACTGCTGTAATGTATCTAAGTAAATATCATATTACTCTATTATACTTCTAATGCATGATTAGTTTTACTGATTTCGTTGCTGCTTTCAGTGATTAATGATTGGTACTACTGGTTAGTATTACTTTAGTGATTACTTGAAATCAATAATTCATAGTTTGTTATTCACAATTATCTATATGCTTGCTGATTTTAGTGAGTAGAAATATTGATTAGTAGTAAAGTATTGATTAATACTTAGTTAATTACTGATTTGCTGAATAGATATGTATAAAATTTCTCGAGAAATATATTTTTATATACACATGTAATTTTGTATAAAAATATATAAAATTTAGGCACTCGCTTTTTCAAAAATCGCCCGCTTAATCGCCCGCCTAACGCTTAATCGGTTACAAGGTGTTGTCCGCACGCCTCCCGCTTCCCGCTTTCTAATACATTGGTGACAGTCAAAGTGCTATACATCTTAGTAAAGATTAAATGTTCCACAAGAGAACAAAGCACATTGATTCAAGTACCACTTCATTAGTGAAGTCACAACTGGGGGCAAGATTCAGATAAAGAAGATTGGTATGTCTCAGAATCCAGCCGACATGATGACGAAGACTCTTCGATTAGCTACTCAAAATTAGCTGGTCTTCTTTCTTCTTGAGCTTTGCCCATGCATGGCATGTGAGGGAGATGGTATACTTAAACATTTTCTAATATTAGAGAAGATTGCAAGTACTTTTCTACTTCCATTGTTTTTGAGTTGAAGACAAGGTGGAGTTTGTTGAGAGAGTGTCTTAAGCTCTCTAGAAATGCTTCTTTAATGAACCGAACGTCTACACCAAGCCTTGGCATCTTCGGAATGCGTTTTAGGCACCTACAAGTGTATTTACGGTCATTATTTCAGACCACATATGGTCTGCCTGGACTGTATATGTATTTACGGTCCAGTCTGACCGTATACAGTCAAACACTGGACTGTAAATGTTGCTGAAATGAAAATACAGTCCGTGTTACAGACCGTATACAGTCAAACACTGGACTGTAAATGTTGCTGAAATGAAAATACAGTCCGTGTTACAGACCGTATACAGTCCGTGTTACGGACCGTATACAGTCCCGTTGGACAGTAAATGCGGCCGGAAAACAACCTAATCACTTCGGGACTTTAGATATGGGTTCTATTCTTATAAATAGATTCCCCCAACTCATCCCAAACATGAAGAGCAACAAAGAGGCATCAAGAAACGTCATTTTTTGAAGACCTAAAGCCACAGACAGACCTAGGGTTTTCCTTAGGGTTTTACGCCTCCAAGAGATCCTCTCCAAGCAACCGTCTTCTTCTACGGTTGGCTTTCGGGTGTAAAAGGGGATTGGGTTCTTCTTCTCTCTTCTGTAATCATCATCTCTGTAATCTCTCTGTTAATAATATCATCTCCGCCAGCAGATGTAGGCTCTCACATTGGGAATTTGTCGAACCACTATAAATCTCATATTTGTAGTTGCTTGTTTGTTCGTTGTTGATCTTCGTCATACGTATTCCGTTTTGGATTGGTTGATCTCACATTGGGCCTTGTTGTTTGGGTCTCTCATCGCCGCCATATCCCAACAGTAACACTTGTCAAAGTTGTTCTATTTGCAGTTCCTAGGCATCTCTACCGCGGTACACAGTTGGGATCAGTGGGTTGGTTTTCAACAACTAAGCCTCAGTGAATTTATGAACCCAAAAATTGGCGGCAAGCATAACTGAGCAGATGGCCTTTCTTCAGATCGCGAGCACACAATCAACTTGGATGATAAAAGATAACAATGCTGTAGCCTATATGGTTAGTGGCGTCTCGTGAAGACGTAACAACTTTGCTGATGATGTACATCTAAACGGCGAGAGTTATGTGGACTTGTGATTTCAGAAGCATCTAGAGGATCCTCTCGTTGTTTTGCTCACTAGCATGGATTCTGCCCATGAAGAAAAAGCCATTAGTGAGTTGTGATTCTAGCCATGGGGGCCAAGGGTGCTCCTTGACAAAAAGGATTCCACATTGCGAGTCAATGTTCCCCTGCAATATTTCAAAAAGTGGCCTATGCGGCTGCATATGCTTCTGCTTATATGGTCCGACCCACTTGCCACACCGTATTTGTTCATGCGGCCCAGTATGCGGCCGATGGGCGCATATGTGGCCGTGTGTGGGTATATGCGGGACTCATGCGACTACTTTTTGAATGAAGATCCTGTTTACATTTTTTTATGTAACATATTCAGATATTCTCCATATATGTACACAAATAAATAATCCAATATATCATACATATATATTTATAAGAGCACTTTTGAATATACATCATTATAGATTTTACAATTAAAGTATGCTTTTATGTAATGAATACATACTTTATTGGAAACTAAAGATAACATATACTCCTGCATACAACATATACTTTATTAGGTACCCTTTCCGCTTGTGCATCACGTATTGCTTTTTAAAACCATGCTATGGTCTTTTGTGTTAGTAGAAGGATCATAAAAATAGCCAGTCTCTGGCGGCGGTTGTTGTGCGTATGCTGGTAGCAGACTTACCTATCTTACAATGGGGACAATATGTTTAATACTTCCGATGACCGGCAATGACGAGTGCTTTAGGACCTTGAACAAGAAAGTAAAGAATTAACAAGCGCAACAACATCCACACTCGAGGTGCGATGACATGATCCATGAAGACCATGGCAAAGGGGTTCTACCATGAAAATGAAGAGGTTCAAAGCCACTAGGAAGAAGAGGCCCAGTTCGAGACAGAGAGGACAACATAGACTGTGTGACGGCCACATGATTCTTTGTTGGTGCCATCACATGGCTGAGAGTGTTGGGGAGAAGGATCAAATGACACTCAACATTTTATCATTAAGAATGTAAATAGTTTGTTGATGCATCCCATCATGGAACAAATTTTGATCGAAATTGCAAAATTTTGGGAAAAAATTCTATTTTTTCCAACTGGACATCAAAACATAGAATTGGATGTTGAAGCTCAAAAGTTGCAGTCAATGGATATAATTTCACCTAGGTGCGAAATTTTACAAAACAAGGGGAATTTTGCAGCAAAAAACCCAGTTTGGGCCATAATTTCACAAATGGCATAGAAATACAACTTGTTCCTTGGGCTGTTGCTACAACATCTTGGGGATTTTGGCGATTTTCTTTGAATCTCTTGCTTCCGGTGGCTATTTTTCTTGATTCTAAGGTATGCTACCTCTATCCCTAGCCCATCTACACCTCCTATTACCACATTCTTCTATAGAGATTCAAAGAAATACTCCAAAAATAACAAAGTCCTGAGTTCTAGATCTTTTGAGAATCACATATTCTACAAACAAAACTGATACTTAATACTGGTTAGTTATCATTTATTAGTTACTAGCTAGTAACATATGCTATTTAGTACTTACTACTAATTACTACTTAACTAAATCAGTAGTTACTAGTTAGTAACATATGCTATACAAGTTGTAATTTATAAGTTTGTATCTTGCAATTGTAAGTTTTATGTTCTAAGTTGTAACTTATGGGTTTATAACAGTCTAACAAACTTGACAGTTCTGTTTATTTGCGCACTCACTCATAAAGACATGGATCCGATCAGACCTTTCAACTTATAAATTTATTATATAATCTTGTGTGTTTATGTCTAAACATTGTGTTTGCAAAATTTCATTATTTAATTCTTTCATTTTACGATTGAAATGACTGTCGAAACGGTTCGACTTCTTTCACTTGCAAGTGTGGGATACCCCCCCACATATCCAATATAAAATATTGTTGCATATATAAGTGTATCTTGGTTCTAGATCGTCTTGGTAAATTTTCATGATTTAATTCACTCATTTTGGTGTGGTAATCATCAGGGCAGTAAATATCAAAATTTTGCTCAAATTTCTGTAAGTTGATGTTTCTGGGCCATCGGATACAACTTTGAAATCGGAACTTTAGTTTGGCATCCCATGCACCATGGTGTTGCCTGAAGTGAACAATTGTGTTGGATGTTCGGGTCTTAATGATGCCTAGACTATGAATTTACGATTTTTTTGGGTGGTTTCATCTAAAAGATCAGAACTGGTCCATTGCCATACTGAGGCGATTTGTATGGTTGCAGTGAGGGCAATAAATGTCTGATGTTTGCGTGTTAGTGAGTCTTAGTGGATGACAATCTGTATGTTTACAGCAGCGGCAATAAATTGATGGACCGGAACCGGTCCATTGCCATACCTAGGCGAAGGTGGTGATTCCGTTGCTGTCTTACACTCTGAAATATAGGTCCACAAAGTCTAGAGGTTTACAATTGATGCTAATGGAAGTTACAGAATCAATTGGGACATCCAATAATTTGGTAGGTTATTGAGGTAGGGGAGGTGATTGATAGGGGGGTGGGTACTCGATCTGTGGATCGACCTTGATCTAGAAACACAATGGTTAGGCTCTTTTCATGTATTAATTTAAGAGTTGCCTTTATTTATTGATGCACCGATTTTTTTGGTAGCTGAAAGACCGTTACAAACCATGGATGTAGTTTGGAGTATTACCAAGAATCAAGTTTCATTTGTTAGTATAAGTTTGCATGGTGTGCGTAACGGATTTGCTGTTTTGACAGCTTCTTCCTCCCGTGATGGAATAGGCAAGGTTGGCAACATCCCATGGGCATCTCTAGGGGACACCTTAGAGGCTTTAGTTCTATAGTCTCATGGCTTGGAGAAGATGGTCCAAGATGGATGACCCTATTCTTGAAATGACGAGCAGCCTGTCTGGTGATAAAAGAGTGGGTATCTGTAGGCAAGGAACTAGTTATTCATAGGGTAGATGAGCCTGATCATCAACTGTACTAATTTAATGTTTCTAACTGATGCTAACATCGTTGGTATGTGTGTTCTTGTGCGAAAAACCTCCACTAATATGTTTTTATGCTGTCCAGCAGGGTCAGTATGTTGTCTCTGTACGCAAGGAACTAGCTATTCCTGGGGCATTTGAATCTGTTCCTCAAATGTACATGTTAATTGTTTCTGAATGATACTAAAACCGTTGGGCATGTGTGTTTTTTGACAAAAAATCTCGACACTTCGGATTCTTGTTTTTATGCTGTCCGATAGGGAAAGTATGTTGTATATGTAGATACTTGTTTTTACAAAATGCTATGTTACTATGTAATCCTGAGATTTGCACAGTGCTGGCATTTGAAGTTTTTGGTTCTTAATAAGCTATTTCTACCATAATTAATGTACATTAGGTTTGTGCTCAATTATGCTATATTGTTCTCAGTAAAATTGATATCTTCGTTCATGATGCAAATCATCATTCTTGAATACTATCTTAACGTCCGATGTTTTGCAGGATTGTTATATTGATATTTGCTCTCAAGAAGTTTTGAGTCTATTCACTGACAATTTCGACTATCAGCATCTTCGTCGGCACTTTGTCAAGGGGTTACTTGTCGATGATGTAAGATCCACTCTTTGCTACTGCGATAAATATGACTGATAACTTAAGCAGAGAGTTCTTCTTAATAGTAGCATGCTTTTGCTGTTGTCATGTTCTACTCATATTTGCTGTTGTCTTGTTCTACTCATGTATGCAAGCTATGAATGCTAAGAAACTTTTCCTTTATAATTCTGTTCATTTATTTCAACTGATGACACTTAAAAACTGATTCTACCAAACAAATATATTTTTGCACGTTTTCGTCTGTTCGTCCTATTCAGATACTAATATTTTTAGATTATTTCTACATTGCCATTTTCTTTTGGGCTTCATGTTGGAATGTGATTTGATTTGGAGACTGCTGCAATGCTTTATTTTATAAGAAACATCTGGTCCTTTGTTGTTTTTCACCGATGCCTTCTGTAAATTTCAGATAATGGGATATAAGATTTTCACACATGAAATTCGCTCCAGTTATGCTGCCAGAGTTGACAACTTCAGGAGTTATGATACAATCAGCAAAGATCTAATTCAGAGATGGGCGTACCCTTTTGTTCCAAATGTCCAGTTTTCTGAGAATTGTCCACATTCTATGCTTGAAAGAGAAGGAATTTATAAAGAACCAGGTACATTGGCCGCATGAATTTTTCTCCGCATTATGTATTTGCACTCTATTTATTGAGTTTGTTAGTTGCCCAGTGCTTACATTTGTATCCTTTTAAAACAATTACTTGTATATATTAATCGCTGATGTGAATGGATGGCGTTCGAAATATTTCCAGTACTATGTATGCAATTCTGAAGACCCCCCATCCCCCTCCATCCCCCAACAAAGTTACTCATGTGATTGGGAATTTGGGATGCCTAGAATTCAGTATTTACATGTTTTATGAAGTGGACTCAAATGTAGAATTGGTTAAATCCATGAATCCATGACTATATAATGCTTCTCCAGTGTAATATACTCTTTCTTCTCCAAGACTCTTTTGTATTTTATGTAATTCTCTATTTCCAGATGTGGCACAGTCTCGCACTGCTGAGATAGGTGCATTTTCTGTTCTCGGCAAAGACACTGTTATTGGTGATGGCACAAAGATTCATAACTCAGTTGTTGGTCGAAACTGCATTTTGGGAAATAATGTCTCAATCAAAGGCTGCTATATATGGGATAATGTTACAATAGAAGATAACTGCAAGCTAAGCTATGCCATTGTTTGTGATGGTGTGCATTTGAAAGCGGGAGCGATCTTGGAGCCTGGTGTCATATTATCATTCAAGGTACCTCTTTCATTATCTCTGTTCAATGCCTTATAGAAGGATAACCTGTCAGTTTCATATCAATAAATATTACAGTTTTTTTCGATATGGATATTAATTGCCAATAAACATTTGTTTATATATTTATAACACCATGAATCAGTTGGAGCACCGTGCATTTATTTGGACCCACTCTACATCTGACTATTTTTCGAAAGTATTGATCATGTTAGCTGGTGATTTTTTTTTAGTAAAAACTGGTTGAAAAGCGAATCTATTCATTTAGTTTTGGGGACGGGGGTAGACTCATCTATCACAAGACACTGTTTGAAGTTCGACTGGAAATTTTCATGTCCACATATACTCATATAGTCTGCCTAAATGTCTCTTCTTGCATCCACCATTCTGATTTTTCTCCAACCTTTGTTTCATTGCCGTGTATGACTAGGGATGGCAGTGGTGCGGATATGGTGCGGTTTATAGCAAAACCAATACCACACCACATGGGAAAATCAAACACCATATCCACCGCGGTTATTTTAATATGAAAAACCATATCCGCACCCCCAAAAAACCTCGGTTAACCGCACCACACTACAATTTGAACAAAAATTGTATTAACCATAGTATCATTACACATAAAATTTATGAAGTTGTACACAGCAAATGCAAGCAAGAACATAGACAATCTGAAAAACAAATATTCAGTCCATACTAAATAGCAAAAAAAACTAATAATAGTAGTAATTGTAGAAAATTAATGAAATTCCTATTTTTCTATACATTTAGTTCCGTTTAAAATTAGAGATATATCTATCTATGCAAGACGACAACAAACAATGTATATAGGATAATATTCTACATATATTTATATATAATTAATATGAATTATATGCGGTGTGGTTTTATCCATGGTTTTTCCTCTACAACCAGAACCGCACTGCACCACGGCGTTTCTAAAAATTTAAAACCATATCTGCACCATAACCACTTGGTGTGGTTATGCGGTGTAAAATGTGGTGCAGTTATCCACAGATATGGTTTTTTCACAACACCATTGCCATCCCTATGTATGGCTCCCTTCTTATACTCCATGAATGGCAAGGAGAGGGAAAAACATATGTAACCATACATGTGGTCGGGTCTTCCAATTGCTGCCACCGTCCTTTTACAGCCTGACTTGACACTCTTTTTGAGTTCCTACCTCTTTTGGGGGCGAATACTGCTTATATCCTATGTTCAAATGGCACTCTCTTTTCCTGCAGGTACCCATTTTATGCTCGGAAGTTGGTAGCGGTTCCTCCTGTGCAACATCAATTTTAAAGGAGACAACTTATATTTGCCTCTGATGTGCATTGATTTGGTGGTCGAATTAGAAGTGGGTCAATGTTTTTGGCCTCAAATAAACGAGATGGCTATTATCTTTGTCTATTCAACTGTTTCTTTCTGTCAATTTCAGCCCACTCTTGTCCAATTTTTAAAGCCCAAGTTATGCTTCCTACTTCTCCTCAGCCCCCTTTTATTCTCTGGTTATTTTATGGGCAAAAAAACGAACTTATGTTTTCAAACAAAAAATGATCCTCCTTTTTCGGGCAAAACATTTTTGGGACTTTCTATAATTTCCCCTCTTCTAGTTCATTTTTTTTAAATTTTTATACGGTATGAGGAGGGACTACATCTTATTACTAACACAATGAAGGATATTTTTTTACCCTCCGTAGTACTCCAGTGAGGGATTGAACCCACATCTTGCAGCCAAGGAAGAAGATATCGACGATATCGTCGATATATCGGTCGATATACCGATATCAACGCCATCTGCCATCGATTCACGCAAGTCTGTCGTTAGGCTCGCAAAAATCGGTAAACCGGTCGGTTTACCGGTAAAACATGCCGATATCGGCGGTTTTCGAAGGTTGCAGTGCAAATTTTCTCACTTAAGGGCAGTATCGGCGGTATGCCGCCCCGACATACCGACAATTGCAATAATGCAATCTTGCATCTGCAGCTGCTGCCGGAGTGAAGAAGCAGGGAGATTTTGGGCGATTTCTTTTCTTGGCTCAAATCAACCCTAATCAAGGTATGTTTTCTTAATTTCTTTTGAAAATTAGAAAGTGATTTGGAGAGCTTAGGGTTACACAATGAGTATACCCTTCTATTTATAATACTGGAACAATTAAAGAGAGGTCCAAAATATAATATAAAATAACAGAACAGTAATAACAACACATATATTAACACTCCCCCTCAAGTTGGAGCATAGATGTCAATCATGCCCAACTTGTCCACCAGAGAGCAGAAGTCCTTTTTCGCCAGAAGCTTGGTGAATATATCAACAACCTGATCTTCAGAGCGAGTGAAGGGAGTGCAGGTCTTGCCAGAAAGAATAGATTCCCGGATGAAGTGACAGTCAACCTCAATATGCTTGGTGCAATCATGATACACATGATTGTTAGCAATAAAAATAGCAGCTTTATTATCACAGTGCATAGGTATAGCAGAAGAAGACTCGACACCGAAGTCTATCAGGAGAGAGCGCACCCACAGAAGCTCACAGGCAGTATGAGCCATGGCCCTATATTCAGCTTCAGCACTAGATCTGGCAACCACATTTTGTTTCTTACTTCTCCATGTGACCAGATTACCTCCAACATAGGTACAATAGCCAGAAGTGGATTTCCTATCAATTTTGCTTCCTGCATAGTCAGAATCAGAATAACCCTCAAGAGCACAATGTCCATTTTTCCTGTAATTGAAGTCCCTTGCCAGGAGAAGTGCATCCCAGTGACACTGTCTGGGTTTATCTAAGTACCTGCTAAGAAGACCCACAACAGTAGATATGTCGGCTCTAGTCACAGTCAAATATATCATTTTACCAATCAGCCTCCTGTATTTTTTATTATCAGCAAAGAGTGGAGAAGAATCATCATCCCAATTGACATTGAGATCTAGAGGAGTGTCAGCAGGTCTAGCTCCAAGCATACCAATATCCTGCAGAAGATTTAAGACATATTTTCTTTGAGATAACACAAGAGCATTAGAAGTTCTAGATACCTATATGCCCAGAAAATACCGCAGCTTACCCAAATCTTTAGTAGCAAAGTGTTTGCAGAGATGGGCTTTAGTAGCCTGAATAGCAATAGAGTCGCTGCCAGAAAGTATATCATCCACATATACAATCAGAATCACAATGCCAACAGAAGTCTTCTTAGTAAAGACAGAATGATCCACCTGAGATCTCAGGAAACCAAAATCAATCAGAATTTTGCTCAATTTATCAAACCACGTACGAGGACTCTGTTTCAGCCCATAAATAGACTTCTTCAGTCTGCAGACTTTATGTGACTCCCCCTGAGCAACAAACCCAGGAGGTTGCTCCATATAGACCTCCTCTTGCAGATCACCATATAAGAAAGCATTTTTAACATCCAGTTGTACTAGAGGCCAGTCAAGATTAACAACAACAGATAATAGAACTCTGACAGAATTAAGACGAGCAACATGTGAAAAAGTTTCAAAGTAATCAGTCCCATAGGTCTGTGTATAACCTTTAGCAACAAGGCGTGCCTTCAGACGTTCAACAGTACATCTGGTTGATATTTGATAGCATACACCCATCTGCAGCCTACAGGCTTACACTGAGGAGGTGGATCCACCAACTCCCAAGTTTGTCTGTCAGAAAGATCAATCATTTCCTCCTTCATAGCATCAGTCTAAGCTGTACTTTGCAAGGCATCCTGTACAGTCTTTGGGATGACAATAGCAGATAAGGCAGTGACAAAGTTGCTAACATGAACACTTAAATTATCAGTTGATACATAGTTAGCAATATTGTGAATAGTGCAGGAACGAGTGCCCTTCCTAAGAGCAATAGGTACATCAAGATCAGAGATTACCTCAGGTGACGCAGAACCTTCTGGAGGAGAAGATTGGCTTGGTTGGGGGGGGGGTCTTGTGCAGGTTGAGATCTGTTCCTGCGCTGATAAACCATAAGAGGAGGTGCTGGTTGTACAGAAGTAGTGGCATCAGAAACACAGTCACTAGTAATAGGCAGCGAAGAAGCGATAAGCTCAGACTGAAGACTATCTCCTTGAGTAGAGTAGTATGGTGTACCCTCAAAAAAGACAACATCGCTGCTAGTAAACCATCTTTTGGTAGTTGGGCTATAGCATCTGTACCCTTTCTGTGTACGAGAATACCCCAAAAAAATACATTTTTCAGCACGTGGAGATAGTTTATCATGCATTGAGCCAAGCAACTTTACAAAGCATGTAGAGCCAAAAATGCGAGGGGGTATAGTGAATAAAGGTTTATCTGGATTCAGAATTTGCACATGTATTTTATTTCCGAAGAAGGCATTCTATTTATTAGAAAATAGGCAGTCAAGATGGCTTCTGGCCAAAATCCCCGAGGTACATTAGCATGCAACATAATATTTCTGGCAACCTATAGTAAGTGTCTATTCTTTCTTTCAACAATGCCATTCTGCTGAGGTGTGTATGCACAACAAGTCTAGTGTATAGTGCCAACAGATTCACAGAACAACTCAACATCTTTTTGCACAAATTCAAGAGCATTATCCGTTCTAAAAATTTTAACAGGCATTGAATATTGTTTTTTCATCTCAGCAAAAAAGAATTTAATTGTGGTCAAAACTTCAGATCGACTTTTCAAAAGAAATAACCATGTGGCCCGAGAAAAATCATCAATGAACAGAATAAAATATTTGCTGCCAGACAGATTAGGAACATGACATGGACCCCATACATCAGCATGAACAAGATCAAAAACATTTTTACAACTAATCTGAGAACGTTTAGGATAAACAACCCTAGTCTATTTTCCTAACTGACACGATTCACATTGAAACACATTTGTTCCTACATCAGATACAATATGACGCAATTTCTCAGATGATGGGTGCCAAGTCTGTAGTGCCGCTGTAAAGCTGATACTGAAGAAGATACTGCAGAAGCCAGAGCCACATTGTCCACTCTTTTCAGATTGTCCAGGTAGTACAAGCCATCATGTCCTTCATGCCCCCCACCAATTTTCATCCTCGTGTGAAGGTCCTGAAAAACACATGAACCAGGTACTAAAGTCAGGCTACAATTCAGGCTACACAAGGTCTTGCTAACAAATAATAAATTCAATGGAAAATGGGGCACAATTAGAGCAAATTTCAACACAATATCAGCCACAATGTCTCCAATCCCAGAAACGGTAGACTTGGAGCCATCAGCAAGCATAACAGATGAATTAGTAGTCGGTCTAGATAAACTTCTGAACAACGACCGATTCCAAAAAATATGAGAAGACGCGCCCGAATCTATGACCCATTTCGTATTACCAGTAGTAGAGGATGGTGCAGTAAGGAAGGCAGTGTCACAACCAGAGTATGTCGCAGCATGTGCTCCAGTGGTGGTGGCAGTAGATGACGAGCCAGTACGCTCCAGCAACAGGCGCTCAACCTCAGCAAGAATGAAGTCAGCAGTAGAAGTATCCGGGGCATCAGGCTGGGTAGTCACCTCAGAAGATGTCGTAGCCTCAGTGGCCACATTGGCCCAAGCTGGTTTGCCGTATTTATCTTAGCACTTGTCTTCAACATGGTTAGACTGACCACAGAAGTTGCAGAAGCGTTGGACAGTCTGAGGGCAAGTTGTAGCAGTAGCAGGTCCAGAGGATGCTCCACGACCTGAAAGGTTCCTCCCCCTACCAGCACCAAGAGGAGGACGACCGTCATGTGAGCGGCCACGTCTACGACCACGACCACGACCACGACCACGACCAGACATCGCAACAAAAGCAGTAGTATCCCCCGTATTAGCAAGAGTCTCAGATGACGATGCAGGCAAGCGCTGTAGTCTCTGAAAGGTAGTCTGTAGAGTAGGCAACGGATCACTGACGAGAATCTGATCCACCACTCCGGCATAGGAGTCAGGTAGGCCACAGAGGAACTTGCAACTCCTGTCGCTGTCTTTGCATAGTAGCCAAATCAGTA
The DNA here is from genome assembly GCA_963693085.1 of Alisma plantago-aquatica. Classification (NCBI taxonomy): domain Eukaryota; kingdom Viridiplantae; phylum Streptophyta; class Magnoliopsida; order Alismatales; family Alismataceae; genus Alisma; species Alisma plantago-aquatica. The sequence continues at coordinate 514,138,579 of OY856410.1, read as the reverse complement.
GACAAGGGGTGGTAAGCTTCCAATTCTCCCCACAGTCCCTTGAAAGCATAGAAGTAGTCCGTCAGATCGGATCCAGAGAACCGAAGTCGACTAATCTGCTTGTTGATATCAAACACCTTTTTAGGATTATGACTGTGTGAATAAGTGCTGGCAAGCTGATCCCACATCTGCTTCGCCGTTTGCAGATATAATAGTGTGACACTAATCTTGGTCTCACTACTATTCAGAATCCATGTCATGACTGTGGAGACGTCTTTCACCCAATCATCATAAGCTTTCACCTCTTTCGAGTCGGCTGTTGCAGGAGGCACAGGTGGTGGATCTCGCGTCAGGTGCGACAGTTTTCCTTGTGATTTGACATATATCTGCATAGAGCACACCCAGTGCTGGTAGTTTCTCCCATCCAGCTTCACAGTTGTCACCTGTCGGTGCAGATCGTCATGGGTAGACGCCATTAGGTTGAGACAGATGAAGTAGTAGAGCGACATGCAGGCAACAGCAGACAGGAATAGGCAGTAGAAGGCTGCCTACGTCTCCAGGAAGGCAACAACAGGCACAGAGCTATTTATCGGAAGGACCTCTTCACATACGGACTACGCCGGAGCACAACAAGGAACCCGGTGGCTCACACGGCCAACACGGGCAGGCAGAAAACGTGGCCGAAAAAAATTTCAGCACACGTAGGCAGCAACACGGATGTCCACGGACATGACTAAATCACTCCAGACGGGCCAGAAGGAGAGCGGACCAGTAGCGGATCAACCGGAGGCGACGACGGCGCCCAGCGGCCGGCTACGGCAGCAGCACTGCAACGCCCCGCGGCTATGGCGACGGCGACACAGCAGCACGCTGCTGCCACGACGGCCGGGCGGGGGTAGGCGGCGCGGCGGGGGGGGTGCCGGGGAAGGAGAGGGTGGGAGGGGAGAGAAGCGACGGATGGATCAGTCCTGCTCTGGTACCATGAAAATCAGAAAGTGATTTGGAGAGCTTAGGGTTACACAACGAGTGTACCCTTCTATTTATAATACTGGAACAATTACAGAGAGGTCCAAAATATAATATAAAATAACAGAATAGTAATAACAACACATATATTAACATCTTTCATTCTTCATCATTTCCAAACCCTCCCCTCTCTATTTCCTTCTATTTTTCACCATAAAAGCTATCCAAAAATATCTAAATACACCCACATCTAAGATCTACTTCAAAAAAAAATAGGATTAATGCTATTTAACAATAGATCTATGATTATATTATGTAGATAATGTATCACTAGATCTACTACTCTTAATTAATATTGCCGGGTGAGCACCGAAGCATACTCTGGTGATGGAGGGCATACATGGAGTGGTGGGCATACTATAGTTTTTCCTATTGTCGGTGTTCCATTACAACCTCCTTTTCCTCAACCCCAAGCTCCTCAAGCATGGGCACCTCCTCCTGCTTCTTCATTTTGCAAAGATTGGGATGATAAGGTATGTCAATCTTGAAGTGTATGAGGAGCACGTTGTTTCATACAACAAGTCTTATGAAGCTTTGATGACATGTGAGCAATATGTGGAACAACAATATCCATATCAACAACGTATGTATAGTGAACCAGCGTGTCACTCAACATACAACTGATGTGAGTTAGTAATTTACTATGTTGTTATATGTTTGTTGTAAATTGAATATTATTGCATAAGTGTGTAAACATGAGTTTATGGATTGTGCTAGTAAAATTTCATATCTTAATTCTTAAATGTTGTCATCGAAATCCTTCAATGAAATCTCCTAAAAACAGGATTTCTTCCTTACCCCCCCACCACCATACCCAATATAGAATTTTATTGCATAAAACGTTGCATTAGGGGTGTTGAGACCACGCATGTAAAATTTAATAATTTATTTCGTTCATTTAAGCGTCGATAAGGCCAGGATTGCATCTGTTAATATTTCCTTCGGTATACCTGTAAATATCTATTTCCACGCCGTCGAAACGGCGTCGGTATCGGTCATTTAATTCCTTACTTGCAGCTAGACTCTTCTAGTTCATTGTGTCCATTCCACCCAATGTTTTCGAAAGTAGGAAGACGGCGTCGGTATCGGTCATTTAATTCCTTACTTGCAGCTAGACTCTTCTAGTTCATTGTGTCCATTCCACCCAATGTTTTAGAAAGTAGGAAGTAGGAGGCTGACAGATAGGGTCCTGTGGCCACTCGCTTAAGTAGGAGTGAGCAGAATTCGGTTAAATAACCGATTAACTGAACGATTAATTTATTGTGGACAATTTGGTTAATTTATTTTGCTTAAATGGTTAAGCGCTTAATTTGGTGGTTAAATTTTATCCTGTTTGGTTAACCGAATTAACCGAATAGCCACAATTTATTCAGTAAAACTATCCTACACATATATGTACTTATATAGTTGTACTTTTATTTTGAAAAACCTCCATATGTATATACGAATTAAGTTTGATGAACTATATAGTGCTATGTTTATATGTAATGCTACTATAATATAACAATTGTTTACAATTATGAGTATTTTCATTCTTTTTTTAGCAGAATGTTGTTTGGTTAACCAAATTAACCGACCGAATTAACCATTAACCGATTAACCATAACCGAGTTAACTGACACTAATTCAGTTAGGTTAATGGTTACAATCTCAAACCACAAAGTAACTATTTAACCGAACCGAATTAACCTTAACCGACTGAATTAACCGAATGCTAACCCCTATGCTTAATTGCTAGGCAGTAGGGTTGTAAACGATGTAGGTATGGGGCCATACACGGAACCACACCCTTTTAATTCTAGCAGGTATGAGTATGGGTCTCGTCCTGCAAAATAAAAAACCAGACCTTAACTGTACCTGAACCTGCATACAATGTGGGTATACTGCAAGTATGTGGTACATGGTTCTGCACAACATGTCATATTTTAAAGTACCTAAAGTAAATTACTGATACATTTTTAGGACCAACTTGCAATTTTGAAGCAATCATGTTCATTGTACATTACTATGTAATCTTGTTGGTTTGTTACTAGATTGATACTAGTAAGGAAATGATAAGGATCTAGACTAGGAAGCAACAAACCCTTTTACAGGAAAATGTAAACCCAAATTAAAAAAAGAAGTTAACGGATCTGGACAAGTAGTTGATGCTTGTCGAATTTGGAAACAAATTAAAAAAGCATACCTTTTTGGACCTACACCTTTAAGAACAAGAAAGCAAAGAATAACGACTGTAGTTGTAAGCTTGGAGTCGGATATGGTTGGGCGAGTGCATGGAGTCTGATCTGGTAGCTGGAGCAGGGGCAACTAGGCGGTCACCTAGAGTTGGATGCTGATTGGAGTCGCTTTGCTGGAGGTCAGACCGGATCATAATATGGAGGCATTGCTTGGATGCGAGTGGGTGCCGTGGTGGCGCTGGTGGTCGCATTGGTACCTGGATTTAGAGATGCTGGGCGTTGGTAGACGCACTAGAGTTAGAGGACTGCCGTCGTGGCTAGAGCGGGAGCATGGAGTCGAGGGGTTTGGTTTGTGAAAATAATAGAATGAGAAAGGGATGTCCAGTGGGTCTGTTTGATTTAGGTTTTGTATTAGGTTAGAAATGCTAAGCGTTAGATCATGGGAGGACGTTTTCTGTCAGCTAAATTCTAATTAATGATTATGTATATATAATTTATATTTATTGATTTGGTCATAGAAAGAGTGACAATTTTTATAGGCTGGCTGTCAACCTACCACAAACCCTCCTCCTTTACCCGGGCTTGGGACCAGCTACATTTACACAAAATATGAAGGCCTAAATTAACATGGGATGAGCTTATATAGAGAGATTTTGAATCTCTACATCTCAATCAAAGTATGGCCCATGATAGAGCTAATTGGAAACGAAGGATTCATGTAGCTGACCCCAACATAGTTGGGATTGAGGATTAGATGATGATGATGATGATTTATTGATTTGGTAATGCATGTATACATGTATAGCGGGTATGGGTATGAACATACCCATTATTGGATCCATAAAAATACGGGAATGTGGGCATACATGTATAGAAAATTGTGCCCATAGTTGTCAAGGCGTCTAGGCCCTAGGCGTTCCTGAGGGGGCGCCTAGGCGGGTGCCCAGGCGTTTCCAGGCATTTTTTGTTTTTATAAATAATGATGATTTTTTGATATTTACATTCATATTTTCATATATGTAAATTTTAGATAATGACATAATTACATATTATTACATAGAATTTAGGCTAAATTACACCTAACATAACCTAAACTAGAACTTATTGGCTCTAATTTGAACTCATTTGATCCAAATTTTGATCTAATTTGACCGAGTTTCCTAATTTGGCATATTCCAAACCCAATTTTGTATAACATGACCTAATAAGAACCAATTTTCCTATTTATTCATATATAGACCTAAATGAGCCAAATTTGGTCAAATTGGACCTAATCTCTCCAAGCCAGAACTATTTCTCCCAAACCATACTTGTTTTCCCCAAATTAGGCCAATTGTTCACAAATTTAGCTTGATATGTCCTAAATCAAACCTAATTTGTAATATTATGACCCAATCAGACCTAACTTCCCCAAAATTTTCATATGCTGACCTAAACAAGATTTAATTTGACCAAATCAGACCTAATCTCACCAAATCAGACCCCTTTTTCCAGAAAGCAAACATGTTTCCCCAAATCAGGCCTAACTTGCTTAAATTTGGCATAATTTGGCTTAAAATTAAACCTATTTTTTCATAACATGACCTAATCAAACCTCACTAGCCATTTTTTTTCCTATATTGGTCGTAATGAAAGCCTTGCATGGCCAAATAAGACCTAATTTTCCCAAATTAGACATGCCCCCTAAATCAGGTCTGTTTTCCTTAAATCAGACCTACTTTACCCTAATTTGACTTCATTTGGGATAAATCAGATTATCAGACCCATTTTAGCCACAAAATGACTCAACTTGATCAAATACACACCTAATTAATGCCAAATTACCCTTGAAGTGGCTTAATTTGGGCCTAAAAAGGTCTTAGGCGGGCACTTAGGTTACCTAGGGGACTAGGCACCCATTTTGAGGCGGTCTGCCTTAAGCCTAGGGGGTTGGGTGCCCAATTTGAGGCGGCCCGTCTTAAGCCTAGGCGGGCGCCTTGATATCTAAGATTGTACTCGTGACTGGTTTTTGCGGGTATAGTTTTGCGGGTATACGGGTCTACCTGTTCCCATTTACAGCCTTACTAGGTGGGTGGTTAGTGGGCATTTGTTTTGAAAAAGCAAATGATTATATTTATATATTTTTATACTATAATATATAAATTAATATCAGAACTTGTTAAATGATAAACAAATAACAATGTACATAAACAAACGACAATGTACTAGTCGCAATATCTAATGTATATAGTTATTTTCTTAACATATATGCACATAAGGTATAATTGTAATAGATACATATGCATCTCTACCTATAAATCTACACATTAGTACCATTACATAATACATACCACATGTGATAATTGTTGTCATGCACAGTCGAAGTTGGTCTTAGCATCAAGTATGTATATATCTTGTATGTGATATACTTGTAAAGTTAAGCAGAATGAGTGAACCCTACATGTACATAAATAAACACACGAATATTTATAGTTATACATCACTTTTCAAAAAGCGGCCAATCAAGCTGCCTAAGTGGTCAATTAAGTAGGCTAAGCAGAAAAAGTGGGCGCTTAAGAATCCCGTGATCAACTTACCATCAATGACAACATATTTGATGAAATCAATTGAGCCCATGCCTTAAGAATGAGATCTATGCAGTGGGTAGCACATGGTGTCCAATAGACCAGATATTTCTTCATTAAACTCTCGTTGGCCTTCTTGAAGGCAGGAGCATTACCAGTAACTATCTGCGCCACATTCTCCACGCCAACCTTCTTCATGTATGTCTACATTAGTCTCTTTTTGTATCTGTGGTTCCTGACCTCACCTGAAGCATCAACAAAGTCTAGAAAAACTGTGGATCCACGACAATGTGCAAGAAAGTTGATAATTTGTCTTCTATTTCCACTTGTCCACCCATCACACATAAGTGTGATGCCATATTTAGACCAGATATGTTTTTGGTCTGAAATCCATGCTTGTAGATCCTTCTTCTCTAGTGGAAGATACTTGTTCGTTAATTCATATGAACTGGGGGCCTTGATGCCCCTACCAGACTCCCCTATCACATCTACCATATGCTGCAGATAGGGTTCAGTTGCAACATGTGTAGGTATACCCTGAGCAAAGAAGAACTTGTCGACTGCCTTGCCAACCTTATCTTTTACACCAGTGAACATTGCTTTGAGGCTTTTTTGCCTAGCCTCTGGCTTCCTAACCCCTGGCTCATCAACATTCCTGTTAATTTATTATCTGTCAGTAAAACTGTAAAACAACTTCAGTGCTCTATTAAATTTGATCCCTCTGGTTGTGTTTTGAAGGATCTCCGCACGAAGACGAGGATTGGTTCGGGCCATGAAGGACTAGATGGACGCTACTATTTGGATGGACCGCTTGCAACATCTGCTCTTCTGTCTACATCAGTCACAGGACTTCAATGACACTTCCGACTGGGTTATCCGTCTTCTACAAAGTTGAAGCATTTATTTCCTGCATTATCTTAAAGCACTTTTTCTTGTGCATCTTGTGTTTTGGGAAAACAAACGCGGTCTGTATTTCCCGCTAAAAAAGTAATTGTTTCTAATTCACTTTTTGATATTGTTCATGCGGACATCTGGGGTCCATGCTTTGCTCTGAGTCACTCTGGTGTTAAATATTTTCTGACTTTTATTGATGATTATTCCCGTGCTATTTTTACTCAAAGATCGTAGCACTGTTTTGGACAATATCAGTATCTTCTTTTCTGAAATATAGACCAATTCAATAAACCCATTAAAATTTTTCGTACCGATAATGCCCTAGAATTTATGCAAAAGTCTGTCACATCTTTTTGTTCAGTTCATGGCACCATCCATCAAACCAATGTTTTTAAAACCGAACCAGACCGGCCGGTTAGACCGGTGAACGGTAGCTGACCGGTCCGGAATCCTAAAAAATCGATTATGTGCCTTTTTCTGGTCCAATTAGTCAGAAATACGGTCCAACCGATCCAACCAGCCGGTCGGACCGAACCGGATTGAACCAATAGTTCAAAGAGAAGAAAAAATAGAAGGTAGAATACATATAGGAATTTACATATATGTATATACATATGGCATATATATGTATTAATGTATGTATTTATATAGAAAATATACATATAAGGTAGAATATATATATATATATATATATATATATGTATATATATATGCTTTTATATGTATGTATGTATGTGTACATCTACATAATAATATATATATACATATATATTTATTTATATACATATATATACGATGTACATATATTCAAATATATATATATATATATATATATATATATATATATATATATGAATATATACATCTACACAATAATATATATGTATACATATATGTCAATGTTTTAAAAAATGTTAAGCGGTAATTGTGCGGACAACACCATGTAACTGGTTAAGCGGTAAGCCGCCGATTTTTTAAAAAAGGGGTTTTGATTTTCTATACAATTTTATAAAAAAATGCACATGTATGCATATATATACTATACTTTTTGGAACCTTTATACATATCTGAACACCCTAAATAACCATACTAAACACCCAAATACTTTATAACACAACTATAAAACAATGATTATAGCTAAACTATTAAACAATGGACTTGTCACACATAAAACACCCTATACAACTATAAAACAAAAAAGTATTAAGTATATATGCATGATACAATAACTATTTTGCATCACATTACAGCAGACTTATCATTGATACCTTACTAACTTATTGCTACATTTACATATCATCACTTGATCAAAAATTACAGCAGTACATTTAACCAAAGCATGCATTCTAAAATCTATGTCATGATTAGTTATGTGTAATTTACTTGGATATACAGCAGTACCCGATTACTATGTCTTACATACAAAGTATGCATATTAAATTAACTAAGGCTTATCATAGAACATGTATTGTATATAAGTTCAATATATTACAGTCAATAATTATTTTACTTTCTAAAATTACTTAATGTTATAGGCTTGCAGCAGTTTTCTTAAAAAATGGGTATGAGCATCCGATTAAGCGGCTGATTAAGCGGATTAAGCGGCTGATTAAGCGGGTTAAGCGGGAAAAAAACGCCCGTTTTTTTGAAAAAAATTAATCGGGCGCTTAGGGGGTATTTTAAACGGTTGGGCTGCTGAACCGATTAAGCGGCCGCACATAACGTTTTTCATTTCACTGATATATATATATATATATATATATATATATATATATATATATATACATATCTATACAATGTATATATATTCAAATATATATATATATATGTGCATATTCAAATATATATATATATATATATATATATATATATATATATATATATATATATATATATATATATATATATATATATATATATATATATATATATGATATGCCCGGTTTGACCAGTCCGACCGCTAATTGCCTTTTTTTATGGTGGCCGGTTCGGTTTTTCCGGTTGAATTATTTTTTATATGTCATGTTGACATCATTTTCGGTCCAACCGGTTCAACCAATCCGGTTGAACCCGACTCAATCCGGTCTAAGTCAATACAAGTCCGACCACCGGTTCGGTTCTAAAAACATTGCATCAAACCACTTGCCTTATACTCCACAACAGAATGGTGTTGCTGAACGAAAAAATCGCCACTTATTGGAGGTTGCTCACACTCTTCTTCTTCATTATAAAGTCCCTCACCGTTTTTGGCCTGAGGCGGTTTCTACGACATGCTATCTTATAAACCGTATGCCATCCTCTGTTTTACAGAATCGTATCCCTTACACCATTCTGTTTCCTGATGCACCTCTGCTCTCTGTCCCTCGTATTTTTGGGTGTACCCGTTTTGTCAAAAATTTATGCCTAGGGATGATGAAACTTGATCCTCGCTCCACTAAATGCATCTTTTTGGGATATTCTAGAACCTAGAAAAGTTATCGCTGCTTTGATCCGGTACTCAGGCAATGGTTTGTCAGTGCGAATGTGATCTTTTTTGAGCAAATGCCCTATTTTTCTGATGATGCGGCAACGCTCTCCAGTGATATGTTGACACCCACGCCTCTACCAGATTTTGTTGAGGACTTGCCTTCTTCTGACCAGCCTGAAGGTCGCCCTTTGCAAGTGTACAAACATCGGGCAAAGACAAGCACTCCTTCCACGACCCCTCCACAACCAATTCCTCCGTCTGCGGATGATCAAACAAACACTGAGGTAACTTCTGACTTGCACCTTCCTATCAGTCTGCGTAAATGTGCTTGCTCCTGCACTAAACATCCTATCAGTCATTACTGCTCTTTTGCTAATCTGCATACCAATTTTGCACGCTTCACTTTTGCAATTTCTGCTGTCACTATTCCAAAGACTGCTGTAGAAGCTCTAGTTATTTCTGCATGGAAACAGGCAATGGATCAGGAAATGCAGGCACTCTGTGATCACAATACATGGGAACTTGTGGATCACCCTCCTTCATGCTCTACTGTTGGCTTCCACTGGGTCTTTACCGTTAAGTATCAACCTGATGGAACAATTGAACGCCTGAAAGCTCGACTTGTTGCAAAGGGGTACACGCAAACATATGGTGTCAACTATTTAGAGACTTTCTCGCCTGTTGCACGATTAAATTGTGTTCGAATTCTGATTTCTGTTGCTGTTAATAAAGACCGGTCCCTCTTTCAGTTAGATGTCAAAAATGCATTTCTCTATGGTGATCTACAGGAGGAAGTACACACGGAGTAACCACCCGGTTTTGTTGCTCAGGGGGAGTCTGCCTTAAAAGCCTGTAAACTGAAAAGGCTATCTACGGTCTCAATTAGAGCCCACATGCTTGGTTCGACAAACTCATTCAGATCTTAGTCACTTTTGGCTTTCGTCGGTCTCACTCAGATCATTCAGTTTTTATTCGCAAAATGGTGGCTGGGCTAGTCATTCTTATTGTTTATGTTGACGATATTATTTTATCTGGCAGTGATACCGTGGGTATACAGACAGTTAAAACCTACTGAGAAAAACACTTTGTCACTAAAGATCTTGGAAAGCTGAGATAATTCTTAGGCATTGAGGTTTCCAGATCATTTGCATGGTTGTCTCTCTTAACGGAAATATGTGCTTGATCTCTTACAAGAAACCGGTATGCTTGGCTGCAAACCAATCGACACTCCCCTTGACCCAAATATGGACTGGGACGATGAAAATTCTCCTCTCTATGCTGATCATCACCAGTTCAGAAGGTTGGTAGGCAAGCTTATATATCTGACGGTCACAAGAGCTGACCTCACTACTGCCGTAGGATTCATCAACAGGTGTCTTGATAAACCTCGACAGTGTCATTGAGATGCTATATGTCACATTCTGCGGTATTTTAAAAGCTCTCCAGGAAAATGCTTGTTGTATAAGAAACATGGCCACTGTAATCTATCTGGTTTTTCAGACTCTGACTATGCAGGAAGTCGTTCTGATCGTAAGTCGACATCAGGATATTGTACATTTGTGGGCGGAAATCTTGTTACCTGGCGAAGCAAAAAGCAGACTGTTGTAGCTAGATCTAGTGCAAAGGCAGAATATCGAGCTATGACTTATACTGCATGTGAACTTCTGTGGGTCTAGAGTCTCCTCCAGGAGTTTGATATATCCTATTCCAGCCCTATACCAATGTTTTGTGACAACAAGGCCTCCATTTTTATTGCGAGCAACCCCACTTTTTATGAACAGACAAAACATATTGAGGTCGACTGTCACTTTGTTCGAGATACAATTCTTTCTGGCCGGATTTGCATTCCATATCTTAGCAGTGAAAAGCAAGTAGCGGACATCTTCACTAAGATTCTTCCAAAAGCTCATTTTCAGACTCTAGTGGACAAGCTGGGCATGCTCGACATCTACGCTCCAGCTTGAGGGGGAGTATAGAAATATGTTGTGTTTTGTTGAGTGTCATGTGCCTAGCATGTGCCTCACTTGTGTTTTTACTTCAGTAGTTTAGTCCCATATTGCTTATCTCTGCTTTAGTCTCTACTCTCTTCCGTTATATAGGAGACTGTACTATATACTTGTTAAATCATCAGATAAGCAATTACCAGTTTCTCTATAATTAGTGTTCTTTAGTCCTCTTCTTCGTAGTGCATTTTGGATCAATTCTGAGTGCACTTAGTATACTACGAGAAAACTACACTAGCTTTTCTTCATATCATGGTATCAACTATCTCTAAAGACTTTCATATGAAAGTCCCAATAATACAAGATCTGACTCATGTCATTTTGTCTTGAACTGCTTTATTCGCCTCCCTCCTTAGTGTTGTCCTTGCACATTTTCACTATATTTGGTCGACGATATGGCGAGACTACCTTCTTTATAGTCACCCGTCCAATGTGTGGAAACCGTTCTCTTTCGATGTAACCGAGCCGCTGTATTGAAACACCTTGCTTATTTATGACTATACACGGGCGCCAATGCAACAATCTCTTGGTAGGGACGCTCTAATGAAGTTCTTCTTAGTTCCATATCACAAAAAAGAGTGACAAAAGTTTTATGGTTGACTACCAACCCATCACCAACCTTCCTTTATCCTGGCTTGGAATCAGCTACATTTGTATAAGAGTAATGGCTCACATTTTATATAAGCATGGGAAACGACCAATAATCATTTGATTGGAATCACACTTAACACATGCACAAACCTAATGTACACCTCACACACATTTAGATAGGCTTGAAGCTGGTTGTTGATGCAACTATTATAGGAAAACTTGATCCTGTTTTGTCAAAAATTTATGCCCAGGGATGATGAAACTTGATCCTCGCTCCACTAAATGCATCTTTTTGGGATATTCTAGAACCTAGAAAGTTATCGCTGCTTTGATCCGGTACTCAAGCAATGGTTTGTCAGTGCAGATGTGATCTTTTTTGAGTAAATGCCCTATTTTTCTGATGATGGGGCAACACTCTCCAGTGATATGTTGACACCCACGCCTCTACCAGATGTTGTTGAGGACTTGCCTTCTTCTGACCAGCCTGAAGGTCGTCCTTTGCAAGTGTACAAACATCAGCCAAAGACAAGCGCTCCTTCCATGACCCCTCCACAACCAATTCCTCCATTTGCGGCTGATCAAACAAACACTGAGGTAACTTCTAACTTGCACCTTCCTATCAGTCTGCGCAAAGGTGTTCACTTCTGCACTAAACATCCTATCAGTCATTACTGCTCTTCTACTAATCTGCATAACGATTTTGCATGCTTCACTTCTGCAATTTCTGCTGTCACTATTCCAAAGACTACTGGAGAAGCTCTAGTTGTTCCTGCATGGAAACGAGCAATGGATCAGGAAATGCAGGCACTCTGTGATCGCAAGACATGGGAACTTGTGGATCGCACTCCTTCATGCTCTACTGTCGGCTTCCACTGGGTCTTTACCATTAAGTATCAACCTGATGGAATAATTGATCGCCTGAAAACTCGACTTGTTGCAAAAGGGTACACACAAACATATGGTGTCGACTATTTTGATACCTTCTCGCCTGTTGCACGATTAAATTTGGTTCGAATTCTGATTTCTGTTGCTGTTAATAAAGACTGGTCTCTCTTTCAGTTAGATGTTGAAAATGCATTTCTCTATGGTGATCTACAGGAGGAAGTATACATGGAGAAACCACCCGGTTTTGTTGCTCAGGGGGAGTCTGCCTTAAAAGTCTATAAACTGAAAAAGGCTATCTACGGTCTCAATTAGAGCCCACGTGCTTGGTTCGACAAACTCATTCAGATCTTAGTCACTTTTGGCTTCCGTCGGTCTCACTCAGATCATTCAGTTTTTATCCGCAAAACGGTGGCTGGACTAGTCATTCTTGTTGTTTATGTTGACGATATTATTTTATCTGGCAGTGATACCGTGGGTATACATGCAGCTAAAACCTACCTAGAAAAACACTTTGTCACTAAAGATCTTGGAAAGCTGAGATAATTCTTAGGCATTGAGTTTTCCAGATCATCTGCAGGGCTGTCTCTCTCAACAGAAATATGTGCTTGATCTCTTATAGGAAATCGGTATGCTTGGCTGTAAACCAACCAACACTCCCCTTGACCCAAATATAGATTGGGACGATGAAAATTCTCCTCTCTATGCTGATCATCACCAGTTCAGAAGGCTGGTAGGCAAGCTTATATATCTGACGGTCACAAGAGCTGACCTCACTGCTGCCGTAGGATTCATCAACATGTATCTTGATAAACCTCGACAGTGTCATTGGGATGCTATATGTCATATTCTACGATATCTTAAAAGCTCTCTAGGAAAAGGCTTGTTGTATAAGAAGCATGGCCACTGTAATCTATCTGGTTTTTCAGACTGACTATGCATGAAGTGATCGTAAGTCGACATCAGGATATTGTACATTTGTGGGTGGAAATCTTGTTACCTGGCGAAGCAAAAAGCAGACCGTTGTAGCTAGATCTAGTGCAGAGGCAGAATATCGAGCTATGACTTATACTGCATGTGAACTTACGTGGGTCCAGAGTCTCCTCCAGGAGTTCAATATATCCTATTCTAGCCCTATACCAATGTTTTGTGACAACAAGGCCTCCATTTTTTTTGCGAGCGACCCCGCTTTTTATGAACGGACAAAACATATTGAGGTCGACTGTCACTTTGATCGAGGAACAATTCTTTCTGGCCGGATTTGCATTCCATATCTTAGCAGTGAAAAGCAAGTAGTGGACATCTTCACTAAGATTCTTCCAAAAGCTCGTTTTCAGACTCTAGTGGACAAGCTGGGCATGTTCGACATCTACGCTCCAGCTTGAGGGGGAGTATAGAGATATGTTGTGTTTTGTTGAGTGTCATGTGCCTAGCATGTGCCTCACTTGTGTTTTTACTTCAGAAGTTTAGTCCCATATTGCTTATCTCTGCTTTAGTCTCTACTCTCTTCCGTTATATAAGAGACTGTACTATACACTTGTTAAATCATCAAATAAGCAATTACCAGTTTCTCTATAATTATTGTTCTTTAGTCCCCTTCTTCGTAGTGCATTTTTGATCAATTTGAGTGCACTTAGTATACTACGAGAAAACTACACTAGCTTTTCTTCATATCATGGTATCAACTATCTCTAAAGACTTTCGTATGAAAGTCCCAATAATACAAGATCTGACTCATGTCATTTTTTCTTGAACTGCTTTATTCGCCTCCTTCCTTATTGTTGTCCTTGCACATTTTTCACTATATCTGGTCGACGATATGGCGAGACTACCTGCTTTATAGTCCCCCGTCCAATGTGTGGAAACCGTTCTCTTTTGATGTAACCGAGCCGCTGGATTGAAACACCTTACTTATTTATGACTATACTCGGGCGCCAATGCAACAATCTCTAGGTAGGGACGCTCTAATGAAGTTCTTATTAGTTCCATATCACAAAAAAGAGTGACAAAAGTTTTATGGTTGACTGCCAACCCATCACCAACCTTCCTTTATCCAGGCTCGGAATCGGCTACATTTGTATAAGAGTAATGGCTCACATGGGAGAGCTTATCAGGAGAGATTTGGAATCTTTATTTCTTGATGAGAATGTAACCCATAACATAGCTTGGTGGAAAAGAAGTATTCATGTAGCCAAATCCCACGAGGTTGGGACTGAGACTCAGATGCTGATGATGATGAGTATCTTAGTTAGTTCTGGAATAGTTAGAGTATCAGTTAAAAATATATGTTTGAGAGGAAATACTTGGATTTTCATATTTTAATAAAGAATAGAGGACTGTGTTAAGCTACATGGTACTGGTGCAACATAGTTGATATGGTATTTCTGAAAACACAGATGGTGAAATGCATCAACATAAACTACAAACATATTAAATTGGTTTCAAAATCAATAAAACTAATAAATATGTATTAAAGTTAGAACTACAAACTAATATCATATTAAAAAAGGGAAGTAATATGTTGATCGTGTCCTATTTCGTGGCTTAACGTCAAGATTTTCTCGCATGGGAACACAGATGTTTTTGGACTGTCTCTGTGCAATCGGTTTTGATTATGAGTAGTGGATGGCGTGGTGTTTCATGCTGTCTGGAACTTCTGTTTGACAACAAAACTAGGCTGAAATAAATTATATTAATTCATCTATTGTGGTAGCACCGTAGCAGTTAGTTGTAGTGCCCAATGCTCACATAGGACAATTTCTTATAATTTTGTTACAGAAAGGTTTGCTTTGGTTTGTATTTGCTGCTGTTCTTTTACATACATGAACTGGCTATATCAGCATCTCTACAGATCTTATTTCCATTTGAGGACTGTCCATATTGTAATTTGCATTGTAGATGTATGTTACTGAATTCAAACTAACTAGCAAGCTTTTCTTCATAATATTATCCTTGCCTCTGATTTTTGTTCATTGCAACTGTTTTTATCCAGGTAGTTGTTGGGCAGCAGGTTGTAGTTCCTTCTTACTCCAAGGTGTCTTTGTGCCCGCAGCCTTCGCAACAGGATAGCGATGAGGAACTTGAATATGCTGATGCCATCAGTGCTGTTATTGAAAGCCCATGTAATGCATATCACTTTGTAGAAATTTATAATATCTTGCCACTAAATTTAGTGTCTTATTCATATTAACTTTCTTCAGTCTGCCACAAGTTCTTCTTGAAATATTATTTTTGTGTTGTCTGCTGGTTGCTACAAAGTGACGTGCTTGTTCTCTTATAATATAGTATGAGAAAGTCTGTATGCCTCCTATATCCGTTGAAGCAATAGTCTCCATTTTTCTAATATAGTATATTTGCGTTCTTCCATCTTATAGACGCGCCCCGTCTTTTTTCTTCTGCTATAGCCTGATCAAGTGTACTTTAGATAATGATGCTCTTCCTTGAACCAATTTACTTCTTTTTTCTCTTCATCCTGATGCAAACTCCTATCAGAAGCGAACATGAAACTTTCACTTTCTTGGAGCCCTAGACACTGTTCAACCATCTTCCTTTCTGGGTAACATGCTTTGCTTTTGTGTGTGCTTCATTTGGAAGGAAATGAACACAGGATGACATGGAGGTCAACATCAAAAGTCATGTAGACACGTTCCAATTGATTCATAAATAGATGCTGGCTGCCCTCTTGGATGGTGAGCGACTAGGACCTGGTTTGATATTTGCTTGGGAGAAATTGGAGGACAATTTGTCCAATTTGATGCTATGAAAGTATTTGGGTCAAAGCGATACCCAACTAGCGGGTTCTCCTTTATTATATAGGTGAGAACATTTACATAATAGACCCAATACAAAAAGGAAATAGGAAAGAGATACATAAATAAAGAAACTATTTTCTAGCACTCCCCCTCTTGCTGGAGCATACACATCATGCATGCCTACTGTGGAAATTATATATTTGAAAGCTGAAGATGGAAATGGCTTGGTGAAGATATCTGTCATTTGTTGTCTAGTCTGAACATGAGTTTGAATCTTCTTGGAGAGAACTAAATCAAGAACAAAGTGACAGTCCACTTCAATATGCTTGGTCCGTTCAGGGAACACCGGATTGCTGGCAATACGAATGGCTTCCTGGTTATCACACATGAGAGAGCTTGGTGTCTCAAGAGGCACTCCCATTTCAGACCATATATACATAATCCACTGTAGCTCACAACAAGCATGTGCCATTGCTTCTGTGCTACCACATGTTGTTTCTTGCTCTTCCAAGTCACCAAGTGTGACCCAAGGAACACACAATAGCCAAAAGTAGTCCCTCAATCTCCATCACCTACCCTATCAACATCAATGAATCCAATAAGCTTCAAGGATGTGCGTGTGAGATCTTTCCCTATAAAGAAAGTAAGACCCTTCCCTGGCGATCCTTTAACATAATGTAGAATCCGGGTGACTACCATCCAGTGTGACATCTTTGGCGCACTAATGAACTGGCTAACAACTCCCACAACATATAAGATATCAGGACATGTAACTGTGTAAGTATATCAGTTTCCCTACACTCCTATACTTTGCTAGATCATAAAAATCACTATTATAAAAAATTGATGCCCTAGTATGATAATCCATAGGTGTGGAGACTGGTTTGCATTGTGCCATGCCTATCTTTGTAAGAAGGTCAAGAACATATTTCTGCTGAGAGAGGTTTATGCCCTTCTTGGAACGTAGAACTTCTCCAAGAAAATAGCGGATATTACCCAAATATTTTTTCTGAAATTTTGTTTGTAGCCACTTCTTGAGTTGTAAAATGTCAGTAGAGTCATCACCTGTGATGACAATATCATCTACATAGACAACTGGAATAATTGTGCCACTTAAAGACTTATACAGAAATAAAGAATGATCAGTAAGGGACCGAGTGAACTCAAACCGTATAAGTGCATCACTAAATTTATCAAACCATGTCCGTGGTGACTACTTTAGACCATATAAGGATTTCTTAAACTTGCATACCTTCTTACACTCCCTTTGAGCAACATACCCGAGAGATTGCTCCATGTATACCTCCTCAAGAAGATCACCATGAAGAAAAACATTTTTGATGTCCAGCTTGAAGAAGAGGCCGGCCAAAATGAGTAAAAACAGAGATGAGGATCCATACAGAATTAGGCCGAGCAACTGGGGAGAAAGTCTCAAAGAAGTCTAGGCCATGTGTTTGTGTGTACCCGTTTATCACCAAGCGAGCCTTCAGGCGATCAGTAGAACCATCTGGCTTCAGTTTCACAGTATAACCTATAAACCCATCGACAACCCAAAATGGACTTGGCAGGAGGAAAATCCACCAAGTCCCAGGTGGATTTCTCATAAGAGTTGCCGTCTCACTGTCTATGGCTAGGGATGGCAATGGAGTTGTGAAGAAACCATATCCGCGGATGACTGCACCACAGTTTACACCGCATAAATGCACCAAGTGGTTATGGTGCAAATATGGTTTTAAATTTTTAGAAATGCCGTGGTGTGGTGCGGTTGTGGTTGTAGAGGAAAAACCATGGATAAAACCGCACCGCATATAATTCATATTAATCATATATAATTATATGTAGAATATTATCCTATATACATTGTTGTCGTTTTACATAGATAGCTAGATGTCTAATTTTAAACGGAACTAAATGTATAGAAAAGTAGGAATTTTATTAATTTTTTACAATTACTACTATTATTAGTATTTTTGCTATTTAGTATGAACTGAATATTAGTTTTTCAGATTGTCTACGTTCTTACTTGCACTTGTTGTGTACAACTCCATAAATTTTGTGTAATGATACTGTGGTTAATACAAATTTGTTCAAATTGTGGTGTGGTGAGGTTAACCGCAGTTTCTTGGTGGTGTGGATATGGTTTCTCATATTAAAAACCGAGTGGATATGGTGCAGATATGGTGTTTGATTTTTCTATGTGGTGTGGTATTGGTTTTGCTATAAATCGCACCATATCCGCACCACTGCCATCCCTATCCATGGCTTGGATCCATCCATAATGTCCGGCTGCTTCTCTATTAGAGTGAGGAACAACCGTAGAATCAAGTTGAAGAGCAAACTTGCGGGCTGCTGGTGACAAATGAAAAAACAATAAAACTCGACAGTGGATGGCGTATAGTACAAGAGTGAACACCTTTATGAGTTGCAACTAAAAGGTGCAAGTCTCAAACATGAGCATCAAGAGAACTCTTAGTAGGAACAGTTACCTCAGGAGTGTTTGAGGATGAGGAGGCAATTTGCTGGAATGGTGACACTACATCCTTTTGGTCATGCCCTGCTCGCCTGGTGTAAAAGGTTGAATCAATGGAGGTATAGGTGATGTTGGTGGTGGTAAAGTGTGGGTGGTATCTAGAACACTCTCATCACACGACACAAAAAGTGGTGGCTCTCTCTCAGGCTCTCCAATATGTAGTCACTCTTAGAATTGTGCTCCCCCTCACGTTGAACAGAGTCACTAAAGAACGGTGTAGACTCTCGAAAAGTAACGTCAACTGACACAAACAGGTGAAGAAGACGAGGGCAATAACATAAGTATCCCTTCTCCGTGGGAGAGTATCCCCAAAAGAAAGTGCAAACTGCGTGAGAAGACAACTTGTCAACACGTGGATCAAACACATGAACAAACGCAGTGCAACTAAACACATGAAGAGGAATAGGAAAATGTTGCTAGTCAAGTCGAAAAATAGATAAGTGGGTAGCTCCATGTAAGGCAGACGATGACTGACAGTTAATAAAAAAACATGAAGTGAGAAGAGCATTAGACCAATATTTCTTTGACACAAACATCTGAAAAAGTAGCGTACGTGCTACATCAAGTAAATGTCGGTTTCTGTGTTCAGCAAGCCAATTTTGTTGAGGTGTATGAGGACAAGTTGTTTGGTAAATCATGCCAACAAAAATACAAAAAATGGAAACAACCTGTTCAACGTATTCTAGGGCATTATCAGTATAATGTTTATATGAGCATCAAACTGAAATTTTATTAACTAATGAAAAGTTTGAATGATAGACAAAACTTCATCACGAGACTTGTACCCAAGTCATGCGGGAGAAATCATCAATGGAAGACAGAAAATATTGAAAGTCATTATGAATTGACTCTTTAACAAGACCCCAAACATCACTATGAATAAGATCAAAAGGACGCTTAGAGCGGTTCACAATGCGACTCGGAAAAGAAATGTGATGATGCTTGTTCAGTTGACATGACTAACACTCTTAACGACTTTATTGATGCTAAGCCTAGAACAACCTTTTGAAGACTCTGCAAGGATGGATGCCCATAGACACAATGCCATTGTAAGGGAATGCAACTGAAAATGGTAGGTGCAGTAGATGAAATCTGGCGAGCTGGGCGACCACCTTCAAAGATGTAGGAATTACCTTTCCTAGATCCCCCACCAAATTGTCTTCCAACTCTTGGGATCCTGTAACTTAAAGAAAGAATCTTTAAATATTACCAATCATTTCAAAGAATCAACCAGTTTAGCAACAAACATTAAGTTAAATGGGAAGTCTGGTACATAATGTACATACTGTAAAGTCAAATCAGATGATGCTTGTACAGTGCCATACACATGGATTTGCCTGATAGAACCATCAGCAAATGTCACAGAGGAATGTTGGATATACAAGTAAGAAGAGAGAAGCATAAATCATATACCCGTCATATGCTGAGAGGCCTTGGAATCCACCACCCATGTAGAAGATGGATGAGAGGCAACAAGAAAAGTCCTCTAGTTACCTATATTTGAAACCAAATTGACGGAGAAGCTAAGAAAAGCTTGCTGGGTAGCTTGAAGAAGACGGTCATACTCCTCCTTGGAGATTGTAACATCTGATTGCACTTGTTTAGAGGCTTTAGATGTAGATGCTCCCGACGAATCAACTGTGTAACGTGCAACACCAACTGAGGGTCGACCATGCTTAGAACAACATTTTTCTCCTGCATGTCCAAGTTTCCCACAGAATGTACATTTGTCTCTAGGACGATTGCCTAGTCCCTGACCAGTAACTCGTCCAGTTCCTTTGGCAGCAACAACAAGAGAGGCATGATTCTCAATGTTGCTCTCCTAGAGTAGCAGAAACAAACTCAAATGAAGACTATTGAATCCTCACAATGGCTTCTTCAAGGCTTTCTAGTTTGTCTGTGGCAAGAATAACACTCCTGGCTGAAGCATAAACATGATTTAAGCCAGATAGAAACCTTGCTGTTACTAGATCATCTCTATCTTTCATCTAATCATCGATCTTCAGCGGATGGTGGAAACTAAGTTCCTGAGAAATGGATTGTATAGTGCCAGAATAATCCTCTAGATAGCGACTATTTTGTCTTTCTGTAAAGAGTAAGTCATAAATAGTATAAAGATGGAGAGCTTTCTTCTCGTGCAAGAAGTGTTTCTTTGCGGCTTCCCAGATTTGTTTGGTTGTAGAGTAGAACATAAATCTGGAAGCAATCTGGGGCTCCATGCTATTCCATAACTAGCACTTCACCAACCCATTGTTTTTCCGCCAAGTAGGGTAGTCTTTGCTACTTCCATTAGGAGGTTCCGACTCAATAATATCCACCTTTTGAGATTCTAGAACAATGTGAATAACATTCATCCATAGGAGATATTCTGAGTTATGCTTCACAAAAGTTATCTGATATTGATCGGGTAGACGACTGTAGCGGAAGCAACTGGCTTTTTGTCGTCCATATTGAGATTGGATGAAGTTATCAGTAGTAGACAAGGCAAGCAACACGCCGTGTAGAAGACTTGACTCATGGTGTATGGAAACTACACGTCGTGTTGAGCACTGGACACCTCGTGTCAGTTGCCGAAGATGAAAGACAAGGAACTCCTGTCGTTTTAGATGAACATACAGGAAGGAGTTGTCCCTTCTAGTTGACGTGTTAGCGTCAACTTGCTCTCCCACAATTGTCTCTTTCTTGCTGTTTCTCGCTTTGATGGGTAGAACTTGCTCGTGCTCTCTTGGCTACCACAAGTAGAGAAGACAACAATTGTTAGAGCACATTGTTGTGTCTGGGAAGCCCCCAGTACCCCTCTATTTATAGGAGGGTCAAGATCAGGGTTTCTAGTCGGTCTGGGAGTTGAAGGGACGAAATTTTATGAATTTTTTGGAACCTGCGAACGTCGAACTGTTTGGTTCACCTGTGACCTGGTCGGTTCACATATGAGACGATCGATTCAATACTTGAACCGATAGTTTCATTATGTTTCCTATTCACAATTATTTTGCTAACTAATATTCGATTAATGACAACATGACGCCAGCATCAATTCTTGATCCAATCTCATTGATCTACCAAACGACCGATTCACAACCTGTGCCGATCGGTTCATGTACCTATGTCGATCAGTTCACTTGCTGAACCGGCCGTTTTAGAGTGCAAATTGCCAATGTTGTTTAAATTAAATACCTAACACTTTAGTAATCAATGTTAAACATCAATCATGAATAAATTTCTATTCCAAGTGCATTCCTATGCGTGTTACCCTATAAATCCCAAATTACATTGGCAGTGAATGTCCCTGACTAATTTATGACATCACAAGCAAAGATTGGTATCTAGTAAGACATCATTTCTACCCAAGTAATTTGGAATGTTGGAGAACAACTTCAACCTACAATCCGCGATTGGTATTACAATGATTGTATAGTTCCTTTGTCTCTGATATCCAGATTAAACTCAAGGCATGAAATTGTCATCCTCTTCAACGTTCAATCCACGTTCTTTGAACTTGAGCAGACCGTTTAAGATACCTGTAAGCTCAATATCACATAATGACTCACACCAGCATGGCCATGCATTTCTCAGTCTCGCTTATCAAGTGGCCATGATATCAAACTCCTGTAGGAGGACAAATTCCATCTACATCACTCACAATGTTTCCTCATGTGTCATAATGCATTTGAGCATCACTTTTATGTGAATCCTTATTCAAGGTCACATTTGATGATGACAAAGTACATCAAACAACATGTGATGAGTATAGTGATTTCAGGTCTAACAACTGCAATCACCACCATTACTATGAGAGATGATTCTAACTACCATTCTATGGTTTCCATGTATCACTCTCAAGGTGGGTCTGTCTGATACACTGTTCTCTAACAAGTATCTATGTGTTTGGTTTGATATCTCATATCATGACTAATGAGATTCTATCATCAACCAATTCACATTCTAGTCTTATGTGTTATTCTGTCTAGCTTTCTTCCACAATAACATCCGACTAGGGACATATCAAGAATGTATATACTCTTAACATCCGTATGATCTCATTGTCCAAGGCCTCAACCCGATGAGTAACATCATTCTTTAGATATTTATTATGTTACATCATTATCTCATAACTAAAAAAAGAGAATAAATTGGAAGGTTGCCTTTATTATTAATCAAACCGTTTACAAGTTATGTCACTACAATTGCATATGATTGTCTCTCTGGGCGTACATACCAACAATTACAACAACATGACTTGCTCTGATACCATGTGAAAGTATTTGGGTCAAAGCGACTCCTGGCTTGAGCGGGTTCTCCTTTATTATATAAGGTGAAAACATGTACATAGTAAACCCAATAGAAAAAGGAAACAGGAAAAAGGTACATAAATAAAGAAACGATTTGCTAATAGATGCATTGCGATTTATTGTATAAAATCGAAGTGCTTTGCCTGTCTGTAGTTTCTTTTTTAACTGCTTTATTTGTACTATAAATTATTCTTTAATTTGTCATATTGCATGTGGTACTATCTTTCATGCCGATATTCCTGGGGCTTTGATAGAGCTTTATACATGAGCATTTAAAGCAAATTTAATTTAACACTGTTGTCTATATTTTCAATATCGCTAACAATTCTAAGTACTTTTGATTGTGATAACATACAGTGATAACCAATGTGTTGGAAGCCAATCATTTTGAACTTGAGACAGGGGCTAATGAGGTATGATGTTTTTTCTTTTTCTATTCTTGTCCTCGTCTTATTAGACCTATGTTTTTTGCGATGCTCTCTCAATCCTTAATACACTCTATCCCTGTGCATTCTTGTTTGGTATCTCTTGTTATATACATAGAGTCAGACTAGGTTTGGATAGATTCTAACGAAGCACAGATAGAAATCAATAGCTTTACATATTGCATTAATCAAATTTTAAATCAAACAGTTGGATCTTAATTTTCACACTGTGAAATATCTATGCACAAATTTTCAATTCATTTGGTTACTTGTAGGCCATCCATATGACATGTACAAAAAGCAATATTGGAATTATGCAAGTTCTATACTTTTTGAATGAGCTCAATTTCTTTTGGTGTGACTAGTTTGTAAATATAGATCATCACTTTCCATTACTCTTTGTTAGAAAGTATTATTAGCCTATTTAGTTATTAGGCTAATTAGTATATGGACTTGAATGTCTCGGCCCATATAGCCTTATTTGAGTCCCAAGTCTGTAATTATTTCCCCTTTCTCCTATAAATAGGACTCGAGTGTGCCATCTAATATAACACAACACAAGTGAGTTTCCCACACACTTTTCAACAATTCTCATTAGCTGTATTTCTTGATAATTATTAGCATGAAAATCAATTCAACACAGAATTGATTGTGTTCTAGTTTTATTCTCTCTCTCTCTCTCTATATATATATATATATATTTCTATATCTCGCTCTCTCTCTCTCTATATATATATATTGTTAATATATTTCATATTTATTCTATTTTGTAATTTCTATATCCTACTGAACCTCTATGTAAATTATCAGTTTCTCTTATTAATAAAAAGGGAGAAGGCCTATGGCCTCTCTCAACGCTGCATTGCACGTTGCATTGCGGCACCACATTTCACATGGTATCAGAGCAAGGTTCCTAACCTAACCCTGCCCAGCCATCACAACCCAGCGCCGTCGCTGGTCGGCCGGCCGCCAGCCTTCCCCAGCCGCCAGCGTGAACAATAACTCCAGCGGTGAACAGTAACTCCGACGGTGAACAATACCTCCGGCGGTGAACAATACCTCCAGCGGTGAACAGTACTCCGACGATGAACAATAACTCCGGCGGTGAACAGTACGCGCGTGAACAGTACGACGGAGTGAACAACAATTCCTGCGTGAACAGAGCACGTCGCCGACCTTTCCCGGCCGTCGCGCTGCCGGTCAAAGCGGGCGGAGCCGTCCCCTTCTGTTCTATCTCCGGATCATCGGGTCCTTCGGTTGATCCAACGAATTTCTAAATCCCAAACCAGAGGATCCGTCAGTACGTAAGAAATTCTTAATCACATCTCCTCCATGTGTGATTAGGGAATTTTAGTTGGGGGCTGTGGATGCGTCAGATACACATCTGATCTTGTGACATGACGTGTATCTCCCCGTCACCCATATCTTCTTGTGACCTGTATCAATCCGTCACTCTTCTTCTTGTCAAATCTTGGAGGACACCAATACATCTACCATCTACAGTGAGATGTCTCCTATCCACTCCATCAAGCTGAACGGGAAAATTTATCTCTTATGGATGAATGTTGTCCATAATGTATCAGAGTCACGCGACAAGACGAGACACGTTGATTCTGATCCTCCTGCACTTACTGACAAAGGCTATGCTGAATGGAAGCGTCATAATAGTCTGGTGAAGACCTGGGATTGCCTCGAGGTTCATGTTCTACACTACTGCCAAAGAGATCTGGGATGCAGTGAAGAAACATTATTCTCAAGAGAAGAATGCGCTTTGTCAATTCATGATATATGATCGTCTGTTTGCAGAACGAAAGGGAGACGTACCTTTAGAAGAATACTTTGAAGTGATTCAAGGTATTGCACAAGAGCTGAGTTTCTACCATCTAGTAACTGTCCAGGAGCAAGTCAAAGACAGAGATGACTTGATTACAACAAAATTCTTGTCTGGTCTGAGTTCTTCGTGTAGTTCAACCCGCAGTGTTATCTTAGCTTCTGATAAACTTCCCAGCTTGGAAGAGGCCTATTCAAGGATTTTACAGGCAAACTTTGAACCTGTTGATCCTACCGTAGTCTCATCTTAGGGAGATTCTCATGCTTCTGTAGCTGCTACAGTGAGTGGGGGACGGACAAGTAAACTATGCTACCACTACTGAGTCTACTGAGCCTCCTGCTTCGAGTTTTGGTCCTTCTGGCATTACACTCACCAAGGAGGAATATGATAGATTTATTCTGGCTACTCAACATGTGAGCTTGGGATCATCATCTTCAGCCAACTTGGCGTCCACCACTGGTAATAAAGCTACCTCTTTATTGGCTTCTGGTTCTACTTCATCATGGGTCGTTGACTCTGGAGCGTCACAACATATGACTGGTATGAGGAGACTTCTTCATTCCATTGCCTCACATATTCCTCACAAATATGTAACAATAGCAGATGGTTCAGTGAGGAGAGTGTTAGCCAGTGGATCTATTTCTCTGACTCTTGGAATTGATCTTAAATCCGTACATTATGTGCCTGCTTTTCCTTTTAATCTTCTGTCTGTTGCTAAGTTGATTGATAATGTGAAATGTACGGTAACTTTTGGACCTTCTTGTTTTGTATTACAAGATCTCAAGAGTATGAGGACGATTGGTGGGGGGGCTAGGAAAGGTGATCTCTACCTCTTCCACAGTGATAGTCTGCCTCGCCAAGTGTCTGCTCCTGCTCCAACTGTCCTGTTGAGTGGCTCTCCCTTACTGTTGCACTACATATATGGACATCCTTCATTAGAGAGCTTAAGAAAGTTAGAACCAAAATTGTCTCAAGTATCGTCTCTAGAGTGTCACTCCTGTCAACTGGGGAAACATCATAGAATGTCTTATCTCGGTCGTGTCAATAAACAGACGTCATGTCCTTTTGAGTTGGTCCATAGTGATGTTTGGGGTCCCGTGAAAGACCATAGTTATAATGGTTTTCATTATTTTATCTCTTTTGTGGATGACTTCTACTTGGATTTATTTGTTGAAAAGTTGAGAGTCTGTGCTATCTATTGTCAAACATTTTCATCAAGAATTAAAAGTTCAATTTGATTGCAATATTAAAGTTCTTCAATCTGATAATGCCTTGGAGTATGTTCAAAATGCTATGGCTGATTTTTGTAGTTCAGTTGGAATGATACATCATACATCCTGTCCTCACACCCCTTAGCAGAATGGGGTAGCAGAGAGGAAAAAATTGTCATCTCCTTGATATTAGCAGAACAATCATGTTTCAATCTAATGTTCCTAAGCGTTTTTGGTCTGACGCCCTTCTTACTGCTTGTTTTCTTATCAACAGGCAACCTTCTTCTGTGCTTCAAGGACGTACTCCTTTCTCTGTCCTACGTCCTAAGGATCAACCTTTCCCTTTTCCTCTTAGAGTGTTTGGTTGTACTTATTTTGTCCACAATTTTGATCCTAAGGCTGATAAGTTATCTCCTAGGTCAATTAGGACTCTCTTTCTTGGGTACTCCAACACTAGCAAAGGGTACAAGTGTTATTTTCCCAGTCTTCGTCGCATTTTGTGTCTAGAGATGTGACTTTTCATGAATCCACTCCATATTTCTCTAGTGTTTCTAATAAGGGGGAGCAATTATGTGAGAGAGTGCCATCATCAGATGCTAGTGAGAGAGTGCCACCACCACATCAGAGTGAGAGAGTGCCACCTATCATTCCTGACTATACTATAATTCAGGAAGAGCAGCCCGTAGATGGTCCATCAACTCAACAATATTCACATGTTTGTAGAAGACGAGGCAGACAAGATCCAGGGCAGGTAGCACTCCAGTCTCTGAGCCCTCCCCATTGTCCACTACTCAAGGGATTCCTCAAGAACCATCTGACCTTGATGTTCCCATTGCTGTTCGCAAAGGTACCCGTTCCTGTATTATTCGACATCCTATTACAAACGTGTATTGTTTGTCCAAGTTATCTCAGCAGGCTCGCTCATTTGCTCTTGGGATTGATTCTGTGGCCATTCCAAGAAATCATCTTGATGCTATGAAGGATATCAGATGGAAACAGGTTATGCATGTTGAAATGTCTGCTCTATTACAGAACAACACTTGGGAACTTGTTGACTTACCTCCAGAAGAAAATGTTTTGGGATGCAGATGGGTATTTGCAGTAAAACATAATCCAGATGGTTCTGTGGAGAGATTGAAAGCTAGACTGGTGGCAAAAGGGTACACTCAGACATATGGGGTTGATTTCGTTCTAACTTTTTCACCAGTGGCTCGTCTGAATTCTGTGTGTATTCTTATTTATCTGGCTATTACATTTGACTGGCCTCTATTTCAGCTCGATGTCAAGAATGTCTTTGTTCATGGTGATCTACAAGAGGAGGTGTACATGGAGAAACCACCTGGTTTTGTTGCTAAGGGGGAGTGTCAGAAGGTGTGTAGACTGAAGAAAGCCATCTATGGATTGAAACAATCTCCTAGAGCTTGGTTTGACAAGTTCAATGATGTTGTGCTAAAGATGGGTTTTTCTCGTTCTGTTACTGATCACTCTTTATTTTATTCTACTTCTTATGGTGGATCTATTATTATTGCTGTGTATGTTGATGATATTGTTTGATTCCACATACATATCTCGTGTGAAAGCGGGCTTGTAGGGGCACTTTTACACAAAGGATCTGGGAAAACTGAGATATTTTCTAGCATTGAAGTACTTAGATCTCATGCAAGTACCAATTTGTCTCAGTGAAAATATGTGCCGGATTTACTACAAGAAACTAGTATGAGTGAGTCTAAGCCTGTGTCTACTCCTATGAACTATCATGTGAAGGAAATGACTGATGATATTGATTATCCAGATCCAGGGTATTACAGGAAAATTGTGGGAAAATTGATATATTTGACAGTCACACGTCCTGACATTTCTTTTGCTGTAGGAGTGATGAGTCAGCATATGGGCTCTCCAAAACAGTCTCATTGGACATCTGTTTTTCGTATTCTGAGATATCTGAAAGGTGCACCTGGTAAGGGAATCACCTATTATAGACCGAAGACTCCTATATCCACACTGTGTCTTACTGGTTATGCAGATTGGGCTGGGAATTCGAATGAAAGGAGGTCTAAGACTGGATATTGCACATTTCTAGGGAATCATCTGGGGAAAAGCAAAAAACAAAATGTTGTGGCAAAATCTAGCACGGAAGCTGAGTATAGAGCAATGGCACATGCATGTTGTTAGTTACAGTGGGTTCAATCTATACTTTGTGAATTAAATATTCCTGTTTTGTCTCCTATAGAACTCAGATGTGACAATCAAGCGGCCATCTACATTGCTAAGAATCCAATCTTCCATGAACGTACTAAGCACATTGAAGTTGACTGCCACTTTATCAGAGACCAGATCAAGAATGGAACTGTTGTGACTCCACATGTCAAGTCTGAAGATCAACTTGCAGATGTTCTTACGAAGCCATTGAGTCCAACAACTTTCCAGAGTTTTTGCAACAAGCTGGGTCTACACGATGTGTACATTCCAGCTTGAGGGGGAGTGTTAATATATTTCATATTTATTCTATTTTGTAATTTCTATATCCTACTGGACCTCTATGTAAATTATCCAGTTTCTCTTATTAATAAAAAGGGAGAAGGCCTATGGCCTCTCTCAACGCTGCATTGCACGTTGTATTGCGGCACACACACACACAGACAGATATATATATATATATATATATATATATATAGGGCAGCGATCCTGTGAGAAACATCCTACGGTGAGAGCTTGAGAGGCATTTGAATAACTACAAAATCTGAACTATTTTTAAAAATCTAACCGTATAGATGGAAAGAGCATCATTTCATTTATCTTATCACAAAAAATCATTGCTATTAGACATTGTTTGCATGTCCATATGTACAATATACACTTTTTACATCCAACAGTCAGCCTGAAATTCAATATAGAGCGTCAAAAAGTATTTTGTTGTTGTGAATGATCTACAAATCAGATGGTGATAAATTTTTGTAGGAAGGTAAATATTAAGGTATAATTGTAATCTATACAGTTGGATTATGAAAATTTGATCTGTGTGGGGAGTTATTCAAATGCCTCTTATGCTCTCACCAAGATTTGTTTCTCACTGGATCGTTATATATATATATATAAACTTTTGATGTTGGGTCAGATCTCAAATGAAAAATATCACTTCAAATTGTCTGCTTCTATACACCGTCTTTCTGTCTCTCTTTAGTTGTGCCATTGATTGCATTTTCGCTGAGTGCAGTCGTGTAAGCTAACTTGGTCAATTTTATTTAACACAGATTATAGCTCTGACCTGGATTATGGATTCCATGGCCACTCATTAAAAGTGGGACATTATCAGTTCTTGTCTGCAAGCTGCCGCTGTAGTTACACCCATCCACCCACTCTGTCATGCATGCGCCGCCTCATGATTTTACTAGTAGAGCGCATGCACACACTCACACCATCATGATCTGCCATTGAGTGCTGCCTACATGCTCTACCGACCTGGCAAGCATGGGATAAACACCTCAACCAATCTTCATAGGTCTCAAATCTGAAGCATAATTGTACATGCGCCCACCTTGGTGACCCAAGCACTCTTCCACTCTCCAAAACCTAGGCGCCCAACCTCAATAGGCATCCGAGAGGCCTGGGTACCTAGGCTGCCCGCCTAGGCGGTTAATGGGCCTCTTACTGGGTCTGGTTAATGGCAAGGAATGAAGTTTCGCCGGTACCGACGGTATTTCGACCGAAATACCGATACCGAAACATGCGTGCGTACCGATAGGATCGCAAATACCAATAATACCGACATGTATACCGCCATGTTTCGATGATTTCGGTGCAAAATGCACTACTAACTTCATTGTACCGACCGAAACCGGCGGTATACCGATGGGTATACCGTTTTTTGCGAGAATGACTGTAGTTACTTATTGGGAGGAGAAAAGAAGATGCATTTGGATGATTTTTGGCGATTGTAGCTAATACCAACCCAAATCAAGGTAATTATAACTAATCTCTTTCATTTCTACCATTAGCTACCTCTCCATCTCTTTTTCCTACTTTTTTCTTCCACTTTCACCTAAAAAAAGTATTTTTCACCGCCAAAGCCTAGTATTACTCCAATTTTTATATGTTTACGCGAACTATACATACATCTATAAGTATATTATATAGATCTACAATATTATCACTAGATCTACCTACTTACAACACTATTAATTACTATTATCATACAATCTATCTAAGCATATTACAATTAGTATTGATATAATTAGTTACTTTTTTATGTTTAGTGGAAGATGTTTTACTAAAGAGTAATGTGAATATAATACAAAGGAGTATTATACACTTATACAGTATCGCACATGAATGAGCAACATGGAACTTCATACAATTTGCCAATAATGTTGTGTATGAGGAGCATGTGACTACATACAACCACCTTTATAGGATGTGCATGTCATGGCCGCAATATCTCAGTAATATCAACTTATTACTGTGTGGAGAACCAACGCGCCACTCAACATACAACTGATGTGAGTTGTAAGTAGATATGTTATTCATATGTGTAAATTGTATATTATTGCATAATTGTGTGTATTTAAGTGTGGTTTGTGCTAGTAAAATTTCATATCTTAATTCCTACATTTTGTCATCGAAATCCCAACAAAACAGGACAGATTCCTTACCTCCCCCATGATGGACCCCCCCCCCCCCCCCCCCAACACACACACCCAATATAGAATTTTATTACATAAAACGATGCATTTAGGTGTAGAGATTACACCTGTAAAATTTCAAAAATTAATTCGTTCATTTTGGAATCGAAACGGTCAGGATTGCATCTGTCGGTATTTCCGTCAGTATACCGGTAAATACCTATTTCCAAGCTGTCGAAACAGCGTCGGTATCGGTCACCTTGTTCCTTGAATGGGTCATTACTATATTTCGTTTTTTCTTTTCCGTTTTTCCTTAAAAGTTCCACAATACAGCAAATTTTCTGTTGTCTACTTTTTTCTTCATTTTGCTAATCTAAGTTGATGTCATATCTTACTGTTGCCTCATCATCCTCCTATCACCATGGTCATTTCCTTTTTTTTTCTTCCTGTTGCTTAATTGAGCAGCAAATTTGCTGCCCACCATCCTCCCATCACTTGGAAATTTTGTTTTTTTTCTTATGCATGTAACTTAACGGCAAATATGCTTCCATGACTTGCTGTTTATTTTTCTTTTTGCACTATCTAGTAGAAATATTGTTACTATGTACTGACAGCTGCTCTACAAATCCACAATTAGTTGGTTTTTTCTTCTCTCCACCTAATAACAATATTAATTGTATATTTGTTGCATTCCTTAAACATATATAGAGTTTAATATCTCTTTCTAGTTTCTAAAAAATTCCAAAAACTCTTCATATATTGAGAAATGGAGTGATAACTAATGGATGCTTAATTTAAAATCGGCCCCCACCCCACCCACCATGGAACAAAATTTCGATCGAAATTTCAATTGGTCCACAATTTCGCGAAAATTTCGCAGCTACAATCGAAATTTCGCAAAACAGGGGGTATTTTAGTGCAAAAAAGTCCAGTTTGGGCCTTGATATTGTGAAATCAGTGCAAAATGCATCACCTGTTTCGCGAAACAGTGTTCTGCTGACTGGATTTGCTGGGACTTTGATTTTTAGCGATTTTTTTGCGATATCTTGCTCTCAAAGGCTGCTCTACTTGATTCTAAGGTATGTAACCCCTCTCCCTAGCGCATCTACTCTTTCTATCTCTACTCTCTCTTAGACATGTCTTAATAATTACTTCGAAAATCCTATATTTCTAAGTGACATTTCTCTTAAAATTCTCAAGATCTTAAAGAGAACTTGTAAATCTAAGAAACAATCGTGTGAAATACGTATATCTACACTTATTTTGAATATACACAAAATGGCTACAAAAGCTTTTTTGATGGAAGTTCTTGTTTTTTGTATTTTTCACTTATTGTAACCCTAAATATATTATAGTAGTAGCCTTATACAAAATGTTAAGTGTAAGTTGTTACTTGTAATCCTATATACATTTTTTTATTGTTCACTTATGTAACCCTAAACATATTATAATAGTAGACTTACACAATAAATATATTAACCTTCATTATTGTAACTTGTAAGTTGTAACTCTAAGTTATAAAGTCTAGTACTCTAGTTGTTTTAAGTTGAAGTTTGCAAGTTTGCAACAGTCTAACCGTTTAACAAAGTTGACATTTGTGTTCATTTGTGCCCTCACTGATCAAGACATGGATCCCACCCTAACCTCTAAAGATATAACTTTATTGTATAATCTAGTGCGTCTATGTTTAAACATTGTGTTTGCAAAATTTCATAACTTAATTCTTTCATTTTGTCATCGAAATTGCCATCGAAATTCTGGCGATGGTTCAGTTTCCTTCACTTACAAGTGTGGGAGACCCCCCATATATCTAATATGAAATATTATTGCATATTTGAGTAGATCTTGGCGTTTAGATCGTCCTGGTAAATTTTCATGATTTAATTTGCTTATCTGGTCGTCAAAATTGTTAGGACCGTAAATATCGAAATTTCGGCCGAAATTTCGAGAAAGTTCTGTTTCTGGGTCCTCGGACACGACATCAAAATTGGACATTTAATTCTATGCCACCCACCCACAAAGGCATACAAACAAAACAGAAGGGTTGGCACAAACAACCATATTGTCAACTCGATATTGATCTGCAATAAGAGAAGCTAAAGACAAAAATAATCTCTCAAGGAGAAAGTCAATAAAATCAATATCTAAAAGTGGAGCAGCGGCAACTTTGTAAAACATGGACAATTTTGGAAACTAAGTAGGCTTATGATTAGTTATAGGAGTATTACATAGCTACAAATTTTACAGTTTTAATATAACTTGTCCATTTTTGATTCTAAGTATTGAATCAATAAATATTTGTTCTTCATAGCCTGCTGTATTGAAGACATGCTGTACTAATTTGTTTTGGTGAAGTTTTCAATTAATGTGTGAATACCACCTTCTTTGACCTACTCATAAGAAGAGATGATGTAAAGAACGTGCTACAAATGGATGAGGTGGACAAACACGCCAAGTATCTGTGGCTCCCCATGGGTATGAGCAAGTGAAAGAAGGTGGTATCTCCCATGTCAAAGAAGGATTGAAAGAAAAACTCCTCTCACAACTAGGGAAAGAAGTGTTAATTAAAGCAGTGGCCCAGTCTATGCATACATACATCTTGAGTATTTTCAGATTACCAAATGGGCTCCTGGAAGAAAGATACAACGCCATAGCCAGATTCTGGTAGGGATCAAGCGATCAAGAGATAAGAATTCATTGGAAAACCCGTGACTTGCTCCTAGAAGAATTCACTTTCTTCCATGTCGCTGCTAGAGAGAGAGAGAGAGAGTTGTAAGGAATGAAAATATTTCAAAATCTGATATTTTATTATTTATTACTTTTACACACATTGAAAACAAATTGTAAAACAAACTCACTTTGTTCATAACAATATGGATACTACAGAAAACAAGTGTAACTCTATCCCTTCCTACCCTCTCTGCTTTGTCCCAATTTACTGTAATCATTTCCAATAATTATCCTTTTCTCTCTTTAAGAGAAAGGATAAATTTATCAATTGTAAATCTCTGTTTCTTTAATAGATGTTGGATCTCCTCGCACATGGAAGTCGTCTAAACTTTCCTATTTTCGTCCCGAAGTGACCTGACTCTCTCTTCCAGATAATTAGGTCTTTCAACGGGTGTGATCTATATGATGCCCGTCTCACTAATCATATGTCTAATATGATGTTAGGTTCTTATGTCTCATTGCGACCCTTGCTGAAATATTTGTTACTAATCAGCTTTATAAGGCTAGGGACCAGTGGCAGAGAGACACATGGGCCGCTTGAGGCTTGTGCGTCACTCAAATTTTAAGGGGAAAAGGTCAAGCATGTGAGTAAAACATTGTCGACGACTGTATATAGTATATGCTATTCTTGGGTTGGATTCCTCAATTGCTTGACTCGAGAGTTGGGGACGTCACACATTGACTACCGTTGTCATCGCTTATGTGAATGGCTGCTTATTAGAGAGTCTGCTTAATTTAGTTAATTAAGTAATTTGTGTCTAATTGTATATGAGCCCAAGTGTGTCTTGGCCCATTAGGATTAGTCTAAAGTTTGTACGCATCCCCCTTCTCTTATATAAAGGAGGGGGATTCCTCTTATCAAATATATCGAAGGGCCGTCTTTTACTTTTAATATGGTATCAGAGCCTTTCGATCCCCCTTAGCCCTGCTTCCCTCAACCATAACCCTCATGTTGCCTCTAACCTAGCTGCCACCACTATTCTTCTTCCTCCTTCCTGCTGCCCCCACTGCCCTCTTCCACCGCACCACCACCTCCCTTACAATTGGACACAAATTACTTAATTAACTAAATTAAGCAGACTCTCTAATACTGGTAATTCGGAGATCAAGTATCTTTGATGATAAACTATTGATTTGTTGTCCAATTTTGGTTGTTATCTTGGATATCTATAGACAAATGCTTGCCAATTTCTTTCGAGTCATGAACATGATGGAGGACAAGGAAAATGTGTTGGATCCGAGGCAATGATTTAAGTCGTACAGTCTAGCCTATGATAGTGGACTACCTATAAATTTTTATATTGTTTGATCATTAGTTTCGGACTCAAAGACATGCTTATTCTTGAATATGCTACCGTGACAGGGATGTGTATAGTAGATTATGTACAAATGTTCTTTGTATCTATGCTTAAATCATTTTTGGTTTTATATGATATCAATATGGACAAAAATAGTCTTTTTACCAAATATCCTATACACAAGAGGCCTTACCCACCTTAGAGCTCTGGCTCCGCTACTGGAAGGGGCTGCAAATTTGCTGCTCTTGGTATCTCACTTATATGCATGACTGTTGTACTTGTTTCCATCTAGAAAAAGAGTGCTTCATCCTTCATTATTGAAGCTTCTTGATATATGTAACACATGAATTTATATTTGATTCAAGAGTTCGAACTAAGCTATCATTATATATAGCGTAGTTATCATTGCAAGGAAAACTAAGGGCTCAACATAGCATAGGATTGGCATGTATATTTCAAGCAAATATATCTTAGTTGCTATATCAATTCCATTTTACAAGCCTTTGTGTATGTTCATGCTCTCTTATGATGGATGGGATTTACTCATACTTGCAACAAATTGAACAACTACGAATTGGTTTTTCTTAATCATAGTTGTACTTTGCTGGCATAATGAAAACAATTGGGAACTCTTTCTTTGAAATACTTGAAAAGTTTATTGCTATTACTTGTAATTGAATGGATGATAAAATTTAGGGAACAAGGTAACACCAAAATAGTAGTAAAGAATTCTACTTGCAGGTTGTCAACTGTCTAAGTTTGCAACATTGTCCTCGCTAAATCCAACCGTGAGCATAAATGGGAAACATGGGAACCGGTCAAATATTATAATACACTCTACTTTGATGCATTCAAGGAAGTTGTGTGCAATGTATGTATCTTGATAAATATTGCAGAACGTATGGATTTTTCTGATACAAGGTGTTAAGAGCACCTACTTATCAAAAAGATCTCCTACGTGTCCAGTAAATAATATAGATTATAAAAGAGTTCACATAATTAAGTTTGAATATAGAAACTTTTAAATATTATGCAGTTATTATTCATCAAGGTAAGTCGTATTGTCGTTATATAAGTAATAGATTCAGCTATCAATCTTCTTGTTGTTGTATGATGTATATAAGTTGTGCATTCGTATATTTTAAAAAATGTTGGATACAAGGAATTATCTGATTCATCCTGAAATATCACTAATTCGATGCATCCTAAAATGTGGAGTTTAAAACAAATATAGTGGTTTGACTAAATTAGACTAACAAACACTAAAGCACACAACTCAATATTACCTGATATACAGTGCCTGCGTTGGTGCTTATAGTGTGGTTTGACTAAATTAGACGAACAAACACTAAAACACACAACTCGATATTATCTGATATACAGCTGCAAGTTAAAAAGTTACAAATTACAACTTGTATAAGTCTAATGTTAGTATTTAATTAGGTTACATATGACATTTATACATAGATCTCAGAAATAGGTCTCTAATAATCATTTCCCAAAATAGTTTTATAGGCCATTTAATGTATAAATTATGAAATATGTGTATAATTTTAAGTTTATTGTCGATCTACATATTTTATGCACCATTATTTTGTAGGTCTAAAAGTTTTGTTTGTGGATCATGTGACTTTCAAAAGATCTAGCACATACAAGTTACAACTTTGTTATGTTTTGGAGTATTTCTTCAGATCTCTATAGAAGAGTGTAGGAACAGAAGAAGGTATAGATGGGCTAGGAATGGGGGAAACATACCTTAGAATCTAGAAAAGTAGCCTCTAGTAGAAACAAGAGATGCAAAGAAAATTGCCAAAATGCACAAGATGTAGTAACGACAGCCCTAGGAACAAGTTTCTTGAAATGCAAGTTGTGTTTCTGTACCGTATTGCGAAATTATGGCCCAAATTGGGCTTTCGTAACAAAGGTCGCCCTATTTAGAAAAGTTTTGCACTTAGGGGCATTTTTTTTGCAAAATTACATCCCATTCCCCGTGTTTGTGTTTTGATGTCCGATTTTATATTTCAATGTCTGATTGGATGAAAATCAGAATTCCGTTCAAAATTTCTTCATTTTTGTCAAAATTTTGTTCCATGGAGCAAAAAAATTTATAGCCGTGGGTCTTTTGGGAGAGTAGTGAAAGTACTAAGAGAATTATTGGCAAAGAAATATGTCAGACAATGTGCTCAGTTTTATTTCTCGATCTTTCTTCATTATCTTCCTATTATGGCTGTAATAGAGGGTATACCTCATCACCATCCAATGACGTGGACTCTTCTCTTACTATCTTTGATGGAGGCTGTGGCACAATGTGCTGGTTGTGCATAGCAACGGGCATTGCAAGGTTGTATTTTCCAATCTTCTAAGAGCGCACAATACAGGAGGAAGAGAAGTTTAATGAAAGGAGACGACTGTATGGTTTGTTCTGTGGATAAATTGTGCATAGAGGAGGGTGGGGAACGTGGGGCTTATTGGCTTGGGAAAGTTTGTTGTAAAGATCGTGGTCAAGGGAGGGGAGAAAAATACCATAAAAGGATAAAAATAGGGAGATAAAAGTGAGAGGAGAGAGAGAGAGTTAAGGTAAGTGCAGGAAATTTAAACCCTGTATCATGATTGGTTAGAATTTTCAGATTTAGTGAAAATGGCATGCTTGTATTAGAACATGGTTTAAAATTTCGGTCGAAATTGCGAAATTTCGGTCGAAATTTCGGTTTCGACCACTACCAGACATCGAAATGGACCGGTCCAAATAGCCGAAATTTCGATTTTTTTATTGCATTATAATATTTTAAATAAATCTTAAAAATCCTAAATAAATGTGGGAGACCCCCCTGAGTCAATTCAATCCAAAATATAAGATCTAACATGTTATTACATAAGAATATATGTATGTATACATTGCATCATCGAAATCCTGATCGAAACAGTTTTGTGTATTTTCACTAAAAAATGTAGGAGCCCCCTACCCTATACCAACATATGATATTATTGTATAATTTGGTGTATTTATGTATATAGATCATCATGGTAAAAAATTATGACTAAATTCCTTTATTTGGCGATCGAAAACGTCAAAATTTGCATCGAAATCTTGTGTCAAAAAAGCGTAAAATATCGAAATTTCGGTAAATTTCTGTTTCTGGACCAACCGAAACGACATCAAAATCGACATTTTAAACATGGTATTAGAAGAACAAATTCATTCTTTTATAGTCTCCTTGTGTGTGTGAAGGAAGCTGAATTGTTTTGATGTCATTTTTCAATGGTGAAATGAATGAATTAAGTCATTATAGTTTGCAAGCACAATATAGACCTAAAGACACAAAGGGATTATGCTCTAGGTAGTACATAATACATTAAATAGTAAAAATAATTTTGATGGTTAGTGCGTTTGAGTATCCGATTGCCATTAGTATAATTTTTTTTTCCTGTTTTGAGGGAAGTTTAAACATTACTGGGAAGTGAGCTTGAAGCTTGCTCCTTATAAAGAAGCCTCAGGCGGGCACCTAAAACCAGTACTCAAGTAACCGCTTAAGCGGGCCTGAAGCAGATAGCAACTCTAATCTTTGTGTTAGAAAATAGCTTTCCTATTTATGTGTCTCTTCACTATTTCGGTTTCCTGTTGGGTCTGTTATGTAAATGTACTCACCGTATATATTTAAAGAGAACCCGCTCTAGTCGGTTATCGCTGTGACCCAAATACATTCACATGGTATCGGAGCAAATCCAACTGTTGTAATCCTAGCCGCCGTCCTCCTAGCCGCCACCCTCTCTCTCTCCCTTCTCCTTCTGCATTTGCACCACCCGTCACAACCGTCGTAGGACACCGCAACCGCCACCTCCAGTGTCGGTTCTCACCGGGCCGGTCTTTCTTCATCTCCGTCAGAGTGCGGTGGCTGTTTGAAAGAGAGGAGAAACCTTCTTTCTATCCCGTAGGGAGGAGTAACTTCCTTCCTATTTTCTTTCCTCTCCACGTAGTCCCCGTACGTGGATGACTGCCTAAATCTTTAGGGACCGCTAATGCGTCAAGTTCGCATCTTCAATTGACAATTGGCTGTACTAATTTCAGTCACCCCCGATGCATCTTCCCCGGGTTAGCTTCTTTCCGTGCGTCTTCTCGGAGTCTTCTTTGGTCTTTGACAGAGCCAATTTTTGTCAAGATCTACGTTAGCGCCGCCAAACACGATGTGATCCCTAGGCTTCACGACGTGTTCCCTAGGCAACACGACATGTTGATGTCTAGGGTTTGCACTGAGACGCAAATCACAAGCTACAAGGCGTGTCTCATCCATGACACGTCGTGTTACTGCTACTGAAGTTTACGCCTTCGATGGAGTACACAACGTGTCTTATCTGTGACACGACGTGTTGAGAATTGCACAAGTATTCTAACAATTCGTGACACATGTCCCGAATCCTGCATGACTTGTCAAAAATAGTCAGATAAGTCTGACTTCTGTCTATGCCAACTCACACGACGTGCCCAATATTCAACACGTCGTGCTGTTTGCATACACGAAGTGTTACGTCTTCACCACGACGTGTTACTTGTTCTATTTGTTGCTGTTATCTTGATCCAATCTCCAGATGCGAGATGAAAAGCCAGTTGCTTTCGCTACGATCGTCTACAACGATAAATCTCAAATAATTTTTGTGAAACCTCACTCACAAAATTATCTCCTCTGGATGAATGTTTATTTACAATGTTCTTGAATCTCGAGAGAAGGTTGATCTTATTGAATTAGAACCTCCTGACGAGAGTAGCAAAGACTACCCTACTTGGCAGATAAACAATGGGCTGGTGCAGTCCTGGTTATGGAATAGCATGGAGCCCCAAATTGCCTCAGATTTATGTTTTATTCTGCAACCAAACAACTCTGGGAAGCTACAAAGTAACACTTTTCTCACGAGAAGAATGCTCTCCGTCTTTATACTGTTTATGATTGACTCTTTGTAGAAAGACAAAATAGTTGCTCTTTAGAGGATTATTCTGGTACTATACAATCCATTTCCTAGGATGTTAGTTTCTGTCAGCCCGCTGAAGATTGATGATCAGATGAAAGATCGAGATGATCTAGTAACATCAAGGTTTCTTTCAGGCTTAAATCTTGTCTATGCTTCATCGAGGAGTGTTATCCTTGCCACAGACAAACTACCGAGCCTTGAAGAAGCCTTTGTGAGAATTCAACAATCTTTATTTGAGTCTATTTCTGCTACTTTAGGAGAATAACACTCTGAGAATCACGCCTGTCTTGTTTCTGCTGCTAAAGGAGCCGGACGAGGTGCTGGTAGGGGACGTGGCAATCATCCTAGAGACAGATGTACTTTTTGTGGGAAACTTGAGCATGTAGAAGAAAAATGCTATTCTAAGCATAGACGACCCCCATTGGTGCTGAACATTATACGACTACTTCATTGGGAGCATTTGCATCTGGAGCTTCTAAATATCTGCAATCAGATGTCACAATCTCCAAAGAGGAGTATGACAGTCTCCTTCAGGCTACCCAACAAGCTTCTCTTGGCTCCTTCGTTAATCTGGTTTCAGATACGACTTGTCGTCATACACCTCAATAGAATGGGGTCGCTGAACTCAAAAATTGCCAGTTACTTGATGTAGCACATACTCCACTCTTTTAGATGTCTGTTCCAAAGAAATATTGGGCTAATGCTCTTCTCACTGCATGTTTTTTGATTAATCGTCAACCATCTTCTGTCTTACATGGGGCTACACCTTTATTCATGTTACAACGTAACGAGCAAGCTTTTCCTGTTCCTCTTCGTATGTTTGGTTGCACTGTGTTTGTTCATGTCTTTGATCCACGTGCTGACGAGTTGTCTCCTCACGTAGTTCGCACCGTCTTTTTGGGGTACTCTCCCACACAGAAGGGAAACAAATGTTATTGCCCTCGTCTTCGACGCCCTTTTGTGTTGGATGACGTTACTTTTCATGAGTCTACCCCGTTATTTAGTGACTCTGTTTAGAGTAAGGGGGAGCACAATCCTGAGAGTGACTGTTTTTGAGCATCGGAGAGAGCCACCACTTCCCGTGCCATGTGATGAGACTATTCTAGATAAACCCCCACTTCCTAATTTGAGAGACAAGTGAAGCAACAATATTGATTAATGAAGTATTGAGCATACATGGTACAATAATGACAGATAAGAGGTAAATAAGAAAAAAATTAAAATTAAGAGGAAAGTTGGTTATTTATTGTTTGAAGAGGAGAATATTAAATTGAGAATGCATACAAAACATCAGAGTAGAAGGGGAGGAAGGGGGAAAAGGACGATGCTACAACATGGCCTTTCGTGAGAGTGGGTATTGGAGGGAGGTTTACTGTATATCGAGAGTTCTTTTTATAAAAAAGAGTAAACGACTTAAAAGAGAAAAATCGTGAAATGTCACACAAAATTTTGATATCTCATATAAATCGTGAAAAAGCGGGAAAGTTGTTAAAAGCCGCAGAAATGGGTGATCAACGTATTAATCGTGCCGAACAATTGGGGGCCTATAAAATTGTGACAATTTTTTGTAAAAAGTGGAGGACTTTTATTACAAAGGGTTCAAGGAAGCGGCTGGGGGTTTGGGCCTCATTATAAATCGATCTAGCTTGTGTTCAACTAAATAATAGATGATCATTCTCAATTTTTAGATATTTTTGAATCAAAATTACATACCACTTTTTTTACCGTTGGTACGTGAATTTTTGTGTAGGATGCACTCTGAAAGCGAAATTTCAATGGTCGAAATCTTAAACCATGCTTGGCGCATAAGCAACTAAATAAGCAGCCACTCCGGCCACTTTTGTATTTGTTGCACACTCACATAGTACTAAGTCCATATATTGGATTTTTCCAAGATTAAGTAGTCCTAATTGGACCTTAATCACACTGAACACGACCTAGATTAGACATGATTAATCCTAATTTGACCGATATTAGACCTAATTCGAACTATACTAAACCTAACTTGCCTTAAAGCTCACCTAATTTAGCCAACATGACCCAACCGGGCCTACTTGACCTAGTTGAACTTAAAATAGACATTTGTCCAGATCAGACCTAAATGACAATTCAACATATTTCAATCCGAAAATGACATATGTCGAAATAATTTGGCCTGAACTGAGTTAATTTGGCATTAAAGTGAGTTGTATCGGGTCTAAATGAATCTAGGCAGTAGGCACACCCAGGTCACTTGGGCTCATGGCTGTTGAGGTTTCGGCCCCTCATCCTGTGCCTAGGCACCCGAACCCTGGCCCTAAAGAGGCACAGCTGTGGAGGTTGGAATCAATGGCCAATGAAGTTATTAGCTGCGCCTCTAGAGGAGTTCTTTAAAGTAATGGGGGTTAAAGATATTAAGGGCTGTTAGATTATGGGGCATGGTGTGGCTAAATTGACTTGCCATTTGAGCAGATGACGCATAGAGTAGGTAATTTTATAATGTTTTAGTAAAATAGTGAAAACCCTAGCTTCTGAATGAAAGCTATTTGGAGGCCAGTATTATCATTAAACCAGGGGGAGGTCTTTGAATGGACGCATAAACAAATGGCCAGATACCCAAACTTTTGTATCGTTGTTAGATACTCCTATCCTCGTTCTTAAATGTCATTAATTTCAAAACATGTGTAAAATGCTCCTATTCCTAGATGTCAGTGATCATCTTGATCTATATAGCTAGCTTAGTTATCAAGGCGCCGCCTAGGTGCTAGACAAGGCGCCTCAAACTAGGCACCCAGCCTATTAAGTGTACTAAGTGGGCGTTTAAGGCCTTTTTAGCAAAATTTAAGCCATTTAAAGGCTATATGAGCATGAATTGCTTCTGGATTTTGTCAAATTAGATTACCATGAGTCATTTTATAGTTAAAATAGGTCTGATTTAGGCAAAATCAGGTCAAATACTGGCAAAATAGATCTGATTTGGTGGAAACCAGGTCTGATTTTGGGGAAATCAGGTCTGCTTTGGGGGAAATACTTGTGATTCGGGGAAATGCTTTGGTCTCATTTACGTTAGTATAGGATAGATTAGAGGAAGTAAGGTCTGATTAGGTCATGTTATGCAAAATTAGGTCTAATTTAGGCCAAATCTGGTCAATTTTTTTAAGATTAGCTCTCTGATTTGGGGGAACTACATTTGATTAGGGAAATTAGGTAAGATTTGACCAAATTTGCAGGATAAATTAGGGTAGCTTGGGTCTCATGTAGTTCTGTTTGCATATATTTTTCTTTTTTCGACTTTTTCTTGCTCTTACATATGCAACAGTTACTGCTGCTTGCATATATGCATTAAAATTTCCTGATTTCCTTCCACTCCTACGATGCTGTTTGTAATTTTATTTTTCTAACTTCTTCCTCCTTCATATCTCCTCTCCTGCTGTTGCGTTTTTCCTTTTTTGAACTTCTTGCATGTCATTTGTAATTTGATATTTCTTTTTTCCTGTTTCCTTTCACCCACAATTCCTAATTATCTTCCTACTACTACTTTTTTCTTCTTCTCTTAGTTCTCCCTCTTCTGATCCTCCAAACAGTCATCAATGCAAAGCAGGCATATAACACAATTTAATGAACTTAAAGTTACAAAATAGCATGTAGTATCATATGTATAAATATACAAATATGTAACTAAAAAAGTAAAAAGAGTAAAAACGCCCAGAAAAGCCTTGGCGTCCGCCTAGGCGGGCTAGGCGCTCATTGGGTGGGAAACACCGCCTAGCCGCCTTGACAAGTATGATATCTAGTAAGGTTGTGTTTTATCTTGATTCTTATTTCAACTGAGAGTTCTGAACTTTTTTTGCTAGCCTGTTGAATTTCTTGTCCTCTTAAATATATTCTGTGCCTACTGAATCAGTTTTTGACTTATCAGGCTACCATTTCGGGACAGGGGTACATTTGGTCAGCGTGTGACGGAGGGATGGATGATGAGTGGAGATACTCTGTTGCACCCATCCCCGAGGAAAAGCTTTTAGAATTATCTCTCAATATTTCTACCTGCCCAGATTTATCAAATGAAGACCCATCCAATATATCAGCTTCTAGGGAATTACATCCTGACTCCGAGAGTGTTGATCCTGATGATATTGATGGTGAAGATTATGGGGATGCTGACTTTGAGAAAGAGGTAATATGTGATCAATAATTTAATGATTTTTGTCCTTAAGTTTTCTAACAGAGTTTTTTTTCCAGGTTGAAGCTACTTTTCGTAGGGCTGTGGATGAAGTTCCAGGGGTCAATCAGGATCATGTTATTTTAGAAGTGAATTCCCTCAAGTACTTACCATTCCCGTCTCCTTGTTTACTTCTCACT
This sequence comes from Alisma plantago-aquatica, assembly GCA_963693085.1. Lineage (NCBI taxonomy): Eukaryota > Viridiplantae > Streptophyta > Magnoliopsida > Alismatales > Alismataceae > Alisma > Alisma plantago-aquatica. The sequence continues at coordinate 514,094,011 of OY856410.1, read as the reverse complement.
TTCTTAGAATTTTTTACCAAGTGCCTTCTGAAAATATATGTTCGTTGAATGACATTTTCCCTATAAGGCCTTTCTTTTGGTACTTACAATGAGCAACGATCATATGCCTATAGCGTCATATAATCAATCACACCTTTGCTTATTAATTGCCATCGAGGACCATGAAGGGCCTAACATAAAAAATAAATGGGCCAGGTTTTCACTGTGCTTTGGAAAGGAACTTTATGTGCTAATCAGGGAACATTTATGCAACCTTTAAAGCTGGTGGGCATAGTTCAGCAATTGCTTTACTTTAATTCCTGCCATTGTTACCAAGGCAGAAGCCTAGTTGTCCTAGGTGCTGGGACGTTGTCAGATTTCTGGGCGCCTTAGTTTCTGGAGGCCCTTGAAGGGAGTTACTGCTTTGGTGTTATATTGCATAGGAGGGTGCACTTAAAGGGAAGATGCATCTTGAAGTAGGCACATTCAACCCCTTTATTGTTGGTATTGCCTGATGTTGACCATGTTTTATTCTTATTTCTGAGACCCCATCCAAATTCCACTTTATACTCTCTATTCTTCAACCTCTGGCTTTTGTTTTATTTATCTAACCATCCATGCTAAGTTCATCTATGGATGCACAATCCCATCACAACCTTCTCTAGCTTGCCATATTTTTTATTTAACATTGAGAATAATGTGAAATAAAATATTGTATTGAATGTAATTAGATTAGATGAGTACAAGACTGGACACCCCTGTCCTATATATAGGAGCAAGGGAGAAACCCTGAGACTTGTGTCCCAAGTAATCTAAACGGGCCGAGACACTAAAGGCCCACTAACTAATTAACCTATTAACTAACTAGGCTAATATAGACTCTCTAACAAATAAATTCCACAAATTTGAAGCGGAAAGTTGATAATGCTACATGTGTAGCAGATATATACGATGCCCTCTTATGTATATCAAAAAGTTGCTGTGTCCTGTGCTTTTATATGGAAATGTGCCAGTGCTTCTTAGGTGCTCTTTCCTCACTCATTTGAGGTGACATCATATCCAACTCTCAGAGGGCTTTTGTATAGTGATCAAGGCCTCAAGGGTGACGCCTAGGCGCTGCGTATGTGCGCTTAGGCACTCGCAAGGGTCCCTCAAACTTAGGCGTCAAGGCATAGGTGAGCTGGGCGGACTGGGCTGCAGCCTAGCACTCCTGCTGCAATTGCAACATGTAAGTTCTCAACTGTTGTTTGTAAATTTTTTCACTTCCTCCTATAACTCCCGTTCTTGCTTTTTTTTTCTTCCTTTTCTTGAATCTTTTCTCCTGCATTTCCTTATTTCCTATTCCTAAATCATACTACTGCTTCTTAACTTTGGTAACTAAGTTTCCTATTTCTAGACAGGACTTGTCCTATGTCTCCTGCTCCCACATCTACTACTACTATTTACATGTTCATTTTTTCTTAATTTCTGACTTCTTCCTCCTAAATCTCCTGACACAACTACTTATGTTCGGATGTTTCCATTTGTTCTTCCGAACATCTGCTTCCTTCCCCTATGTTTGCTCCTCTCACAGCTCCTAGTGTGGCCTTTTTTAGATATGTTTTTTCTGACTTCTTCCTCTTCCACGTCTCCTACTGCTGTTGTCTTTTTCCTAATCTGACTTCTTGCACAGCTCCTACCATATGCATGTTTCTTATATGCCGTCTTCTCCCTATCGTTTTATAATTATCAATCCAAATTAGAATTGCATTTAGTATCATTTGTACAAATATATAAATATGTAACTGAAAAAATAAAAATAAAAAACCCAAAAAATCCTAGGCAGGCTAGGCGTTCGTTGGGTAAGACCCACCGCCTAGCTGCCTTGACAACTTAGGGTTTTTCAGTATTTTTGACAAACTACAACACATTGCAAGGGATTTTAAAAGCGAAGTGCACTATTATGGAAATAATGGGTTTAGTCATTCATGACAATAATGGGCGGTTCTAAATATCAGGTATCACTAAAAGGGCCACTTAAATTGTGTCACTATGTTCACCTCAATCAATCAAGTGAGCAACACATTCAACTAATATGCCTTATTGAAATCGGATCATTTGACACCCAACCTTTCCTCTCTAACTCGATGGATTAGCTAGTTATACTGTGTTGTACATGTGACATCATAATACATTTATGTATGGCACTTTTCTGAAGTTTCTTGTAGTTTGAGAAAGCAATAGTTAAAGGAGAATTTTCATGCCTTCAGTCATTCATATCATGAAAATATAAACCATATTAGTAACTGCAACATTCTTGGCTTATTCTGTACTAAACATGAATTTTATTACTCAAGTATAATTACCTAGTGGGCATCAATCAACAATCTTTCATTGGAATGCAAGCAATGCCATGCCATTCTCCTAGGATTGATTTGCATGTAGGCATCTGATTACAGAAAGTCACATTCATTTGCTCAACACATTTATCGAAGGAACTAACAGTGAGATTGGCAATCCATAATGAGCAGTTATTGCCACAAAGGCAAATTTGTTGGAAGTTAAAACTAAGTGGAATTTAACAATTGTTTGGACATGTATCTATAAATACTTCTTTCTTTTCCAGTGAATGGTCATTATTGAATGAGGAATGATTGAGGCGGGGATAGGAGGAAATGGGTAAACCATAAAGCAAGATAGCTGGGAAAACTGTTATATTCTTTTTACAACCTATGATGTGCTTGTTAGTAAAGAAATAGACAGGAAGGGGACTTAAAGACGGGAAACAAAATGAAAGGACATTATAAGAAAACTTAATCGTGCTTAGATGAGAAAGGGGTTCATGTGCATGCACACATTTTATACTTTCATTGAAGAGAAACTATATGATGCCTTGTTGGGCGCAACATAGAATTTGAGAAGATTGTCTCTTCACACAAAGCCGACATCCTTGCATGCCTTTTGTTTATCTCGTAAATGGGATATCGGCATCCATGAGGGAAAAATTCCACCCTAAAAAATTGGCACCCTAATGATGGAATTGGACGTGGATTGGATGCATATCCCATCCAGCTTCTGCATGCTGAACCCAAGTGAGCGTTAAATGAATGCAGCACAGGTCCTAGTTGAAGTAAAAACTATCATCTGTGTAGCTGACAAATTGGTTGGGACTTGGGACTCCTGGATTTGGTTATTTCTTTTGATATTTCTAAAGTAAAAGTCAATATAAAATTACTGATATTTCCTCTTTGTAAGATCGTCAATATTGTACCGAAGGTGTATTTAGAGTAATACCAAATCAGTATAGCTATCCTTCCTCTGACACAGCAATGCAGTTTTGATAAGGTTCTTTATATGTTTGAAAATACAACGGCAGATATGCTTGCTATTTTCTAAAACTCTTCTAGGCATATTTTACTGATTTATATTAACTATTGTTTGTCATTTCGTTTAGAGTTGTAAATCACGACTTCTTGAAAGTTAATGTCATCTGTAATTTACATGTGTCTGCGTATATAGTTAAGCTCTTATTGATCAAAATCTTTTGAGTTATCAGATCCTATTATTTCATTTTCTCCAGGTTGTCATACAATTTATCTTACGCTGATTGTGCTGGTGCCTTGTTCCAGTCGGTCATGAAACTTGGCTTGGCAGCACCTTACTCCAGCAATAGTAAGTCTCATTTGTTACCTTAAATGTCATCCATAACATCCGGATGTAAGAACTGTCTATGTGAAGCTTGTAGGCTGAACTGTAAACTGAAGTTGACAGCCTTGATAACAGTCAACTTAAGGCAAAAAGATGCAGCGTGGTAGAAAATAAAAGTATAGTGTATATCGTTTATTGTTTTTGCATTCTTTCTTTTCATTGACCTGCATGCTCTGACTATGGCTTTACAAAAATAATGGTCTTGCACTTAAAATTGAGTACATAAACTGATATTATAAAAACAGGCATTGAGTACAGAAGTTAATAAATATAAAAAATGAGTACAAAAGCTAACTGAGGAAAACGTTTAGGTACTTTGGTGCAATATGATGTAAGTCAGATATGTACTTTTGATATCTCCTAGTTGTTAAGTTGAAAGGAATTGGTTAGCTCTTGTCATGTTGCTTGATTGTGAAGCCATCCTGGATGCCAGACCTGTCAAATTATGAACATCGACTGTCGCGTATCCCAATTGGTAATGGTTATCTGATTAATCGAAAAGATTAACGAGAAGGATAAGAGGGAATGAAGTCAATGCTTTGAAAGGTTGAACATGAGATAAGAAAAGACGTGTACTGATGTGAATCATTAATTCCTAATACCGGTCACCAGTCTCAACAAAATATAAGTAAACAAGTGTGAGTGCTTCAAAACAGTTGATACTCTTCTACTGTCCAGGAACAAAATATTGCGTTATGGCCTTCTGTAGGACTTTAGGCATAAACAAATATGTCAAAAGGTTAGCAATATTACCTTAACGGTATTTGTCTAGAAATTAGTGGAAAGAACTTTAGGCATAAACAAATATGCCAAAAGATTAGCAATATTACCTTAACGATATTTGGCTAGAATTTAGTAGGAAGATAATGCACTCATACTCAATAGTGAATGAACATAAAATATACAAAGGATATACAAAAGAGAAAACAGAGAGCAACTGTAATATAAACAGAAGCCTCTCTTACAAACTCAAATTATATTTCATTGACCAGATCTTCTTAGCACTGAAATAACCAAGTTAATCAGATATGCTTGAAGGAAAGATTCTTGCATTTCCCTTTAGTATTGTTTATAACTATAAGAACAACTCCCAGGCTCTATTCTTGTTCGGAATTGTTGCCCATAACGGAGAAGGAAGTTGCAGTGGTGTGATATTGACAAGCACTCATGGAAATAGGAAATACACATAATTACCTCTAAGAATAGTTGATAGCTGTAGCTGATTAGATTGCTTTTTTACAAGGCGACTAGATTGGAAAATATGCAAGAATAACAAAGTTATCTCAAAAGAATAGCTCCCGGCATATCATAGCTTGGTGGTTTCAAACTAGGAAGAAAATGTCCGATTTCGATGTCGTTTCGGTGGCCACAGAAACAGAAATTTCGACAAATTTCGACAGAAATTTCGATAAATGCGTTCCTGGCGTTTCACCGGCAAAATAAACGAATTAATTTATGAAATTTTACCAGAATGATCTACTAGTGTAGATCTACTCAAATATGTAATAATATTTCATATTAGATATGTGGCGGGCGGGGTCTCATCATTTTTGAGTGAATGACCCTAAACTGTTTCGATGGGCATTTCGATGGGGATTTTGATGTTAATTTCCAATGGTGAAATCAATGAATTAAGTCATTATAGTTTGCAAGCACAATATATAGACTTAAAAACACAAAACTGTGCAAAAAATATGCTCTAGGTAGTACATAGTATATGATAAAGTAGAAAAAAAAAATCAAAGATCTGCCTGTTTCGAGATTTTCATCAGTCAATTTTGATGTCTGATTGCCACCGAAATAGAAATTTCGTCAAAATTTTAAATATTGGTTTCGAACCATGTTTAAAATTTCGATTTCAATGCCGTTTTCGATGGTCCAGAAACATATTTTAAGGGGCCGTTTGGCCGCTATCATCTAAAGTGCTGCATTTATATGTAAATAAATAATTGAACCGGTAGCCATAATATCATTTGGTATTTTATTCGGTATTTCGGTCTAATAGATGCGGGATTGTTGCAATCCCGCCATGCACGGCGGTAATGGAAACAGCCGCACTGTGCCCCATTTCAACTTTTTTGGGTAGCTGGTCTGCTGTCCTTGTGCACAAAATTAGTCTGTCAGAGCTCAAGTGGTCTCAGAATTGTACAGATTCTTACCTGCAACCACCGGGATTTGAGAAGAAGGGGGCCGAACGGCCCCTAAGAAATTTCAATCGAAATTTTGATTTTTCCGCTTATTTCGACACAAGATTTTGACGATTTCGATGACCAAATAAAGGAATTAAGTCATAAATTTTACCATGATGATCTACTTACATAAGTACACCTAATTATGCAATAATATCATATCTTAGTATAGGGCGGGGGGCTCCTACATCTTTGAGTGTAAATACACAAAATCGTTTCGATCAGGATTTCAATGATGCAATGTTTACATACATATATTCTTATGTAATAAGTTAATAACATGTTAGATCTTATATTTTAGATCAATTAACTCAGGAGGATCTCCCACATTTATTTAGGATCGTTAAGAATTTTTTTTTAATGCAATTAAAAAAATTGGAAATTTTGGCTATTTGGATTGTCCATTTCGATGTCTAGTACCGGTGAAAACTGAAATTTTGATCGAAATTTTAAACCGTGGTTTTGAATGTTCATTAAGACCGATAAATGTAGCTATAAGGATGCCTAGATTAAAAGTATCAAGTGGTTGAACTTGAGAGGAGAAAATAAAATGTTGTTTAATAATAAACTTATAAAGGCAATCGAAGTTTGGTTTTTGAAGTTAATGCCTTGTGCAATGACATGACTTCTTGATAAACTGTAGGGTGCCTAGAATAGAATTATGAAGAAGTGGAACTTGAGTGGAGAAAATAAATTGATGCTTAACAATAAACCTATAAAGCCATTCAAAGCTTGTTTTTGAAGTTAGTTAGTGCCATGCAGAATGACATGACTTTGTACAAAAAGAATAGCTGAAGATGCTTCGAAGAATCCAAAGGTATTGGGCCTCATGAAAAGATATTTGGTGGCAAACTTGAGTTGAAAATTAATATATTAAAAATAGATACTTTTTAGGAACTTATTGAAGTGTAGAGGCACTACTCCATTTTAGAGATACAAAGTAATGAAGAAGGAAGCCATGAAGGAATTCTGTGAAATCTAGAATATGTTTATATTTGTATGATTAGAACAAGTACAACCCCTCTCCTTATATAGGATAGGAGAGGACAACTGTTACAAAGTTCACCAATATGTGATAAAAGACAAGATATTAAAACAAAATAACAACATAATACTAAAATATATCAACTCTCCCCTCAAGTTGGAGCATAGATATCTCGCATGCCCAACTTGTCCACCATAGAGATGAATCTCATCTTCGGTAGATGTTTTTGAAAATGGAAGCAAGTTGATCCTAGGCAATATTCAAAATTTTGACGAAATGGTCGAAATTTTGCCTGAAATTTCTGTTTCCATGGCAATCAGACATCGAAATTGACTGAAGAAACTCTCGAAACAGGCAGATCATCGAAACTTTTTTTTCTACTTTTTCATATACTATGTACTATGTAGAGCTTATTTTTTGCAAATTTTTGTGTCTTTAAGTCTATATATTGTGCTTGCAAACTATAATGACTTAATTCATTGATTTCACCATTGAAAATTGACACAAAATCCCCATTGAAATGCCCATCGAAACAGTTCAGGGTCATGCACTAAAAAATGATGAGACCCCACCCCCACGTATCCAATATGAAATATTATTACATCTTTGAGTAGATCTACACTAGTAGATCATTTTGGTAAAATTTCATAAATTAATTCGTTTATTTTGCCGTTGAAATGCCAGGAACACATTTATCGAAATTTTTGTCGAAATTTGTCAAAATTTCTGTCGAAATTTGTCAAAATTTCTGTTTCTGTGGCCACTGAAATAGCATCGAAATTGGACATTTTCTTCCTTGATCCTAGGTATGTTGCTCAGGGGGAGAGTCAGGAAGTGTGCAAACTGAAGAAATCCTTGTATGGCCTGAAGCTATTACCACAAGCATTGTTTGATAAGTTTAGTGCTGCACTTATACAGTGGGTTAAGTGGGTCTTCTACTCATCGTTATTTGTGTGCAAATCCTCTCGTGGCACTATTATTCTAGTTGTATCTTTAGACGATATTGTCATCTCGGGTGATGATATTATTGACATTTCACAACTCAAGGAGTGGCTACAAACGCAATTTCAGACGAAAGATTTGGGCAATCTTCGTTGTTTCCTTGGAATAGAGGTTCCATTCCAAGAAAGGCACAAATCTTTTTCAACGAAAATATATTTCGGATCTTGTAGAGACAAGCATGGCACATTGCAAACCAGTCTCTAAGCCTATGGATTATCATAACAAGGCGGCCATTTCTGATGACAATGATCCATTTGGATCCAACAAAGTACAAATTGATTGTCGGTAACCTAATCTATTTGACGATTGCTCGTTCTGACATCTCCTATACAGTAGGAGTTGTTAGTCAATTCATGAGTGCACCCAAGTTGTCGCCATCGGATGGCGTTCACCCGGATCCTATGTTATATATTAAAGGATTGCCAGGGAAAGGTCTCACTTATTTCACAAAGAAGGATTCCTCTACTTCCTTGAAGGTTACTGGATATACTGATGCTGATTGAGCATGTGATGTTCGAGATAGACGATCTTCCTCAAGATATTGTATGTTCCTTGAGTCACATTTAGTGACATGGACGAGCAAGAAATAAAATGTGTAGCGCGGTCCAACACATAGGCTGAATATCAAGCATTGGCACATGTTTGTTGTGAAATACAATGGGCTATCTCCATATTATCTGAAATGGAAGTGTCTGTTGAAACTTCAATCTCTCTCATGTGTGATGATCAGGCAACCATCTCATTGCTAGCAATCATGTGTTCCATGAGCAAACCAAACACATTAAGGTGGATTACCACTTTGTTCGTGATCTAGTGCTCTCCAAGAAGATTCAAACTCCTCATGTTCACACTGGAAAAGTTGTAGATATCTTCACCAATCCCCTTATACTTCCAACTTTTAGCCATATGAGTTGCAAACTGGGCATGCACAATGTTTACACTCTAGCTTGAGCGGGAGTGTTAAAAAATAGAAGCTATTCATACAGTCTTTTCTTATTTCCTTTCCTTATTAGGTCTTTTATGTAAATGTTCTCTTCCTATATAATAAAGGCTAACATCCTACAACAAGACATCATTTGGCCCAATACTTTCATAGAGATGACTAGTACAACTCCAGCCATTGACAATAGTCGATACTTCCAGCTATCGAGTTATGATTTAGCTTTATAAATAATAATAACACATAAATTTAGTCAATCTTCTGGACAATAAAGCCACTTCCTAATATCTAAATGTAATGTTAGTAGCGTGTACATGGATATACTCCCTAATTGACTTATCTTTGGGAAAGTGACTAACAAGCAATTGACTCATGAGACAATCGAGTTTCCACCTGGAAACTATCCCAATTCATATTGAACTTCTTTAAAAACATTAACATCTTTCCCATCACCTCTACAGAAAATGATCTGATCATCAACAGAAATGATATGTGAAATACCTTAAGACGAAGAAACTCTGACTGGAACAAGCCAAACAAAATCCTCAACACGGCGAATAAAGATGAGAATCCATGCATAGCTCGAACAAAATGGTAAGGGGCTACAATATCTCCCTCTCTGATTCCATTACAAGACTGGGTCACCTGAAAGGAATATCATTAATGAGGATCTGAAAAGAGGTGGTTTTGAAAGCCTCACCAATTTAATTAAGCCAACAAGGTAGAAAATGAATTCCTTGCTAACTCAGTTACAAACCTTTTATAAGCTAACATTCACACACATTTTAGGAGCTCCCAAGTCCCAACTTACTAGAAAGAGTCTTAAGATTTCATTAGCAAGTAAAAGAGCTTCACCAATCTTCCTTCCCATTATGGATGCTACGTGATTCAAGCTGACAACTGAGGTTAAACGGATTTGATATTTATCCTTCCAAGACTTTGGTGTTGACTTGTGAATTATATTGCACTAAGAAATTGGACTGTAACAAATTGAACACTAGTTCCTTTAGGTACTAATTTGATTTAAGTTCTGTTGATTTTTGTCAAAAGTAGCTGCCATTTTTACATTGATAAATGAAAACCCTTCTCCTATGTATAGAGGAGAAACATGGAAACAAACAAAATCCTAATGGGCCTAATACGCTTAGGCCAATATTACATAAGATTCAAGAAATAGGATTAGAGTAAAGAAATACTTAAGAAAATAATTAAAGATATGTATACCCGCCTCTTAGGCCAGAGCTTAGATATCAATCATGTCCAACTTATACATCGTAACTTATTGTTCTTCCCAGAGAGGCATGGCAATTTGCTCATTAGTTGGTACAAAGGGAGTGGTGATCTTCTTGGTTAACACAACATCACAAAGAAATTGACAATCTACTTTATTGTGCTTTTTTCTTTCATGAAATACATGATTGCTAGCAACGAAGGTAGCTTCTCAATTGTCACAATACATTGGAGAGGTGATGGGAAACCCAAAGTTAGCAAGAAGAGATTTAATCCATAAAAGATCACACGCAAGTAGTGGATGCAATTATTAGAAAGTAAAAGACAACTATGTGTTGTATTAGACAGGAGAAACCCCGCTCCTATATATAGGAGAACTGGGAAGCGTACAAGACACAATTAAACCCTAATGGGCCAAGACACTTAGGCCCATATAACAAAGCTACTAATAGCGTAATAAAACAAACTCTCTAACACTCCCCCTCAAGCTGAAGTTGGGAGAATCCCAAATCAGCTTGCAAACAGAGAGTCAAACTAGAAAACAAAGAAACAAAACAAAAAAAGATAAACCAAGCCCATACAAAATTTTTCTCCCCCTCAATATTACATTAAAACACTCAAACACTCAGAAACTCCCCCTCAAGTAGATACTCCAAGCAAGCAGGTTGGTCGCAGAAGCTTCTCGATCATCTGGAGCAGAAATAAGCTGCATCACAATCATCCGGAGCATAAGATGGAATAGCTAATAGGCACTAAGGTCTTCATCAAAGTCGTCGTCGTAGTAGCCAGAGAGTGCTGGATCACAGTAGCAGAGCCCAGAGACTGCTGGATCACAGTAGCAGAAAGTCGACGTGCCAAAACACAGACATGCTAGAGAGTGCTGGTGCACAACAGTAGAGATTCGACGACGTAGGCAGATAGAAGACCAGTAGGCACAGTAGTAAGAAAATAAATAACTCCAGTAGACGAAGCTCCATGTAAAGTCAGCAACTGAAAGGTCTTCATCATCTTCCCTCTCATACTGTATCCATCACAGTAGCAGACGTCAAAGTCCAGAGAGTGTTGGTCCACAGAGTAGAAAGTCAACGTGCAAGTAAAGCAGAAAGTGCAAAAGCACAAAGCAGCAAGTAAAGTGTGCTAATCATAGCACAAGTAGTAAAGATGACGTCCAAGTATGCAACTTCACAGCAGCAGTCGAGGTAGATGATGAATAAACAATAATAGCAGCAAAAATCACTAAATAGCAGCATAAGAGTCCATATATCAGCAGTAAATGTGGCATGAAGCAACATAACATAATTCTTCACTTTTTTTTTTCATCTCTCCTCCATCTCGTCTCTTCCCTCTACTCTTTCTCCTCTATTCTCCCCCTCACGTCAAGCACTGAAAGAGTAAAGGAGTGGTTGGCGTGTAGAGTCAAAAACAATGGTAGAGGCAAGGTTTAGCGTAGGAAAATATGTGGAGGCAGTAACAAATAATGCGAGTCAAGGTGCAAAATGACCCGAATAGGCAGATCCGGATAGAAAAATAAATGGATCTTTCTCCGAACCGAAAAGGGGATTTGTTTGGCCCGATAGGGCTAAAAAATAGATCCGATTAGCACAAATATTTGAGTGTATATGGGAGGGGGGATAGTAGAAAATATTGAGGGATATAAAAAAATTGTGCTGTGTGGTGGCACGATTAGAGGCGGTAGGGAGCGACTAAGGGGCTGGCGGCGTGTCATGAGTAGGGTGGTCAGTGGTTGGGCCGTAGGCAGCAAATCCGGCAGTGCGAAGGCGGAGTGGAGGCGTGCGTAGGCGCGACAGTAGTAGAGGCAGGTGATTGGCTGCGATCAGGCAATAGTTGTAGCCGCAAGATGACAGACAACAGTGGCGGCGACAGAGGGACAAGCGGCGGGTAGTATAGCCGCAGTAGGAGGCAGGAGCATCATGGAGGACGGGGCGCAGCAGGGCCAGTAGCTGGCGGCCGGTTAGGAGGATGGAGGAGATATTTAGCGGCGGCGGCAGCAAGGCATAGAGCAGCAACGACGCAAGGGGACAGGGTAGGCGGTTGTGCTTAGAAGCCAACAACGCCTAGACAGTGGTTGGGTGGCAGCAATGTTTTAGAAAGCGGGAAGCGGGAGGCGTGCAGACACCATCTTGTGGCCGAGCGGCCGCTTTTTGAAAAAGCGGATTCTTAATTTTCTATATGATTGTATACAAAAATACACACATTTGTGTATATATATAATTTTTTAAAGAAACTTGTATACGTAACCAAACCTTTGTGGCAGTGTAAAATTGAACATACACAACAATATTGCTACTTAATAGTTGATTATGTATATATGAAACATTAAGATACATTTCTTATATATAACAATATACTAGTATCATACTATCATGTAATAATGTGATCTACTTAATAGTTAGTACAATTTATAGATAAATTTTATCACATATAGTCGTATACTAGTATCAAGCCATGATACAATGCACTTAGTAGTTAGTAGTTAGTGTAATATAATAGTACTGTACTTGACAGAAATATGCATTAATTTTGTATTACATTTACACACTGGTTGTTTCTTAGATTAATGTTCTATAGTTAGTAATTAGTACTATACAATGGTACAATATTACTGAGTTGTGACAATCACATAGTTTTATGTTACATATACATGGTAAGTTTTATGTTAGTATTACTTGCTATAACAGACTTAATAGGTACATAGTCGTCACTACAATATATAGCAACATAATCAGTGTAGTATTACACACTGATTAACTACTATACAATATTTAGATACATACATAGTTACTTAATACAATAATACCATATTAACATGTTAAATAATGTTATATAATATCAATAGTGTAATATTTCATAATGAAAATATAATTACATTTCACTTTTGGGCCTAGGAAGTGGGTCTAGGTCCTGCTTTTCACTTAAGCGGACTCAGGCGGGCGCTCAGAATCAGTGTCCAGGCGGGTGCTTGAGCGGGCTGAGCGGGCATGAAGCAGCCACTTAATGCAAAGCCGCCTGACCAGTCGTCTAAGGCCTATTTGGAGCGGCTAAGGGTCTCATCCGCCTGAGCGGCCGCCTGGGCCGCTTTTTAAAACATTAGGTGGCAGCGTGCGACGCAGAAGGCAGCAAGAGCCGGTGGCGCAAAAGCGGCACTGCGGCTAGGCAGCAGCAACAACAACAACAGCAAGGTGGCGACAACGACGAACAACAATAGGGTGGCGGCGGCGCTGGGCAGGAGGCAGAGTATGAACCACGCGACAACTTTAGCGACAGGGTAGAAGTGGGCGAGTGGGAGCGGCATGGTAGCAGGGGAATGCCAAAAACCAAAGTGGCAGGGAACAAGGAGAGGAATTTCCTGCGGGCAGCCAAGCACCGCCAAGGGCGGAGGTCGCCCGCAAGGGGGGGGGGGCGCTCCTTTGGTTCTTGCTCTCTCTCTCGTAGGGTTTTGGTCCCTAGGACGGCTGCTCTGATACCATCTTAGAAAGTAAAAGACGGCTATGTGTTGTATTAGATAGGAGAAACCCTGCTCCTATATATAGGAGAACAGGGAAGCGTACAAGACACAATTAAACCCTAATGGGCCAAGACACTTAGGCCCATATAACAAAGCTACTAATAGCATAATAAAACAGACTCTCTAACAACAATCATACGTGATCGCTTTAAATCCCACGTCCAAAAAGAAGTGGATCTAGATTAATCAGACTTTATATTTATAACTCGATACTTAAGCTCCCACAACAATAAAAACATGGCCTTGGTGTAGTAAACGAGGTCGATCTCTGGGACAAGGGTGGCAAGTGTCAAGAATCTAGAGCCTTGGCTTAGTTACGCCTAACCAAAAGCAAGATAGGTGTTCCTTACAGAACGATGGTATCCAAGCAACTGAGTACTAACAAGAAAAGTAAGAAATTAATGATGAGACAAAAACGAGCAAGAATCTTTAAGTGTGTTTTTGGATGTGGATGGATGGGAACTTGGATTGAGTTTCACCATCAAAAATCTCTCAGCAACATACAATACTCGCACCCATTGTATACCCTTAGTGAGTTTACAAGCAATCATCATAAGTGTCTATTCCCTCCTTTCTCGAGCTTAAGAAAGATCTAGATCCTAAGATTGTCTCTCTCGAGAGATGGCAACCAAATAATCAACATAAAAGCTTATGATCATTAGCTTTAGCATTCCAACATTCTCGTGCAATTATACTAAATAACTCTTTAAATATAGGTAAATACTATTGTCTCGAGGCATTAACAATCAAACAACACAAGATGGTAGCTAATCATGCAAGTGAATCATTTAAGAACAAGAGTATGGAGATAGACATTCTTAGGAGTATATACATCAATGGAGTACATGTTGGGAGAGCCTTGGTGGCTACTCCCAACCCAAGAAAATGAACTAGCAACTCATGGTAGTGAGTGACATTGTGGAATTACAAGTGGATGAATTCGTGGATGATATACGGAGGGGAGTGGAAGTGGTCAGGATGAAGATGGAGGGAGAAGGAAGAAAAGTCAAATACAATAACCACAAAAGGGGTGCTGAAGCTCGGGGAAGTCCTGCTTAGCTCCTGCGTTGATGAAGGGTTGGCGAATCGTCGGCAACAACTCCCGTCCTCATCTCGAAGGTCTTCAAAACTAGCTGAGAAAGGTGGAGGTCTGTTGAACCTTGGATTCTCAAATTTGGTTGCTACAAATCGATGGAAAGAGGCTCCGTCGACTGAAGGTCGATGGAAAGTGGTGTGGCGGCAACACTTCGCCCTCATGGTGAAGCAATGATCGACCCCCTTCTCGCAGTATGGGGGGTGCTATTTATACCCTCTGGTTCGGTGCTCCGGGCACTAATGGATGAGATTTGCGTGCGCCCCAAGTACCTCTAGCACTTGCCTCGGGGCACAAGCTCAACTAACATGGCGACGACAATACACAGATCTGCCTTCGGTTGACATGGTCTGCTGGGCATTCGGTAGATGGACGCCCAACCGAGCCATCGGTAGATGGACGCACTGGGTGTCCTTCAGTTAGGGGCGTTCGACTTGGCCATCGGTTGTGAGGTGGTCTACAAGCCTTTGGGTGCCGATGCTCAGCAGAGCCGTTTGAAGGTGGCCTTCGCTGTTGCTCCTTCGGTAGGGACTCTTCGATTCGTTAGGCTCACAACCATCGGTTGTGAGGACCTTGGCTCATCCTTTGACAGACGGGGCCTGTGGTCCACCTTCGGTCGGTGGAGTAGCTGGTGCCTTCGGGAGGTGGGTCAGGTTCGGCCATCGGTTGTCTACGCTGAAGTAAATCCTTTGGGTGTAGAGTGGCCCGTGCCATTGATTGTTGTCGTATGACCAACGAGCGATGTTTTTCTTCACGAAGAGAGTAGTTACTGCCTAATTAAGTAATAAAGTGAAAATATGAAACAACCGTAGGAAAGTTAGAGAAAAGTCTATACTAAGGAGGGAAATTCAGGACAAAAATAGGTATGAAACATTCACAAAATTGGATGTTATCAATACTATACCTAAATCAACGTTAAATCTGGCGACAATATTTTGTTTATTACTTCACCAACTAACCAGATTGCCTCCCACAAAGGCACAATATACAAAGTTTGATCTCCTATTAGATTTAATCTGCATCAAAATACTCAATAGCATTGAGGTACCCATTCTTTTTGTAAAATAATCCATGATCAAGTACATTCTTCATATCTCAGAATACTACAAGTTGCCTCATAGAGACACTACCTAGGCAAGTCCATAAACTGTCGGAGAAAGGCGACAACAAAGCATTTAGTATTGTTAGGCTTGGTAAAAGTAAGGTACACAAATTTTCTAACCTAGGGCATGTATCGTGATTCGTCCTATAAATAGTTTCGTTTTTGTAGTTTATGACCCTAGTTCATGTGCTTGGTCCATGGAGAGACTTCAGGCCGATATCCAAGCATTCCTGTCCAGTCAATAGATGTATACTTTTAAGATAACATACTACGTTCGATCATGAGGCCAATGTTAATGCCAAGAAAACACCACAGACGTCCAAGGAATTAGTTACATCATCCACAATTCATGCACTTCTTTGTATCAACAATACATGTGTCATCATTACCAGATAATATGATATCATCCACATAAACAATGAAAATGAAAATTCCAGTAGTATTGGTCTTGTTAAAAACATAATAACTACATGAAGATTGAGAAAAGTCAAATTTACTAATATATGGGAAAATTTATTAGACCATGCTTGGGGTCTGCTTTAGGCAATAAATAGCCTTTCTAAGAAGGAAAACTTTCCAAGAATACTCCACCTTAGCAACATATCCTGGAGGCCGTGCCATGTAAACAATCTCCTATAGGCTATAGGTGTACATAAAAGCATTTTTGACGTCTAGTTGAGATAAGTTCCAACATTGATTCACATCAATACAGATAAGAAGGCCCTTAGAGTGGAGGCGAGCAGTAATAGAAAATGTTTTAAAGTAGTCAATTCCAGATTCCTATGTACCCTTGGGCAACAAACCTGGCTTTCCAATGCTCAATAGTCATGTTTGGAAAATATTTAACGGTGAATACCCAACGACATCCAACATGATCACTCACCATAGATAGACCAACAAGACCATGTCCCTCAAGATTTAAAGAAAGTTTATCTCTTCATCCATAGCTTGCTTCCACCGATAGTGTAGTAGCGCCTCCTAAACAGATTTTGGAACAAATGACTGATGATGCAACAATGAACTATGCCATTGGAGCAAGGGTTTTTAAAATTGAACCAACCGGTTGAATTGTGCTGGCTGGGACAGTTTTGTTCTCTCACAAACTTGAAAATGACCTTAAACCAGCCGGATCTGGGAAACTGACCTGTTGAATCAATGAATCAAACTTGATTTTCTCCAACCTGTCAGCTTTTGGCCATGTATGTGTACATTGACCCCAAAACCCACTTTTGTGTTTATTACCACTCGCTCCTTCCATGTCTCATCTCCATTTTCTCTGAAACTATAATTTGGCATAAGAAATGTAGTGTTCAATTGAATTTTTATCATTTCTATGCTATTTTGTGATATTTTCCTTGATATGCTTACCTCTCTTTGATTTTTCATGTGATAATTTTTTTAATATAATTAATTGCATCATTTATTGACATCAATGGTTGAACCGGTCCAACCACTAGTTGAACTAGTGAACTGAGAACCAAAAGCCCCACCTATTTGCTCATTGGTTTGATTCTAACATCATTGCATTGGAGTATTTAAGTCATCTGTGGATACATGTTGAAAAATAATATTCTGTGCCGTTGCAATTTCTTAACTCAACATGTATGATCAGAATCGAAAAGCATAGTGGGATCTGTTGTATTACGATTGACTTGTGGTGGATCATCAATTTCATGAGAAACCATACTTCATGCGAGCTGTCTTCTGTTGTGGTCATACACTTGTATAATTAGGGGTGTAAGACTCAACAGAAGGTGTAGTGGAGACAACATGATTGAGAAGAGGTATGGTAGGGGGTTGCATCCGCTGATTATGTTCAGAAAAGAATGTCTTCAAGAAGGTGACACCCACATGATATACATACGACGTGCAATCGGGGCAATATTTATACCCCTTTTGTAGACGGGAATAACCAGGGAAACAACAGTAAAAGCTCGTAGTCATAATTTATCACGTCTAGGTTGGGAACTGTGGACAAAATAGACACCTAAATTTTTTTTGGTGGTTAAGCAAACTTGTGTTCCTGGGGATATAGCAATTGGGTAGTGCAATTTGTTATGTAAAACAGATAAAGGCATTTGATTGGCAAGATAATTCGCTAAAAGAACAAAATTGTCCAAATAAAATTTTGGAACGTTAACTTCAACCATCCGAGTGCAAGCAACACTAGGAGATGCATGTTTTTCCTCTTCTTAACTACGTTTTTCCGTGAGTCATAGGGGCACAAAGTTTGATAGATAATCCTTTAGAGATCCAAATCTTTTAAAACTATGTTGTACATACTCAAAAGCATTATCAATTAGCCGGGGGGGAGTGGTTCAGGTGGTTCGGGCACGGGCCCCCTCATGAAGGGACCCGGGTTCGATACCCATCGGCCGCCCCTGAAGTGTTTACCCGTCGCGCAGGCCGGCCAACTGTGCGCTTTAAATGGTTCCTGGGTTTGTGGGACGCTCAGGGACCCGAGAGTTTACGTCGCCTGGGGGGTCACGAATGTGGCGCTTCTGCGGGGGTGGTTCTCTCGTAAATCTAAAAAAAAAGCATTATCAATTCAAACAAATTTGGGTATAGCAGAAAATTAAGTCTTTATTTCATTTAAATTTTAGACATAACATCTATGTGAAAGTATTGGGCCAAAGCGACACCCTGTTGTAGCAGGTTAGCCTTTGTTATATAGGAATAGAACACTTACAAAATAGACCCAATAAAGAAAGCAAATAAGAAAAGACTACATGAATAACTTTTATTTTTTTAACACTCCCCGTGAAGCTGGAGCGTACACATTGTGCATGCCCAACTGTCATCATATGGATAAAAGCTGTAGGTATAAGGGGCTTGATGAAGATGTCTGCAACCTGTCATCAAGTGCAAACATGCGGAGTCTAAATCTTCTTGGGGAGCACTAGATCACGAAAAAAGTGGCAGTCCACCTCAATGTGCTTAGTCCACTCATGGAACACATGATTGCTAGCAATGTGAATGGCTACCCGATTATCACACATGAGAGAGATTGGAGTTTCAACAGACACTCCCATTTCAGACACTGGACACAACCCACTGTAGTTCACAACAAGCATGTGCCATTGTTCGATATTCAGTCTCTGTGCTGGACCGTGCTACCACATTTGTTTCTTGCTCCTCCATGCCACTAAATGTGACCCAAGGAACACACAATATCCTGAGGTGGATATCTATCTCCAACATCACCTGCCCAATTAACATCAATATATCAATAAGCTTCAAGTAGACGATGGATGCTTCCTTGTGAAATAAGTGAGACTTTCCCTGACAATCCTTTAATATATTGTTAGATTTGGGTGACTGCCATTTAGTGCGACATCTTGGGTGCTCTCATGAACTGGTTAATAACTTCCACTGCATAGGAGATATCAGGACGAGTAATTGTCAAGTAGATTAGCTTACCCACAATCCGTCTGTACTTTGTTGGATCTTAAAAATCATTGCCATCAGATTTAGCCGCCTTAGTATGATAATTCATAGGCTTGGAGACTGGTATGTGTCATGCCGTTCTCTGCAAGAAGATTAAGAGCATATTTTGCTGAGAAAGATTTGTGCCTTTCTTAGAATGTAGAACCTCTATTCTAAGGAGATAACAAAAATTGCTCAAATCTTTTGTCTGAAATTGCGTTTGTAGCCACTCCCTCTTAGCAACATACCCGAGAGGTTGCTCCATGTAAACCTTTTCAAGAAGATCACCATGAAGAAATGTGTTTTTGACATCCAGCTTGAGAAGAGGCCAATAACGAGTAGCAACAAGGATCTGTAAAGAATTGAGTCGAGAAACAAGAGAAAAAGTCTCAAAGAAGTCCACTCCATGTGTTTGAGTGTACCCTTTGGCCATCAATCGAGCCTTCAGAGGGTCAATACATCCATCCAGTTTCTGTTTGACAGTATACACCCAACGACAACCTACAACAGGCTTCCCAAGAGGAAGATCCTCCAAGTCCTAGGTGGAGTTTTGGTAAAGAGCTTCCATCTCACCATCCATGGCTTGTAACCCGTCATCATGTCAAGCAACTTTCTAATATGAGTAAGGAATAACTCTAGAATCTAAGTGAAGAGCAAACATGCGAGCTGCTGGCGAACGATGAGATAAACAACAAACACTAGAGATCGGATGTCGCATTGTGCAAGACCGAACGACTTTACGAACTGCAACTAAAAGGTGCAAGTCTGAAACAGAAGCATCAAAAGAATTCTCAGCTTGAAAAAGTACCTCAGTAGTATCCGATGATGATGAGTCAATTTGTTCGACTGATGTTGCTACATCTTTTGAGTGATGCCCTGCTTGCCTGGTGTAAACCGGTAGAAAAAGTTAAATAGGTGGAGGTGTAGGTGGTGGTGGTAATATAATACGAGTGATATCTGGCACACTCTCTCACAAGGCACATGGAGTGGTGGCTCTCACTCTCTTATCACTCTCAAAGTCGTGTTCCTCCTCGCGCTGGACAGAGTCATTAAAATACGAAGTGGACTCATGGGAAGTCACGTCAATCAACACAAAGATACGACGAAGACGAGGACAATAACATCTGTATACAGTTATCCATGCTCCCGCATAGGCCCCGCCTAGACCCCCTAAGCTCTAGGTGAGCCGCTTTAAACTGGGCGCCTAGGCTTTCAGATATCCAAAACGGATGCCTTAGGCCTTTAGGCCCAAATTAAGACACCCAAAGACCAAATTAGTATGGCTTAGGTTTGAATTTTGTCAAATTAGACAAGTTCAGTGGTTTTAGGGAAGAAATAGATCTAATTTAGGCCGAATTAGATATAATTTGGACTAATTAGGTTTGATTTGAGGGACATAGGTCTGGTTTGGGGGGGAAATATGTCTTATTTGGGGGAATTAGGGCTCATTTAGGTCAATGTAGGACAAACTAGGGGAAGTTACGTTTAATTAGGTCATGTTATGCCAAAATAGGTCTGACTAAGGCCAAATTAGGGAAGACTAGGTTAAATTAGGTTCAATTTAGATCTTGTCAGGTCAAATTAAGTGCAAATTGGTCTAGCTTAGGTCATTGCATGTATTGTCTAGGTGAACTTATGATTGATTAAGCTTAGGGATAACCATTACAAATGTACATAGTGATGTATATATTTAAATATAGCTAAATTTGAATGGCAAATCATTTATATAAATGTAAAATGCAAACAAATATGAAGAACACCTAGAAACTCCTAGGTGCCTAGGCCCCCTAGGCTTCCCTTGGGTAGGAAGATCCACCTAGCTGCCTAGAGAATTATGTCTATACCCCTTTGTGTGGGAGAATATCCCAAAAAGACAGTGTGGACTAGGCAAGGAGACAACCTGTCTGTACATGGATCAAACACATGAACAAACACAATGCAAACAAAGACACAAAGGAGAAGATGAAAAGCTTGCCTGTCTGGTTGTAAAATAGAAAAGGGGGTGGCCCTATGCAAGGCATAAGATGGCTGACGATTAATCAAGAAATATGCAGTGAGAAGAGCATTAGACCAAAACTTCTTTGGCATAGAAATTTGAGACAATAGCGTATGAGGTACATTAAGTAAATGACGATTTTGCGCTCAACAACCTCATTTTGTTGAAGTGTATGAGGTACATCAAGTAAATGACTAGGAAACAAAACACGATGATGCTTGCCCAGTTGATAAGACTCACACTCGATCGACTTTATTGATGATAAGCTGGGAACAATGTTTTAAAAAGCAACATATAGATGTAGCTAAGCGTACATAGACATCATCTAAAGTAGGAAGTGGTTCAGACACAAGATTTTTTTGTCGGAGGACTTAATTACCAGATGGCAAAGATGTAGAAGACTAACATAGATGTACCTTGTGAAATGTGGTGCCGCAATGCAACGTACAATGCAGCGTTGAGAGAGGCCATATGCCTTCTCCCTTTTTATTAATAGAAGAAACTGCATAATTTACATAGAGGTCCAGTAGGATATATAAATTACAAAATAGAATAAATATTAAGTATATTAACACTCCCCCTCAAGCTGGAGTGTACACATCGTGTAGACCTAGCTTGTTGCAAAAACTCTGGAAAGCTGCTGGACTCAATGGCTTCGTAAGAACATCTGCAAGTTGATCTTCAGACTTGACATGTGGAGGCACAACAGTTCCATTCTTGATCTGGTCTTTGATAAAGTGGCAGTCAACTTCAATGTGCTTAGTACGTTCATGGAAGACTGGATTCTTAGCAATGTATATGGTCGCTTGATTGTCACATCTGAGTTCTATAGGAGACAAAATAGGAATCTTTAATTCATAAAGTACAGATTGAACCCACTGCAACTCACAACATGCATGTGCCATTGCTCTATACTCAGCTTCCATGCTAGATCTTGCCACAACATTTTGCTTTTTGTTTTTCCAAGTAATAAGATGATTCCCCAGAAATGTGCAATATCCAGACGTAGACCTCCTGTCGTTCAGATTACCAACCCAATCTGCATTTGCATAACCAGTAAGAGACAGTGTGGATACAGGAGTCTTCAGCCTATAATAGGTGATTCCCTTACCAGGTGCACCTTTCGAATATCTCAGAATACGAAAAACAGATGTCCAATGAGACTATTTTGGAGAACTCATATGCTGACTCACCACTCCTACAACAAAAGAAATGTCAAGACGTGTGACTGTCAAATATATCAATTTTCCCACAATTTTCCTGTAATATCCTGGATCTGGATAATCAGCATCATCAGTCATTTCCTTCACATGATAGTCCATAGGAGTAGACACATGCTTGGACTCACTCATACCAGTTTCCTGTAGTAAATCCAACACATATTTTCTCTGAGACAAATTGGTACTTGCATGAGATCTAAGTACTTAAATGCCCAGAAAATATCTCAGTTTTCCCAGATCCTTTGTGTTAAAGTGCCCCTGCAAGCCCACTTTCACACGAGATATGCCTGTAGAATCACTACCAGTGATAACAATATCATCAACATACACATCAATAATAATAGATCCACCAGAAGAAGTAGAATAAAATAAAGAGTGATCAGTAACAGAACGAGAAAAACCCATCTTTAACACAACATCACTGAACTTGTCAAACCAAACTCTAGGAGATTGTTTCAATCCATAGATGGCTTTCTTCAGTCTACACACCTTCTGACACTCCCCCTGAGCAACAAAACCAGGTGGTTGCTCCATGTACACCCATGGTTTTAAAAAACCCGCCTCGAGGCTTTTAGAGGCGTATGCCTCGGGGCGAGGCGGCCTCCGGTACGCCTCGAGGCTTAAGCCTCAGTCTTCCAGTGCGAGGCGTGCGCCTCAGTAAGTGAGAGGTGTATCGAGGCGCTCGAGGCGTTGAGGCGTTTCCGAGGCGTAAGCCTTAGACTGTACCTCTAAAAAAAGATTTTTTAGAACTATTTTGGGCTTGATAGGGGCCAAACTAACCCAGATCTGTATATATATGTATGTGCATACCTATATATGTGTGTGTTTATGTCTATTTACAGCTATAGATATGTTATATACTTACATCATTGTATGTTGCATGCATGTACACATACTTTTGTGTGTGTATAACTGTATATACATGTGTGTATGCTTATAACTATGTATGTACAGATCTGTATCTATATATGTGTGTGTTTGTAATAGTGTGTATATATATAAAAAAATGATAGCAGATGGGTTTCTATTTTTATATATGTATATATGACAATATGTGTGTCTATATAGTATATACACGTATATATATGTATATATATATTTGAGATTGTATATAAATATAAATATACATATGTATATACATATATATATTGTATATATGTATATATTTATATATATTTATATGTACGCCTCGGTACAATCTGAGGCTTACGCCTCGACCGCCTTGAGGCTTACACCTCGCTGATATGAAAACGCCTCGATGCACCTCACACACTTTAAAACCTTGTGTACACCTCTTGTAGATCACCATGAAGAAAGACATTCTTGACATCGAGCTGAAATAGAGGCCAGTCAAATGTAGTAGCCAGAGAAATAAGAATACACACAAAATTCAGACGAGCCACTGGTGAAAAGGTCTCAAAGAAATCAACCCCATATGTCTGAGTGTACCCCTTTGCCACCAGTCTGGCTTTCAATCTCTCCACAGAACCACCTAGATTATGTTTTACTGTAAATACCCATCTACATCCCACAACATTTTTATCTGGAGGTAAGTCAACAAGTTCCCAGGTGTTGTTCTGTAATAGAGCAGACATTTCAACATGCATCGCCTGTTTCCAGCCAATATCCTTCATAGCATCAAGATGATTTCTTGGAATGACCACAAAATAAATTCTAAGAGCAAATGGGCGAGCCTGCTGAGATAACTTGGACAAACAACACACATTTGTAATAGGATGCCGAATAGTACATGAACGAGTACCTTTTCGAACAGCAATGGGAACATCAAGGTTAGATGGTTCTTCAGGAATCCCTTGAGTAGAGGAAGATGGGGAGGGCTCAGAGAATGGAGTCGCTACCTCCTCTGGATCTTGTCTGCCTTGTCTGCTATAAACATGTGGATATTGCTGAATTGGTGGACCATCTGCTAGCCGCTCTTCCTGAATTATAGTATAGTCAGTAATGATAGGTGGCACTCACTCACTCTGATGTGGTGGTTACACTCTCTCATTAGCATCTATTGGTGGCACTCTCTCACATAATTGCTCCCCCTTACTGGGAACACTAGAGAAATATGGAGTGGATTCATGAAAAGTTACATCTCTAGACACAAACATGCAACAAAGACTTAGACAATAACACTTGTACCCTTTGCTAGTGTTGGAGTACCCAAGAAAGAGAGTCCTAATTGACCTAGGAGATAACTTATCAGCCTTAGGATCAAAATTGTGGACAAAAGAAGTACAACCAAACACTCTAAGAGGAACATGGAAAGGTTGATCTTTGGGACGTAGGACAGAGAAAGGAGTACGTCCTTGAAGCACAAAAGAAGGTTGCCTGTTGATAAGAAAACAAGCAGTAAGAAGGGCGTCAGACCAAAAACGCTTAGGAACATTAGATTGAAACATGATTGTCCTGGTAATATCAAGGAGATGACGATTTTTCCTCTCTGCTACCCCATTCGGCTGAGGGGTGTGAGGACAGGATGTACGATGTATCATCCCAATTGAACTACAAAAATCAGCCATAGCATTTTGAACATACTCTAAGGCATTATCAGATTGAAGAACTTTAATATTGTAATCAAATTGAACTTTTATTTCTTGATGAAAATGTTTGACAATAGATAACACAGACTCTCGACTTTTCAACAAATAAATCCAAGTCATACGCGAGAAGTCATCCACAAAAGAGATAAAATAACGAAAACCATTATAACTATGGCCTTTTACAGGACCCCAAACATCACTATGCACCAACTCAAGAGGACATGACGCCCGTTTATTGACACGACCGGGATAAGACATTCTATGATGTTTCCCCAGTTGACAGGACTGACACTCTAGAGACGATATTTGAGACAATTCTGGTTCTAACTTTCTTAGGCTCTCTAATGAAGGATGTCCATATCTGTAGTGCCACAGTAAGGGAGAGCCACTCAACAGGACAACTGGAGCAGGAGCAGACACTTGGCGAGGCAGACTATCACCGTGGAAGAGGTAGAGATCACCTTTCCTAGCCCCCCCACCAATCGTCCTCATACTCTTGAGATCCTGTAATACAAAACAAGAAGGTCCAAAAGTTACCATACATTTCACAGTATCAATCAACTTAGCAACAAACAGAAGATTAAAAGGAAAAGCAGACACATAATGTACATATTTAAGATCAATTCCAAGAGTCAGAGAAATAGATCCACTGGCTAACACTCTCCTCACTAAACCATCAGCAATTGTTACAGATTTGTGAGGAATATGTGAGTCAATGGAATGAAGAAGTTTCCTCATACTAGTCATATGCTGTGACGCTCTAGAGTCAACGACCCTTGATGAAGTAGAAATAGAAGCCAATAAAGAGGTAGCCTGATTACCAGTGGTGGACGCCAAGTTGGCTGAAGATGATGATCCCAAGCTCAGATGCTGAGTAGCCAGAATAAATCTATCATATTCCTCCTTGGTGAGTGTAATGCTAGAAGGACCAGAATTCGAAGCAGGAGGCTCAGTAGACTCAGTAGTGGTAGCATAGTTTGCTGCTCCTACAGGTGGTGCTGCAGGTCGACCAATGCTTCTTCCAACGTTTCTCAACTGTGTGTCCAGGTTTGTCACAGAAAGTGCACTTAGGACGAGTTCCACGTCCTCGACCCATATCTGTCCGTCCTCCTCTGACTGCAACAACTACAGAAGCATGAGAATCTCCCTGAGATGAGACTACGGTAGGATCAACAGGTTCAAAATTTGCATGTAAAATCCTTGAATTGGCCTTTTTCAAGCTAGGAAGTTTATCAGAAGCTAAGATAACACTGCGGGTTGAACTGCACAAAGAACTCAGACCAGACAAGAATTTTGCTGTAATCAAGTCATCTCTGTCTTTGACTTGCTCCTGGACAGTTACTGGATGGTAGAAACTCAACTCTTGTGCAATACCTTGAATCACTCCAATGTATTTTTCTAAAGGTCTGTCTCCCTGTCGTTTTGCAAACAGGCGATCATATAACATGAACTGACAAAGCACATTCTTCTCTTGAGAATAATGTTTCTTCACTGCATCCCAGATCTCTTTGGCGGTAGTGTAGAACATGAACCTCGAGGCAATCCCAGGTTCCATGCTCCCCCACAACCAGGTCTTCACCAGACTGTTATGACGCATCCATTCAGCATAGCCTTTGTCAGTAAGTGCAGGAGGATCAGAATCAACGTGTCTCGCCTTGTCGCGTGACTCCAATAAAGTATGGACAACATTCATCCATAAGAGATAATTCTTCCCATTCAGCTTGATAGAGTGGATAGGAGACATCTCACTGTAGATGGTAGATGCCTTGGTGTCCTCCATGATTTGACGAGAAGAAGAGTGACAGATTGATACATGTCACAAGAAGATATGGGTGACGGGGAGATACATGTCACGTCACAAGATTAGATGCGTATCTGATGCATCCACAACCCCCGACTAAAATTCCCTAATCACACAGAGGAGATGTGATTAGGAATTTCTTATGTACCGACAGACCCTCCGGTTTGGGATTTAGAAATCCGTTGGATCAACCGAAGGGCTCAACGATCCAGAAATAGAAGAGAAAGGGGGACGACAACTATGGCGCCTGACCTTGGAGACGGCTGCTCCGCCCGCTTTGGGCCAGCGACGCGGCGGCCGGGGAAGACTGGCGACGTGCTCTATTCACGCAAGAATTACTGTTCACACCGCACACTGTTCACCGCTGGAGTTACTGTTCACGTCAAAGGTTGGGTTGTGACGGCTGGGTAGGGTTATGTTAGGAACCTTGCTCTGGTACTATGTGAAATGTGGTGCCGCAATGCAACGCGCAATGCAACGTTGAGAGAGGCCATAAGCCTTCCCCCTTTTATTAATAGAAGAAACTGGATAATTGACATAGAGGTCCAGCAGGATACAAAAATTACAAAATAGAATAAATATGAAATATATTAACATACCTCATATGGTTTCTTTTGTAGTTTTGCAAGGTTAGATGTGAAAGGATGATAGAATCTGATTTCTCTACATATCCCTTTAAGTTATCAAAAGTGATACAAAAGATTAGGTGTCGTCTAGTTGTAAAGAATGTAGTGTTTATACATATTAAGAATCTGAGTACAATCCCTTTGATAGAATATACCTCGGCTATATATTAGCCTATTTAGTTAATAGGTTAATTAGTTATTGGGCTTTTGTATTTCAGCCCATTTAGATTACTTGCGTCCTAAGTCTTAGGGCGTTTCCCTTCTCCTATATAAAGGAGAGGGCGTCCAGTCTTGTATTCATCCCGTTGCATTCAATCTAACTTTATATTTCACATGGTATCAAAGCGGTGAACAGTAGCAGGGGCGTGAACAGTAACTCCGACGGTGAACAGTACGCAACGTGAACAATAATTCCGCGCATGAACAATACGACAGAGCGAATAATAATTCTTGCGTGAACAGAGCACGTTCGCTCCTGAGGGAAACCTAGCCGCCGCCCCTCCTCCCTCTCCTTTCCGGCACAAACGCAACCCTAGCCGCCGCCGCTCGTCTTTTCCAGAGAGCAACCGAGGGGAAGAATCTCGGCCTGCGGGCGGCCGCCGCCATTGCCATGGATTAAGCCGACTGCCCGCTAGGCAATTCTGGCCTCAATGGCTCTCCTTCCACTTTCATATAGATCAGTACGTCGTCACTAATTCCCGACCTGCGATCTATGTTTTCAAAATCCAAACCTTACTGCCGGTGATCTCCTTTCCGGCCATCACATATCCACTGTCATCGTTGCATCATTACCTACCGCCTTCCACCTCTGTTGCCCGTATTCCACAAACAACAACAATGCCGCTATATTCCTTGCGCCTCCGATCGACATCCGTCAAGCAGCAATCAGCCACCGCCAACCTGCTACCCGCCATCCAGAAAATCTCAGTACTACCGACATCAACTCGATAGTACCGAGTTCTGCACAGGCCATCTCCTGACGTCCTTATCATCAGCCTTCATCATCTCTCGTGGAGAGGCTCTGCCCTTGGCTCCGCATGCATCCTCTTGTCATGCAATATCTCCAGAGCCGTGCAGGATACCCTTTGTCATCTCCTCCGTTACGACCAAGTGCTACATCAACTGAGTGACATAATCCGGCCATTTGTTTTGCTACATCCCGCAAGATGCTACTCTTCATCACCTTCCCGGCTACTGTATCCCCAACCGACGATCACACTCTTCAGTCGACATTGCCATCATCCAGGCCCCCTGGCTTTTGCTCCGATCCTGTTGCCGCTGACATCCATTATCCATTGCCATCATTGTTGAGTCCTCGCTGTTGCTGCCCCAACGCCATCACCTATCCCTGGCCAAAGCACTCCACCATATTCAACCATGCCATCAACACCTAATCAGTATGGTCTTCTCCCAACTATGAGTGACGTCCTCTATATTTTTTTTATTGCCCCCAACTTCTCTATTTGGATCCTTAGTCGGTCATATCTTTGCTAATCGATCACATATCTTTAGCATATTCTCGCCGGTTATCAGTTTCATTCTCCACATATTACACATCTCCCTATCACAAAATCCTCTCAAATCCGTCGATTCCTTTCCCACCCACCCATATCATGTGTGTATCCCTTTCCACAGTGCGGGGGGGGGGACGGGTCATATATCCATTTATCCACACCAAAAACTCACTCTCGTCGTATTTGGTGTGCGGGAGGGATAGAGAGGAGAGGAAGAGATGAGAAGAGATAGAGCATGCAGGAGTATGTATGAGAGAGAGAGAGTATGAGAAGAAGATGATATATGTATTCAGTCTATATATGTTCTAGACTATTATCTTCATGGAGCTTCGCATTGTTCAGCACAATCGTTCTCTACTTCCAGACAACATTGAGGATATTCATTCAACGTCAACACCGAGCTATCCACGTTCGTACCACGTTATGTACGTCAGGTGTTGATGGTGTACTTCAATTGCAGTTACATGAGACAGCTGGGTGCTTCTTCAGACTTCTCAGAAGCTCAGCAATTTCAAGCCTGCCAAGTCTACATCTACAAGGTTGATAGTTCATCTAGAGATATCTTCACCGAGCTGCTTCATTACGTCTTCTCCGAGCTGCATCTGCTCTTACAACATCACCTTCCGCTGATCTACTTGGGACTTTCCTTGATTGATGATATCTCCTTTCCTGTCAAACCCCCAAGGTTCATGCGTCAGAGTTATGGTACCTGCATCGTATCACCAGCATATCGTCCGTTCGTGTTCGTGCCACGTTATGCACGTCTTCTCAGACAATTTGAAAATTCCGCTACTACTACATCGACACTGTGTATTCGCGTTCGTGCCGCGTTAAGTACATATTACAGTGAAGTTGCCGTAGTCATGGTATTGATGACCGTCTGCTCTAAGTGGCGAATTACTACTGCAGTATTCAGGTTCCATTTCAGATGTTCTTCATTCCAGATGCACTCTAAAAGACCTTCATCAAAGCTCGAGGATCTCCAGCATGTAGAATACAATTTCAAAGCAAAGAGGCACCATCGTATGATTCAGGGGGAGTATTGTTTAAGGGAGAGTATCAATCTTTTGTATGGGGAGTGATATTTATCTTTTCTATCTTTCATTTATCATTTCTTTTATCGAGTCCTGTAACTCCAAGCTTGGACATGTGTTTCACCCATGATCCAGCTTAAGGGGGAGTGTTAAAGAGTATATATTAGCCTATTTAGTTAATAGGTTAATTAGTTATTGGGATTTTGTATTTCAGCCCATTTAGATTACTTACGTCCTAAGTCTTAGGGCGTCTCCCCTCTCCTATATAAATGAGAGGGTGTCCAATCTTGTATTCATCCCATTACATTCCATAGCATTCAATATTATTATTTTCAACACCTTTGATAGACTATACCTCAGCTATATATTCCCGTGCTAATTTTGCTGTCTTAGTGAAGATAAGATTAGTAGAGATATGTGATTAACAACTGTTTAGAGTCTAAGACAAAAACCAGGGAGTCACACTCTGCCCATTCCTTGTATTCACCCTTCCTTTTGTGAAAAGTTTCTTTGTAAGAAGGTGGTGGTTCAATGAGATGATCAAGCTTCTTGTAGAATGTACATACATTTGAAAGGAGCGTGCACACATGATGTAAATGAATCCATTCAATTTGACAAATGTTACACGTTTGGAGTGTGTTTCAAAGACCTATGTAGAAGAAGACTCGGCCGTAGTATTCCAATCATGAGAACATAAAGAGCATAGAAGAAAAATATGTTCAACAACACTCTGACATGCCACATACTTGCAGTACATGCCGTTCACTTTAGCGGGCATACATGTCCAAATACTAACATGTCTTGCTAGTGATATTTAACAGAGGTTGAAGCAGGCAAATAATGACACCATGTCTGGGAGGACAAATGTTGTATGAAAGGTAGCACGCCGTGTTTGGGATATGACACTCCGTGTAGAAGATTAGTGCATTCGAGCCGTAACAACTTGGAGAAATGTTTAAAATCTTGTCGAAACAGGCGAGATTTTGCCAAATATGCTTGCACCGATGGCATTCGAACACCGAAAACCACTGTTGAAATGCATCGATTGTTGATTTTTTTCTTTCATTTAAGGTACTATGTACTACCTAGAGCATTATTTCTTTGCATTAATATGTGTCTTTAAGGCTATATATTGTGCTTGCAAACTATAATGACTTAATTCATTCATTCTACATGAAAATTGACATCGAAATCCCCTTTTGAAATTCCCATCAAAACAATTCATCACCCTTCACCTGCACATGAGACCCCCACATATCCATTATTGAAATATTATTGCATTTTTAAGTAGATCTACACTAGTAGATCGTTCTGGCAAAATTTCATTAATTAATTCGTTCATTTGGCCGTCGAAAAGCCAGGAACGCATTTGTCAATTTTTTGGTCAAAATTTCTATTTCTGTGGCCATCAAAACGAGTCAAAATTTGACATTTTCTTCCTTGACTGAGGGACATTTGATGTTTTGGATATGACATGCCATGTCATGAAGTGACACCATGTCTATTGAGGCATTTTGTGTTTTGATATAGCAACACTTGGGGCAGCAAAGAGACAACGACACAATGTGTCCGATGGGGACATGTCATGTCTGGCAGCACAATAACTAGAAGGAGTCGACCCAGATACAAGGACAGAAGTATGGGGATCATTGTGAATCTGTAAGATGGTGGAGAATGTGTTGGAAATATCCAATCATATTCAAAAAAATAGGTAGTGCCTTATAACAGATGACCACAAAGATGATGCTGAATGACTTTCCAAAAAACCACTCTACAATGTCTAAGATTGTCAGGAAGGCCGCAAGCTACTCCATTGGATCCTCTTAGTGGAAAAAAGAGGAGACTAGATGAGAGGGAACCTCTTTCTGGTTGCAGCTGCTGATGGTTTAAGGGCTGACATCGCTTGGAGAAGACAACCCACTTAAGAGCGGTTGGGCGAAGATGGCCATGACGGCAGCTACAAGAATGGTCTAGGTATCCCGATTTGGTACCATGACAAAAGTAGGCGTCATTTATATATGATAAATGATTGACCCCTCCTATATATAGAAGATACAAGGAAGCAGACAAAACCATAATGGGCCTAATAAATTTAGGCCCATATTACATTAGATTAAAGAAAACCAGAGACAAGTAAAGAAATACTTAAGAACATGAAAAAAGTAAAGAAATACTTAAGAAAATGAAAAAAAATTATATGCATGAAGAATTTTCTGTAGAAGCTTGGCATTATTAACTGATCTTATGACGACCTTGATAACATCATTCCCTATAATCAAACATTTGAAGTGAGAACCACATCCTCTAATTTGTTTTCAGGTAATCAAGTAAGCCAATTGAGAACATAGAAGTAGTTATCCTTGTAGGCTTCCACACACTCCATTTCGGCACAATACAAGAATTTTCGTTAAACACCTCCATAAAATAATGATAGGTCCACAAATAATGTTTAAAGATTGACACTTTTTTTGTCATCAATGATAATTTTTCAATTTATATTATTGATTCTTCTAGTCTTAAGAGTTAAGTAGTAAATCTGTTCGTCACCCTCTCTGAGTCAAATGGCACTAGACTTATGTCTTGGAAATGATTCTTCCTCTTGCATAGCAATTTCAGCATCTTTTCTAGCCCTCCTCAACTCCATTTGAATAATCACATAATCTAGATCTATAATTAACAAACTTTTTAGTTTTTGAGCCATTACATTTCTAGGTATGACATTAATCACGAAATTTCCCACACATCCTTGTTCTAATAAATAAGTGCGTACTTTGCTTTGTGAAAACATGCGTCAACATGACTAAGAATGCTAAGGTGGATGTGTGAAAAGATGGGGAAAGTGTGATACACATGATTTTATAAGTAAACAGTGGGAGTGGCAAGTATTGAATAATGGAAGACAAACTATGAGAGGGCTGCCATTGGACAAGATATAAAGATAACTAACCTTGCAATAGCTGATAGGCGAGATCTGGATTCATTTCAAGGACAAGGACTGTCTATGAGGCGAGAGACAAGTATGCGGCAAGGAATCAGGGCTGGGCGCCTCCTTGATACCTTGATGTGTCTACTGCCTAGGCATTGCCTTGACGATTAAATATATAAACGGAATATTATATTATCATATCTGAAGATGTACGCATATATATATAATTTGTAAAGATTTCCCCCTCATTTGCATTTAAGTTATAGGTATACGATGCATTCATTTATAGTTAAATCCCCTCATAAACATGTATTTAATGGTATAAAATCATAAAAAATGAGAATCAATACACATTAAATATTAAGATTAAAAAAGAATTCATTACAATGTAATAGAGAAAATCAATAGATAAATTGAGATCTGATGCCATAAGTTTTCAGCAAAGTTATGACTACCCTTCATAAAATAGCTCCTAAAATAGAAACTGAATGGAAGGAACATAAGAAGCCACGTTAAGAAATGTACATTAAGAATATTATTCACAAAATGGAGATTTGGCATAAAGCGTAGACAGGAATATGAATACACATGTATAATGAAAAAAACATTAATACCCATTGACATATCCTAGGAGCTGCAAAGATAATCCAAGGCTGAAAATAAGGGGAGGTGCATGTTCCCCTAGAGCGCCTTGCCGCCTAGGCGTGCATTAACAAGTATGCAAGATGGAAGTCCTAGATATTCTGAATTGCTTTTGGCAAAGTGAAATATTGGAAGATGGAGAACCTATATGCCATTTAACAACTGATCTCTTACATATATTAATTGATAAAATTGAATATCATGGCCGTGCCTAGCTAACAAGAAAGTGCTAATGAATGGTATATTTTACTAAGAAAGCATTCAAGATTTATTGTGTTCTTCAATAATTTACTCAGTGTAAAATCATAAACTTTATTTTTTTTTCTTCTGTGAAATTAAACTTAATTTTTCTTAACTAATCTGCTTTACAATTCCTTAATGTTTCTGTAGAAGAATTATTGCAAAATGCCACCCAGACTATTACCAAGTGGAAGGACCTTCTGAAGCATTATGTCAAAACGATAGATGAGGAGGTTGGCTGAACACTGAAAATGAGCAACTTTATTTATTGTAATTTAATTTAGTTTGCCTCACATACGACACTTATCATATATCTGGCTTTCCTCCCTTGCTGGTCCTCAAATGTAATGTTATCATATTTTTTCTGCTTATGTTCTTATGTAACCTTCGTATAATCAAATTTGTAATTTTCAGATAGAAGTGATCCTGAAGTTTGAGGAGATGTGTTTAGAATCTACTAAGGAATTTGCTCCAGTATTTTCCATGGTATGCATATTCTTGGATTCGATTGTCACACTGCATGCACTATATTATTTTGTTATTGTAAATTGGAGACTTCATTTATAATGGTTGTCGCAGCTATGCTTATGAATATTCAAGTTCTGTTATTATGTGAATATGAATGATCATGGTTGTATGAAGTAGATTTTCTTGTTTACGTCTGAGATCAGAATATTGGCATCACCTTTACAAAACATCTGGAACTTTGAAATTTAGGAAAGATACCCAGTCTTTTGAAAAATGGTGTTATTCAGAAGAAGTTGGGAACATGGAATTGCATACTACTTATAACTGATAAACAAGCGTTTGCCTTCGGCTGCTTGAGCACCGTGTAAAAGGTTTCACCTATAGACCCGATGAATCTTGTTTGAAGTAGCTAGAGAAGTGGTTTGCAGGATGTTCTTTTTCTGCTTCAGCCTGTTGCCCGCTTGGGATTGCTGAACTAGAACAAGGTTTGGCCTTGTCAATCAATAAATATAAAAAAGAATATTCCTCAATGCCGTCTATGTATTTTGCATACAAGCCGTACATGATACAATTCATATTATAGGGGCATTCTACCATCTATACTAAACTATTGTACCCGTCTTCTATCTGTTAGAATAGCTCAACTTCTATAGACATCACTGTATTGAAAACCGTTTTGAACGGCCGCTTAAGCAGCCAGGCCCTTCAGCCGTTTCAATTTGCCCTTAGGTGAACAATAAGAAGATCTACAAAAATCGGCTGTTTTTGGCCTGCTTCACCCATTTTTTCCCGCTTTTTGCCCATTTCTGCTCCTTTTTCTAAAGCTGTAAACCTATAACATTAAGTGAATTATATGGTCCAATTATTACTGACTATAATAGAATATACTTATATACATTACATGTTCTACGATAAGCCTTAGTTCTAATATAGAATGCCTACTTTGTATGTAAGTTTTGATAATAGGGCAATTCTGTAATGTATACAGTAAATTATATGTAACTATTATGATAACAAATTTAGAATGCATACTTTGATTAAATGTGCTGCTGTAATGTATGACTAATTGATGATATGCGAACATAATTATATAACAATAAGGTAGTAAGGTATCCATGATAAGTCTATTGTCTACTGTTTAGCTATGTATGCATATGATGCAAAATTTTTGTTGTCTCATGTATGTAGGGTGTTTTATGCATGACAAGTCATTTGTTTACTATATTGTAGCTATAATCATTCTTTTATTTGTGTGTTATAAATTATTTGGGTTTTTATATTGTTGGGTAGAGTGTTTAGATATATATAAAATTTCCAAAAAGTATTAGTGTAAATATGAAATTATAATGGAAACTAAAACCCATTTTTTTAAAAAAATTGCCCGCTTAGCTTACCGCTTAACTAGTTACAAGATGCTGCCTGCATGTTTAAAGCTCATCCATCATCATCATCATTATCATCATCATCATCATCATCTAAGCCTCAGTCCCAACTATGTTGGGGTCGACTAAATGGATCCTTCGTTTCCATTCCGCTTTATCATGGGTCATATTCTGGTCGCGATGTAGAGATTCAAAATCTCTCTTTATAGCTCTTCCCATGGTAATTTCGGCCTTCTTCTTCTTTTATAAATTGTGCTTGACTCTATAGCATTACTTCGTATAGGCGCATCTATACTAAACTATTGTACCCGTCTTCTATCTGTTAGAATAGCTCACAACTTCTATAGACATCACTGTATTGAAAACCGTTTTGAATGGCCGCTTAAGCAGGCAGGCCCTTCAGCCGTTTCAATTTGCCCTTAGGTGAACAATAAGAAGATCTACAAAAATCGGCTGTTTTTGGCCCGCTTCACCCGTTTTTTTCCATTTTTTGCCCACTTCTGCTCCTTTTTCTAAAGCTGTAAACCTATAACATTAAGTGAATTATATGGTCCAATTATTACTGACTATAATAGAATATACTTATATACATTACATGTTCTACGATAAGCCTTAGTTCTAATATAGAATGCCTACTCTGTATGTAAGTTTTGATAATAGGGCAATTCTGTAATGTATACAATAAATTATATGTAACTATTATGATATCAAATTTAGAATGCATACTTTGATTAAATGTGGTACTGTAATGTATGACTAATTGATGATATGCGAACATAATTATATAAAAATAAGGTAGTAAGGTATCCATGATAAGTCTATTGTCTACTGTTTAGCTATGTATGCATATGATGCAAAATTTTTGTTGTCTCATGTATGTAGGGTGTTTTATGCATGACAAGTCATTTGTTTACTATATTGTAGCTATAATCATTCTTTTATAGTTGTGTTATAAATTATTTGGGTTTTTATATTGTTGGGTAGAGTGTTTAGATATATATAAAATTTCCAAAAAGTATAAGTGTAAATATGAAATTATAATGGAAACTAAAACCCATTTTTTTTTTAAATTGCCCGCTTAGCTTACCGCTTAACTAGTTACAAGATGCTGCCTGCATGTTTAAAGCTCATCCATCATCATCATTATTATCATCATCATCATCATCATCTAAGCCTCAGTCCCAACTATGTTGGGGTCGACTAAATGGATCCTTCGTTTCCATTCCGCTTTATCATGGGTCATATTCTGGTCGCGATGTAGAGATTCAAAATCTCTCTTTATAGCTCTTCCCATGGTAATTTCGGCCTTCTTCTTCTTTTATAAATTGTGCTTGACTCTATAGCATTACTTCGTATAGGCGCATTAGTCGGTTTGCGATGCACGTCCATACCATCTGAGTCAGCCTTCCCACTTGTCCTCAATGCTCGCCACCCCCACTTTTTTCTTGATAGTCATTTCTCAAGCGATCTTTTCTTGTCTTCCCACACATCTACCTCAACATACACATTTCAGCCATGTTCATCTTGTTGAAACCTTGTTTCTTCACACTCCCATAGAGCATGGTTGGCCATATAACAGTTCTATAAACTTGCTTTTTAATCTGAGAGGGATCTTCGGATCACAAATACTCCAGTTGCACTCCTCCATTTCAACCATCCTGTAGTGATCCTGTGACAAACGTCATTTGGACATCCCGATCTATTTGAATAATAGAACCCAAGTAACGAAATTTATCACATTTTGATATATCTACCCTGTCCAACTTGGCTCCACCATTCACACTGAGATATTGGTTGAAATTGCAATGCATATACTCAGTTTTGCTCCTACTAATCATCAATCCATTTGATTCCGATGCCTTTCTTTAAAGTTCAACTTTATCATTCAATCCATCTTTAGTTTCATCAATCAATACAATATCATCGACAAATAACATACGTCAAGGAATATCATCCTGAACATTCTTTGTCAACTCATCCATAACAAGAATGAACATATATGGGCTAAGTGTGGAGTCTTGGTGTACCCCAACTGTGATAGAAAAAGTTGATGTCTCTCCTCCAAGAGTTTTCACACTTGCAGTAGAGCTATCATACATGTCTTTAAGACCATCAACAAAACTTTCCTTGGTACTCGATCATAAGCCTTTTCCAAATCACTAAAAACATATGAAGATCTCTTTTGCTTTCTGTATACTTCTCCATAAGCCTCCTTATTAAAAAGATAACATCTGTTGTTGATCTTCCAGGCATGAAACCATATTTGTAGTTTGATATTTGCGTTATAGATCTTAGCCTCTGCTCAATAATCCTCTCCCAAAGCTTCATTGTCTGGCACATCAACTCGATACCTCTATAGTTTGTGCAGCTCTGAACATCACCTTTGTTCTTGTAGATGGGGACTATATGCTATCTCTCCACTCATCCGACATCTTTGGTCTTCATGATCTTGTTAAAAAAATTTGTTAACCACATAACTCCTTCATCCCCCATCCTCTTCCATACATCAACATGAATATCGTCTGGTCCACATGCCTTTCTCATTTTCATTTTTTTCAAAACATTAACCTCAAATAGTGAAACTCATTGTATAAATGATCTCTTGTATTCATGTCACACGAGTCGCTAACATTATTTACAATATCTCTATTGAAAAGTAAAGAGATATGTTATTTATGTGTTGTTTCTATGTTTTACTCCACCTGTGTTTTATCCCATATTACTTAGCTTTGGCTATTGTTTTATTCTCTTGTCCTATAAAAGTGAATGTATTGTAAATTGTTTTTCTCACCGAATACAATTCTTCTCATTATTCTATATGATATCACGGGCGGTTCCGTTCCCCTGCAAGTTCCCACCCTAATCTCCCTATGCCCTAGCCGCCCCCTCCCAACCCTAACCCTTCTCCCTCTACCCGCCGTCCGCCCCCTCTCTCTTCTCCTTCCCGCTGCTCCTCCCTCACCGCCCAGCTACCCCGCCCCTCCTCTCTCCCTTCACCACCCTGCCCCCACCCGCCTGAGCGACCAAGGCCCTCATCCACTTAATTCAGCTCCTAAGCGGCAACCTAAGCAGTTTGATGGAAATTGGCCGCTTTTTTCCCACTTTTTGCCTTTTAAAAAAAATACTGCTGTAAGCATGTAACGTTAATATATGGTTAAAGTAGTATTGACTATAATATATGAAACTTTATACATTAAATGTTCTACTATATACCTAGTCCTAATTTAATGCAAACTTTGTATCTAAGCTGTAATAATAATAGGGTATTGCTGTAATGTATCCAAATATATATCATATTACTCTATTGTACTGATAATGGATGATTAGTTTTATTGATTTCCTTGCTTCTTTCATTACTACTGATTGGTACTACTGGTTAGTATTACTGATTTCCTTGGAAATATATTTTTTATACACAAACATGTAATTTGGTATAAGAACATATGAGAATTTAGGCATCCACTTTTTCAAAAATCGCCCGCTTGCCACTTAATTTGCTACAAGATCCCTTTGCACACTTCCCACTTTGTGCTTTTTAAAACATTGGACCTAGGTAACTATGCTATTTTTTGAGAATTGAAGTATCACATTCCTCCTCTGGAGTTTGTCTATCCCAACACAAGTATATTCTTGATCTACCGTAGGAAACTGGCATTTAGGCGTTAGGCCAATGAGCACTACTTTTGATCCCAACACTAATTGGGAAGATGATTCTTCTCCTTCCTATCCTGATAGCAAATTGTATAGAAGACTAGTTGGTAATCTCATTTACTTAACTGTTAGACGAGCTAATATTACATATGCATTGGACTTGTCAGTAGGTATCTAGATAAACCTTGACAATTTCACTAGGATGTTGTTTGTAACATTCTCAAGTTCATATAAAGCTCCCCTAGAAAAGGTCTTCTATACAAGAAAAATGGGCACTGCAAGATTACTGGCTATTTTGTTTCGGCCATGCCACCAATAGGGTTGATTGTAAATCCACCTTAGCATATTACACCTTTGTAGGTGGTAACTTGTCACTTGAAGAAGTAAAAAGCAAGTTGTTGTGGTTAGATCTAGTGCTGAGCTCAGTATTGAGCAATGGCTCATACTATTTGTAAGTTGTAGGTTC
Organism: Alisma plantago-aquatica; assembly: GCA_963693085.1. Lineage (NCBI taxonomy): Eukaryota > Viridiplantae > Streptophyta > Magnoliopsida > Alismatales > Alismataceae > Alisma > Alisma plantago-aquatica. The sequence goes on along the minus strand of OY856410.1, from coordinate 514,054,337 downwards.
ACAACCTGTTGCACGAATTTGGAATTTGTGATTTTGAGCCCATACCTATGTACTGAGATAACAAAGCTTCTACTTTCATTACAAGCAATTCCACATTCCATGAGCGCACCAAGCATATTAAAGTGGACTGTGACTTTGTTAAGGTGTCTATTTTGTCCACACGCATATCCACTCCATACATTTGAACTGAGGATCAACTTGCTAACATTTTTACAAAACCTCTGCCAAAGATGAGATTCATTTGTATGGTGGACAAGATCGGCATGCAAGATATTATGCTCTAGCTTGAGGGGATTTATGCTTGTTTAATAGCGTGTTGAGAAATAATGGAGATAATATCGGATGTCGATTGTAATGCGATGGAGAATTTCATTTTAGGAGGGGCTAGATTACTAGATAAGAATGAGCGAATTAAAAATGGAAATAAAGCTTACCATTAACCCTCCAAATAATCCAATATTATGAAATAACTAAAACTGAAAGCAATGTTTTAAAAAAAGGCCACACGCGCCGCATAACCGGTCCACATATACTTAGCCGCTTATAAAGCCGATTAGTCAGCGATTTCTAGATGGACATTTGTTATCTTGGACCAAATATATTATATTTTTATCGATAACATTCTCTTGATGTATTATTTTGTTGTGTATTTTTTACCGCTTCTTTAATGTTTTTTTTTGGACCACTAGGACATGTAGGCATCTTTTTGTATGATTTGGTTAGTCTTCATTGTTATGTACTTGTATTAACCCATTTTGGGCGTATTTAATTGGAGTTTACGCTTAAATGATTCTAGAATGCATTCTAAATGGTGCTTTACTTTTCATTGAAACTTTATATTTGAATCTATCTCAAATTTTAGGGTTAAATATGTAATATACAAATTAAATATTCAATTTTGTGATTAATATATATATATATATATATATATATATATATATATATATATATATATATATATATAAAATTATAAAAAATGCAAAACCACATATACTCCGCATACGCATATACACTATAAGGTATGAAGGTGACGTGCACACATAACACACCACTTTTTGAAGCACTGACTGAAAGCAATCCAAGGTGTATTCTTCTAGACAAGTTAATGCATCGTACCATGACACTGTAATTGCTAACCTATGCTTTGTTTGAGAGTAAATTGTTTTCAATTTGCTTGAATCTTAAGTCCTGTTTATCAAGATTAGTGAAACTGAGTTATATAACTACCTTTTCCCCTCCCATGTCCTACCAACTAGCTGCTTTCACTACTGATTTACTTCCATTTTCAGATTCTTACTCACCTGTATACGGAAGATCTTGCCTCAGAGGATGCAATACTCACCTGGGCATCTGAGAAAGACGGAGCTGATGATTCTGATAAGGTTTTTGTTAAGCAATCAGAGCGCTTTATTCAGGTAATTGTCATGCGAGTTTGTCGTTAACCGTAAGATACCGGCTTTCAGTAATATATATAAATTTCTACTTCATTTCCGACCTACTCAATTCTGCCATGATGTTTGTATCTAGAAAACCTAACTGGCAATCTGATCTCACCTTGATCTGAGGGGAACACCTCCTCTATTTTATACAAGTTAAAATTCTGCTGTCGACTGTGTTATATAACTATGCTGACTGCTACGATGAATCCATTTATTGTTTCTTCAATTTGTTGGCAATAAAATGTATGGTTCTAAGCTTGTCCTTTAGATGAAAAAAATGCTTCTTCTTGGTTATGCCATTTACTGATGGCATGCTAAAAAAAAGAAATGCTAGAATCCAAATTTAGCATTTTGTTTCACCAGTTGGCATAAATAAAGTATGCTGCTACGTAGATCTTGCAAAGCTAACTGATAGACACTAAAAGTTGTAATCAGTTGTATTTTTACTTGATGCAGTGGCTACATGAAGCTTCAGAAGAGGACGATGAATGAGTCTACTTTTGTGACATTGATCGATTGGGGTGTTACAATTTGTCTTTCTGTAAGTATGTTAGCTCTGCCAAGAAGCTAACAAAGTTTTGCAGTCACAAAAGCCTTGAAGCGTGGATATTTTGTAAGCTTTTGTTGCTCAACTTTGACTAGTGTGATGCTTAGCTGACTTGCACAGTTTGACGATACCCATCGTGCATTATTCTGCTTCTGGCTTGGTTAGCTGCTTCATGATCTTCCTATTAACGTTTTCTGTTGAACAAAGGAACCCATGTAACTTGTTTAGGATGGAAATTGGGAGGAGCAATTTTTGGTCCTGTAATTAGAGAGTGGGAAAGTCTTGGGCGGCTACTAGAACACTCGGGCACTTGTAAAGAGCAAACGTAACAACATATCACTGCAGGCTCTTATGGTTGGACGTCGGAGATATCGTGTGTCTGGCTGTTAGGAAAGTACGTTGGGAGGACTTGTGAACATATTAAATTCTATGTAGCTACAATTCTTATTTCATATGCAGATCAAATATAGGAATGCTTAGCAAACTTGTGGAGTATATGATTAACTGGCCTAAATGAAGGTGGCTTGCTCGTATTTCGTGTGTCTTCAACTCACAAACTGTGGTGTTGTGCAGTTGAACAAGGAACTTGGTTCTTAGTAAATTGTACCTTGATATCTTTATTTGGCAGGATATTTGCATGGCATGTTTTACCATTATATATGAGGGTATTGTTGATCTTGTAGCACTAATAGCTGTGATGGATTTGGCATGACGCATTGCTTTCAAAACACAACTACACATTTCTAGAATTCAAAGAGAGAATAAATATATTATGTCCGTGAAGCATTATCACCTAATAGATAAAAAAAATCTTACAACCACTTGATAGCCGGTTAGGCTAGCCAACTGTTTAACCATTGATGTTCCGAGTAAATGTGATGTCCTGGGTTTTTGTCCTATTGAATGAATTTTAGAGAAAAATCTCATGGCAGACATGCTCATCAGGGCTACTTTAGCGATGACACCACATGCTATAGTGTGTTGTAGGGGTGATCGATGGCATTGAATTTGGCTACTTTTTGGGTGCGTCTTATGTGCCTTTGCATGGAAGGAGTGGATAAAAACAAATATCACCACTGAATCAAGATCGGTCAAGGCTAGTCGTTTTTAAACACGTAACAACCTTGGCATTTTATTCAATATTTGTTAAATTATAAATGAAAAAGTCATGAACATATTGTATATCTAGCAGGAAGCCCTATGAATGGGATGCATGTACTGATCACTGTTGATATATAATTCTTTTCTTTGGACTGTCGATGTATCATTCTTACAAACAGCATCTTTATCATTCTTACGAACAGCATCTTTGTATTGTTGGCTGCAAATTGAGCCCCTAGTCAGATGGAGAAAGTAACACTGCCTTCTTTTTGCAGTGATTTGCTTGTTGGAAAATGTTCTTCTGCCTAATGGATACTGTAATAGTTGCACAACTTGTCGCATATAAGTGGAGGTGGTCTTTTAGGGCTACTCATTGATCAAACCTCGTTAGGCTAATTGCAATTTTGAAATTGTAATAATTATTTTGAGATGAAAACAAGGACGATATTGTACAAAGGGTTGGGGCCTGGAGACGTGCACTAATGACGGTTAAACCTTCATTCAGCCTCTTTCTACTACCCTAAACACTACTTGTTAGGAAAACAAAAATGATATAGCCCTGGGACAGTCATACTCGTCTTAGCTTTCCTTATCATTTTCAAATTTGTTTTATAAACCTTGTTCACGTTATGGCACAATATTGTTGCTAATGTTCCTTTTAGATAAGGTGTGTGCCGTTAAGCCGATGAGTGTATTAAAAGAAAAAGTTGTGGATCAAAGTTGACTCCGTCTATTCAAAGATGGACTTAGATCTACTACAATACCTCCTAAAATTTTTTCCAACTCATATTTGTTTGCATGCCTATTTTAAAGGAGAATCCATAGCTTTCACTTTAGGTCTGTGGATGTCTTATGCTTTCTTGGATAGACATACCATCTATTGAATCATTGTTGCAAAGTTTATACATAAAGTTGGAGCTTTAGAATTCAAAGTCAAGTCTCGCATAGCTCAGACATATAAATGGTATTTCCCTTGATGGTGACCCATTATAATATCGTTGAAACCTGAAACTAGTTAGTACAAGATCATCTCTCTATGTCATGTTAATTAATTCCATTTTTTTGTTTAGTAAGCTCTCATCTCCCTTTTATTTATATAGAAAGAAAAAGTCTCATTACATCATAGAACGTTGTTATACAAGACTATGTAATACCTTTCAATCCAAATAGAATAAAGAATGGTAATACATCTGAGTTGTTCATTTTTTAGATTGAATACCACACAACTTTCGAGATAATGTGGCACATTAGAGACAACCTTGCCGTCAACAACATTCCATTTATGTATAACAAATAGAATAAAGAATGCTTTCAGACTCATTTTCACATAAAAGACATCTAGAGACAATACATCCCACATTTTTGAAGGTAATCGAGAGTGGGCAATTTATCCAAAAAGGTTCTCCAAACAGTCATAATATAGCTTTTTGGATGGTTGTATTTCCACAACCATTGATCGCAATCTAGTTCAAAAAAAATTGGCCTAACAACATTTGAAGATCCTTTTAGTTTTAAAAATTATTTCCCATTTATATAGATCATATCCTTAGCACAAAGCTTAAGTTTAACATCATACATAATATGCTTCAGATAAGAAAAGCTCCTTTTGTTAGGTATGTTCTAGCAACCATCCTTAATTAGCTCAAAAGAAACCAATTTTAGGAACATTTTTCATATCAATACAATCTCCCAAGAACCTGTTGCCAGGTAGCTAAGGGTCTTTCTAGATTTTAAAACTTCTTCATCTCCTATATGAATTTTGATGAGAAGAATTAGCACATTCTTCATACTGACAATATGCCTCCACATCTAACAACTACTGCATCTAACTTTACAAAACGAGAAGGACTCAATCTTTAGGTTCTTTTCATTCAACCATGTCAACCATATAATGTATTTTTCAAAGCCTCGTTCCAAACATTAACCAACAAACCAACTTTATTTACATCATCAACTATTCTAATTCTTAGATCTTTCTCCCTCTTAGGTCTGTGGATCTTTCTATCCAGATTAGATCCTCCCTAGCTAAAATCTCTACATATTTTACTTATATCATCAATAATCGAAGATGGGGGAGGACGTATAAGACCAAAGTAATGGAGGGCAAATAGAGTGGAGTTCATTAACTCAATTCTACCACCAAAAGATAATGTCTTCATCTTCCGGTTGTCCAGTTTCTTTCTAATTTTTTTCAATAAGCCAAAGGCAGTAAGACTCTTGAGCTTACCATAGAAAAGAGGAAGACCCAAATACCCTATGGGTCCCCCTTTGTCAATAGCCATGATACTCGACATAAAGTCCATATAAGCATTTCTACTACAAAAGAAATTGTTTGTTCGAGGATTGATGACTAAACCACACATCTGACCAAATTGTTTAACATGTCTTTAAGATTGTTAGCTCTCTTGGGGTTAGCTTTTGAGAAGATCATGAAATCATTGCCAATAGAATGTGAGAAATCCTTGTTTCTCTAGAATAAAAAGGATCCAATAATTTCTTCATAACCACATTTCTCATCATAGCATTAAAACCCTCCATTGTAGTTACAAATAAGGGGCCCTAATCCTATTAGAAGGGAAAATCACATATGTGGGGTTCCCTCTCACCAAAACACGCATGATTTTTGTATGCATAATAGTGTGTACCAATCTGACCAGTAGTTGGGAGAATTCATTTTCTCAAGAATAGGGAGTAGAAACAACCATTTAATAGAGTCACAAGCCTTGATAAGATCCTCTTTGATACACATTCTTGCTTCTTCATTAGATTGCTTAAAATCAGTAATCAACTCGTTAGTCCTCTTGACAAATGCACTCTGATTAAGATTGATTATCGAAGGAATAACTTCTTGAATCCTGTTGGAGAAAACTTTAAATATGATCTTATATAAGAAATTGCTTTAAGGGATTCAACCTCCAATTTTTGATACTAGAAGCATCTTGAGTTTTAGAAATAAGAATGATAAATGACTTGTTCAATTATTTTAACATCTTGTTGCTTCTAGAAAAGTTGTGAACAACCTTGACAATAGTCGACCCAATTATGTCCCAGGAAACCTTAAAGAATTATCCATTGAATTGAACAGACCAGAGGCTCTATCATCATCATCATCATCATCATCACCATGAACCACTTTCTTCATTTTTCCTTGGTTATAAAAACTCTCAAAACATTTTAAAATCATTATCGAATATAGTGGGAATAGACCAATCATTATCCCATCACTTCTTGTTGAAATCATCATGTCAATTTAACAAATCATTATAATGAGAAAAGAAATGCTTGGAAATATCATTTTATAAGACATCATACCATAGATATCTAGTAGGGCTGTCAATGGGTAAGGGCTAACCCGTTTACCCTTTACCCATACCTTGTAGGGAAGGATAAGGGTAAACATTTTCTTGTCCTTTACCCACCTACCCGCTACCCTCTAACCTTCTACCTTAGTGTGTAAGGGTAAGGGTAAGTAAGCACCCATACCATCTAACCCACTATCCGCCAATATGTATGTATAATATATTAAATATATTATCATTGTGTTGTTTAAGTCTATGAAATATTTACTATTATGTGGTCATCATTGAATACAATACATGATATTCATGTCTACATTTTATGCATCTAATTTGGTCAGGTATACATCATCATAGTGGAGGTGTAAGACCAACATGTGTGAAATAATAGTATTTTCTAGTTTATGCACCATTCGATACTTTTTGGTATGTATTTTCTACTTCTGTTGGGGCTTATTTGAATGGTTATGATACATATCATGAAGTTGTAACACACAAGTTTATAAGAACACGATTTAATTGTTGATATAAATTTGATATATTTGTGGTCTTGTTGTCTACTTCATTTGTGCTTAATCTATTATGTATACAACAATATTTTGGATGGTATAAGAAATGTATATTTGTAAAAATAACTTTTGTGTCGTATTGTTATTTAGTATTATTTTAATGTACCAACTTTTTCTTTTGGGTGTGATTTATTTATTTATACACCAATATTAGGCAGACTACTAATTGTATATGCAACAACCATTGCCTTGATAATATGTTTTACTACAACATAAACTATGTGCATATTGTTGCAGAAGATTACTTAGAATCATTATAAATAGTTGATAGTCATTCTTCATCATCTTTATGTCTCACTTAAATATATAAATATATTAGGAAGCCTATTATTATTAATATTAGCACACATTTTTAGAAGACATATAAATTCCCTACATCACCCTTACCCTCCATGTTAATCCTATGGGTAAGAAGGTAAGGGTAAGGGGAGGATAAGGATATTGTTGGAGTGGGGAATTACCCATAACCTTTCCCGCCACTCTTTGTGGGTAAGGGTAAGGGTAAGACCTTACCCTCTCCATTGACATGCCTAATCTCTAGACACTTGACATGATTTCTAACTAATCTGGACTTTGTAGATTTGTAGAAGAACTTTTTCTGTCCCCCATTTTGAGTGAATTAACTCTACAAAGTTGTTTAAGAAAGTATTCTTCTCTTTTGGCATCCTGAATAGTAATTTTTCTTTTATCAGTAGCAACGTCCCTCAAAGACAAATCATAAGTGTTGAAACCAACCAATTTTAGAGCTTCTGTAGCTTTTTTTGGTTGAAAAAAGATACAAAAGCTCTGAAATATTACCAAACTTCTACTTATTCCAAAAAAGTAATTTGTCTTTCACATTCTTCATTTTTCTAGCGACTCTATACATAGAATTCCCCTTAACTTCATTTTTTTGGCAACTTAATAATTGGATGACTAGTCCACACATTTAGAAACTTGAATTTCCCCCTTTTCTTTCTCATAGAGCAAACCATTCGGACAATAAGTTGTCCATGGTAACTATGTATAATACTCTTAACTTCTCCCAAGTTATCTTTATAGGAATCTTTGAACTCTTCATTAAAAATAAGTCTATCTATTTTGGATAATATAAGATGATTTTTTTTCCATATGTTGCCCCATGTAAAATAAGCCCCCTTCACTTGAGCTCTAATAAATCAATTTTATTAAAGACTTCATTGAAATATTCTATATCTTTCGTAGAGTAGAACCCCCTTCCCTTTCTTTTATGTGAATATCTTATTGCACTAAAATCTCCTATAAGCATCCAGAAACCAATTATATTATCATAGATACTTATAATATCCTCCCACAAAGAAGCCCTCCTCTTTTCTTCATTCTGGCCCTATATAGAAGTAAGGAAAAACACATATTCTTTATATTCAATAGGACAAAGAATTTATTGATATAACTTATAATTTTTTTTAACTTTAACTACATCGTGTTCCCATAAGATGAGAATTCTCCCAAGAGGATGAAAGTTTTTGTTAGAACATGAGTCTTTATTACTCCAGATTCTATTGACAACTTTATGAATCTTCTTATATCCAATCTTGGTTTCAACAAGGATATTAATTGGCAAACCATTCATAAGCATCACCTCTCTAACTTCCTGCTAATATCTAGTCTTATTAAGACCCTGAACGTTCTAGGAAAACACTCCCAATGTATCAACAATTAAAATGATCCTTGACTGGAACCTTTCATCACCAGTAAACTATCCTAGTTTTTCAAACATGTTTTTAGAAACTTCATCTACAATCTTTGTAGTAGTAGAGACACTTTTGTTAGGTTTTCTCGTGGGGATTCAACTTTAGTTACCATGAAATCCTTGCATGTCCATCAAAGATTTCTTAATTGTCAACTTGTTATACATAATATTGCCCATATTATCAAGAACAGAGTAATGTGTCTAAGCATGAGTGGGAGTCACTAGATCAACATGAGAAGTCTTCCTTTGTGAATAAGTTTGAACAAATAAGCTTTGATTCATATTCTGAGTTGGATTCTTCATGATATTTGAGTAAAGAATACTGGAAGACTTGTTAGCATTAACAACTTCATTGCTACTGTCTTATTACAGAGAATATGGAGTTTGAACCATACGTACTATTGGTATTTAATTCACAAAATAGGAATAAAAGTTTCTACCACCGGAACAATATGTTGAGATGTTTTAGATTCCATAGATCTAATAGTACCTCCCAATACCTACTTAGAATTCTAGGTTCTTATCAAGTCTAGTTTTAGGATCCACTTCATCTTGCAATCTAGGGAACCAGAACTCACATAATCATGTCTGAAACATCCACATTTCAAAAAACACTTCAGAATCCACTCATATGATACATCAGTTTCATCTCTATGCCCTTCATCACTTATTAGAACAATAGAGCTGACAAAATCACAAGTATTGGATATTAGGACCTTCATTCTAGTATACTCTAGCCTAGACATGGCGTTTGTCGCAAAGACAAAAAAAACGGGACGACCAATATAGATACCTAGGAGTATAAACATTTCATTATCCCAAAATTCTAGGGGGGGGGTTAGGGAATCTGATCTAACTAGAATCTTGACCAATTTTTATTTCTCAAGAGGTTCGCCTATCTCCCATTTCTTTAACATTGATGAATTTCCTCCAATGAACCATGTGCCACCCCCGATAGTGTTTTTTAGGTCTTCCTAATACTTGAATTTCACATGAGGAAGCTTCTATTGAATGGAATCCCTTTGAAAGAGGACTTTAGACTTCAGACTATTTCAAAATGTCAGAGAAGCACTAGAGAGTGTGGCCTGAGGCTGACAATGTAACCAACCGATGTGTTATTCCATTTCTTCGCAATCCCTATAACTTTGGCTTTATTGTAAATCTAATTCACCATTGACTACTGCTAGCCGAGTAACTAGAGCGTCATGCTTTCATTCCTTTTTTGGTTGGCATAGTAACCTGACCATTTCCTTATACACGTAGCAAATCTGATGGTCACCTTTGGGATCCCCTCAGGAAACACCAGGACTTGAGTCGGACGGTGGCACCATCGCTTCCCCAGTCCCCCTCTCAACACCTTTAAAACCTCTCTCTCCATTAATTAATTCCATTTCTAATTAGGACAATGCCACATTACTTTTGGGCTAGCTTCATATATTTGTTTTCATGATCATTATGAGTCGTATATGAGGAAGAAGAGGGCCCCTAACTTCAAAAGTCCATTAACTTCATGATGGTGACAACTTGGCAACTTGAGCAAGGCCACTCAATAGTACAGTTTATTCAAATTTACTAACTAATTAAGTACATAGTTGCATTAGGATTAAGGTCTTGAGTGTGATTCAATATAACTCCAATTAGGTGATTCACTTAGGTGTCTTGTTTGAGGGTGTGAGGAAGACAAATATGGAGAGTTATGGTGGAAGCTGCTCTTTTTGGACTTGGTTAACGCTAGGAAAGCGGTTTGAGTAGTAGATTCACATGATGGGTGGTTTTGATATGATTATTGTAGCAATGTAATGGATGTAGAGAGGGTTTGTGTTTTCTAGCTGTATTCTGTCCAAGGATACTATGACCACAATGTATAATGTAATAAAGCTTGTGGCTTTTACAATTTATTTGGCACAAAAGGGTGATGTACGTAACATTGACAAAGATCATAAGCTTGTGACACTTAAATGCATACAGTGTGAAAGGATGATGCATATAACCTTGACAAAGATCATGACCTGAACACATACTAGGATGATCAAGCATAGATGGTTCACCATATTAAATATCATAACGGACAATTAAAAGGATGAACTAATCATTTAAATGATTAACCTATCAAGATATGTGTGGAATATGTTTCTATTCAATTGTGGAGCAATCTCCTATTCAAGATGAAGGTGACATTACTTTATTATATGTTTCCAATTTTAGATTCTTTGTTAGTTTGTGTACGCCATATTGAATCACCTAAGAATATCCCTCCTTCATCAAAATAACCATCATTTCTGAGAAATTCTTTACAAATGATTCCTTATTTTGTTTTTATTAATGAATGCTAGAATTCTTAGCAAGTTTAATACTAGATTTATGTCATAAAAGATAAATCTTTTCTTAAGAATTTGAAACTCATAATAATTTTACAATTAGATTTAGGGTTGAGGCCTTGATTTATGAAGATTTTGGACCGTTCTTGAAACCATTGTCACAATTGCAAAAAGTTGACGAGCTTATGGTTTCTAGATGAAGTTGTTGAAAAAATTGCCCCTATCTAGGGAATATCTGAAAAAGAGGACCTCGTAATATTGTAATGCCAAATATAAAATTCCCACATTTTGAATAATTCTTGAAGGCATGCTTTACATCTTATCTATTTATTGATCAAGTCATCAACTTTATATTGGAAAAATATATGAATCTATTTCTCTGATTCCCCCACATGTCACAAAATAGACCTTTAAGTATAAAATCTAAATCAATACATTGAATACCACAATAAAAATGGTTACATAATTTAGTTTGATCTATGAAAACATCTTTCCATTTCTCCATGGAAACAAAACTATAACTTTACCATTGGACCTTTGAGGGAGAATAGGGTTGGATCATGATCTTGCATATTGGAAATTGATTTTTGAATATATATCTCAACATCTAGAAACACTAAAAAGATTACATAGTCAGAGTAGTGCCCATATCAATCATAGGGAGCATACAATGCATGTCTTCATCTTCATAGATCATATAATATATCGATTGATCATAATGCATGGATTAATAAAGTACAAGAAGAAAAAATTATGAAAAGTAAAAAATATATGAATAAATGAAATATTGTGATGGAAAAGGATGAATGTAGATGTTGGAAACTAAGTTGAGGATGTTTTCCCATCATAAGTACATTTTATTCATGGAAATTTCACAAATTCTTGTCTTATGCAAGATTCACCTATGCTTACCTTTATTCTCCATTTCCTTTCATCAAAGTTGATGTAGTATGTGCATATTTAGAGGTTAGATCTTTCAAATGAGATCATTATCAATATCCACTCAACTAGCATGACAATAACTTAACCAAAGAAAAAACTACATTTTTGTTCTTGGATCCACTGCTCACTAGTATGGACTTGGTAAAAGACTACCTCTCTTGAGGTCTATCATAGAAGATTAAGAAATTGTGGAGGCCATATGTTGAGGTGTTCAGTAACAAGTATGCACACAAACAAACAAAGCCATATTATATCAAGTTAACAATTGAAGTACAAATACACGAAAAAAGAGCCTATTTATCTACATATCCTAGTTGCCGCCTTGATTTACCACCCTCCCAGGCATTCGACCTCCACTATGGGCGTGGGGAGGGGGAGAAATCTTTCTCTCTTAATCCCATAATTCAAGAACCTCCAATGCAATGTCATTAAATAGTTAATATTCACATGATCAAGCATCAATCTTAGGGAGATAGTTATTATTTAGGAACTAGAAAGTGCCTACGTTTCTCCTTGTACAATAAGCAAGTTGTTGAGAACCCCCACCTATAATACAAATCAGACAAGATTTCATGCAGTTACCTCTATGATTCTCTTTGTTAACAAAAGCTTTAATTTCTTAAAGTGGTATCTATCCTTCACCAAGTTCAATTAGAAGAAAAAGAAAAATCTAGATTCAAGACATCTTGATCTCTTTGGTACAAGGAATGTATGAGATTCAAAAGCATAATGTGCATACCAAAAGTCAAATTGTCTCTATATCTAGAACCATCAAACAAGTCTTGTAAATTATTTAAAGTACTAAGAAACAATATTAATTAAAAATAATGATGTTTCTCTTTGAAGTGGCCTACAACTTGTTAATCTAGAAGTCGTTCCAAAGTAATTCAACAAAGATCCTCAAGTATGTCTTTTACCCTGGTGTCTGTTGGTCAAGATAAGGATAAAGAAGCTTTGATATTCTTCAAAAATTCTTTTAAGGAAGCTTAATATCCCAACATGCAAACATTTGCCTTATGATGATTGTTTTCATCCCCACAATGTTTCATTGGAGCAAAACGTAAAGTTAATTTTGAAAGATTTCCAAAGGAAAGAAGCATCTCACATTTGGTACATTTCTTGAATCCCTATATGACATGATATCCTTTTTTTAGTATCTCAAGTAGATTATCTCAAACAATCAAAATTTAGGCGAGGAACTAATTTTTTTTGTAAATCAAGAAACATTTAGAAAGGTATTTAGGAAAAATATGTGCCAGAGAAAAAAGATTATGATAATGTCACACTCTCAGTTGCTATGAACAATTATACTCCTCTAAAATAATTAGTGACCTCAGAGCTTTAGTGATTTTTTGTCATCCACCTATGTCAAAAATCAAGCATCAACTTGATGAAAAAGATGAATATGAAGTTCCTACTACTTGATGGATCCACTCTCATCCCTAGAGGACCATGCACATGAATTCCACTTCTTTTGAGGAAGCCTGACATGGATATCACAAGGGATATCATTGGCAAAAAAGCATGATTGCTACTAAGGAAACTAAGATGAAAATGCTTAATATAAAGCTAGTAATGATGCTTTGAAAGAGAAATGACCATATTACAAGCCTAAGATGAAACTATTTAATACCAATAACCATGAAGAACCTTTTGAACTACCCCATTTCTCAAATACAATTGCAAGTCCTTTAAAAACCACTAAATAACAATTTGATCAGCCTTTGCAAAAGATAAATTGATCGTATAACATTCATTTCATCGAAGAAAAATTCTACATTAAGTAATATTCAAGTGATTCCTTAAATTTTGCAAAGTTCATCATTTACAATGCCCCCCAACCGACAACCCACATATTTCATTCTTCTATGTAAATTATCTTCAGAACACTTCTAGTTTCATTGGTAATGGAATGACCAATCTTTTCAAAATAACTTGAATAATGACCGCTTGCATACTTCCTCCACTGATCAAGTCATGATTACCCCTCCTCAGTATAAATGAGTTATTATAGGAACAATCACTATTTAGTCAACCATATGTCACTACAATACTCTTGTTTGATGATGAAAAAGGATCAAACTATGCGATGTGTTAGTGAGGGGGCATTGTTGCACCCAGTATTTGTCTAGGATTAATGATATGGTCTGGGTATAGTCCTAGAATTAGCACTTCTTAAAAACCCAAGGGTTTTTGATAAAATTTATTTACTCTTATAGTCCTATTTCTTATTTTTCCTCAATTGCTAATATTAAGTTGGAAAAAGAATCTGAAGTGCCGTGATTTAATTTATTTTTGATTGTGCATAATGGTTGCTTCCACCATTCGATATACTGTTTATTGGTTCTTTTTTATGAGTAGGAAAAATCTAGGTGGGATTTTGAAGGCCAACGTTGGTAAATCAAAGGCAAGATGGTAGTTTGGCTTGTTAAAGCCTGTCAGAGGTTGTTAAAATCTTGAATAATCTTGGACCTATAAGGTGCCACTTGGGTTACACAGTTGATAATCCTAATGTATGTATGAAAATTCTAGCATCGATCCATGGCTAATTTCACTTTTTGTATTTGGTCTGGCATTTTTTACATGATGTCCTGCAGCATTTTGAGTCATTCCATGTACGACAACATTGAAGAGTCTTGTTTTTAGCTTGTTGTAAGTAGTTTACCACACAGGTTGTGTTCACATGCTCTACACAATCACTGTTGACTTACACATACACTGTTGAAACCCTACACATACACTGCTGGAACCCCAACCAATCTGAAATGACAATCTATTTATGTATATGAATACTAATATTCTCAAGGGCGTGGGCCAAATAGACCAAATATTAAATACCTCTCATGCCGACTCAAAAATAGCAATTTTAAATGAAAATGAAAATCACTGACTAACATATCTATACTGATCAAATGGAGGAAATTCCTCCAATTAGACATGGTCTTACATGGGAAACCTTTGTGTATGGATCAATCTACCAAATCAAGAATTTGTATCTTAACCTAATATTTCTAAAGATTTCCAGAATTCTTCAAACTTCACAACACAAATGGACAATGCTACTATTTCTAGATCTAGTAAGAATGAACACCTTGGCATAATTGTAGTGAATGTAAGATTAAGTCAACCTGATACATACACATGATAGATGATGTGTGGGAAGGGGTCTGTTGTCACTATAGATCTCTTATACATCATTACCCTGGTAGTTAGTTTATGGTTAGGCATGATGTGTCCTTTAATCTAGCAAATCTAGTAGCTATCACACTCCTCACCCCACTTCTTAAGCCTAACAAGGGAATACTGACCATCACAGTGGGTAGCACAGGGAGGTGTCTAGTATCTAAAATTTCTATGATAGGAGTGGGTAAAGATATGACTAAGTATCTGAATAACTTTCACTTTGGGGTTGGTTTATGCAGTGGGGCGGATGATATTTTGCATAGTGTAAAATGGTTATTAAATGATCAACATGAATGCAACTCTCTCTATGTTTATAATGGATTTCTCTAATTCTTTCAGCATGGTGGATAGGTCAATGTTGCTCCATGAGGTGAGGGTGAGGTGATCATCTATTTCTTTATGGCTGGAGTCTTTCTATTGTCAGGTAGACAACTTATACATGGGTCATAAACATATTTGTTTAGTCACTAGATGCAACAAGGTGATCTTTTGGGGCCACTTCTTTTTTCGACATGGGTCCCGGGTTGGAACTTATTTTAAATATTTGTAAAATTGAGCTTTTCTGACCTACTTGTGATGATAACAAACTTCGTAAGGAGCTATTTTCCCTGGACAATGTGAGGCCTTGTGATGAGTGTATTTATACCCATTTTTACATACTATTTTACTCATTGTTTATGGGTTGTTGTGTTTCTATTTCCTATTTTTAGCTTCATATTCACTCAAATGGAGTTATCTTTCATTTTCCAAACTTTAATGCATTTATATATATATTATGCAAAACTAGCCAAAATTGTGTGACAATGCCCAAATGGACGATCAAGCCCTCTCGATGTTATGCCTCTAAGGGAAGGAAGGCTCGAAAGCTTTCCTTTTGATCACCTTCCAACCAACTAGTCAATCAATCAGATCTACCATTCGCACGATTCGAGCCACTTCCTACTTGGAGTCTTCCAGATTCTTCTATTCTGACACACACTCCCAACATCCAGTCCATTCTGATTCATCCCATGCTGGTCTGCCAGAGAACCAGATCTGAGGTCCAAATTGAGTAACCCACACGAATCGCATATTGGACCAAGTATGGGCCATGAAATCCAGATGCCTTCGACCATAAGCATTCAACTTTAGAGTTTCAGCAAAGAGGAATGCATATATAAAAGGGAACCCTTGTCATCCATTATAAACGGTCTCTAATCGGTGATTAGAAGCCACATTGCACAACACAAACCTTAGTGGGAGTGAGGAGGCAGAAGCCGTAGTAGAGGGATTGGTCTTTGCGCACTAGGCATCATGGCCATCTCCATCGTTTCTTCTATCTTTATGTTGTTGTCCCTTGCCATGAGTGAATAGATGTTTGTTCTTGGGCACGGGGACTAGCCCCATGTGCCAGTATTTTATTCTAGCTTGTATCTAAACTCTACAACATAGTTGCTAAATAAAGTATCATTCTTCTTATTTCCTTGTCTTGCAAATTGATGATTTGCTTTACATATACGTTATAATCATGGATATGTAGGTTGCTGTGAGCGTGATTAAAACACCAGAACAATCTTATTATCTCCCTGATATGTCAGCAAGGGATAGTGAGGTGATTGGTCTACGATCTGTTACATGCCGAGGATGTCGATCATAAGTGAGGGAGTCTAGATGGAATGAACTAGGAACTAAAGTCCCGATGATGGTCAGTTCCAAGAAAGTTTAATCCAAGTAAAGGCATATATCCCGTGAGGGTGCAAAAACTAAACCTCTATTTAGTAACTATTGTTGGAGAGTTAGATCCCATTAGGATAATTATATAGGCGGTGGCAGCAAAACCACATGCCCTGGTTCTCTTTATTATCTGTTATTTACTTCCTTATCTTTATTACTTTCAAAAATAATTTAGTTTAATCAATATTTCAACTACTCAGTGATAAATATTACTCTTAATACTTCTAAATCTATATAACTACTTAAAAGGGCTATCCTTTAGGTTTGATACTAATGTATACTATAATAAGGCTTCCGTTCGTGTGGAGCGGGGAATTAGTGCACTGCTTTTGGTTAAACCTAGAAGTAATTCTTTTAGGATTTTTCTTGGTGCAACATTTGGAGTCCCATCAAAAATTGGCATCATTGTCGAGGACAACGACAGTTAAATATTTTCAGAAGCATAGGTGTAATTAGTATTTTTCTTTTTTCTTTTTTGTTATTTACTTTTCTTGATAATATCGAAAATCTTCTAGAATTAGACACAACACTTACGATCATCCGACCTCTTTTCAGGTATTCCTAGCATATGTGAAGATCTAAAAGTCTTGATTCATGATTTTTATTTGATATTGAAATTGAGAAAACCATCAAAAAGCTTCTTAAGGAGAAGACCATGGCGGAGGCAACATCTGTAGAAGCAACTATCCAATTGTGCATCGATGTAGCTATTGCAGCCTGACGAGAATTACTCACTGAAGAAGCTAGAGAACATACAAAAGTCACGTTCAAGACTAGCCTAGAAGCCTCCCAAGCCACATAACACATAAAGAACTATGAGATTTCTCCATCCCTAAGGGCACAAACTTAACTCATCCAGTCCAACCTCTAGGTCACTCGATCGAGATCAAAGCCCAATGGGTCACCAACCTATTGTAAAACTCCACCTTTACAGGAAGGATCAAGGATGATTGTTGGGAGCATATCCTTAAATTCATCGACCTTTGTTTGATGATGAAGCCATTCAGAGCCACTGATGACTCCATACGACTGTAACTTTTCAAAAATTCCCTAACTAACAAAGCTAGATCCTGGTACAACACTTTTTGAGGGGACCCGATCACTACACGGGAAGTCCTAGAAAATAAGTTTCTAGAGAAATTCTACCCTCCTTTGATGACATACTCAATCTGAGGACTTATTACAAGATTCAATCAAGTATCGAAGAGTCCCTGTATGAAGCATGGGAGCGATTCAATGAACTCCTACGCAAGTGCCCGCACCATGGCATCCTCGAGAACCAAATCATTGAATGTTTCTATCGGGGGGTCGACGATGAGATGAAGAAGTTCCTTGATTCTTCCTCCAATAGAAACTTCATGTGATAAAGCTTCCAAAACACACTTAAGATAATCAACCTCACAGCTGAAAATCAGACTCACTAGACAAGACCCTCAGGAAAGGGCGTGTTTAAAGTGACTGTGGTGGAGGATTGCTTAGAACTTAAATCTATCTCCAAAATGCTAAAAGACTTCTCTCTCTCTAGCAGGATAACATCAAAAAATACTTCAGTGCCTACGAAAGGAAGAACTAGATGCCCCAAGTACAAATCATTATTTCCTCATGAAAGTTTTTCCATGTGGTGGATCACAACAGAGTCCACTGTTAACAACTATATGCTCCATTCCACGAACACCAAGCCGAGAAACATTATATAGTTACTTAGGCCGAAGACGTGAGATCAATCCACAATATCCCAGGGCAAGAGTACTATAATTCAAACCAAGATCGAAGTTATCCTGATTTCTAATATGGGAATCTCACTGGAGCTGAGAATATCAATCAGACCTCGATGTCACCACTCAGGGCAGAGCACCGACAAGCTATAATGGCCCATGCAACTAGGGAAATTTTAGGTTCAATTTTCCTAGCCAAAATTACCAACAACAATGACAATATCAAAATCCAAATCAGGCTCCACCGCTGCAAATTGAAGCCTCTCCAACACAAGACCCAATGAAGACACTTTAGGAGATGATGGCATCATATCAAACCCAACTTGCCTATGCCACAATAAATCAAAAGGCGTTGGAATCTTAGATCGCTAGTTTGGCAGCTAGTCAGCAGCCCCCAACGGGCACAATCGTTGGTTAGACCAAAAACAACTCCAAGCATCTAGAGCAACTAGAATAGTTGAACGCCATGATGACCAGGTCAGGAAACGTGCATCACACACTCCTATCTCCACTCTTTTCCATAGAGATAAAATAACCTCAACCGAAGCTCCAAATTGCCCGACTGGTTGTCTTACGGTTAGCTCTCTAGAAGACCATACATCATAACCTCCCGCGGTCCCAATACAGTCAAGAACCATCAAAAAGTCAACTGAAGTAACTCTATCAATCAACTCTAAACCACCAGCAGCACCCACAACACCTGCATACACACCATGTGTACCATATGTAGAACGCCTCAAGCACACCAAGCTATGTGACCAACTCATTAAATTCAAGGACACCATGAGGGAAATCCATGGTAACATATCGTTCCTCAATTTTCCGACTGAAACACCAATCTGGTGCAAGTACCTCAAGACAATTTTGTCAGGAAAGTGTTTAACCTAGGGAACTAAGACAGTGAAGCTAACACTAACAACCTCCAATGTCCTACAAAATCACTTACCTAAAAAGAGATGAGATACATGATCCATATAGATAGAATGTTTCTTAGTAGATGACACATGCTGTAAGGGACTCACCGACTTAGGCGCTAGCATATCTATTATGCCAAACACTCTATGCCAGCATCTAGGTTTCACAGATTTCCTACCTAAAACAATGACGATTCAGCCAGCATATGCATCCATCACTAATCCCTTGGGAATTATCAGAGACGTCCTGGTGAAGCTAGGACATGATACCTACATCCCATGCGATTTCGTGATTATGCATATCAAAGAAGATAATTGTTTCCCGCTCATTTTGGGAAGATCGTTCCTAGTCAATGCAAGAGCTATAGTGGATGTAGAAGCTGACAAACTCATCCTATGACTAGGGAAGAGGACTATTGAATATCAAGCTCTCGAAGATTGAAAAGAGTGCATAATTCAATTGAAGCTTTTAAAGTAGAAGGTAATCTGGAGTTACAAAAAACATATTCATAGGATACCAATCAAGACAATAGGGTCTTGCCAGTAGGAATTGTATGCACATCATCTAACCATAATCTAGGCCTACATATTTGAAAGACAAGGGTTCATATATCATGTTCACATCTTTGACGTGGAAAATGCTATAATTGCTTGGGTCTACGACATTAAACCAGGACACTTGCTGGGAGACAACCCAACCTTTTTTTATTTTTCTATTTCCTCTTATTTTCATCATTCTTTATTTCTTCCTTTGTTTTCTTTTGACAAATTTATTTTGAAAAAAAATGATGAGAGAAAGGAAGGAGAGCGAGGAGAGAAGGAGAAGGAAGAGTACCACGTCTTTGACAACCCTGTGTAATAAATAGATAGACGGCATGACTAACAAGCTTCATGATGAAAATATCTCTTCTGTCTATCTACTCTTGCTAGCTACCCACTCGTTTGACAGTAGGAGATCTTATGATCTTGTGAAATGATAAGTAACATAGAAAGTGGGCTATGTGGTTCAATAGGATTGTTCTCTTTATTTTCCATAAAATACTTTATTTCCTTCTCCCAGATAGTTTTTCTTTATCTTTTATGAGAAACATTATTTCTTGGAAATAGTAGCCGTTTTTATCTCCCTTCAACTATAAATATTCACTACTAGAATATCTTGACTAGGGCTTTCCAGGAAACAATTGACGTGAAGCCCCTATGGACTAGGGATAACACGTGCATGGTTTGTAACCCCCAATTTTTTGGGCACCCGTAACATATTTTTGATGCATTTGTATAATGGGTGAAGCACATGGCTTGCAACACCAACTTAATGTGATGATCAGAAACAACCCCAAGCATCCATATTCCCTCTGCCTCAACACCGCCAATGACATCGACAAATACCAACATCGATGAAGGACTCCAATGATTGATCGGCAACCCTTTGTAAACCGACAAGACTCCATCAGACAGGGATCTACTCCTCTACTACCCCTAGGACACTTATGTCCCTTGGAAATTATGATTTGTACACCGGACACATCGAAAGGGGATTCGAGTAGTAGATTCAGATCTGCTGATTAACTGGCTGTATGATCAGCGGGCCATCGCCCTAGCAATAAGGGTCTGGCTAGATGCACGCTACGGGGAATGGGACACGCAACCCCGAGCACCCTCATTACCACCAAACAAAGATCATGGCAACTGGTGTCCAAGGTAGCACTCAGATCTAGACAACACGAATAGGATAAGAACCCACTCTAAGGGTTCTATTGTGTGCTCTTAGATGAACAACATTGTCCAACCCCTCCATCTCCACCTCCATCGCTCTCCATATCAATTCCCCTCCATCTCTAACTTTTATCTCCCAGAGGACGGGCAAAATTTTGAAGTTGGGGGTGGAGGGTGGATGGTACATCATCTCCACCACCTCAACTCTAACCTTTCCCTTTCTCATCCTCAAATACTTCTTTCTTTTTTCTCCATCTTTTATATGCATATGTCTTGTTGTTACAACCCCAACTTTTGGATTCAATTGGTGAGAAATGTGATTTCTCATATTAAAGATAATTGAACAAAAAAAGATATAATTTGTTTTGAATAAATGGATTTCATTTACAATAGCCTTGATGATTATTTTCTGGGCTTTATTGGCTATTGGGCCCAATGACAAGGAAAAGATAAAAGGAACCCCATATTTAATAAGAAATGGAGAAAAAGAAAAAATAGAAACCTCTAGAAGGCAAAAGTATTTAATCCAAAGGTAGATTTCGTGCCACTTGGGTTCCAAGGAGTCCAAAGTTGCAAAAAGAAAGCAATAAGAAAAGAAAAGATCAATTAAATATTTCTTTATTAAGAAAGAAATTGAAAACAATGATAAAATGTGGAAAATAAGTGAAAAGAGGTATAATTGAATTATCCTTGGTGGATTTTCGTATCCAAAGGATTCCTAAGGTTAAAAGGAATGCCAATGAGGAAAATAAAAAGAAAGAAAAAGAGAAATCCTCAAAAATAGATCTTTTAATAAGAAATAAACAAGATAATGTGAAATAATGAATATTGATGCATCTAGAAGGATAAAAAGTATCCTTATGAAGGAATTTCGAAATCTTGGAGTTTCTTGGGGTCCAAGGAGACCCAATGAAGAAAGAGGAAAGAGAAAATACCAATAATGTCAAATAAGAAGATAATATGATGCATAATGAATGTTTTTGGGGTATTGTTAAAAAGGAAGTAATTTCTATTAAAAGAAAATAGAAATTTGTGCCAAAGGATTAAAAAGAAAGAATAAAGAGAATAAGTGAGAGGAATTTCGAATTCCTAATTATCCAAGAAATAAGAAATATCAAAGGGATAGTAAAGAGAGAGAAAGCTTGCTTCCTAATGAAGGAATTGGATTCCTATTGGGAAAAGACCTTACATCTTTGTGGATGCACATCTTGGGATGCGAAAACCCTCCCCTATATAAGGGGTAGAGCCTATGACTCGAGTTTAATAGGATTCCAAGTCCTTTCTCTCTCTTCCTCATCTTCTTTCTTGCTTCTCTGCATTTGAAACCCTAACCAAGAACGCATAGGGTCATCTTGGAGGCTAGCAGCTGTAGAGGGATCTTGATGGAGGTAGGGACCTTCCATGACAACCTAAGATCGATCGGATACCAACCCAACACTCTTGTCTTTGCGCACCTCCCACCAACGGTCTACAAAATTGCTGTGATAACAACAGCAATCCGGAGTTAGCCATGCTTTGGAGCAGCCATCCTGGCCACAACATGGGGGTGCCCCACATGCGCCAAGGCACAACGGAGCTAGGGCTCCCACTGGTGGCGGTCCTCGAGCCTCCAGGAGGGAGGGGCAGGCCGCAGAAAGGCCACCGCCGATGGCTAGGGCGACGCATCAACTATTGCGTGAGGTTGAAGATGAAGGTAGGGGTGTTGGACCATTTTGCCCTCTGCAGGCTAAAGAAATGATCAACATAACCAAGGGTACATACGTCTTTTGGTTATGTTTTCAAAGCAAGGAGCAACGTTGCAAGGAAGACGCCTACGTGGAAGCCCCCATTGGCCCAAAGTAAGTAATTTTGCAAAATTCATAGCTAATTAACCGTAGCTCGGATGGATACACATAATATATGAATTTTTCTTAACAGAACATGAGGAATGCAATAAAAATAGTTTTATAGCCTAATTCCTTTTGCAATTCAAAAAGTAGTGTAATTTATCAACTTTAATGAATTAAAGATTAAGAAACCCTATTTTGAGATAATTAATATATTTAGTAGGGTTTAATGGATGATTAAAGTTGGTATTAGCCTTTTAATCATGAAAAGATACATTAAGATAAAAAAGGATGAACTTTGCACGTAATTGGTTAATTTAGAGTTTCCTGTGGATAAATATGCTTTAATGGGTCTTGAAACCCTAATATTAGTAAATGTGACTCATAATGGTTTTAATTATTCAAAATCATGAATAAATCTAAGATATGAGTATTGTAAGCTATTTCGAGCATTAAAGTGCCTAATTTGTGGATAAATGCCCTTAATGTAGTAATTAGGGTTTTCTAATGAATAAAAGGGTAGAGTTAATGACAAATAGAGTTCATATGTGAATTAGACCATAATTGATGATAAATGAGCATAATGATCTTATCATGGATTAAAAGGATAAAAATAGTAGCTTTAATGTAAAAGAGGCTTAATGGACTTTTATTTGTGCCTTAAATCGAAATTAGGGTTATATGTTGTTAAAAGATAACCTTAATATCTTTCGTGAAGAATAGATGAGATAAATAGGGTTTATGAGTAATTGTATAAAATTAGGGTTTAAAATAATAAAAGATGAAGTGAAACCCTAATTAATTGCAAAGGAAACCCTAAAAGTGAACTAGAAACCCTAGGAAGTGAGCTAGGTTTAATAGATCTTGATGACCTGAGTAATAAAAGGAAATTATATGGTTATTTCAGGATCTTATCTATGTGCTTGCTTGGATTTCTTACTTGCATGGGTTATCCTATCTCAAATCAGCCTGATAGGTATGTGGTTACGCTTATGAATAATCGCTCTAGTTTCACGGTGATTCACGAACATTTTATCAGTTGCTTGGAAATAACTGTTGGATGCCTATTTATTTCATGCAACTATAAAGTGACTATGATTATCACTATAAATGTGCATACATGACTGGCTCAGATCCTAGTCCACCTCTGTGGCTTTGTAAAGGCTAAAAAGGGGGTAACCTAGAGCAAGGTCTAGGTTATCGTGAGTTAGAAATTGGTATCCCACATGTAGTGCCATGATAATCTTTAGCATGCCATGAGTTAAGGAGTGGGCTACCTACGGGTAGTGCCATGTGACTCAACCCTAGAAATTGGTTCACCTATTAGGTGGGATCATGAGGGGTTTAATGGGGATCTACCATAAGGAAGGTAGCATCCAAGTCCACTGCAGGGATAGCGCAGAGGCTAGGGTATGTAGGGATTGAGCGGTTATGTGGAAAATGTAAATTTGTTTGTTTAAATCATAATTGAATGATTACATTATTATCATAGTTTCATGATTATTGTTTCCCCCACATACCAGCTTTATGCTGACCGACGTTTTGTTTTTCGGCGTTTCAGGTACAAGCCAAAAGGACAAACAATAAATCGTCATATTGTTAAATACATGAATTGAAATACAAGGAGGATTAGTTAGAGTAGAATTCATATGTGGATAGAAGTTTAGAGATCCAAGTTTTCAAAAGGTATGCAAAGTTTTTATTTTTACCATATTTCAGTATAGTTGGTAGAATTTAATAATTGTTATTGATTATTTGTCGAACCTTTGATCCTGTTAATTGGGATAATGGCTCTAACCTTCTGGTCTCCCTTAATTGGGGGTTACCGGGAGGCGGGGTCATTACATTTGGTATCAAAGCATAGGTTCCTCATTTAATCTTTAATAATTATTAAATTTACAAACTTTGTAGAACCCAATGGAGTTATTTGAGGAATTTCCGAAGGACAGAGGTGTCTAGAAAAGGTTCACTCCCGGGGGCTGGCAAGATTTTCCTCCGCACTGCTAGTCAGAATATGAGGACTCCCAGATTTGTGTGACTGTCGGGCCAAAGTCTCAGGATTTGACTCAAAATAAGATACCTTTAGGACTCTCTCATCTTGTTCATCCCTTCTCAATTGAAATGCTATTAAGGATTATAGGGATTAGGGTTTTCTCTCTTTTCCCCACTCTCTGGAAGTATGGGTAAGATTGATAAGGTTTAAGGAATCCTCCACCAAATTAATAAAAAGCATGTAAATAAGATGTCATGGACATAAGCTTAATAGATTAAGCGTAAAAGAATAGATACACTCTTAGGTCATATGACATAAGTTGTCATGCCCTCAGGAGAGACTTGAGGCTAGACCTTCTTGTCTGGAGGATAAGTAAGGAGAGTTCGTCTTGGAGGTAGAGATCTCCATTACAAGTGGAGACCTGGCACATCCTCTGAGGATGATGTTAACCCTAACCCTAAGTGAAGGTTAGAGAGAGATGACATGATGAGGTGTTTGGATATACATATGAGCCATGAGGGGTTGGATGACCGAGTACCTTTGGCGACCCAACCCTGGGAAGGGTCGTGCATGTTAGAGTGAAGGATAGCTCCTTCATTGATGAGGTTAGAGAAGAACCTATGGAAACCCCATGAGCTTATATGAGCATGGCATAGTATGCACCCAGACTACGTCTGTAGTATGAGTAGTAGGTTGAAACCCTGGCCAGGAAAGTATGTTGGATGACTTTTGAGATAAGTATAAAGATAATCCTGGGTGAACATAAGTTGAACCTAGGCTTCACCGACGTAGAGGTATGCTTGTGAGCTTAATCCATCTTCATGGAGAGAGGACCTTTTAAGGTTGGTTGTGGAGTTAGCTCTAGAGAGAGAGAGCATGACTCAAGCAAGAAGGTTGGAAGCCTAGACTCCAAGATATGAGGAAAAGTGGGGAGTTGAGGATGATGCAACCTAAATGGATGTTTGTGGTTGCCTCATACTTGATCCTTGGAGGCTGATGATGCCTTGGTTGCCATGACAGAAACCAAACCCTAGAGAGAGGATGAGTCTGCTGATACCTCTGTACCCATGGTATATATGAGAAAAAGAGTTCCTTAGACCTGGAGAGGTTTAGTAGCAGGCTGTGAGGCCTTGTACCTTGTTGTTTTTCCTTGAGGAGGACTCCACTCTGAAGTGTTGCTCGAGTAGAAGGATGACAGGAAGTGCATGTCATACCTTGTACATGTTTGGATCGTAGTTAAGAGGTTGAACAGACAGTGGACATTAGAGAAGTGAACCTAGGGTTCCTAGGCCTAAGAGGGGAAGTGGTGTACCTAATACTCATGACAAGGTTTGAGTTCTATAGATGCAAGCATGGTACTCCTCATGATTGGAGGAAAGGGAAACCCCCTTAAGTTTAAAGGTATGTTTGATGAACCCCTCACATCTAAGTGGATGACATGGGAAGGTATGATCGTGATCCAGTGTTGAGGATGAGAACAAGTATGACCCAACATGGTTTAGTAGGTGGTCAACTTGTTCCTTAGTAGCTTTCTAGGGTTAAGCATGCTCATGTGGATGTAAACCCGAGACATAAGGGTGTTGGTGACCTTTGTTATCAAGAGGTGTAGTTTCCTCCCATCCTGGGAGAAGGACCTTTTGTAGGGTGTATACCAGCTTTGTGGGTTTTGAGGAAACCTAAAGAGGTCTCATAGGATCTTGAGAAGCAAGTGAAAGTACATGGTTTGGGAATGAACCTGTAAGACCCATAGATAACCATCTCTAAGTGCATGTGGTGGTGTTACCATGGAGGTAACCGGTATGGGGCCTGACCAAGGTAGGTAGGTTGCCATGACCCCTATGAAAGGATGAAAGTCAACCCGAGAATGCAGAGAGAGAGAGAGAGACGATGAAGGCTTGTGTAAGGTTCTAAGTTGAGCATGTACTATGATCGAATCCCAAGTCTATCCTAGGGTCAGGTAGGGATAAAACCGATGGAAGTAGGAGTTGCCTAATTCCCTAGTTGCACATGACCATAGGGTTGGGAGGTAACAACTATCATTGTCCGAGGGCCATGGATTAGGAGATTGATCACCTTCATGAACTCATAAGACCCAAAGGGCAGATGAGTTGGGCACTCTGTAGATGCATGAGGGAAGAGGGATGACCCTAAAAGTGTCGGCACCCTATAGACCTAGAGGAGATGACCAAGGACTGTGTGTGGACCCAAGTAAGTTCAAGACCAGTTTTCCATGGAAGTAACTTTGATATCGAGATGTTTGTGATGTAGAGACATATGTGGCATGTTTTCAACATAGATTTGAAGGTGTACTGGAAAGGTGGGATGTACCATATCTACTCTTGGAATAGGAAGAACTTTGTATTTGGACTGCAGCCAAATGCTTATTTCCTCTTGTTATGGGAGTGAGAGATAGGACAATATGCATGCCTTACACCAAGGATAAAAATGGTGTGAGTTGGAACGTTGCTATGAGGTATGAGGAGAGAGATGATAACACACCCTTGTGGAGCGAATGATACATGGATGGTTTACAAACACTAAGAGTATTAAGGAAATCATATTGTGAGGATGTTTTTATCATAAGCTATGAGGTTGAGTTCGAAAACCAAGAGAATTAGCTCCGATTTTTCCTGATGAAGATAGACCTAGAGCTGAGATGAGATAATAAGTGGAATACACAGAGGTGTATGTCTTCAACATTACCTAACACCTAAGGATGTGAAGTGGTAATAGATACTCTGAATGAGATACAACTGCCTAGTTTAGATAGAGGCTAGAAGAGGTTGTTAGGTTAACCCTGAATTGGAAAAGAGATATGTTTGGGCTAACACTCAGATGTAACGAGATCTGTTGAACAATTTAGTAGTTGTTTGGTTAGCCAGCCTAGGTCTTGATGCAATGAAAGGATGGTTGTAGAACCTCAAATGCACTCCTTTGGAAAGGAAGGTGATGAAACCCTTATTAGAATGGTTTAGGGTTCCTGAGGAATCAATCTTGAGGAATCATGACATACAGGAGATCATGATTTTAAGATTACCATATACCATGGTACTACCAAGATAATAAGTGACAATAGTACTTTGGATTCTTAAGATGAAGTTGCATGGGGTAAGTTGCCATGCAAGCCAGGAGATGAAGGACAAACACCAGTAACCCAGTGTATTGATATGGAGGATAAAAGAGTCCCTGTGAGGGAATGAGAGTTCATCACTATGGATGTTGTGGTAAGTCTCCCCTAGACCAAGGAAGGTCAAGATGCAGAATGGGTTATGGTAGATCACCTTACCTAGATGACATAAGAAAGAAAGAGTACTATCAAGGGACAGATCCAGTTGAACTACATATGAGAGAGATGGTTCAACTACACCATGATATGAGTTCAAAAATTCTTAAGTATGACCTAAATGTTCACTTCCATAAGGTGGAAGTAGGTACATGAAGAACTCGATGTTAGTACCGTTTATCACCCCTAACTAATGGTTAGTATGATCCAGACTAGAGGGTCTGATGAGAGCATGTGTGCTCGTTCAGGGTGATACATGGAGACAGTTCTTGTCTACGGTAGATGTGATGAAAACTACCATAGCCAGTATCGGGATGGAAAGAAGCTCTGCAAAAGAGGTTGTGTCGGTCACCACTTCATTAAGATGATGTTGGTGAAGGGACCTCACAAAGGTAAAGAAAGGACCACAGTGTGTGCAAATGAAGTCACTTTGATCATGCAATGGATGAAAGGAGCCCAGAGATGACATGAGTTGTAAGCTGATGCAAAGTAGACTGACATGCAGTTCACTGTGGGGGAATATGTGACATGAAAATCTGACCCCTCTATGTTATAGCTAAGAGAGCTGAGTCCCCGATGCATGGGTTCTTTTGACATGGTTTGGTAGAGAAGGTTAAGTTTGCCCTTACCCCTCAGGATAAAGTGATGTGTGATGAGTTTCATGTGTCCAAGTTAGAGCACTATGTGAGGTACCCGGATCATTGTGGAGCAATGAACCTAGTGAGCCCCAAGGGAGGCTGAAATGACCTGAGTCATCTTGAGGTTTATAGATGCCAAGGTGAAAGAATGTAGAGAAAAGAATATGTGAGGATAAAGGTTCTTTGGAAGCACCATGGATAGGGCAAAGCCACATAGGGGTCAATGATGGACATGGAAAAATCTTATCCTGAATTATTTGTTTGCTTGATGGAATTTTGAGGACAAAATTTCTATAAGAGGAGAAGGATGTTACAAAAAGAAAAAGAGAAATCCTCAAAAAGAGATATTTTAATAAGAAATAAACAAGATAATGTGAAATAATGAATATTGATGCATCTAGAAGGATAAAAAGTATCCTTATGAAGGGATTTCGAAATCTTGGAGTTTCTTGGGGTCCAAGGAGCCCCAATGAAGAAAGAGGAAAGAGAAAATACCAATAATGTCAAATAAGAAGATAATATGATGCATAATGAATGTTTTTGGGGTATTGTTAAAAAGGAAGTAATTTCTATTAAAAGAAAATAGAAATTTGTGCCAAAGGATTAAAAAGAAAGAATAAAGAGAATAAGTGAGAGGAATTTTGAATTCCTAATTATCTAAGAAATAAGAAATATCAAAGGGATAGTAAGGAGAGAGAAAGCTTGCTTCCTAATAAAGGAATTGGATTCCAATTGGGAAAAGACCTTGCATCTTTGTGGATGCACATCTTGGGATACAAAAACCCTCCTCTATATAAGGGGTAGAGCCTATGGCTTGAGTTTAAGAGGATACCAAGTCCTTTCTCTCTCTTCCTCATCTTCTTTCTTGCTTATTTGCACTTGAAACCCTAACCAAGAACGCATAGGGTCATCTTGGCGGCTAGCAGTTGTAGAGGGATCTTGATGGAGGCAGGGAGCTTCCACGACAACCTAAGATCGATCGGCTACCAACCCAGTGCTCTTGTCTTCGCGCACCTCCCACCAACAGTCTACAAAGTCGCTGTGATTACAGCAACAATCCGGAGTTAGCCTCACTTTTGAGCAGCCATCCTGGCCACAACCTGGGGGTGCTCCACGTGCGCCAAGGTACAACGGAGCTAGGGATCCCACTGGCGGCGGTCCTCGAGCCTCTAGAAGGGAGGGACAAGCCGCGAGAAGGCCACCGTCGACAGCTAGGGCGACGCAACAACTGTTGTGCGAGGTTGAAGATGAAGGTAGGGGCGTTGGACTGTTTTGCCCTCCACAGGCTAAAGAGATGATCAACTTAACCAAGGGTACATATGTCTTTTTGTTATGTTTTCAAAGCAAGGAGCAACGTTGCAAGGAAGACACCTACGTGGCAGCCCCCCATTGGCCCAAAGTAAGTAATTTTTGCAAAATTCATAGCTAATTAACCGTAGCTCGGTTGGATACACATAATATATGAATTTTGCTCAACAGAACACGAGGAATGCAATAAAAATAATTTATAGCCTAATTCCTTTTGCAATTCAAAAAGTAGTGTAATTTATCAACTTTAATGAATTAAAGATTAAGAAACCCTATTTTGAGATAATTAATATATTTAGTAGGGTTTAATGGATGATTAAAGTTGGTATTAGCCTGTTAATCATGAAAAGATACATTAAGATAAAAAAGGATGAACTTTGCACGTAATTGGTTAATTTAGAGTTTCCTGTGCATAAATATGCTTTAATGGGCCTTGAAACCCTAATATTAATAAATGTGACTCATAATGGTTTTAATTATTCAAAATCATGAATAAAGCTAAGATATGAGGATTCTAAGCTATTTCAAGCATTAAAGTTCCTAATTTGTGGATAAATGCCCTTAATGTAGTAATTAGGGTTTTCTAATGAATAAAGGGTAGAATTAATGACAAATAGAGTTCATATGTGAATTAGACCATAATTGATGATAAATGAGAACAATGATATTGTCATGGATTAAAAGGATAAAAATAATAGCTTTAATGTAAAAGAGGCTTAATGGACTTTTATTTGTGCCTTAAATCGAAATTAGGGTTATATGTTGTTAAAAGAAAACCTTAATATCTTTCGTGAAGAATAGATGAGATAAATAGGGTTTATGAGTAATTGTATAAAATTAGGTTTTAAAATAATAAAAGATGAAGTGAAACTCTAATTGCAAAGGAAACCCTAAAAGTGAACTAGAAACCCTAGGAAGCGAGCTAGGTTTAATAGATCTTGATGACCTGAGTAATAAAAGGAAATTACATGGTTATTTCAGGATCTTGTCTGTGTGCTTGCTTGGATTTCTTACTTGCATGGGTTATCCTATCTCAAATCAGCCTGACAGGTATGTGGTTACGCTTATGAATAATCGCTCTAGTTTCACGGCGATTCTCGAACGTTTTATTAGTTGCTTGGAAATAACTGTTGGATGCCTATTTAATTCATGCAACTATAAAGTGACTATGATTATCACTATAAATGTGCATACATGATTGGATCAGATCCTGGTCCACCTCTGTGGCTTTGCAAAGGCTAAAAAGGGGTAACCTAGAGCAAGGTCTAGGTTATCGTGAGTTAGAAATTAGGCTACCCACGTATAGTGCCATGAGACTCTTTAGCATGCCATGAGTTAAGGAGTGGGCTACCTACGGGTAGTGCCATGTGACTCAACCCTAGAAACTGGTTCTCCTTTTAGGTGGGATCATGAGGGGTTTAATGGGGATATACCATAAGGAAGGTAGCATCCAGGTCCACTGCAGGGACAACACAGAGGCTAGGGTATGTAGGGATTGAGTGGTTATGTGGAAAATGTAAAGTTGTTTGTTTAAATCATAATTGACTGATTACATTGTTATCATAGTTGCATGATTATTGTTTCCCCCACATAGCAGGTTTATGCTGACCAACATTTTGTTTGTCGGCATTTTAGGTACAAACCAAAAGGACAAACAGTAAATCGTCATATTGTGAAATACATGAATTGAAATACAAGGAGGATTGGTTAGAGTAGAATTCATATGTGGATAGAGGTTTAGAGATCCAAGTTTTCAAAAGGTATGCAAAGTTTTTATTTTTACCATATTTCAGTATAGTTGGTAGAATTTAATAATTTTTATTGATTATTTGTCGAACCTTTGATCCTATTAATTGGGATAATGGCTCTGACCTTCTGGTCTCCCTTAATTGGGGGTTACCAGGAGGTGGGGTCGTTACACTTATTTTCTATTTTCTTAAAATTTTTGGTGTGAGCTATGATGTTTACCTTTTCAGTCGCTTTGATGTGTGCTAAAAATGGAAACAGATGAAAGAAATGTTACCTTGTCTTTTTCTCAAGCCAACCCATGCAAAAGGAAGTTTTAAGGAATAAACAAGTCTTGAACAGTTTTGGGCCCTGATAATAACAACTAAGAATTCTTTCCCCTTCTGACGATAAGAAGATAGAATCCAAAAGGTCAAGACGCATATGCGTCCAACATAACTTGCAAAAATATTCGTGAACACCTCTTGATCCTGCATTAACTGAATTAACTGATATAATATGATGATCTTACTCCCATGCATCAATAAAATGGAGAAGCACTAGTCAGTCTCTTACTCTCACTCCTCTTCCATCACCTCTTACCTCTTCTCTATCTGCACAAAAAGAAAATTTCACCATATGCCAAACCCTAAGTCTGGGGTGGCATCTCCTTCATGAATACTCCTCCTTTTCAAATTTCCTCTACAAATATGGCATGAATAAAATATGCCAATAAGCCCAAAAGAAAACTTGCGGTCAATGTAACCACAACTAAATAAAAGGTCTCGAGTTGAATAGAGGAGAGACACAAAAAATAATAAGGTCTTGAGTCGAATAGAGGAGAGACTAGGGATAGGTTTGTGACATGTCTTTCTCCCACTTCTTCCAATTCTTCATACCTAGGGGACTTATCAAAATTTTCCTAAAATAGCCAAATAACCCTAACTTGTGCTTACTTCTATTCGTGCGGACATATCAGTAGTATTATTGATATAAAAATAGTTCGTTGTAGGTTCTGGGGTCTAGCATTAGAAGAATAATCCCTAGTTGGGGGATATCTAAGTGTGTCTATGTGACACTTAAGGATTAGGGTCGTGGAAAGGGGACCACAAAGTTTACTTAGTTGGGAGAGGAAGGCCTGGATCCTAGTATCAATTGTTGATTTCCTTTTGATTTTGCTTTACTCGGGACGAGCAAAGGATTAAGTCTGGGGTAGTTTGATGAGTGTGTTTATACCCATTTTACATACTATTTTACTCACTTTTTAGGGATTGTTGTATTTCTATTTCTTAGTTTTAGCTTCATGTTCACTCATATGCAGTTATCCAAACTTTAATACATTTTTATATATATTTTATGCAAAACAACCAAAATTTTATGACAATATCCAGATGGATGATCAAGCCCTCATGATGCTACACCTCAAGGGAAGGAAGGCCTAAAAGCTTTCAATTTGATCATCTTCCAACTAACTAGTCAAGCGATCGACTCTGCCATTCGCTAGACTCGATCCTCTCTCTACCCGGAGTCTTCTAGATTCTTAAGTTGTGACACATGCTTCCATTATCCAGTCCATTCCGATTCACCCCATGCTCATCCTCCAGAGAACCAGATGCGAGGTCAAAATTGAGTAATCCATTTGAGTCGCCTATTGGACCAAGTACGGGACATGCAATTGGATGCCTTCGACCGTAAGCATTCAACTTTAGGGTTTCAACAGTGAGGAATGCATCTATAAAAGGAACCCTTTTCGTCCATTATAAAGGGTCTCTGATCGATGATTATAAGCCACTTGGTGCAGTACAAACCCTAGTGGGAGCGAGGAGGCAGTGGTCACAATAGAGAGATTGGTCTTCTTGCATCAGGCGTCATGACCCTCTCTATCATTTCTTCTATCTTTATGTTGTTTTCCCTCACCATGAGCGAGTAGACTTTTGTGCTGGGGAATGGGGACTAGCCCCATCTTCCTATATTTTATTATATCTTGTATATAAAGTCTATACTATAGTTGCTAAACAAAGTATCATTCTTTTTATTTTCTTGACTTGCAAATTGACAACTTGCTTTGCATATACATTATAATCATTGATATGTAGGTTGCTATGAGCATGATTAGAACACCAGAATGATCTTATTATCTCCTTGAGATGTCAGTAAGGGATAGTGAGGTAATTGTGCTATGATCTACTACGTGTAAAGGATGGTCGGTCATAGGTGAAGGATTCCAGTTGGAATGAACTAGGAACTTGGGTGCCGAGGATGGTCAGTTCAATGGGAGTTTAAGCCAATTGAAGACTTGTATCCCTTGAGGGTGCAACAACTAAACCTCTATTTAGTAAATTCCTTGGAGATTTAAATCTCGTTAGGATAATTATACAGGTGGTGGCAATGAAACCCAATGCCATGGTTCTCTTTATTATCTATTTTTTACTTTCTTAATATATTTTGCTTTTGGCAACAATTTAGTTAAAAAATCTTTCAACTACTCAGTGGTAAATATTACTCTTAATATTTATGAATTTATATAACTATCTAAAAAGGTTGTCTTTTGGGTTCAATCCTAAAGTATACTGCAATAAGGTTTCTGCTCATATGGAGTAAGAAATTAGTACATTGCTTTTAGTTAAACCTAGAAGTTATTCTTTTTGAATGTTTCTTGATGCGACATTTGGAGCCCCATCACCTTGGTTGGGAGTGAAGCTACTGGGAGGAGTTTTTAGTAGAGATAACGATTTAATTGACAGTTTGGACATGAGAAAGGATACCAAGGTTGTTGACTTGATGCATCTTCTCTGACAATTGCATGATCCACAAAGTAAACATCTTTTTCTACAATCTTGAATGGGTAATACTAAAATTATGTTTAACTTAAGGACATGCGAACCTACATATATGGATGAGGAAACAACCTGCTTTGATAGAGAAATGCTGGGTCAATTGAGGATATTGTGGTATGCGGAGGTCCTTTCTTCATGGATCTTCAATGAAAGGTTGGCTTTCTTACCTAGTGAACATAGTTGTTTGGGTTTGTATTCAACAACCAAGTCTTCTTCATACACTATTGTGACATTCAAGGTCTTGTCTTAGGTGCTTCAAGATCATATTTTATGAGACAGTGGATGTGTGATATGGGCTCTAATTTGAACTATGCTTTGTGTTGTCTACGTGTCTTGATTTCATTATTTGATCTTATTTGTTTTGATAATAAGAACACCATCACCATTAAAGTCCAACATGCTTTGACGAGTGTCCTTTTTAGTAAAATTTTTAAGGACATGAATGTAAAGTTTGACAGGACCATTAGATAGAAATCAGTTTTCAGGCGTTTGTAAGATGAGCACGCTCAAGATTTTCTTTTCATTATTTCTATTCATGGGTTTGGTCTGCATAAGTCACCAATAGCGTACTTATTTATCCTCAAGTATCACCTTATGATTCCTCTTTTTTTGGTTGATGAGGTTTGATCTGTTTGTCTCAGGTGTGCTTATGTACCTATGGGAGCATGCGCTTCAGTACATGGAGCTCCCAAACTTCAAGTATAAACATGATGTTGTTGAAGATGTTTTCTATGATGTACTTAGACATGCTGAACTTATTGCTAAAAAAGACACATCTACAAATTTTTAGATGTTTCACAGGGGGAGATCGACACTTAAACAAAGGAATGTCCTCATTTTTTACTGGTTTGGAGAAAAACATGTGTCTGTCGGTCTAATAAGAGTTCCTATTAGTGGGCTTCAAAGGTGGAGATTGTATTGTGGGACATGCTACCCTCAAAACTGTTACAGCCAAAGTGGTCAAGTACGAGAAAGGATGCATCGAATACCAGCATGCATTTGTACTTTTTGAGTTTGATACTTTTGGATTCTTAACACAAGTCAGTGGAGATTCTCAAAAGGGTTAAAAAAGTAATGCATTTAATGTTATGACCACTATAGATGTAGTATTTCTAAAGATTGATTTTGCCATCCAAAAGGAATCGATGACACAACTTGTTTCCCGTCTGCTTTCTATTTCAATAGATTTGGATAGATGTGCAAAGAATATCCTCCCCCATCATCTATAGAGAATATATGCAACTGCCGATATTCATATCTGATTCCTATGAGGAGCAGCGTATGAAATCTGTTAGTCTGTACAGTTCCTTCTCAGGATTAATCTGATGGCTATCAAACTGAACCACTTCAAGCGCCAACGAAAGGTAGAAGGCGGATGAGAACTGATAGGAAATCCAGAAGCAAGAGCACCTCTTGCATTACCACGAATGTGTTTCAACATCCAAAAGACATCGTCTGTGCATTTTCTCTCGCATTACCTACACCAGAGATGGTCCACTTTTGAGTCCTCATGGCTGAAGATTTCGGCATTTTCTCGTGGAACTTCACCGGGCGAAATGAGCCTATCCGTCAGGACGACAATGTCGAGAAGCATATACGACTTGCAAAAGCCAATATTGCTATGTGGGTGAAGAGCCATATAAATTGGAGATTGTTGCTTCTTCTATTAAATGTGTATGGCGTAATCTATCTGAAACCATTATGCCAATTCCCTGGACCGCATAATTGTTCTACGGGTTCTCTTCAGCTTCATGCCAAAGATCAAACTGATCAAGCTATCCATAGTCTTGTTGAAAGGAACAACAACTCAGTATCGAATTCACCGTTGATCTATGGAAACAATGATGATTCCAATAGAACTCGACTGTGGGATTTCGTTTCTGACAATTATTATAAAATTATCATATATCATATGTTTTGTAGAAGTTCGACTTGTTGTAAATAACAATCATACAAGAAATTAACAACACAACGGAGTTTGCTCTAAAAAAAAAAAAACAACACAACGGAGTTAACTAACATGGTCAATTCAGTCAAATAAACAGATCCAAAGGAAATGCAAGATTAAAATAATTAGCATACTTGACCTGATCATCGTAGTGACTATATTTAGAAAAATTAGAGCTCCGCCGCAAGTGATTAACTGTGTTGTTATCTAAGAACATCTGAACAACAAAAACACATACAAAACAATGCCGTCTTTGAAATGAGACAACCATTGAACAACACCACATCCTTTCTGTTCATTTTGGTACCGAAACCCAATTGATCGTGATTATAGCGAGCAAGCGTGAAGAGAAATCACAACTTTAACACGACAAGAGGTCTTCACAAGTTGTATCGAAAGACAAAGGAACAATAAAAGTGTGAGAGAAAAGGAGACATCAATGGTTAATGAAAACTTGAATATATTGTGATAAATCTAACCAGCTAAGGGGCCTTATTTACAGCACAACATTGAGCCTCTCATTTTACTTAAACCACTCAACTAATCATGATATCATAGTTACTCTTATGCACATAATAAAATATAAATATGCAAAACTATATTTAAATTTTTATGAAATCGATTAGTATAATATAACAATCATAACATAAATATAATGAGTGATTTTTATTTTCTAAAAAAAAAGAAATAAAAGACGTTAGACAATTTCCACGACCCATGAGCCTCGAGCTTAATCTCCACATGGCATGACAATGTCATATCCATGTGTCGTTTCCACACCCACCTTAAGTTCATTTTAACAAATTGGAACATAACCAAATCGAATATTGTATCTAATATTTAGATTCCCTTATACCTGTTGGATAAATGGGCTCTAGAGGGGGGGTGGTTGAATAGAGCTTAAACACATAAACAAGATTCATTAGACCTTCAAATTACTTCAAGACATAAGATTACAAATATGGAATTTGATATGCAACTAAACATACATAGCAAGGAAGAGAGACATTAAATGAGATCAGGAACAAGTTATGTATAGTGGTTCCAATCTCCAAACTCCAAACTCCAAACTCCAAACTAAGAGAGTGTATATCTACTACCTAGAGAGGTCAAACTCTAGGATTTTACAATCATTGCATACTTATATTCCATTATACAACATACAAGACCTTTATTTTGTAGGGAAAAGATACCTAGCCTTCCTTTTTAAGGGTCAAAAGGAGCCAATAAACCTTACAAGGTCTTACCTATCCTTTGAGCAAAAGTCTTCAACCTCTAAAAGGGCTTACCTATCCTTTGAGCAAAAGTCTTCAACCTCTAAAAGGACTTACTCACTTTTGCAATGAGATGAACACCTTCACCAAGGAGCTCCCCTCTTGCAACGAGTCTTCCGCCTTGAAGGAATTATCCACTGCATTCCACCTTCTCCTTCACCAGGAAGACACTTTCACCAACTTTGCTTGAAGAAAGGAATCGGGAAAGGGAAGATTTGAAAGATTTACAATGATTATAATAAATTATCTCTCTCACAAATACCTATCTCATTCAAATTGATGTTTTGATTAGTAAACAAGAGAGAGAAAAGGGCTCTTAGTAGAAAAATCCACTCAACTATACCTAGGAGCATAAGAAGCAAACTTGATATGAAGCCCAAGGGTCCTTATTTTTAGTTGGGGATGTCTACACGCCAGTAGAAGCAATTAGGAATAAATTATAGTTGTTTGGGGTGTTATACCAATATATTTTTGTTGCTTGCAACACTTCAATGACTAGAAACACTTTTTATGTACTTTCTATACTGTGAGGTCGATCGATTTTCAATAAACCAAATTCTACCAATAGCACTATGCGAGAAAGAAAATTTGAAGTGTCAGTCGAGTTTATCCTAGATAAAACTCGGTCGACAACTTAAATTTGAATTGTTCAACACAAGGTGTCAGTCGAGTTTGTCCAGAGGAAACTCGTCCGACCCTAGCAGTTCTCAAAATCCATCAAGGGTGTCAGTTGAGTTTATCAAGGATGAAACTTGGCTGACAAAACACCCTATAATGAATTTTGGAAATTTTCACTAGAGTGTTGAAACATTCATTTTAAGTACTCCTATTTTTTTCTCATCTTAATTACAAGTCATGGCATTAATACAAATAATTACAAAAACTGTCCTAAGGGTTTTAGGGTGTTTTCCACAAAAGTGCATTTGCATTGACTTTGGCATGTATTTGGTCAATCTAGGGCTTGATTGAATTGATCTTTTTCATCTACCTAATACCTAAAATCAATCTTAAATATAAATATTAGATACATATGAATGGAATGGTGAAGTCATCATTGAAATATGGACAATGTATAACTCTTAGGTCAACATTCTCTCCACTTTTGAAGATGACAAACTATTCATAAACATATTGAAAAGGACTTGTAATTTAAACTTTTAACTTGTGAATTGTAAGGGGATACATGAATAAAAAAATAGTAATTACCCCCCCCCTCAATTCATGCTTACCTTTTCCTATATGGTTACTTTATTCAAAAAACATAACCATAGCACATATATACTATTGAGTCCTCTTACACAGTCACATGATATTTCAGAGAATTAACTAGAAAAGGATCACAATACAATATGCACTAAGCTTATTCTCCCCCTTTGTCATATCAAAATATAGGGACAGAAGAGTTGAAACACATGTCTTATCCAAGGCACAAATGACACAGGAAACCACCATATGCAAGTGCCATCCAACAAACTAGAGAGAACAAACATACTTAGAGTCATAATCAAAATATGAAAGCACATACCCATGACTCATGAGATAACTCATGAGATATAACCAATCATAGAGTTAAGGTACATATAATCATATTACAACAAAAGATATGTCCTCTCTAGATGATAACTACAAAACAACCAAGAAAAGTAATGCGATATGAAAAATAGTAAACCTTAGATACAGTGGCCAAATGTTCAATACATGAAAGTCTATAAAAATATATAGATATGAGCACTCTATGATTTAAGAACTAAACATCAAGGGCATCTATGTCGAGGGCCTCACCATCATCGGGCTGGTAGTCTTCATCGTCATCACAAGGTGCATCAGTTGCAGCACGTGTGTCCTTACCACCATCTCCATCATCATCAGATCCATCATCACCGCCCTCATCATCATCCTCATCCTTGTCACCATTACCAACATCATCATCCTCAACATCCTCATAAATCATCTTTGTGTCCTCCTCAAGAACGAAAGAGTGAGGACATGGCCATCTGTAATTTTTCTCTTCCCAGGAGACGCCACACTCACAAAATGCCTTAGCTTTCTCACAATTTGTTATAGAAGCCCTATCAAAGTAAAAAAGAATGGTAGTAGAAGGGCCAACAGGAAGAGCAAGCGACTGAGAGGAAACAAGGTTAGGTCCACCATTAGAGGTAGGGGGCATAGTGGAAACAACAACCTGGTAAGCTGGGTGGAACTGATTGTATGCATAAGAGGCATAGTCAGTAGGTGGGTAGGGTGGTAGGTGGGTAGGGATGGGTGCAGGACAAGTCCATGTTTGACATTATCTGAACAAGATCCTGATGTAAGTGTTCCTGGGCCTACATGTTGTATGACTATTGGTGCATCATGTAGCCCATCAGAGTTTCATTTGACACCATAAAAGAGGCATGGTCAGGTCTAGGAGGAGGCTGGGTGGAGGTCAAAGCACCAGGGGTAGAGGAGGTGGGGTGGAAGGATTTTCTGAAAATGGTGTCACTGATATATACTCCATTTTGACTGACTTTGTAGCGAAGGTATTTGAAAAAGAATTGATTAGTGTGATATTGAAAGACACCACAAATTAGGTTAGGGCAGGGTGGGTGGGAGTCTCTAGTATTCTTCTCTATTTCAAAGCAAGTCTTGTGGTGAGAATGTATCTTTTATCATTTGACACAAATATTTCATAGAAAACAATACATGATCACAATCGAGTTTTCTACAATATCTGTTTGATTCTTTTTTTTTTATAAATGTTACAGTTAACTAGGATATCAACCAAGCATGTCTTAATATCTAGAGAATAAGACAGTAGGATGGCTTTCTTCCTATATGGGACCTCATGATTCTTAAGAGTTTTGTGGATATCAGAAAGAGATAACTCAGGGTCAAATCTCTTATAGAAGGCCTTGGGTTAAGGAGGTCTCAGTAGGTAGGATAGGGAGTCCACCAACTTGGTGAGGAGCTACATAGACACTTATTCAATTATTTCTCAGAGAAATTCCATTGAATCAAGAATTAGTGCTGACTTCATGTTGTGTATGAATTGGATTCAAATTTGCAATTTGATTATGAATAGGAAACTATGTGAAATGACTATCTCTCTTAGTGAGACATCTATCTCATGTACTAGACGGATGTTTCATAGTGCGAGACGACCATCTCGTAGTTCACAAGTTCTAGAACAGTCATGATTTCAGACTCTTCTACTCCCAAACTGATCAGGAACCCTGACCGTAGCCTCTACTATATATAGAGGGGTACTGGGGGCTTCCGAAGACACAGAATTGAGAATTAGTTGCTCTGACAATTATTGTTCTCTCTGGTTGTGGTAACCAATACAGATCCCAAACAAGTCCTACCGGTCAAAGGGAGGCATAAAAAGGGAGAGAACAACTAAGGATTAGTTGTGGGAGAACATGCCAGTGACTAGTACACTGATAGAAGGGGACAACTCCTTTCCGTTGGCTCTGGTAGCACAACGTGGAGTTCCTAGTGGTCTGCGTGGACTACTCTAGAGGGGGAAGGTCGTCTCCTGCCTCTAAGAGGACAATGCTAGCCAGCAGTCGGTGGTGAGACCACATGAGCCCCTACAGACATTGTTCCAGTATGGTGTTTGTGGTGAAGATCAAGAGTTGCACAGACACCATCCAAGAGCAGCTAGATGACAATTGCACATTTACAATTGCAAGGGTAATGTCACTAGACTTGCTCCAGGACCAGGTATAATCTTACAACCTTTCCTTCCTGGATACATTGTTATTGATGTGATCTTATTGTTCTTGGAAAACATACAGTTAAATTTTTGTTTCCACTGCCTATATCTGCGGCCGATTTCCCTACAGAAAGTCTGTTAAAAAGATATGCAATTTAATTCTAGGCCACTAGAGTGTGAAAGAAATTTATTTTTCTAGCCCATCATGCATTTTGAACATATTAAGGCACTTTCCACTCATCATTGTGTACTATTTTTTTGTATAACAATTGTTTGCAAAAAAAAAAGCCAAAAACAAGCAAAATAAGGCGTCAAAACAAGGCATATGAGCACTAACAAGCATAAGGTGAGCAATTTATGAGAAAGAACATATAGGTAAGAGAGCATATATCTATAAGGCACATCAATATCATCAAGAGAATATCTAATGAAAGTAAATTTCTCTCTAGCTAGAGGTTTAGTGAAACTGTCTGCAAGTTGGTTTTCTGTGTCCACATGAGTGATATAGATATATTTCTTGGAAATGTGGTCATAGAGGAAGTTATGGTGGACCTATAAATGTTTGTATCTACTATGAAATATTGGATTTTTAGAAAGATTGATTGCACTAATATTATCAAAAAAGATAGGAGAAGCATCATAATGAACGTCAAAGTCTTGGAGCATTTGCTTCATCCATAAGACGTGGACACAAAAACTCCCAATTGTAATGTAATCATATTTGGTAGTTGAAAGAGCCAATGTGCTTTGTTTCTTAGAGTATAGCCGATGTGCTTTGTTTCTTAGATTACCAACTAACTAAGCATGGTCCTAAAAGGAAGAAAGTGCGACTTGCGCACTTTCTATCAATTAAGCACCCAGCTTAATCCGTATCACTATAAGAAGTAAGAGTAAAGTCCCTTGAATTGGGATACCATAGTCTAAAATTTTGGGTTTTGGCTAGGTACCTTAGAATCCTCTTAATCACAATAAGATGGGATTTTCTAGGGCTTGATTGAAATCTAGCAAACAGGCCAACACTAAACATGATATCAGGTCTAGAGGCAGTTAAACATAACAAGCTACCAAATAATGCCTCTATAGAACTTCTCATATACCTTCTCACCTTCCTCATCTCTATCAAGTTTGATAGTGTTTGACATGGGGGTGTCCATCGACTTGGTGTTTTCAATCCTAAAGCACTTCATGACTTCACTTATATACTTGTCTTGGTTGATGAAGTTTCCTTCCTTTGTATATTTGATTTGGAATCCAAGGATGAAAGTAAGCTCCCCCCATCATACTCATCCCAAATTCACTCTACATAAGAGAACTAAACTCCTTTGAAAGATTAAGATCAGTTATATAGAATATCATATCATCAACATATATTTGAATGATCAAAAAGTTTTTGAAAGTGTGTTTGAGAAAGAGGGTAGAATCAACTTTTCCCTTGACATATCCATTGTCTAGTAAAAAGTTCTTTAACTT
Organism: Alisma plantago-aquatica; assembly: GCA_963693085.1. Taxonomy (NCBI): domain Eukaryota; kingdom Viridiplantae; phylum Streptophyta; class Magnoliopsida; order Alismatales; family Alismataceae; genus Alisma; species Alisma plantago-aquatica. Next base: position 514,011,177 of record OY856410.1, on the reverse strand, counting down.
CTCATACCAAGATCTAGGGTCTTGTTTGAGTCCATAAGGAGCTTTTTGTAGCAAATAAACATGGTTAGGAAGCTTGTCATGTTCAATGTTGGGAGGTTGAGTCATATAGACTTCCTCATGTATCCTACCATTTAAAAATGCACTTTAACATATATTTGCTAAAGAAATAATATTTTATAGCTAGAAAAGACAAGTAACATTCTAATAGATTCAAGTCTAGCAATAGGAGCATATGTTTCATCAAAGTTAATAACTTTCTATTGATTGTAGCCTTGAGCAACTAACCTTTTTTTGTTCCTTACCACTTGTCCGCTTTCATCTAGCTTGTTGCAATAGACCCACTTGGTGCTAATGATATTCCTATCATTTCATCTTGGCACTAAGGTCTACACTTTGTTCTTCTCAAACTGCTCTAGGTTCTCTTACATAGGTAGAATCCATTCATCTTCTTTAAGATATACCTTCACATTCTTTGGCTCAAGTTGTGAGTTGAAGGCACTGTGGATTATTTTGTTGAAGGCAGTCCACTTCTTCATCCTTTCAAAAGTATTGCCAATTATGAGATCTTTAGGATGATCTTTAGCAAATCGGGGAGTTCGATCCTTCTTTTATACTTCTTTCTCTTCTTCATATACTGCCAACTCTTTTCCTTTGTTAATGATGTTGAACTCTTTTAATCAGGAATCACCTCATCTACAACATCATCATTTATAATATACTTGTAAATAGAGGTGTTAGTTTCAATGAATTTAACATCGATAGATTCTTCTACTTTAGATAATTCAATGTTAAACACTCTATATGCTCTACTAGTAGTGCTATATCCAAGAAAGAAAGCCTTGTAAGATTTTGCATCAAACTTGTCGAGAGAATTCTTGGTGTTTAAAACAAAACAAGGACAACCAAAATCATGAAATAAATTAATAAAGGGCTTTCTACCATGCAATAACTCATATGGGGGTTTCTTTAAGGACAGATGAGTCAAAACTCAGTTTTTCACAAAGCTTGAAGTGTTAATGGCTTTGATCCAAAACTTCTTTGGAGTATCACACTCTAGAAGCATAATCCTAGCCACTACCTATAAAGACCTATTATTTATCTCTATAACCCCATTTTGTTGAGGTGTATGAGGGGAAGAAAAGTTGTGTGAATAACCGGATTTTTCATAAAACCTTTCAAACATATTATTTTCAAATTCTCCCCCATGGTCACTACAGATAAAGATGATTCAAAAAGAAGCTTCGTTTTCAACTCATTTGCAAAAATTAGAGAAAACATCGAGAGTATCACTTTTTGAAACTAACAAGAAGGTCCAAGTAAAGTGAGAGAAATCATCGACAATCACGAGGCAAGACTTGCTACCATGAAGAAATTGAGTTCTCATTGGTCCAAATAGATCAATGTGAAGAAGTACAAGAGATATTTTGGTACTAAGGACTCCTTTGGATATAATGGAGGATTTGGTTTTCTTTCCTTGTGTACAAGGTTGACATTCCTCATCCTTCTCAAAGTCCAATTTGGGAAGTCCTTTGACTAATTCCTTTTTGCTCAACTTCTTCAATTGATGCATATTTATGTGGCCAAGCCTACGGTGCCACAAAGATATATCACTTTTATCAACAATAAGGCATTTACTAAGAATATGCTTAAGAGAATGAAGAACAGTAACATGAAGATTTCAATTTCTAGATCCCTTATATATGACATTTAGGTGAGGTAATCTAGAAGCAAGAAGCCAAGTGAGGTGAATAAAACAAGATAACCATTATCACATAATTGGCCAACACTAATTAAATTGGGGTGTATGCCATTCACAAGAATTACATTCTTGATGCATAGTGAATCACCCATATCACTGCCACCTACCACTTTCTCATTGTTGTTATCACCAAAAGTCACCGATCCACCTTTCTTATTTGTGAAATTGTTGAAGTAGCTCATCTCACACGCCATGTTCTTGGAGTAACCACTATCAACAATCCATTTTCCTTTTACCTCACATATGTCTTCACTAGTTGAGACCATGAGAGCAATGCGACATTCTCCCTCATTAGGGCTAAAATCACTAGAAGAAGACTCCTCCCATGCGGCATGGCCTACATCTTTGCTTATTCTTTCCTTCTTTTCCTTCCTCTAATCTTGCTTTCCTTCTTTTACTCCTCCTTCTTCTTGGAGCTGCTCTTGTGGAGGACTTCTTTTCCTTGGGGAAATCATTCTTGTAGTGTCCCTTTTGGCACACTCATATCACCTTGGAGTAGAAGAGGAGGAGGGCCTTCAGTTGACATTCTTCCCCTTGGAGTAGTTAACTTCATGATCACTAGGGGCTTCATATACACTTGAGGAGGGAGCAGCCTGACAAGCAAGTTGTTGTTGAAGAACAACACCCTCCACTTGAGCTTTGAAGGAATTTTCCTTCATTTTATTTGACTCATTTTCTTCAAGATTTTCTTCTTCTTCTTTCTTTTCAAGTCTAATCTCATAGTCTTGAAGATTCCTGATGAGATCTTTGGTAGCAATCTGACCAAGGCTTCTTGTTTCTTCAATGTAGGTCACCTTAGATTGCCACCTATTAGGAAGAGAACTAAGGATCTTAGAGTTGATGGTGCCTTGATCCATGGGTTGGCCTAAGGAAGCAAGTCCATTCACAATGGTGTTGAGTCTTGAGTACATCTCAACATTTGTCTCTTTCTTTCCCATCTCAAAGTTCTCAAGGAAACCTTTGAGCATGTAGACCTTGGACTCCTTGACTTTCTTGGTTCCTTCATAGGTGGTGCAAAGTTTTTTCCATATCTCATGAGCGGTGTCCTAAGAGGATAAATGGTTGAATTCGGAAGGAGTGAGGGCTGCATAAAGTTGATAGCCTTTGCATTCAACCAGACCTTCTTTAATATAGCTTCATCCCAAGTAGCCACATATCCTACCGACTCCTTGTAGGGAAGGATGACCACTTTCCACATGTCATAGTTCATCCCTTTCAAGTATAACTACATCCTTCCCTTCCAATAGAGGAAGTTTGTGCCATTGAAGATTGGAGGTCTCATGGAGAATCCACCCTCCAAGTTGAGAGAACCTAGAAGGTTGTCTCCCATCTTTTCCTCTCATGGGAGATTTTGTCAGAGAAGACCGTGGTTTTGATACCACTTGTTGGTTCAATGGTGGTTCTAGAAGGGGGGGATTGAATAGAGCTTACAGACTTAAACAAGATTTGTTAGACCTTCAAATTACTTCAAGGGATATGATTGTAAATATAAAATTTGATGTGTAACTAAACATATATAGAAAGGATGAGAGATATTGAATGAGATCAGGAACAAGCTATGCATAGTGGTTCCAAACTCCAAACTAGGAGAGTGTACATACACTACCTAGTGAGGTAAACCTCTAAGATTTTGCAACAATTTCTTACCTATATTCCATTATAAAACATACAATAAGACCATCCTTTTGTAGGAAAAACTACCTAGTTTTCCTTTCTAATGATCAAAATGATCCAATAAACCTTACACGGTCTTACCTATCCTTTCAACAAGAGTCTTCAACCTCTACAAGGGTGTACCCAATTTTGCAACGAGTTGGACACCATCACAAATAAGCTCCCCTCTTACAACAAGTCTTCTACCTTCAGATAATTACCCACTCTTCTCAAGGATCTTGAACATTCACCTTCTCCTTTACCAAGGAGATGCTTTCACCAAGTTTGCTTGAAGAAAGAGATTGGGAAAGGGAAGATTTGAGAGATTTACAATGATTACAATGAAATATCTCTCTCACAAATACCTATCTCACTCAAATTGATGTTTTGATTAGTAAGAAAGAGAGATAAAGGGGCTCTTAGTAGACAAATCCACTCAACTATAGCTAGGAGCATAAGAAGCAAACTTGGGGTGAAGCCTAAGGGTCCCTATTTTTAGTTGGGGATGTCTACTAGTCAGTAGAAGCACTTGGGAATGATTCCTAGTCATTTGGGGTGTTACAACTAATCTATTTTTGATGTTTGCAACAACCAATGGCTAGAAACACTTTTTATGAACTTCCTGTATAGTGCGGCTGGCCGAGTTCCAATAAAGCAAACTCAACCAATAGCACTATGTGAAAAAGCAAATTTGAAGTGTCAGTCGAGTTTATCCTAGATGAAACTAGAGCAATAGCTTAAATGTGATTTGGTCAATGCAAGGTGTCACTCAAGTTTATCCTGAGGAAACTCGATCAACCTGGGAAGTTCCCAAAATCCATCAAAGGTGTCAGTCGAGTTTATCAAGGATGAGACTCGACTGACAAAACACCTTGTGATGAATTTTCAAAATTTTCATTAGAGTGCTTAAATATTCATTTTAAGTGCTCTTGATTTTTTCTCATCTTAATTACTAGTCATAGAATCCATACAAATGAATAAAATTTTTTTCCTAAGGATTTTAGCATGTTTTCCACAAAAATGCATTTGCATTGACTTTAGATTGTATTTGGTCAAGCTAGGGCTTGATTAAATTGATACTTTTATGTACCTAATACCTAAAATCAATCTTAAATAAACATATTAGATACATATGAATGGAATGGTAAGTCATCAAAATATGGACAATTTATAATTGTTAGGTCAACATTCTCCCCCTTTTTGAAGATGACAAACCATTCCTCAACATATTGAGAAGGACTTGGAATTTAAACTTTTACCTTATGAATTGTAAGGGGATACATGAATGAACAATAACAATTCCCCCCCCCCCTCAATTCATGCTTACCTTTGCCTATATGGTTAGTTTCCCCAAAAAGCATAACCATAGCACATATATACTATTGAGTCCTCTTACATAGTCACATGATATTTTAGAGAATTAACTAGAAAAGGATCATAATTCAATATGTATTAAGCTCATTTCTCCCCCTTTGTCATATAAAAAATGTAGGTTGGTAGAAGAGATTAAAAATAGGCCTTATCCAAGGCACAAATGACACAAGCAACCACCATATGCAAGCTTCAACCAACAAACCAGAGAGAACAAGCATATTAGAGTCATAACCAAAATATGGAAGCACATACCAAGAAGTCATATGATATAACCACAAGCATAGAGTTCAGATACATATGATCAAATTACAATAAAAGATATGTCCTGTCTAGATGAAAACTACAAAAACTAAATAAAAGCAATAAGATATGAAAAATAGTAAACCTCAGTTCCAGTGTCCAAATGTTTAATACATGAAAGTCTACAAAAAGATATAGATATGATCACTCTATGACCTAAGAACTAAACATTAAGGGCATCTATGTCTAGGGACTCATCATCATCAGTCTAGTCATCTTCATTACCATCAGAAGGTGCATCAACGACAGCAGGTGTGTCCTCACCATCATCTCCATCACTATCCTCATAATAATCCTCATCCTCATTACCATCACCAACATCATCATCATTATCATCCTCATCAGCCATCTCTGTGTCCTCCTCAAGAACAAAAGAGCGAGGACTGGGCCATCTGTATTTTGTCTTCCTAGGAGATGCCACACTCACACAATGCCTCAGATTGCTCATAATTAGGTATAGAAGCCCAATCAAAGTTAGAACATGAAAAACACTAGAGGGGGGGGGGTGAATAGAGTTTTTAAATAATTTTAACAATTTATTTAACTCAAACAACCACAATTAAAAATTAGAAGAAGGAGACAGGTGTTTAGAGTGGTTCCAACTTTAGCAACTACTAAAGTTGTCAGTTCACTACTCGGTTGCTTACCCAACCGGGATTTTGAAAGTATTTATTTTATTACCTTCCCAAGGATTTATACAAAATACAATACTTTCCTTTACACCCTTTGAACAGCCTTCACTTGAAGTAGGTGCACCAACTTTGAGGTAGCCTTCTTGAAGTAACTCCAAGCTCCCCCTTGAAGTAGCCTTCCTCTCTAGAAGTAACCTCCCGTTGCACCAGCCTTCTGAAGTAGCTCAAAGTCACCTTCTTCACCAAGAATAACTCCACCCTCTCCAATCAACAGCCTCCAACCTAGGAGTAGCAAGGAGAGTACAAACGGTAATAGAGAACAAGAAAGAAAAAGGAAATTACAACTTATCCTTTGTAGCCCAAGGCTTGATTTGCCTAGATCAAGCGTATAGATCTCCTAACCAAGTGTGTGGACTTGTGATTCCAGTGGGTAGGAGATACTAGCCTATAGGACACAAATTATGAGCTAAAGAAGGAAGTAGCCAATGTTCACAAAGCTCAATTTGCTCACAAACAGATTGCTCAAAGTATGCTCAAGGATTTCTCAAGTGTAGCAAGTGTATTTGAGTGTCCTATGGCTTGTCCTATTTATAGGAATGGCCTAAGGATGCTTAAGGACGTTCTAGACAACTTTTAGGGGTTTCTAAGTGCTTAACTAGCCGTTAGGTACAAAGTTGTTGCTTTAACAATGGCTAATTAATTAATTCTGCAGTTGCTGTCAGAGACCGTCTCGGTCGAGGAATGGTCGACCGAGACACCTACTCGGTCGAACTTTTGTCGACCGACAGGCACTCTGGAACAAGTGATTTGCAACGTCTTTCTCCAACTGCCAACTAACTTGTCTGTTGTGTCTAACGGCTACTTTGGATCTTTCTCGGTCGAGAAGATTGTCGACCGAGAGTGTCTCGGTCGAGGAGTTTGTCGACCGAGATTGATCCTGTTTCAATGTTTCAATTTAGCCACTAACTATATGTATGAGTGTGCAAATGTGATCCTATTTGAAGGGAATGACTTATCTAAATGTGGTGTTTAGCTAGGGAGAATCTAACGCTTGATTTACATGCAATCTAAGTACTTGTACATTATATATTTGTACAAGTTTTTACAAAGCGATTACATTGCATGAAAACATAAATGTGTAAGCATATGGATTTCCCTAGATTCTTTGGCATCCACCTTAATCCTGCACACTCAAGTAGCTCGTTAGATCAATAAGAATGAAATGTTTGTCATAATCAAAACAAAGGGATTTATAGATGTCCATTTAGCCAACAATCTCTCCCTTTTTGAAGATGACAAACATTTCCTAAATATAAAAATAAAGGAAATATAAACCATATGAGTTTCATACCTTTAGATTACCTTTTGTAGCTTTTCCTCTTGTTTATAAAATGTGTGCTTATTATTCCCTTTGAATTATGGAACATGAAATCCAATTCACTAGGGAATATAGCAACTTTCAATGTAAAGCCAAGAGTTTATTTATGAAACTCATTGATTCAGTTTTTCTAAGTTTTAGTTTTATATTTATTTCTCCCCCTTTGTCATTTCAAAAAGATATCCGTTTAGAAATAAAAACTCCCCCTTAATTAGATGTCCCATCAAATCTAATGAAAAAGATGTCCATTTAAAAGCCAAAATATCATGATGCAAATAAGAGTTTTTGTTTAAGTAGAACAAATATCAAAGAAAACATCTTCCAAAGGAGTGATAAGCAATTGCTTCCTAATTTTGTTAAATTGATCTAGTGGAAGCGGTTTTGTAAAAATATCAGCCAATTGATCTTCCGTATCAACATGATGAAGGGAAACATGATTCTTGGAGATGTGATCCCTTAAAAAATGATGACGGATTTCAATATGTTTAGCTCGGCTGTGTAAGATAGGATTGTGTGCTAAGTTTATAGCGCTCGTGTTGTCACAAAAAATAGGCGTAGATGAAAGAGTAAAACCATAATCATTTAATACTTGTTGCATATAAAGCACTTGAGCACAACAAGACCCGGCTGCCATATATTCAGCTTCAGTTGTAGATAGGGCAACCGTATTTTGTTTCTTGCTAAACCAAGATACTAAAGCTCTCCCTAATAAGAAACAGCCACCACTAGTACTCTTGCGATCAAGTCGACAACCAGCATAATCCGCATCAGTATAAGCTTTAAAATCCAAGGATTGTCCTTTTGGATACCATAAACCAAAACAAGTAGTGCCGACTAGGTAACGAAGAATTCGTTTAACTGCTAGAAAATGAGAGTGCATAGGTTGTGATTGAAATCGAGCACAAAGACCAACGGGAAACATAATGTCCGGTCTAGAAGCAGTTAAGTAAAGCAAACTACCAATCATGTCTCTATATAAAGAATCATCAATAGGTTCCCCATTTTCATCCTTATTAATTTTAGTAGAAGTAGCCATAGGAGTAGTAGCATGTTTGCACTGATCCATCCCAAAATGTTTTAAGAGTTCTTTAGTATATTTTCTTGGCTTATGAATATTCCGGTAGGTGTTTGCTTAATTTGAAAACCAAGAAAGAAAGTTAGTTCACCCATGAGGCTCATTTCAAATTCTTTTTGCATAATGTCACTAAATTGTGTGCACAATGAATCATTAGAAGCTCCAAAAATAATGTCATCAACATATATTTGCACAACTAGGAAATCAGATGTATATGTTTTGAAAAATAAAGTAGAATCTGAATTTCCAATAGAAAAACCATTATCAAAAAGATATGTCTTGAGCCTTTCATACCAATTTCTAGGTGCTTGTTTTAAACCATAAAGTGCTTTCTTAAGTTTATAAACATAGTCACCTTTTTCCGGTATTTCAAAACCAGGTGGTTGGGCAACATATACTTCTTCTTGAATGATGCCATTTAGAAATGTACTTTTTACATCCATTTGGTATAGTTTGATGTTTTTTATGTGCAGAAATAGCTAGTAACATTCTAATGGCTTCAAGTCTAGCTACCGGTGCATACGTTTCATCAAAATCTATTCCTTCTTGTTGATTATATCCTTGTGCTACTAATCGAGCTTTATTCCTTATTACTTCTCCTGCCTCATTTAGCTTGTTCCTAAAAACCCATTTAGTTCCTATTATGGTTTTATCTTGTGGTTTAGGAACTAAATCCCATACATCATTTTTAGTGAATTGATTCAATTCTTCTTGCATGGCTATTATCCAATAATCATCTTTAAGAGCTTCAGATATCTTTTTAGGTTCTATGATAGAAACAAAAGCCATGTTTGCAACATCTTTGAAAGAAGACCTAGTTTTAACTTTATCATTAGGATCTCCAATAATTAATTCTTGAGGATGATCTTTAATAAGCCTAGGTGTAGGTTGTGGTTCAACTTGGTGATTATTTGTATTACTTTTCTCACTATTATTTGGTATGTTTAAATTTTCGAATTGATTTGTGAGATCTATGATTTCTAGATTTTCAGATTTAGACTCTTCATGAAAAGAAACATGAATAGATTCCTCAACTTTTCTAGATATAGTGTTATATACTCTAAAAGCTTTGCTAGAAGTGGAATATCCCAAAAAAAAATGCTTTGTGAGATTTTGAGTCAAACTTATCTCTATCATCTTTGGTATTTAAGATATAGCATGTGGAGCCAAAGGTATGAAAATAGTCAACTCTAGGTTTCTTAGAATGTATTAGTTCATATGGAGTTTTCTTTAAATGAGAGTGAACAATTACTCTATTTAGCACATAGTATGCAGTGTTTACAGCTTCAGCCCAAAAGGTTTTGGGTGTGTTATGTTCAAGCATCATAGTTCTAGCCATTTCTTGTAGTGATCGATTTTTCCTTTCAACTATACCATTTTGTTGTGGGGTGCGTGGAGCAGAAAAATTATGAGTGTACCCTTGAGATGTACAAAACTCTTCAAATGTATGATTTTCAAATTCTCCACCATGATCACTTCTAATGGTACATATTTTGCTTTGTAAAAGATTTTCAATCTTGGAACAAAATTGTATAAAAACATGAATAGTATCATCTTTAGTTGCAATAAAGTGTACCCATGTGTATCTACTATAATCATCAACAATAACAAAACAGTATCTTTTACCACCAATAGATTGTGTCCTCATGGGTCCAAATAAATCCATATGAATTAATTTTAAGGACCTACTGGTGCTAAGTACATGTTTTGGTTTAAAAGAGGTTTTGGTTTGCTTTCCCATTATGCATGGTTCACAGTTTTCAACTTGATCAAAAGATAAAGTAGGCAATCCACGAACAAGATCATATTTCACTAACTTTTTAATAACATGTGAACTAGCATGTCCTAGCTTTTTATGCCATACTTGTAAGGTATTTTCATTTGCAAGCAAGCATTTTCCCACTACTGATTTCATAGAGTTAGGTTTAAGAATATAAAGATTTCCAACTCTATTTCCTTCATAAACAACATTTGTAGTGTTTTCTATCAATAACTTACAGCAAGTTTTGTTAAATAACACATCATAACCACTATCACATAATTGACTGACACTTATCAAATTATGGTGCAAACCATCAACGAGTAGAACATTCTTTATTTCGAGGTTTGTACCAACATTACCTATTCCAACGATTTTGCCCTTACCATTGTCTCCAAAGGTGACTGTTCCACTTTTCTTTTCTTCAAAGGTTTGGAATGCATCCTTGTTTCCGGTCATATGTTTGGAACATCCACTGTCAACCACCCATTCCTGCATTAAAATGTAGATTTTGGTACCCATGTGATGGTCCGATATGGTTAGAATCATTTAAGTATAGATTTGTATAAGAGTTCTAAATCAGAAGTCCAGTCGGTCGACAATTATTCGACCGACATATGTCTCGGTCGACAAATTGTCGATCGAGAAGATTATTGTATTACAAACCAGAAAACACAGAAATGTAGCTCGGTTGACCAATTTTCGACCGAAATAATTGCTGTAAATTTTGATATGTTACAGACATTCGGTCGGTCGACAATACTTCGAACGATTAATGGTTCGGTCGACAATACTTCGACCGACTAAGTTTCTGTTTCAGTACAATAATGCAGAAAATTAACAATAAGCATGAAATCTTTTGTTTAGTTGAGATAAGACAATATAAATAGCAAGATGGAGTTTTTTGGTCATATCTCAACTACATTCTATTTGACTCTACTAAGTTTGAGGTTTTGGGACCCAAACTAATTCGGAATCCTTAGTTTTATAAGGGCATGAAAAGGAATAGTGTCCAAGACGTAAACAAAAATGGCAAGTAATATAATCAACTTCATTTCTTTTTCTAGCCATTGTGTTCTTGGGTACAAACATAGTTTGAGTTCTTTTGGGTTGATTTTTCTTTGGAGCATATCCCAAACCTTTTCTTCCGTTGAAAACAGTACCAATGCTTAGAATGTTATCAAGTATATCTTTTCTTCTTAACTCATAAAGTTCTCTTTGCAGCTGAGCAATATCATTCATTTTCTTGTGTAAATCTTTTCTTGCTTGATCTAAATCAGATATCAATGAATCTCTTTCTTTTATAACATTATCATAGTCTAGATGGTTACACAAAATAGGTTGAGTCTGAAAATCTTTTAGTTTAGCTAACAAGTCAGTCTTTTCTTTAGAAAGAAGATCAACATTTGTTTCTAAAGTGAGTAGCTTTCTAGTGCAATCATCTAAAGATGTTTTTAAAGACAAATTCTCAAGATCAATGTTATTCTTTTCAGAAGAAAGATTATCTAATTTAGCAATTTGCTCATCATTTGATTTGATAACCTTCTTTAGTTTCTTCTTGACATCAACATACTTATCATGAATTTCTTGTAGACTAGTGACTAACTCTTCTTTAGAAAGATCAAGTAGGCTTACCTCTTGAGAGTTTTCATCATCTTCTCTTGCCATTAGACAATCCACGGTTTCTTCTCCGCTTTCACTGTCACTTGACTCGTCCCATGCAGCTTTATAGGCTTTTTCTCCCTTCTTCTTGTGTGAGCTTTTCTTTCCCTTCTTTGCTTTAGGACATTCATTTTTGAAATGCCCTTTCTTCCCACATTCAAAGCACCTAGGAGGGGTAGAAGAAGTGCTGGAAATTTTGTTAGATTTAAATCTTTTGTATTTCTTACCATTTACTATCAAGGCTTCTTCTCCCTCTTCTTCACTTGACTCTTCACTTTCTTGTGTGACAGCCTTTGAAGCTTTTAGAGCCACATCCTTCTTCTTTCCTTGCTGAAGTTCACGTGCTCTTCTTTCTTCCTCTTCTGGGGTTGCTTCATGAGCTTCTAAGTTTCCAATAAGTTGCTCCATTTTCAGTCGAGTGAGGTCGTTTGCTTCTTCAATGGCTGTCACCTTTGGCTTATATTTTGGAGGAAGTGAACGAAGGATCTTTGATACCTGATCTTCTTCAGGAATAGGTTTTCCTAAAGCACTTAAACCATTAACAATAGTAGAGAATTTTGCAAACATTTCACTAATTGATTCATTTGTATCCATACGAAAGTGTTCAAATTTTTGTTTAAACATGCTAATTTTGGAATTTTTGACTTGGATTGTACCTTCATAGGTTATGGACAGTCTATACCAAATATCATAGGCTGTGTCACAATTAGATATTCTATTAAATTCTCCTACCGAAATAGAACAATATAAAATGCTTACAGCTTTTGCATTCATTTGGGCCAGCTTTACCGTATTTGCATCCCATTCTGCAAATTGAGTTTGAGGGAGCTCGTATGGGGTTGACACCATTCTCCATAGGTCCCAATTGATGCCTTGGAAATAGAACTGCATCCTTCTCTTCCAATATTGGTAGTTTGTTCCATCGAACGCTGGAGGCCTAGCAACAAGTGTTCCTTCAAGGTTAAGGTTGTTGAGCACTCCATCCCCCATTTCTTCAAGACCTTGTTAGGGTTCCTTGAAGCCCGCTCTGATACCAATTGAAAAACACTAGAGGGGGGGGGTGAATAGAGTTTTTAAAAATTTTTAACAATTTATTTAACTCAAACAACCACAATTAAAAATTAGAAGAAGGAGACAGGTGTTTAGAGTGGTTCCAACTTTAGCAACTACTAAAGTTGTCAGTCCACTACCCGGTTGCTTACCCAACCGGGATTTTGAAAGTATTTATTTTATTACCTTCCCAAGTATTTATAAAAAATACAATACTTTCCTTTACACCCTTTGAACAACCTTCACTTGAAGTAGGTGCACCAACTTTGAGGTAGCCTTCTTGAAGTAACTCCAAGCTCCCCCTTGAAGTAGCCTTCCTCTCTAGAAGTAACCTCCCGTTGCACCAGCCTTCTGAAGTAGCTCAAAGTCACCTTCTTCACCAAGAAGAACTCCACCCTCTCCAATCAGCAGCCTCCAACCTAGGAGTAGCAAGGAGAGTACAAACGGTAATAGAGAACAAGAAAGAAAAAGGAAATTACAACTTATCCTTTGTAGCCCAAGGCTTGATTTGCCTAGATCAAGCGTATAGATCTCCTAACCAAGTGTGTGGACTTGTGATTGCGGTGGGTAGGAGATACTAGCCTATAGGACATGAATTATGAGCTAAAGAAGGAAGTAGCCAATGTTCACAAAGCTCAATTTGCTCACAAACAGATTGCTCAAAGTATGCTCAAGGATTTCTCAAGTGTAGCAAGTGTATTTGAGTGTCCTATGGCTTGTCCTATTTATAGGAATGGCCTAAGGATGCTTAAGGACGTTCTAGAAAACTTCTAGGGGTTTCTAAGTGCTTAACTAGCCGTTAGGTACAAAGTTGTTGCTTTAACAACGGCTAATTAATTAATTATGCAGTTGCTATCAGAGACCGTCTCGGTCGAGGAATGGTCGACCGAGACACCTACTCGGTCGAACTTTTGTCGACCGACAGGCACTCTGAAACAAGTGATTTGCAACGTCTTTCTCCAACTGCCAACTAACTTGTCTGTTGTGTCTAACGGCTACTTTGGATCTTTCTCGGTCGAGAAGATTGTCGACCGAGAGTGTCTCGGTCGAGGAGTTTGTCGACCGAGATTGATCCTGTTTCAATGTTTCAATTTAGCCACTAACTATATGTATGAGTGTGCAAATGTGATCCTATTTGAAGGGAATGACTTATCTAAATGTGGTGTTTAGCTAGGGAGAATCTAACGCTTGATTTACATGCAATCTAAGTACTTGTACATTATATATTTGTACAAGTTTTTACAAAGCGATTACATTGCATGAAAACATAAATGTGTAAGCATATGGATTTCCCTAGATTCTTTGGCATCCACCTTAATCCTGCACACTCAAGTAGCTCGTTAGATCAATAAGAATGAAATGTTTGTCATAATAAAAACAAAGGGATTTATAGATGTCCATTTAGCCAACAGAACAAATGGCATCATAAGTGCCAATAGGAAGTGCAAGTGGGTGAGAGGAAACATGGATAGGTTTTCCATCCGAGGTAGGGGGTATAACGGAAGCAGTAGGCTTGTAAGCCGGGTGGAACTGATTGTATGCATAAGAGGCCTAGTCAACAATTGGGTAGGCCTGGTAGGCGGGGTAGGGATGGGTGCATGACAAGTTCATGTTTGACATTATCTGAACACGATCCTGATGTAGGTGCTCTTGGACCTAGAGGTTGTATGCTTGTGGGGGCATCATGTAGCCCATCATGGTGTCATTTGACATCGAAAAAGAGACATGGTCAGGTCTAGGAGGAGGCTGGGTGGAGTTCAAAGCACCAGGGGTAGAGGAGGTGGGGTGAAATGATTTCTTGACTATGGTGTCACTGATATAAACACTTTTCAACTGACCTTTTAGCCAAGGTCTTTGAAAAGGGATTGACTAGTGTGATCTTGAACGACACCTCTAATTAGGTTAGAGTAGGGTGAGTGGGAGTCTCTAGTATTCTTCTCTGTGTCAAAGTAAGTCATGTGATGGAGAATGCATCTTGCCCATCTAACATGGATATTTTATACAAGGCAATACATGATCACAACTAAGCTTTCTGCAATATCTATTTGATTCTTTTTTGGATGGACGTTGTAGTTAACTAGGAGAGCAACCAAGTGTGTCTTAATATCCAGAGAAGAAGACAATATGATGGCTTTCTTTCTATATGGGCCCTCTGACTCCTTCAAAGTTTTGTGGATATCAAAAAGAGATAACTCAGGGTTAAAGCTCTTGTAGAAGGCTTATGGGTCAAGTAGGTATGGGTAGGTAAGATTGGGAGTCAACCAACTTGGTGAGGAGCAAGATAGATAATTATTCAAGATTTCTCAGAGATAGAAAACTTGACTCCCGCTATCATGGATGACAAAACAACTTGGGTGTTGGGAGGAGGCACTAAGGTGGTGTAGTTCCAGGTTAGATTTGCATAGAACTCATGCACCACCTTCTTCCTCGAGAGGGAATTGTTATAGGTCCACCATTCGTAGAAAAGAGCAACAAGGTGTTGGTTAGAAAAGAGTGTCTTAACTTCTTTTAGTAGCTCATTGCTAGGAATCAACAAGGGATGAAAAGGATAAGGGTTCCTAGGCAATAGCTCCCTATATCAATTTACTACTTGATTGGAAAAAATGGAGGTACCATCCTATGAGATATGCCTAATGGTTGTAGAAGATGAATGTACACCTGAAGGACCTGTTCTCTTTTGCCAATTGGACACCATAGAGAGGAAATCAGCTGCAGATGGTGCCAAAAAAGGAAAATAACACAAGAAGCATGTCGTCTAAGCCATGTTAGCGATAGGGGAAGGTCAAAATAGGGCTGGACAGGGATAGAAAAGGGGATTGGGTGACCTAGCGTTCAAGGACAAACTAAAGGGGTGACAAATCGATCGAGTTTTCTCTAGTAGAGAGGGAGAAAATTGGTCGACAGTCTATACATATTTCCGTGCAACACTGTTTTTGGTCAAGTTTGAGATTTGGGAAACTCAGCTGCCACTACTGTGTTTTCATTCCTTTGGTCTGTTGTCGGCTGAGTTTCCCCAGAGCAAACTCATTTGATAAGAAAGCATATCCAAAAGATATGAAATTTAATTTTAGGCCACTAGAGAATCATGCAGATTTATTTTTCTAGCCTATCATGCATTTTGAACATATTGTGCACTTTACACTCATCATTGAATACTATTTTGCAATAAAATAAGTGTTTGTGAAAAATAGCCAAAAAATCAAAACAAGGCATTAAAACTAGGCATATGTAGCGCTAATAAGCATAAGGTGAGCAATTTATGAGAAAGAGCATATAGGTAAGAGAACATATAGCTAGAAGGCATATCAATATCACTAAGAGCAGTAATAAACAATTTTGATCTTATGAAAGTATATTGCTCTCTAGCTAGAGGTTTAGTGAAAATATCTATAAGTTGGTTTTTTATGTCCACATTGTTAGAATTGTCCCACACCGTTGAGCTCTGGGATAGGTCCTGGGCTTATAAGGTGTGTGGTCCCTTCACCCATTGCCAATTGGTTTTGGGTTGAATACCACACATTCTAATATGGTATCAGAGCGAACCCCATGAGACAAGTGTGAGGACCACACCCTACCTAAAAAAAAGAACAAGTGCAAGCACACAAAAGTGGCTGCACTTGAGGGGGGATGTTAGAATTGTCCCACACCCCTGAGCTCTGGGATAGGTCCTGGGCTTATAAGGTGTGTGGTCCCTTCACCCATTGCCAATTGGTCTTGGGTTGAATACCACACATTCTAATACACATAAGTGATGTAGATATATTTCTTGGAAATGTGGTCATAGAGGAAGTGATGGAGGACCACTATATGTTTGGCTCTACTATGCAATATAGGATTGTAAGAAAGATTGATTGCACTAGTATTATTACCAAAGATAGGAGAAACATCATAATTAATGTTAAAGTCTTGGATCATTTGCTTCATCCATAGGACTTGGGCACAACAAATCCCAGCTGCAATGTACTCATCCTTGGTAGTTGAACGAGCCATGTTGCTTTGTTTCTTAGAGAACCAAGAAACTAAGCATGGTCCTAGGAGGAAGCAAGTGCCACTTATGCACTTTCTATCATTTAAACACCCGGCATAATCCACATCACTATAAGTAGTAAGAGTAAAGTCCCTTGACTTGGAATACCATAGTCCAAAATTCTAGGTTTTGGCTAGGTACCTTAGAATCCTCTCAACCGCTATAAGATGGGATTTTCTAGGGCTTGATTGAAATCTAGCACATAAGCCAACACTAAACATGATATCAGGTCTATAGGCAGTTGAATATAACAAGCTACCAATCATACCTCTATAGAGCTTCTCATCCACCATCTCACCTTCCTCATCTCTATCTAGTTTGGAAGTGTTTGACATAGGGGTGTCCATCAGCTTGATGTTTTGCATCCCAAAGCGCTTCAAGAGTTCACTTGTATACCTGTCTTGGTTGATGAAGTTTCCTTCCTTTGTTTGTTTGATTTGGTACCCAAGGAAGAAATTAAGCTGCCCCATCATACTCATCTCAAATTCTCTCTGCATAAGAGAACTAAACTCCTTGCAAAGATCAAGATAAGTTCTGCCAAATATGATATCATCAACATATATTTGAATAATCAAAAAGTTCCTAGAAGTGTGTTTGATAAAGAGGGTAGAATTAACTTTGCCCATGACAACGATTGTCTATAAAGTAGTTCTATAATTTCTCATACCACACTCTAGGGGCTTGTTTGAGTCCATAAAGAACTTTTTGTAGCAAATAAACATGATTAGAAAGCTTGTTATGTTCAAAGCTGGGAGGTTGAGCCATATAGACTTCCTCCTCTATTCTACCATTTGGAAGCACACTTTTAACATCCATTTGGTAAAGAAAGAATTTTTTATAGCTAGCAAAGGAGAGTACTAATAGATTCAAGTCTAGCAACAGGAGGATAATTTTCATCAAAGTCAATACGTTCCTATCAATTGTAGCCTTGAGAAACTAACCTTGCTTTGTTCCTTACCACTTTGGTGCTTTTATCTAGCCTTTTGTGGTAGACCCACTTGGTGCCAATGATCTTCTTATCATTTGATTTTGGCACTAAGGTCCAAACTTTATTCTTCTCAAACTTCTCTAGCTCCTCTTGCATAGCCAGAATCCATCCATCATCTTTAAGAGCTTCTTTCACGTTCTTTAGCTCAAGTTGTGAGATGAAGGAACTGTCAGCTTGTTCTTTGTTAAAGGCAACCCACTTGTTCACCCTTTCAAAAGGATTGACAATTATGAGTTGTTTAGGATGATCTTTAGCAAATTGGAGAGTTGGATCCTTCTTTTATTCTTCTTTCTCTTCTTCATCTACTACCACCTCTTTTCCTTTGTCAATGATGATGACCTCTTTAAACTAGGAATCACCTCATCTACAACATCATCATTTACAATATTTTTCAAATTTGTTTAAAAAAATGTAACATTGATAGATTATTCTACTTTAGACAATTCAATGTTAAATACTCTATATGCTCTACTAGTAGTGTTATAGCCAAGAAAGAAAGCCTTGTAAGATTTCACATCAAAATTTTTGAGAGAATGCTTGGTGTTTAAAAAAAAACAAGGATAGCAAAAACATAAAAGAAATCGATAGAGGGCTTTCTACCATGACATAACTCATAGGGGGTTTATTTTAAGGATGGATGAGTGTAAAACTTGTTTTGCACAAAGAATGAAGTGTTAACAGATTTGGCCCAAAACTTCTTTCGTGTATCATACTCTAGAAGCATAGTCCTAGCCATTTCATGTAAATACATATTCTTTCTCTTTACAATCCTATTTTGTTTAGGTGTACGAGGGGAAGAAAAGTTGTGCCAACAACCGGATTCTCCACAAAACCTTTCAAACATGCCATTTGAAAATTCTACCCCATGGTCACTACAAATAGAGATGATTCGACAAGAAGCTTCATTTTCAACTCGTTTGCAAAAAGTAAAGAAAGCATTAAGAGTATCAGTTTTTGAAACTAAGAAGAAGGTCCAAGTAAAGCAAGAGAATTCGTCGACAATCATGAGATAATACTCACTACCACAAAGAGATTGAGTCCTCATTAGTCCAATTATATAAATGTGAAGTTTAAGAGCTCTTTTAGTACTAAAGACTCCTTTGTCTATAAAGGAGGATTTTGTTTGCTTTCCTTGTATACAAGGTTATAATTCCTCATCCTTCTCAAAGTCCAATTTGGGAAGTCCTTTGACCAATTCCTTTTTGCTCAATTTCTTCAATTGATGTATATTTATGTGACCAAGCCTACGCTACCACAATGATATATCACTTTTATCAACAACAAGTCATTTACCAAGAATAGGCTTAAGAGAACAAATAACAATAACATAAAGATTTCCATTTCTAGATCCCTTATAGATGACACTGAGGAGAGGGAATCAAGAAGCAAGCATTCAAGTGAGGTGAATAAAATGAGATAACCATTATCACATAATTGGCCAACACTAATTAAATTGGGGTGTAGGTCATCCACAAGAATTACATTCTTGATGCATAGTGAATCGCCCACATCACCCCCACATATCACTTTACCTTTGTTGTTATCACTAAAAGTCACCAATCCACCTTTCTTCTTTGTGAAATTGTTAAAGAGACTCATCTCACCTGTCATGTTCTTGGAGAAACCACCATCAAAAATCCATTTTACTTTTAGCTCACATAGTTCTTTACTAGTTGAGGCCATGAGATAAAGGTGGCATTCTCCCTCACTGGATTTGGAATCACTAGATGAAGACTGCTCCCATGTGGCATGGGCTACATCTTTGCTTCTCCTTTCCTTCTTTTCCTTACTCTTGAACTTGTTTTCCTTCTTGTAGTCCCCTTCTTATTGGAGCTACTCTTGTGGTAGGACTTCTTTGACTTGGGGGCAATCATTCTTGTAGTGACCCTTCTGGCACACTCTATCACCTTGGAGTAGAAGAGGAGGAGGTCCTTCCTTTTACATGCTTCCCCTTGGAGTAGTTAGCTTCATGATCACTAGGGGCTTCATATTCACTTGAGAAGGGAGTATCCCGACAAGCAAGTTGTTGTTGAAGAATAATGGTCACCATTTGAACTTTGAAGGAATTTTCCTTCATCTTCTTTGACTCCTTTTCTTCAAGATTTTCTTCTTATTCTTACTTGTCAAGTCTAGGCTCATAGGCTTGAAGATTTTCAATGAGCTCTCTTTGGTATCAATCTCACCAAGGCTTATTATTTCTTCAATGGAGGTAACCTTGGATTGCCACCTATAGGAAGAGACCTAAGGATCTTGGAGTTGATGGTGCCTTCATGCATGGGTTGGACTAAAAATCAAGTCCATTCATAATGGTGTTGGAGTCTTGAGTACATCTCAAACACTTTCTCTTTGTTTCCCATCTTGAAGTTCTCAAGCAGATGTTCAAGCATGTAGACCTTAGACTCCTTGACTTGCTTGCCTCCTTCATAGGTGATGTAAAGTGTATTCAATAACACATGAGCAGTGTCCCAAGAGGAGATACAATTGAATTCAAAAGGAGCGAGGACTGCATAAATGATGTTGATAGCCTTTGCATTCAGTTGGGCCTTATTAAATGTAGCTTCATGCCAAGTAGCCACATCTCCTACCGACTTCTTGTAGGGAAGGATGACCACTTTCCACATGTCTTAGTTCATCCCTTGAAAGTATAACTACATCCTTTGCTTCCAATAGAGAAAGTTTGTGTTGTCGAAGATTGGAGGTATCATGGAGAATCTACCCTCCAAGTTGACAGAACCTAGAAGGTTGTCGCCCGTCTTCTCATATCGTGGGAGATTTTGTTAGAGAAAATTGTGGCTCTAATGCCACTTGCTGGATCAATGGGTTCTAGAAGGGGGGTGAATAGAGATTAAAAATTTAGATAAGATTCATTAGACCTTCAAATTACTTCAAGGCATAAGATTGCAAATATGGAATGTGATGCACAACTAAACATACATATCAAGGATGAGAGAGATTGAATGAGATTAGGAACAAGATATGTATAGTGGTTCCAAACTCCAAACTAGGAAAGTGTGCATCCACTACCTAAAGAGGTCAACCTATAAACTTTGGCAATCATTTCATACGTATATTCCATTATATGACATACAATAAGACCTTCCTTTTATAGGGCAAGGATACCTAGCCTTCATTTTTAAGTATACAAATGAGCCAATAAACCTTACAAGGTCTTACCTATCCTTTGAGAAAGAGCCTTCAACCTCTATAAGGGATTACCCACTTTTACAATGAGATGGACACCTTCACCAAGGAGCTCCCCTCTTGCAACAAGTCTTCTGTCTTAAAGGAATTACCCACTCTTCTCAAGGATCTTCAGCCTTCACCTTCTCCTTCACCAAGGAGATGCTTTCACCAACATTGCTTGAAGAAAGTGATTGGGAAAGGGAAGAGTTGAGAGCTTTACAAGGATTACAATGAAATATCTCTATCACAAATACCTATCTCACTAAAATTTATGTTTTGATTAGTAAGGAAGAGAGAGAAAGGGGCTCTTAGTAGACATATCCACTAAACTATATCTAGGAGCATAAGAAAAAAACTTGGGATGAATACCAAAGGTCCCTATTTTCAGTTGGGGATGTCTACTAGTCAGTAGAAGCACTTGGTAATGAATTGTAGTTGTTTGGGGTGTTACAACGGATCTAGTTTTTATGTTTGCAACATCCAATGGCTAGAAACACTTTTTCTGCACTTCCTGTACAGTGTGGTTGGTCGAGTTTCAATACAACAAACTCGACCGGTAGTACTATTCGATAAAGAAAATTTGAAGTGTCAATTGAGTTTGTCCTAGATGAAACTCGACGCACAACTTAAATGTGATATGGTGAGTGTAAGGTGTCGGTTGAGTTTATCCTGAAGAAACTCAACTGACCTAGGAAGTTCCTAAAATCCATCAAATGTGTTGGTCGAGTTTATCAAGGATGAAACTCGACTGAAAAAACACCCTATAA
Source organism: Alisma plantago-aquatica (assembly GCA_963693085.1). Taxonomy (NCBI): domain Eukaryota; kingdom Viridiplantae; phylum Streptophyta; class Magnoliopsida; order Alismatales; family Alismataceae; genus Alisma; species Alisma plantago-aquatica. Next base: position 513,989,570 of record OY856410.1, on the reverse strand, counting down.
TGAATTTTAGAAATTATCATTAGAGTGCTTAAACATTTATTTTATGTGCTCCAGGTTTTTTATCATCTTAATTACAAGTCATATCATCACTAAAAATAATTACAAAGATTATCCTAAGGGTTTTAGGGCATTTTCCATAAAATTGCATTTGCATTGACTTTGCCTTATATTTGGTCAAGCTAGGGCTTGATTGAATTGATCATTTTCATGTACCTAATACATTAAGTCAATTTTAATAGACATATTAGATACATATGAATGGAATGGTTAAGTCATCATCAAAGTTTGGACAATGTATAATTGTTAGGTCAACAATGCCTTTTTGAGTTACTATTAATCCTTCTTTCCCAAGAATTAGATAAAATCAAGAATGATACGTAGTCAAAAATATAAAGTATAAGTTAGATGTTCACTAATAAGAGGTTTATAGAAAATTAACTTAAGTTTAATAAGGAGTTAGAATGTAAACTTTGTGATCCTATAGTTTTTCATATTAAATGAATATATTCCAGATAATTGTTTGGCCTTGTAAATCAATAACAAGCCATCAATACAAATATCACTTAACAATATATAAGAGATAATATAATATGAATGACAACCTTGGACCTTAAGTTGGTAAATAATGTACTAATAGGATCTAAAAGGGCAACTGACATATAGTGATGATATGTGTGACATAATAATTATGGAAACTCAAGAATGAAAAATGTAATAAATAAAAGTGGTTAAAGATATAAGTGGAAAATTTAAGTCATTTTAATATATATATATATATATATATATATATATATATATATATATAATCATATCATAAAACTCTAATATGCCAATTGATAAAAAATCCCCATAAAAGTGACAACTAACGACAAATTCAGAATCCTCATAGATTAATTAGTTACATGTTAAATTTCATAATAATATGATATGTTGCATCAATAGTATAGAGAAGCAAATGAATATGAAAAGGAAAAGTTAATGAGTTTATTCATTTAAATCGAGGAATGTTTAGATCTAATGATCACTGGTTTACAAATTTAAGGGTATGCACGTTCTCATCCCAATGGCTAGATTGAGATTGGATGAGAAGAAATGGTTTTCTAACTCTGGCCTATCCCCTTCCTCTTGCATTATGTAATTGAGAATTATTATTAAATTTATCTCTCCTCCCTTAAATATTTCTTGGTGGTTTATTTCCCAATGAATTCCTAACAAGTTTACACACACAAACTTTCTTTACTTTTCCATCTTTCATGATCTCTATTTTTCTATCAAATCCTTATTGTGTTTATCCCCAGTTTCCTTCTTTGTCTCATCCCCTCTTCTTCCCTATATCCAAACTGCTATAGAAACATTTTTACACATCATGCAAACCATTTTAGACCTTTTTCATTCACCAATTGGTCACATATCCCCTCTAACACTCCTACCCAACCTCTATTGCCTTCTACCCATCAAAAAGGTGATTGATCAGGAGGTTATGACCTTTGTGGAGCATGGTGGATTCTTAAACAAATTCTTGGTGACCCTATGGTGATTCTTTGCTATCTAATTTGACCGATGAGCAAGTATGTCATCTTCCCCATTTTTACTTCTCTTGTGACTTCTGAACGAGCTGTGTTACCAATCGTGAGAGTTTGATTCCTTCACTAGTCTTTGGGGTTCTCATCTCCATGTGGAAATGTGAATATTTATATATATATATATTTATATATATATATATATATATATATATAATTAGTTATGAATTTCCTCCCGTATCTATCTTGGATTTGCACCTTCTTACTTCAAGGTGGAAGGGATCCAAGGGGTGTGAAACTCTAAAATGTTTCGTGTTTGAGCCTCCAACTTCTACCCCACTTCTGAGTTCAATAGAAGGGATCTTAGATGAGAATGGAGGTGAATCATACCCTAAATAAGAGGTGATCAAGATCTAGATCTTATACTCATGGATGATTTTGGTGGAAGAACAAATCACTGATTTTATTTGATGAAGTTAGAATCTTACAATTTTGAAATTTGTCCCATTTTGCATTAGTAAGATCATAGTTTTTGTGGACTTATATAATTTTGAGGCACCAAGTTAATAGTGATGGACATTACTAAATTTCCATGTCACACATATAGTCTTGATGCATGACAAGGAGGCGTATCGACCTTTTTAACCACCTTTCTAATCTTAATAACTTGTTAAATCTATCTATCTTAAAAAATTATAGAAATTAATTTACAAGAAGAGAAACAAAATAAAAGATATCTGCATTGTGGGATTTTATCCGCATGATGGTATATTTTCATCACCTTATATCAATATATCAAAGATACACTTCTATGTTTTTATCCTAATAGGCTAGAACTTATAAAATTGATAAGAAATAGATCGTAAATTGTAAAAATATAAATAAACATGTTTTAGAATCATAAAAAATATCAGTAGAGTGCAATAAATTTGTGTAACCTAAATATACATAAAATAGTGATTTTAGGGTGTGCATGTTTACTAAGAATTTTAAATATATATAAATTCTTACTGGTGGATTAATACCTTGTTATGTAACTAGAAATTTGACCGTAGATGCTTTTAGGATGGTCAATCAAATATGTTGCATTTATACATTCATAATTGGGCAATCACCTAATTTCATCTATCTTGATATATATGAAACTTGAAGCCCTAATAATATGAGTGAAGGTTATTATTTGAATTTCTTTCTCACCAAGAATTGAACTTTTTGGATCTTTATTTTTAGGTCCTTGACCCCATTTTTTATTATATGGATGTTCCTATCCTTCATATTCAAATTGAACTTGCGTGTACTTTATTACACATCATATGGTGACTTACTAGTATAGTTTATTATGTGTGGTTTTGTGTTTGAAATGTATATTACCACACCTTATAATGCGTAGAGATGATACTTCTTGCAAGTGAATTATTTTAGCAGATGTGTCGCCTGTCCTAATTAGTGCAAATGTGTATATGTTCCTACTCTCTTCATATTCTAGAGGGGATGTGTATTTTCCTACTGACCTCATATTTATGATAGATGTGTTATTTATTACCTACATGTTTTAATTGTTCTATTATTATCATATGTAAAATAGATAGATGCTTTGCTCATGATGGTTATCAAGTAGTTTGTAAGTTTCATGATGGACTCTTTATGATGGATCATCTTTTGGTTAGTCACTTTGTTGTGACATCTTATTTTGACATCCATGAGTTGGTTTCACATCTCTCTTTTATTTGGAGCCTTGATATATTATTTTATGTCCTTTCCCTTATTACTACCCAATCCCCTATTATATGCACATACCAGATTTCATTGACAATTACACAATATCTTATTTTGTGGGGTCTTCTTCCAACCCCTTAGGCAAGGAGGATATTTGAAGGATGATTATGTGATTGGGTCTACACATGTCTAAGTGAAGTTCCTTGGGAATTAGAACTGAAGTGCTTGGATAACCTGTTACATCTAGGATTAGTTATACATTTTATATATCATGTATTCACCCAATGGGTGTCAACCTTATAGTCTTATAAAATTGTATAGTTAGAAACATTTTCTATGTAGATATCTTTTGGGATTTGAGCATACTAAATCCGATACATTGAATCATATTCCCATGTAAAAAATTCATGCTGGTGTTTGGAATTGGAAATATTCCTTTTATTCATTTGAGTAACCAGTAGATGCTTTCTGGTCACACTCCTTACAATATGGTCTCTGATCCATTGCTGTCAATCCTCTGATTGTTTTGATTTTACCTCTCACATATTTTTTACAATCTTTGACCCTTTCCTTGTATGAAAACTCAAAATGAAATTCTCCTTATAATCTACCTATGTGAGGATGGAATAAGATCTATAATCTAGTGATGTACCCATAACAATTTAGTGTAGTTAATCCTAGTGTGATTTGACTTGTGTGCCTTTACATGTTGATATAGGATTAGGAATCTGTGTATCCTTGTATTGTTGCTAGATATAGTTTTGGGGTGGAATAAAGTGATGTGCATGATAAAGTAGTATGATAAGGAGTTCTCAATATGGAAAATTTGTGTCTTGGTTCTCACTATTGATTTTAGCTCCATCTTTTGTTTCATATCATATAAATTTTCATCACTGAAATATAATCTCCATTATACTACTATATGCTAAAAAGGAGTTTTGGATTTTATCAATTTTTTCTTGAACTAAGTCATAATGAAGTTTTGGTGGAACCCCTATAATTAGTTGGAACAAAAATCTCAAAACCTAGTTCTAGAAATGGTGTGATGACTATGAAGACGTCTCTTGTACTTAATGTTTAGAGTACCTACCCTCTTTACCTCTTTTGGTCATGGTGGAATATACTACATGAACTTACTAGATTCAAATGAAAACTCTAGGGTTATTATGAGACATCATAATGTTTCCCTTGTTATTGGACACCTTATAGTAGGAGTCCTAACCTATGTACATCATAAACACACCTAGAAAACACACACTAAAGATTTATATATAAATTCTAACACCTTCAGAGTTGTTTAGCTTGACTTATTAGGTTGAACATTTTAAAAGGAAGAGAGTCATTGGTTGGTAGTATATGGATGGTTTGATTTCAAGGACGGAGTATTTTTAAGGGGCAAAGTGATGTGACATACCCATATCTAGAAATATATGTAAACTTTAGACTCCCTTATGCCTTTTCCTATTAGATTTATTATTAACCCTTTTCCCCAAGAATTATATGAAAATAGGCATAGTTAATAGTTATAAATATAATTATTGAGTTAGATGTCACTAATAAGTGGTCCTAGTGCAAGTTAAATAACCTAGGTTAAGTAAGCGATTAGAATGCAAATGGATATATTTTAGATCTTTCTCTGGACTTGTAAATAAATAAAGGGAAATGAGTAAAAGATATCACAATATATATATTTATAATAATAATAATAATAATAATAATAATAATAATAAATAATAAATATGAACGATAGGCTTGGAAATTAAGTTGGTAAATAATGTACCAAAAGGCTCTAAAAAGGAGACTCACATAAAGTAATGATATACATGACACAAAGAAACCATCAAAACTTAGGCATACAAAGTTTATAATAAATCAAATTTGGTTACAAGATATAAGGGGAATATGTTAGTCATTTTAATAGATAATAAAATGATACCATGAAATCTAATACATTAATGGACAAAATAAATCACTATCAAAGTGAAAACTAATGATAAATTCAATTTCCTCATAGTTCAATTAGTTAACATGTCTTATTTCACCATTTGGATATTTTTTGCATCAAATGAAGTAGACAAGTAAATAATAACAAAATGTGAAGTAAATGGTTTTATTAATTTAAAATGAAGAATTTTTTGGATTCTTGTATCTTTCATGCTAATGTTCAATGGTTTTTGAATTTAAGGGTTTGCACACTCTCATCCTATCTGCTGGATCAAGATTAGATGAGGCGTGGCCTGTCTCCTACCTTTGGTCCATCCACCCTTCCTCTCACAATCTGTAATCAAGAATTCTTCTCTAAATTCTTTGTACTTCCTCTAATCTTTATATATGATTTCTTTACCACTAAATTCCTCACAAGTTTGTGCACACAATCCTCCTTACATTACCATCTTAGAGGATCTCTATCTCCCTATCAAATCCTATTTGTATTTTTTCCACGATTTCATCTTCGAGTCAACCCCTCTTCTTCCCTAGCCTCCAAGATCCTATAAAACCATGTCTGCACCTCTGCAAACCCTTTTTAGACCTTTTTCCATCACTAGTTTCTCTTGTCTCCCCTCTTACACACCTACTCAACCTCTTCTACCTACTGCCCATCACTGGTGATCATCCAGGTGGTTTTAACCTTTGTGGAGCATGTTGTCTTCCCAAACACCTCCATGGAGACCCTATGGAATTTTTTTCATCCAATAATGCCTCTTAACAAGTATGCCATCTTTGTAGGAAAATATGGTTACAAAATGGCAGTGGAAACAAAAAAATTCTTGCCATATTCCCCTTAGAAAGCAGATCGCGTCAACAACTATACATTGGGAAGGAAGGTTGCAAGACATATACCTGGTCCTAGAGTAAGTCCAATGACTATCCTTGCTGTAATGTGCTTCTTTCTCAAGTATCACTTGGATGGTTTTTGGTGGCAGTCTCCTCGTCTAGCACCACAAACAACTATTGACGATGTCCTCCTAGAAGGTGGAAAAGGCCTCCTCGCCTCTGGGTAGTTCACGCAAACTATCAAAAACTCTTTTAGTTCTTTTGGAACATACAAGAAGGAGTTGTCCCTTTGAATGTCAACATGCTAGTGTAGACTTACTCTCCCTTGTTGTCTCTTTCATGTTGTCTCTCCCTTTTATGGGTAATACTTGATCATATAGTTCCTTTGTCACTGATATCTAGATTAAACTCGAGGCATGGAAACATCATCCTCTCAATGCTCAATCTATGTTTCTTGAACTAGAACAGACTATCTGGGATGCATGTGAGCTCATATATTATATATTGATTCACATGAGTATGGACATATATTTCTCAATCTCTCTTATCAAGTGGCCCAGATATCAACTCCAGTAGGAGGGATAAATCCCATCTACATCACTCATAGTCAATCCCCATGTGTCACAAAGTATCCAAGCATCACCTTTATGTTAACCCTCATTCAAGGTCACGTTGGAAGTTGTCAAAGTACATTGAACAACATGTGATGAGTGTAGTGATTTTAGGTTTAAGAACAACTATCACCATTATCACTATGAGATGTGATTTTGACTACCATTCAATGGTTTCCATGTATCACTCTCAAGGTGGGTGTGTCTGGCACACTTTTCTATGACAAGTTCCTATGTGCCTAAGTTTGATATCACATATCATGACTAATGACATTCTATCATCAACCAACACACACTCTAGTCTATTAGCTTCTACAATAACATCCACATTTGCTTCTAGTTGGTATTTTGCAAGTTTTCACATCTCCTTGTTGTACGACTTCTCAAATGAGATGGAGTTTATGTAGTATATATGATATTCCTTTCTGATGCAGTAGCTCCATTGTTTTCATAGTAATTTAATGTATCATAAATGGTTTGAACCTACCACAAGTTCATATAAATGAACTTCTTGATCCATAAAATATGCTCTGTTGTATTCATAACACCAAGGTACTCAACTTCTATTGTAGAATTAAACAACTGTCTCTTACTGGATCTTTTCCAGTTTACAGTTCTGTAACACCCCTCCCTAGGGTTTCTTACGTAACCAGAGAAAGCACAGCCTAATCCCCAACATTATCCATAATGTGGGGTACTTGGCATATTTGGGAGGATATGTTACATACATGATCTCATAACAAGCAACAAATAACACTTGGCATTATGAAAACATAGATTCATACATAGGTTCTTGGAATAAAAGCTACATCAGTTTTCCAAAGATATACTAAACATAAACTAGATAATGATAGGATCTCCATAGATGGACATCCCACCAGGCAACAACTCCTTGGATCTCTGGGTCCTTGGTACTCTCAAGATGTTTCCTTCTCCTTGGCTCCAACTCCTGCGGACATCTCGTCCCCAGCCATGCAAAGGAAAACAAACATAGTAAGTAAGCGGCATTGGCATATTATGAGACATAAAAATAAATATACAAGTGACTTAACATAATCATGAACATGCATTTGACATGAATCATTTCTTATTATCTTTTACATAAAGAAATTTACTAGAAAAATATGCTCCTCTCTTAATGCCCCATAAGGAGCCCATGAATGCTCGGAAAGCCCATAGTTGCTCGGAAAGCCCATAACAAGGTGCATATAAATCTGAATAAATTTCTATTATTCAAGATCTTTCTTAAACTTTACTTATCTTCTTAAGGTCTTAAACTTAATCTTAATTGGGATTTCTCCCTCTTGAACATGGTTGGGATTTCTCCCTCTTAAGCATGATTGGGAAACTTATTCCCTCTTAAATCTTAATTTCTTGTATCTTAATCATAAACCATAATCTTAATGGGATTTCTACTCTTAGACTTAGATTATAACAAACAACATCCAATAATCATGTATATTGAGGAAAAACATGTACTTTTCAAGACTTCAACATAAAAGAAGCATAATATATCATAATCATTCAATAATGCAAATTTACTATGCCAAAGGCATGGCCCGCTTACCTTGAACTAAATCACCTTAAGTCAAACTTGGTTTGACTGATTGGATTCCCTAAACACCTGAAATTAACATAATTATCATTTATCATATATCATTAAACCCTAATTTGCTCATAAAAATATTGGGGTATTAAAACAGCAAAATCAGTCGATAAAAACCTGAAAATCGGATTCCTCATCAAAAATCCTTTCCAAAACATATTTATTTATATTTTTCTGAGGTCGTATGCAAAAGTTATGAATTTTGCACTCTGGACCAATCAGAAATTAGAAAACTCGATTAAAGCTGATATAAATGAAATATGAAATGCCAATAATGCCCAAGGCACGCGTGACACATGAATCAGGCGAGTGGGGGTAAAATCGTCTTTTGGGCATGCAAAAACACTCGCAGCTGATGAAACAAATCCAAAGGTTGAAATACCGATTGTACCCTTGGGTGATCAGTTTAACTGATTGTGCTCGTGGGGGCACCATGGTCATTTCGTGACCTGGATTGCTCCTCACCCAAGCCATGGCGCTCGACGAGCAGCCAGTCCTAATTCCAGGGATCCAGATCGTGAATCAATGCGTTTTATTGAAAATCGATAATAGCAAATCCATCAGCTTCCCCCACCGAACTCAACAAGCCCAAGCGTGGGCTCTGCGATGACCAGGAGCTCGAGAAAGCTCCTCCGCAAGGCTGGAAACAGGGGAAGTAAGTTCGGAGCTTGAAAACCAGAGAAAACGGCCGGAAAAAGGTCAACGGAAGGAAAAAAGATGTTCCTGGAAGCAAGGCGAAGCCAAAGGCCATTCATCGGTGGCTGAAGCACACCTGGGAGGCCAAAGTGGCGTCGCCGGCGATGACCGCAGGAACGGTCTATAGGGTGCGTCGACTAGGGCGATCTCAAGGCGGACCGACAGGTGCAAAATAGAAACCGGAGATCAGGGAAGCTCACCCGATCCCCAATTTTGCCCGAGGCGCCGGAGGAGGCTAGCGCAGAGCCAAGGTTGCCGGAAGATGAAGTCGAGCAGGTTGGGGAGCTTGGGGGTAGATGAATCGCAATTGACTGAGGAGGAAGGGAGCTTGTGGTCCGGTGGTGCTCTCGGGGCCTTTAAAAAGGAAGAAGAGGCACGGTCGTGCCCTCTGCAACTTGGGAAGGTGAGGGTGGAAACCTGTCCTTTTTGGGCGTTTCGTATATAGGGCAAGGGGGAGGGTCTTCTAGGGGTCATTAGGTTCGGGGAAGAGAGCCAAACTCAGGGGTGAAGGAATCTCGCAAAACCGTGCAGTTAAGAGGGAGAGAGAGATCGATGGAGAAATCACTGTGAAACAGCCTTGCACGCGGGGAGAAATGGAGGAAGAAGACGAGCGATCACCGTTGGATCTTGATCCAACGGTTACAGTGTACGCGCGTGACAAATAATAGAAAAGTAACGTGTGACAAAATAAATGAGACGGAACCTTAGGGAATTAAAGGCAATGATGATATTGAATTAAATTCTTTGCTAAACAATATTCAAATCTTTATAAATCGATTTGAATGGTCAAACATGGTCCAAATGGGTTCAAATTTGAACCATAGGTGTATTAAAGGGTCTAAAATATTCTCATACAATTGGATTTTATGCTTGTATTCGTTTTAGGCCTAAAATAACAAAAACCCTTATGTGTACTTAAATGACCATGATAAAAGCAAATAAAGCCATTTTTTTTTCAAATAAGAATTATAAAACACAAAAACGTGCCCTAAACATTATTTCCTCTCATTTGACAAGATGGGGGCCATTAAGCAAATAATTACACAAGGAAATCACAAATTATCAGATGAGAGAGAAAATATGACATAAAAGCATTTATCCTCATTTTCTTCAACAAAAAGGGCATAGATATATATGAAGACATTTTCTTTAAATAAAACAAGTATAATAGGGCAATTGAACACAATAAGTGATTTTGCAAAACTAATTATGGGAAAAATTGCATTTGAGTCCTCAACAATTATCTAAATTAGAAAAGAGCATGCAAGGACTAAAATAATTTGGAAATTTTGCATAATTGAGATTGGGGTGTTACAATACTACCCACCTTAAATAAATTTCGTCCTCGAAATTTCCTAGGGTTTCTACCCACCTTAAGGGTTTCACATAAGCATACAAATCTTTCCATACAATTTTTATTATAAAAGGAGAATACATAAACAAAGCATTATGATTAAACATAAATTACTCAACTACCCTTACCTTGATCATTTTCCTCTTCTCCATCAGACATTTGCATGGTGAAGAGCCTTGGTTTGACCTTGGGTGGAGGATTAGGGTTCCTAGCTTGGTTGTGGTTGGGATCCTTCTTTGCAAGCTTAGGGCAATTAGGCTTGATATGCCCTTCCTCACCACAATAGTAGCAAACAGAAGTCCCAAACCTACAAGGACCACCATGGTTTCTTTTACATTTGGGGCATGGGGTTCTCTCATTCTCAGGGGAAGGCTCAGGGGCTTTTCTCTTGTTGTTGGAGGGTGGAGGTGGTTGATGGGGCTGATGGTGACGATTGTGTTGGGGTACCTCTTTCTTATGATTCCTTCTAGGATGCTCCTCCAATTCTAGGGCTGCATCCAAGGCCGATTGCATGGTCCGGTGTCCTCTACCAGACAAGGCAAAACTTAGGTCGGGTTTAAGTCCTCTAATGAACTTCTTAGCTCTCTTTAGCTCAGTGTACTCAGGACCATACTTTTGGAGCTTACGGAACTTCATGGCATACTCAGTGACAGTCATGTCACCCACTTGCTTAAGGTTAACAAACTCATCCTCCTTTCTTTCTAACATGGCTTTAGATACATAATGGTCATTGAAGACTTCCACAAACTCATCCCAAGAGAAAGGAGGGTCATCATATTCCCTAGAGGCTAAGAGGTTTTCCCACCAAGTACGGGCTGCACCCTTGAGCATATGGGTGGCAAATCTAACCCTGCTACGTGGGGGACACTCTAGATCTCTAAAGCAATGTTCCATGTTGCTCAGCCACTCCTCAGCCTTGGTTACTACATCAACCTCATCTTCACCATGGAAAGCATCGGGTTTAATCTTCAAGAAGTCTACGAGGGAGATCTCATGTGCTCTAGGTGGAGCTCTAGGTTGGAGGGCATTTGTCAAGGCTGCTACTAGGGCATCTAGGGTGATTGGTGGAGGGACGTGGTTCATGTCTTCAGTCTTATCACCACTAGAGGATCCGTGTGAGTGCCTTGACTCACCAACCTTCTCCTTCCTCTTAGGGGCCATCTGAAAGGGTAAACATAACATGATATTAGAACATAATATGAATCTCTAATGTTGCCTTAGTGGCCATCTATTCCTTTCTCTGATACCATTAATGTAACACCCCTCCCTAGGGTTTCTTACGTAACTAGAGAAAGCACAGCCTAATCCCCAACATTATCCATAATGTGGGGTACTTGGCATATTTGGGAGGAAATGTTACATACATGATCTCATAACAAGCAACAAATAACACTTGGCATTATGAAAACATAGATTCATACATAGGTTCTTGGAATAAAAGCTACATCAGTTTTCCAAAGATATACTAAACATAAACTAGATAATGATAGGATCTCCATAGATGGACATCCCACCAGGCAACAACTCCTTGGATCTCTGGGTCCTTGGTACTCTCAAGATGTTTCCTTCTCCTTGGCTCCAACTCCTGCGGACATCTCGTCCCCAGCCATGCAAAGGAAAACAAACATAGTAAGTAAGCGGCATTGGCATATTATGAGACATAAAAATAAATATACAAGTGACTTAACATAATCATGAACATGCATTTGACATGAATCATTTCTTATTATCTTTTACATAAAGAAATTTACTAGAAAAATATGCTCCTCTCTTAATGCCCCATAAGGAGCCCATGAATGCTCGGAAAGCCCATAGTTGCTCGGAAAGCCCATAACAAGGTGCATATAAATCTGAATAAATTTCTATTATTCAAGATCTTTCTTAAACTTTACTTATCTTCTTAAGGTCTTAAACTTAATCTTAATTGGGATTTCTCCCTCTTGAACATGGTTGGGATTTCTCCCTCTTAAGCATGATTGGGAAACTTATTCCCTCTTAAATCTTAATTTCTTGTATCTTAATCATAAACCATAATCTTAATGGGATTTCTACTCTTAGACTTAGATTATAACAAACAACATCCAATAATCATGTATATTGAGGAAAAACATGTACTTTTCAAGACTTCAACATAAAAGAAGCATAATATATCATAATCATTCAATAATGCAAATTTACTATGCCAAAGGCATGGCCCGCTTACCTTGAACTAAATCACCTTAAGTCAAACTTGGTTTGACTGATTGGATTCCCTAAACACCTGAAATTAACATAATTATCATTTATCATATATCATTAAACCCTAATTTGCTCATAAAAATATTGGGGTATTAAAACAGCAAAATCAGTCGATAAAAACCTGAAAATCGGATTCCTCATCAAAAATCCTTTCCAAAACATATTTATTTATATTTTTCTGAGGTTGTATGCAAAAGTTATGAATTTTGCACTCTGGACCAATCAGAAATTAGAAAACTCGATTAAAGCTGATATAAATGAAATATGAAATGCCAATAATGCCCAAGGCACGCGTGACACATGAATCAGGCGAGTGGGGGTAAAATCGTCTTTTGGGCATGCAAAAACACTCGCAGCTGATGAAACAAATCCAAAGGTCAAAATAACAATTGTACCCTTGGGTGATCAGTTTAACTGATTGTGCTCGTGGGGGCACCATGGTCATTTCGTGACCTGGATTGCTCCTCACCCAAGCCATGGCGCTCGACGAGCAGCCAATCCTAATTCCAGGGATCCAGATCGTGAATCAATGCGTTTTATTGAAAATCGATAATAGCAAATCCATCAGCTTCCCCCACCGAACTCAACAAGCCCAAGCGTGGGCTCTGCGATGACCAGGAGCTCGAGAAAGCTCCTCCGCAAGGCTGGAAACATGGGAAGTAAGTTCGGAGCTTGAAAACCAGAGAAAACGGCCAGAAAAAGGTCAACGGAAGGAAAAAAGATGTTCCTGGAAGCAAGGCGAAGCCAAAGGCCATTCATCGGTGGCTGAAGCACACCTGGGAGGCCAAAGTGGCGTCGCCGGCGATGACCGCAGGAACGGTCTATAGGGTGCGTCGACTAGGGCGATCTCAAGGTAGACCGATAGGTGCAAAATAGAAACCAGAGATCAGGGAAGCTCACCCGATCCCCAATTTTGCCCGAGGCGCCGGAGGAGGCTAGCGCAGAGCCAAGGTTGCCGGAAGATGAAGTCGAGCAGGTTGGGGAGCTTGGGGGTAGATGAATCGCAATTGACTGAGGAGGAAGGGAGCTTGTGGTCCGGTGGTGCTCTCGGGGCCTTTAAAAAGGAAGAAGAGGCACGGTCGTGCCCTCCGCAACTTGGGAAGGTGAGGGTGGAAACCTGTCCTTTTTGGGCGTTTCGTATATAGGGCAAGGGGGAGGGTCTTCTAGGGGTCATTAGGTTCGGGGAAGAGAGCCAAACTCAGGGGTGAAGGAATCTCGCGAAACCGTGCAGTTAAGAGGGAGAGAGAGATCGATGGAGAAATCACTGTGAAACAGCCTTGCACGCGGGGAGAAACGGAGGAAGAAGACGAGCGATCACCGTTGGATCTTGATCCAACGGTTACAGTGTACGCGCGTGACAAATAATAGAAAAGTAACGTGTGACAAAATAAATGAGACGGAACCTTAGGGAATTAAAGGCAATGATGATATTGAATTAAATTCTTTGCTAAACAATATTCAAATCTTTATAAATCGATTTGAATGGTCAAACATGGTCCAAATGGGTTCAAATTTGAACCATAGGTGTATTAAATGGTCTAAAATATTCTCATACAATTGGATTTTATGCTTGTATTCGTTTTAGGCCTAAAATAACAAAAACCCTTATGTGTACTTAAATGACCATGATAAAAGCAAATAAAGCCATTTTTTTTCAAATAAGAATTATAAAACACAAAAACGTGCCCTAAACATTATTTCCTCTCATTTGACAAGATGGGGGCCATTAAGCAAATAATTACACAAGGAAATCACAAATTATCAGATGAGAGAGAAAATATGACATAAAAGCATTTATCCTCATTTTCTTCAACAAAAAGGGCATAGATATATATGAAGACATTTTCTTTAAATAAAACAAGTATAATAGGGCAATTGAACACAATAAGTGATTTTGCAAAACTAATTATGGGAAAAATTGCATTTGAGTCCTCAACAATTATCTAAATTAGAAAAGAGCATGCAAGGACTAAAATAATTTGGAAATTTTGCATAATTGAGATTGGGGTGTTACAAGTTCTTATTTTAAGGTCAAACACAAATTTAGATTATGAACTTTAAGTTTCTTTGTCTTTTTGGAAGCTTGCATCAGTGTGACATTTTACCGTCGACTCTTCCTTATTACCATAACTAAGGAACCGATCCTTTTAGTGCTTCTCAAGTACTTAAGGATGTTCTCTATGGTAGTCATGTGACTTTCACTAAGATCTAACAGATGCCCACTCATCATGTCCAATGCATATGAGAGATCAGGATAAGTTCATAATATTGGGTATGCAATTGACATCTTACTCATGTATTTCTATTTTTCACAAGAGCTGGTATACTAAGATCTTGAGAAACTAATTTCATGAGACATTGAAAAATTTAATCTCATTGAGTATTATATGATAAACCATGGCATCTTGCCAATACATGTTCTCTAACTTAGGTCAAGAAGCTTTCTATGTATATCTCTATAGATCTTATTTCCTAATATATAGGATGATTCACCTAATCCCTTCATAGAGAAGGTGCTTCGAAGCCATGTTTTAATATTTGTAGTATAAAGATGTTATTCCACATCATTATTGTTGGTAAAGTATGACCGTAGAGCCAATCATATGATGATTGACATGGAATAATTACCTAAAAGGATTTGATTAAAATCAAGATTTCAATTCATATATTTCACTCATTTATGAGATAATGATAATACAAAGTGAATGGATATAGAGTTATATTACTAAATGACGTATGTTGTCAAGTTACTAACCTTGTAGATGGGATCATACATATGTTAAGAGTACATATACATATTCTCATTATGTCCCTAATCGGTTGTTATTGTGAAAGGTTGATAGACAACAATAACACACAAGATCAGAGTGTGAGTTGGTTGATGACTAAATCTCATTAGTCATGATATGGTAATATCAAACCAAGAACATAGATACATGTTAGGGAACAGTGTAACACACAGACCCACCTTGAGAGTGACACATTGTTTTGTGGTCAGAGTCATCTCTCATAGTGAAATGGTGATTGTGATTCTTAGAACTAAAATCACTACACATGTTACATGTCGTTGGGTATACTTTGACATCATCAAATGCAGTCCTAAAACATGGGTTGTTATAATGGTGATGATTGGGTGACTTTGACACATGGGGATAGACTGTGAGAGATAGATACGGGAATTGTCCCTCTTGTTGGAGTATGATATCCCGACCACTTGATAAGAGAGATTGAGAAATACATGCACATGCACATGTGAATTAATATATGATATTGTAGTCACATTATCTCAGAGAGTATGCTTTTGGTTCAAGAAACATGGAGTGAACATTTAGAGGATGACCAACCATGCCTCGAGTTCAACCTGGATATCAGAGAGAAAGGAATTATACAATCACTGCAACACCTTACATAAATTGTAGGTCAAAGTTGTTCTCCAACTTTCCATTTCACTTGGGTAATACTAATGTGCAACTAGGCACCACTCTTTGCTTGTGATGTAATAAGCTAGTTATGGACATTCACTGCCAACGTGACATGGGGCCTATACTGTCACACACATAGGAACTCATCTAGAAGAGGAGTTTGATCTTGAACGACAATAGGATTGATTACTAAAGTGTTTAGGTATTCAATTCACGCAACATATTGCTTGATTGGCTGACCAGGTCTGCCAAATGACCATCTCACTTGGTGAGATGACTATTTGGGCATCCAGATGGGCATCTCAAGTACTTGAGATGGTTGTTTGGGGGTTAGGTTGATCAAAAATAAATTTAGCTAAGTTTTTCCCTTGAACCGACCGGTTCAATATGGTTGAACCAACCGACTCATCTCAACTCACTAGGCGGACATCTGAGTGAGTGAGCCAGACATCTTGCTTGGGTGAGATGGCCTAGTTGGGTCGAGTAAAGGTTTGGGATGTTTCCTGAATAGTTTCGATTGTTCTTTACTTGAGTAATAAGGAAATTAATATGAGATATTAATTGGATTCAAAATAGCCAATTTCATTTCAGATTGGGAACTTCCAAACGATTGTTTGGCAGTGCGAGACGACTGTCTCGCACACCAAACGGTCGTCTAGGTGTGCAAAATAGTCATTTTGGATGTTGTAGGTTGTGAAAATTTAAGATCTTCCGATCTTTTCCACTCTCGCACATTGATCCCATATTGGATAGCAGTAATCTATATGATTGGATTTTGGTTCTATTGTTTATTTATTACATATGATGTTAATATCTAAACGACTCTCATATGTGTATCCAATCAAAGACCACATAATCCCAAACTAATATACATATATATATATTATGTATATATATGTATATATATATATATATATATATATATATATATATATATATATATAAATAATATGATATATATGCAATTGACATGCATCGTCCTAAAAGTGATTTTGATGGTGGATGTGTAGCGTGGTTATGGCCAATACCCTTTATCTCTGTGTGGTTAGATGGTTTGGTTCTTGTTTATCTCAGTTTGTGTACCGAGCCTCTACCTCCTTCTTCCCAATGTAAAGTTAATACTTTCCTACCTTTGCTTCCCTCAAATATAACTTGAGGTTTCTCTTATTCAATGTAATAAAGTAGCAATATGATAGTTTATTTTCTTGCAACGACGTTGAAGATGTTCATCACCGATTGAGATGACCAGTTTGTGAGACAAGATGATTGTTTGGAGGATTGTGGAGGACATATGAAAATGGAAACAGACGACTGCCTGATGGTCCCAAGTGACCGTCTAGAAGGAGTCTAGACATTGGCTGGATAGGAGGCCATATGATCATCCCTATGGGTCCAGTCAACCATTTGGAAGGAGTTCAAACATTGGTTGGATAAGAGGACCATTCAAACGGCCAAGAGATGAGACAACCAGTTTAAGGGTTGAATTGATCTACTCAAATTGGAAAGCACATGTCTACACCAACAACATGTTCATACATGTGATGTGATGATTTACCTAGATGTTAGTAATTCCTTGTGGCTCCAAGGAATTACCAGTAGACATGGCCATAACAATCACATTTTGTTTTATATTGCATGTTTACGTTGTGGGATATAGCATGTATATGATACATACTATATATGTGGTGATTGGATACAATATATGTATATATATGATATATATAAAACCCCCTCAATAAAATAGATTAAGTCTTAGATGTTTTCCAATAATAATACAAATGAAAAGCTTGATCGACCAAGCATAGATTTGCACAAAGCATGGTGCACCATATATCTCATGGAAGTGTGATGGTAGATAAATTGATTCGCACAAAGCATGGTGCATATCTATCGTATTGGCTATTGGGTCAGGTTTAACCAGTGACTTGGAGAGCCCAAGCCCAAAGGCATGCAAATGAGCATGGCAAGGTGTTGCACATATCATCTATCTAATAATTACATATGATGTAATTGGCATGATTGCGTACCTTAATGATTGATTATAGACTCTGGTGTAGGCCGAGTAATAATTGAATCATTTTGGATCTTGGCTCAATAAAAAAATGTTCGTTGCAATTTTTTGAATAGGTATTTGAGGGTTGTCAATTTGAACAGAATAATGAGAATGATAAATAATTAAAGACCTAATTGGTATCGCCTAAATTTTAATCAAATAAAATCAAATAAAATCAAAAGATTGAGTTTTGATAAAATTGCAAATTATTTTATAGAACCAAATGGCAACAACAAACAATAACTTTTCTCTGCGATCGGTCCTTGAGTAGGAAAATTGTTGGGAACAAATTCCATGACTGGTTACGGATGCTGAGAATTTTCTCATACAAGAGTAAAAGCTCTATGTCTTGGAAATGCCAGAACTAGAGGAACCTGCTCAAAATGCTCCAAAGGATGGTAAGGACGCTTATAAGAAGTATACTGAAGATGTCATGGATGGCAAGTGTCTGATGTTATGTTCCATGAACCATGAGTTGTAAAGGAAGCATGAGAACATGGGGGTGATTGATATGGTCACACATCTCAAGAACATGTACTAAGATCATGCACGATAGGAGAGATATGATGTCTCCAAGGTGTTGTTCAAGTGCATCACTGTAGAAGGAGACCCAATAGGTCCTCATGTACTCAAGCTCATTAGGTATGTGGAGAACCTAGCTAGACTGGGATTCCCTTTGGGTCAAGAGTTGACCACTGACGTGATTCTGTAGTCCCTTCTAGAGTCATATATTCAGTTTGTCATGAACTACAACATGAACAACTTTGACAAGCCGTTGACAGAGTTGTTGGGCATGTTGAGGACAGCTGAGACATAGATGAAGAAAGACAATCCCAAGTCTGTGATGGTAATGAACAAGAAAAAGGGATAGTTTAAAGTAAAAGGCAAAGCTAAGAAGAGTTCTAAAGCAAGTCAGAAG
Source organism: Alisma plantago-aquatica (assembly GCA_963693085.1). NCBI lineage: Eukaryota > Viridiplantae > Streptophyta > Magnoliopsida > Alismatales > Alismataceae > Alisma > Alisma plantago-aquatica. Next base: position 513,970,660 of record OY856410.1, on the reverse strand, counting down.
CCCAAGTCTTGAGATCTCAAGGCAAAAGGTGGAGTAAAGAAACAAAGAGGTGATTATCACCGTTGTCACCAGCCTGGGCATTCAAGAAGAAGTTGTCCACTCTAGATAGAGGAACTAAAGAAGAAGGATGGTACTAAGGCCTCCACTTCAAGTTGAAACAACATAAGATAAATTTGATTACTTCTTAAATTTTGGTATATGATACCAAATAGAGATCTGACATACTAATGTGCAGGATCTGAAAAGAAGTAAAATCTTTCATGGAAGGACAAAGATGGTCAAGGCAGAGAAACTATTGTGGATGCCATAGTCTAAATTTATCTTAGCCCAATGGGCATGTAATAGAGTTGTTAGAACTTCTATTTCATTATGCCATTAGAATAGAAGCATTTTCTTTATGCATCTTGTATGTAAAGGATGGTTATCTATAAAGAATTATTAATTCCTCTATTTCAAACATATCTTGCATGGCATTGGCCCTAAAACATCTTGTGATATTTATGTGAAATGATCCAAAGATGAATGTTTATAATGTTTTATACCAAAGATTATAATTGATAACTCAAGACCATCACTGGCATTAGTCATCTTGTACGAATATGAGAGGTGCATGCCTAGAATAACATATCGATGTTGATCTAAATTCCATTGGTTTTTTAACCTATGGAAACATGCAAATCTTATTTACACACAAATATGACATGACATACTTCACTAAATGTAGTGGGAGGATAAATCTTCCATTAGACCTCATACATATGATGCATGAAGATCTTATGGAATGAATGCTATATTAACTAAGGACTTTTTTTTTTTGGGTAATATGATTATATGTACCAAATGAAGTGAAAACATTAATCTCTTGAAAATGTTCACGGAGATTGTAAATGAAGTGTGACATTGATGGAAGTATTAAGATACTTTGATATGATCAAATGTTGAAATATTTTATATCAATACCTTGAGTACATTCAGGAAAGAACTATGATAATGTATGACAAGACAATCCGTCTGAACATGATGATGTATCAGAATGAAGAAATTGTACTATGATGAGTCATGATATAATTATCAACTAATCTAGTCTTCTTACATCCTCATAAAAATATACCTATCACTAAATAATGTACCACATGAATGGTTTATGAGACATCATATGAGATATGATTTGGGAATGTCCAAATATGTCTAAGGGATTGAAACATACCTTGAGAAAGTAGTTTCTTGAGAAGGTTTATCCATAAACCATGATAGTTGAACATTACTATTGATCCCTATCCAATAACAAAATTGTTTTGTTAATATGATAACTGAGTTCCTAAAAATTTTGTGGGAGTAAAAGTAATACTCAAAGTGTTTGAGGCCAAAAAAGACGTACAATGAGAACAATGAGAATCACAACTTGTTGTGGAGTCTCAGGTTCATCATATAACACAATACAAATTATTCTAGTAGAGCACATCTGAGATTGGAGGATTGTGAATAAAACAATTCTGATGGGTTGGTCATACATGATGAGCCAACTAGTCAACTAGAAGCTATTTCTGAGCTATATGGAATACATGTAAGCTAACAAGGTAGGGCATTGATAGCTCCACCTAAAAGAGTAATAACTTATGGGTGCCATAGGGTCTTATAATCAAGACCTACATGGATAACATAAAAGACAGTTTGGTTGAATAAATCAAGTTCAAGTTGTTGGACATGATAGAAATTCATTTACCATTTGTCATGCTTTTTGTTGTAGTTAAAATGGACTATGATATTTTGCATATGAAGATGGAAACTGGATTCCTTAAGGGAATACATTAGAGCATGTACATGTGATACAACCTAAAAGGTTTCATAACTTTAAGAATGCAAATAAAGTCTATAAACTACAATGTTCAATCTGGGATTGAAACAAGCATTTCAGAGATGGGATCTTATGAGTTGATAAGATAGCCAAAGAGTTTGACTTGAATCAAGGCAAAAGATGAAATCTGTGTTTACAAAAGATTTAGTGGGAGCATAAATGAATATTCCGCATGTGATGACGAATGTCATCTCAATATTGTGAATGTTGAGAATTGGCATGAAAATACCTTCAATAATGAAGGTATAGGTGAAACATCTTATAGGATACAGATCAAGACCTATAAGATAGTTCTTGAAAGTTTCATAGATGAAAGTTTGAGAAAATACAATAGAAAAATGTTGAAAGATTTAAACATGGATGGATTCAATGAGAAGAGAATATGGATTTATCTCTCATGAACCCTACATTCCTATTCTTGTGAAGAATGGATATATCATGAATTGGATTCCATGGGCCAGCCCAACAGTGGATCTATCATGTAAGCTATTAATAAGATTAACCCATATAATCTTGTATGTATTAGACATGATAAGATGATATAAATTCCAATAAGGGTTATTGAAAAGTCATTAAAGATATCCTTTGGTACTTGATAAGTGACTAAGGATAGATTGCAAGTCAAAGATGACAACAATAAGAGGAAGAGTTGGATGTAAAGAGTTACATCGATGCAAGCTTCCATAAATGACAAAAGTGATCGCAAATTAAAAAATGTTTTGATTTTAAAATAGTGGAGGATGTTATTAGTTGGAAGGGTTCCGAACTAACAACCATTAATTCTATTCTACAAAAGAAGTCAAGTATACTTGTGTAGTGAACACATAGTGATACTATATGGATGTAAAGGTTCATAAGATGAACTTATAGATGTTCCAACCATTGATGACTCAGTAGAGATGTTGTAACAACAATGGAACTAGTTGTTAGACAAGGAATATTAGATACCATAGTATAGCGGTTTCATCTCAGAGAGAAGATATAAGAAACATGCAATAAACCAACCATGAGCAAAGTGTTGCTAACCTACTAAAAAGGCACTAGCACAGCAGAAGCATGTTGTACATGTTTAGATCACTAAGGATGAGATCCGTTAGTGATTGGCTCTAAGTACAAGTGGGAGTCTTTTGGTAAGGTATGCTCGTAGAGCCAATCATATGATGATTGACATGGCATAACTACCTAAAAGGATTTGATTAATAATAATTACATATATAAAAGGCAAGCTTCCAATTCATCTACTTCACTCAGTTATGAGATAATGAGGATATAGAGTGAATGTTTAGAGAATTATATTACTCAATGGCGTATGATGTCAAGTTACTAACCTTGTGGATGAGATCATACAGATGTTAAGAGTACATATACATATTCTCATTATGTCCCTGATCGATTGTTATTGTGGAAGGTTGATAGACAATAATAACCCACAAGATCAGAGTGTGAGTTGGTTGATGACGAAATCTCATCAGTCATGATATGGAAATACCAAATTAAGCATAGAGATACATGTTAGGGAATAGTGTATCAGATAGACCCACCTTGAGAGTGATAGATGGTTTTGTGGTCACAGTCATCTCTCATAGTGAAGGTGGTGATTGTGATTCTTAGACCTGAAATCATTGCACTCATCACATGTCATTGGGTACACTTTGACATCATCAAACATAGTCTTGAAACATGGGTTGTTATAATAGTGATGATTGGATGACTTTGACACATGGGGATGGACTGTGAGTGATAGATATGTGATTTTTCCCTCCTACTAGAGTATGATATCTTGGCCACTTGATAAGAGAGACTGAGAAACACATGCACATGCACATGTGAATCATTATATGATATTAAAGTCACATACGCGGCAATCCATGCTGATTAGGCACAGGTGGGGGGTGACCGGACCACACCCTCTCATGCCTCGAGAGTTTACCATGTCGGGCTCGCCCGAGGTGGGTTCTCTCAGTCACACAAAAAAAGTCACATTATCTCAGACAGTCTGCTCTTAGTTTAAGAAAAATGGATTGAACATTGAGAGGATGACCAACCATGCCTCGAGTTCATCCTGGATATCAGAGACAAATGAATTATACAATCACTGCAACACCTTACACATATTGTAGGTTGAAGTTGTTTTCCAATTTTCCATTTCACTTGCGTAGCACTGATGTGTGACTAGGCACCACTCTTTGCTTGTGATGTCTAAGCTAGTTATGGACATTCATTTCCAATGTGACATGGGACCTATAGTGTCACACACATAGGAACTCATCTAGAAGAGGAGTTTGATCTTAAACAACAATTGGATTGGTTACTAAACTGTTTAGGTGTTCAATTCATGCAATAGATTGCTTGATTGGCTGACTAGGTTTTCCAAATGAACATCTCATTGGACAAAATGGATGATTTTTTGGGCAGCCATAAAGGCGTCTCAAGCAGTTGAGATGGCCGTTTGGGGGTCAGGTTGATCAGAAATTGATTTGGCTAAGTTTCCCCTAGAACTGACCGATTCAATATTATTGAACCGACTGACTCATCTCAACTCAACAGACGGTCATTTGGGGTGAGTGAAATGGGTGTCTCACTTTGGTGAGATGGCCTGGTTGGGTCAAGCTAAGGTTTGGGATGTTTCTCAAATAGTTTTGATTGTTCTCTAAGAAGCCCCCAATACCCCTCTTTATATAGTAGAGGCCAGGGTCAAGGTTTCTAGTTGCTATCCGATACGGGCTCTCTTGGTTACCACAACTACAAAGGACAATAGTTGTTAGAGGCCAAAAGACATATCAGGACACCTTCCATGCCAGATCTCATATGGTGTCTTTTGAACCATTTCAGACGGTGCATTGTTTAGTGTAAAGCATGTGCCAAAAAATGAAATTGGATGATCAACTAGATTGATTGATGATCACACCATGACTAACATGTTGTGATTTCTTCATTACATCATTATGTTTTAGGTGGAGTTCATTGTGATACATTATGACGGTCTCCCAAAAGGTCCTCAAACTCTTCGTTCAAAATATTTACAATGTTAATCATATTGAAATGTTTTAATATTTATACCAAGTTTGATATCTACTTAGTTCATGATCTCCTTAAACACTTTAACAAATGTATATTTATATTTCATTAAATACAATCTACTATAACTACTAAGATTATTAGTAAATATAATGAGGTACTATTAATCACCTCTAGAATTTATTCTAAAAAGTCTATATAGATTAGTATGTATGAGCCCTAATTGAATAATCATTCTCCCACTACATCTAGTGAATAGTGCTTTTGTCATATTTCCCAATAAATAAGACTTGCATGTCTTTATTAGTTAAATAACCAAAAGAGTCTAGATAACCATCATTATGGATTCTACAAATGCATTTCTCATTTGTGTGCTCTAGGTGACAATGTTATAGGTATTCATTGTTTGAGTCATTGAGTCATTCAATATATATAACCATCTCTTGAACTATCAAATATAAACCATGATACATTAGGGTCACTTCCATAAAAGATCATGTCTTTGAAAGCAAAACATCAAATATATTTATAATATTCTTGTTCATACAAGATACATGATGTTTTCATTAATGGTAGGTACATAATAGCAATTCACTAATTCTATTACATGGCCTCTGGGCTTATATGAATGACATACATCAATTCTTGCTTGACACAATTGTAGATTACTTCTACTTGGGTGCTAAAGTGGGGATCTCTATCTCCTGCTTCTTCTTCCTGAGTTCCTCTATATAAAGATGAAAGCTACTTTTCCAATGTCCAGGTTGGTCATAGTGGTGACACTTCCCTTCCTTAGTCACTTCTCCATTTGCTTTAAGTGGAGAAGACTTGGGTTTCTGGCAAGCTTTAGAACTCCTCTTGGCATTGCCTTTGCCCTTGGACTTTCCTTTTCCTCTGCTGATCATCATCATAGATTTAGGATTGTCTTTCTTCAATTATGCTTCAATATTTCTCAGTATGCCAAGCAATTCTGACAACGACTTATCAAATTTTTTCATGTTGTAGTTCATGACAAACTAGCCATATGATTCTGGTAGTGATTGCAGAATCACATCTCTGTCCAATTATTGGCCTAAGGGAAATCCTAGTCTCATTAGGTTCTCCACATACCTAATCATCTTCAGCACACATGGTCCCACTTGATCTCTCTCTTCTATATTGCTCTTGATCAACGCCTTTGAGATATCATATCAATTGAAATATGTCATTGAGATGTGTTACCTTCTCAATGAATTCTATGTTTTCATGTTGTCTTAGCAACTCAAAGTTCATTGAACAAAACATTAGTCACTTGATATCCATAATATCTTTGGTATGCTTCCTGTAAGTATCCATTTCAGCCTTAGACACAGTGGGATAGGGATCATCTGGCTCTGGTGTCTCCAAGACATAAAGCTTACACTCTTAAGTGAGAATGATTCTCAAAATCCAGACCTAGTCATGAAAGTTGTTCCCCTTTAGCTTGTCCTTCTCAAGGACTGATCACAAATAAAATGTGTTTGTGTTTGCCATTAGATTCTACAAAATAAAATTTGCAACTTTTGTCAAAACACTTTTGATTTGATAAGTTTGCCGGTATTAATGAAGCAGTTGAGTAATTATCACTCCTACTATCTTTTTTCAAATTGATAACCCTCACGATCAATTCCAAAGACCAAAATGCACAACCTTCTAGTGAGCTAATATCTAAAACAATTAAGTTACCACCTGTCCAATCCCAACATCCATAACCAATTATTAAGGTAGGCAACATTTACCAATTACATCTAATGTAATTCTTGCATAGATGGTATGTACAACACTTTACCATAGTCCATCTTTATTCTTCTAGGCATGTAATCCCATTAAGGTCACCTAGTTAAACTTGACCCAAAAGCCAACACAATAGTAATGCACCATGCTTCACACGCTCACACGACTACCATCACACTTCCATGAGATAGACAACACACTACACTTGGCATGCCCACGCTTAGTTGATCAATATTTTCATGTGTGTTTCTTATGGAAAGCATCTAAGCCTTAATATTAGATTGATGGATTTTATATATATATACATACATATACACATCCAATCACCACATACTTATATGCATCATATACATACTATACCCACAAATAAGACATGCATTTATAAAACATGAGTGGTGGTCATGACCATGCTATTGTAACTCCTTGGAGCCACAAGAAATCACTTCCACCTAAGCTCCACATCATATGCAACAACCTATTGTTGATGAAGAATTGTGCTAGAACCAGACTAGGTCAATCGATTCAACCCTTGAACCGATTAGTTGGCCTCCTGGTTGGTCGATTGGTCACACAGATTGCTCAAATGGTCTTTAGTTCAAGCGAAATAGGGACTCCTCTAGTCAATCACTACGGCCACCAACCAATCAATCAGATTCTCCTATCATATGGCCTCCTCGGTCCTCCATTCGAGGGGTTCAACTTCTAAGTCATCCGATTCGTCTGTAGTAGAATGCTTTCTTTTCCATAACAGGAAATAGAAACTATCCTATTCATATTTAACATTATTACATTGTAATAGGGAAACCTCGAGTTGCATTCGAGGGGAGAATAGGAAGGAGAGTATTAATACTTTTACATATGGAAAATGAGAGAGAGGCTCAGTATGAAAATTGAGATATAAAACAATAATAAAATCATTCAACCAAGAATATAAGTTCAGGGGTATTATGCACAACCATGCTAATATCCACCATCAAAACAAACTTTTAGGGCAAAGCACATAAATTGTATATATATATGTGTGTGTATAAATATATATATATATATATATACATACATAGGGATAGTATGTAGTATATAATCAGATATGCACATTAATCATTTAAATATTAGCATCATATGTAACAAATAAATGATAAAAACAAAATCCAATCATATCAATTAAATCTCAGAACATAGTAAATTGACGTAGCTTTGATACTATTGTAGGAAAATATGGATAGAGAGATGGAAGAAGAAACAAAAAGTTTCTTGTCATATTTACCTTAGACAACTGATTGGGTCAACAACTATATATTGGGAAGGAAGGTTGCAAGGCATATACCTGGTCCTAGATCAATTCTAGCAACTATCCTTGTTGCAACATGCTTCTTTCTCAAGTAGAACTTGGATGGCTTCCGACGGTGACCTCCTGGTCTAGCACCACAGACGGAGGTTGATGACGTCCTTCTAGCAGTTGGCAAAGGTGTCCTCACCTCTACATAGTCCACACAGACCACTGAGAACTCTTATCATTCTTTTGGAACATATAAGAAGGGGTTGTCCCTTCAAATGTCAACATGCTAGCTTCAACTTGCTTTCCTTTATTTTCTCTCCCTTTTACATGTAAGACTTTCTCGGGCTCTCACATTACCAAAAATGAGAGAGGACAAAAATTGTTAGAACTTATTGTTGTGTCTTATGAAAGCCTGGACTGCCCTCCTTATATATAGGATGGCTAGGGTTAGGGTTTCCCAATCATTTGGTAGTTGAAGAGATGGATTATCATGAATTTTCTAGAACTTGCGAACGATGAACTGGTCACTTCACTAGTGCACCCATCGGTTCATACGTGAGACGATGGGTTCACACATTGAACCAGTCGATTCACTATGTTTCTTATTTGCAATCACATTTGCTTTTAATAGGACGATTAATGTACAACATGATGCCAACATCAATCCTTGATCCAATCGTATTGATCATCAAACTGGTCGGTTCATACATTTGAACAGATCAATTCACTTGTTCAACTAGTCATTTTAGATTTCTGACAGTGAATCTTGTTTAAATTGAAGATCTGATACTTTATAATCAAGTTTAAACCATATTCATGAATAAACTCCTATTCCAGGTGAATCTTATGCAAGTGAACCTCTAGAACCCAAATTACATTTATAATGAATGCCCGTAACTAACTTATGACATCACAAGCAATGAGGAGTATCTCGAAACACATCATTGCTACCCAAGTAATTGAAAAGTTGGAGAACAACTTCAACTTACAACCTATTATTAGTATTACAACGATCATATAGTTCCTTTGTCAATGATATCCAGATTGAACTTGAGGCATGGAAATGTCATCCTCTCAATGTTCAATCCATGTTCCTTGAACTAGAGCAGACTGTCTGAGATGCATGTCATCTCACATATCATATATTGATTCACATGAGTATGACCATACATTTCTTAGTCTTTCTTATCAAGGGGGATGTATATCAACTGTAGTAGGAGGGACAAATCCCATCTACATCACTCACAGTCAATCCTAATGTATTACAACATATCCGAGCACCACCTTTATGGTAACCCTTATTCCAGGTTACGTTAGATGATGTCAAAGTACATCAAACAACATGTGATGAGTGTAGTAATATTAGGTCTAAGAACCACAATTACTATGAGAGATGATTCTAACTACCATTAAATGGTTTCCATGTATCACTCTCAAGGTGGGTCTATCTCGTACATTGTTCTATAACAAGTACCTATGTGCTTGGTTTAATATCAAATATCATGACTAATGAGATTCTGTCTTCAACCAACATACACTCTAGTTTTATGTGTTATTGTTGTCTATTAGCTTCCACAATAATAACTGACTAGGGACATAACAACAATACATGTACGCTTATCATACATATGATCTCATTGTTCAGGTCCTCAACCTGAAGACATATGTCATTGAGTAACATCATTCTTTAGACATCTACCATATTTGTGTCATCATCTCATGATTGAGACAAATATATTAGATGGAATTACCTTTATAAGTATTGAATCATGTATAGGATACCCCATTACAATCATCATATGATTGGCTCTATGGGTATACATACCAACAATTCCCCCCCTTTTTCCTTCTCCTACAACATGTTGCACCCGGTAAGAAGAATATTAATCTCTTACGAGGTATGATTTGATGGTCGCTAAAAATAATAACAAAAGCCCAGAATTACCACCACATTTTATTCCTAACAAAGGAAAAACAAGATGATCAATAAAAAAGGTGCAAAATCACTTTTTTGATTCTACCACGGGGCGAATAAAGAAAATATCTAAATAGTAACCAGAACTCATATTCAACATTCTTGATACAAGTGTGGAAGGTTTATCACCCTATATGACTCGATAAACTAGTAAGGGACCCATTTTATAATGTTTTTGAATAAGGATGGTTTCAGGTTGGGTTCTAAAGAAAACAAAGGCGGTGAAAAAGTGATAAAAATGTGTCTTTTAATTTTTTAATATTTGGTACTTGAGATGACCATCTCATTTCCCTAAAGAGCCTAGTTTTTTAAGTGTGTGGTCCTAATTGCCTCAAGATCTACCATGAAAGAGATCCATCCCTGGTAGTTAGGACCAAAGTGTATGAAAAAAAGGAGAGACTGCAAAAATAATTCAGTTAAGAGCAAGATTCAATTCCATCTGAGAATTCAAATAAGTAAATATGGATAGATCACATATAGCATAGAAGTTCATATAGATATAAAGATAAGAAATTTTGAGTTTATTGAAGTAGTTTTGAGAAGATTATACAATTTATGAAGAGTTCTAAGATAAGAGAATTAGATATGCATGATTACCATTATTTATCCTAATGACAGTTAGAAACCGTTGTGCTGGAAGAAGGATCCACTAAGCATAATCCAGACAGAAAAGAAGGAGGGCTAGTTGATCCTTTGGCTTCATGAGAATCAAAGAGGGACTTCGAATATGGTGGATATGGGCCTCTATTTATAGATAGAATTAGGGTTCTGGGGTTCTTGAGGGAATATTTTAGAGTGGCATCATGGTAATGAGCAACTAGGGCATTCACGTGGATCACGATGATGCACTACATGTCATATCAAGGATGATTGTGATACATTGGTGGCCCTGGTAGGATGAAGCATGACTTTCTCTTTTCTAGATATTTGAGGAACATTTTGAAGAAAGGTCACATTAAAAATGTAAAAGTGCATATTTGAATAAAATTCAACAAATAATGAAGGAAGATGAAGATATATTATTTCTGCATTACTCTTCTTTATGGTAAAAGATATGGATTTATTGTGAGGATAAAGGAAACTGGATATCTTTTAGAGAAAAAAGAAAATATTATATTCAAGATTATCCAATTGGGAAACTTTTTGAAAAAGACTTATAAAACGTAGAGTTGGATGGCTAGTCACACTTGATTTTAAAGTAGAAAACTTTTCTATAGAAACCCCAAATTGATTGAAAATTAATGGATAATGTGGTAAAACGTGGAAAAATATGTATATATGTAGGAAAATGTGGGAAAGATATGGGGAAATGGAAGAAAGTCTATCATTAGCTAGAGAATCAACATTATCATGAATTTCCAATGAGTGAGCAAAAATGGGGCGTCAATAGTTTGTTCCTCTCAAGAAAAGGTTCAATATAAGAGTGAAACCCACAACCTTGAGCCAAGTTAGACCCCCATTTTTGGTCATGAAAGGCCAAAAAGGTGAGACTCTCAAGGATATTATGATGAACCGCATGCAGGTGGGAAGGCATAGAAGATGTATTTTTTAGCTAAGGATGGATTGATGAAACTATCACACAAAGAAAATAAGATTGGGTGTATAGTATATGTCCAAAAGAAAGGTATCTGTTTGACTGTGGCACTTACCTATATCTGAACAATCATACAATTCCCTGGAGTGTGGATGAGCTATTCAAAGTTTATGGACCGCAAAAGTAACTCCCATCATTAATCCTATTCTTAAATTAGCACGTCTAAATCTCTCAATAATGCATGCATTAGTGAGAAAAGGTGGATGTGAAGTGCACACAATGAAGGTTTATTAGAAGTCATTGAAAATGAGAGTTTATGGTTATGTAGAATTGTGGAAGTGCTTGATTGTGAAAAGATCTTGAAAGGTTGTCATTCCTCTCTCTTTTCCTTATTTTTTGTAATTAAATAACTGAGTGAGTTAGGCCAATCACAAGACCTAGAGGAGTGGACCAATTTAGAGTTAGCCTATTTAATGTAGGAATTTGGTAACTCAAGATAGATGATATTGAGCATTAGAAAAAATTTAGATTTCAGGTGGCCTAGATAAGAACAACATGTATTGGTAAATTGTTTGCTCCCGTAAACATTTCTTGTATTGAAATGATTGGGCATTAGATATATTGTCCAATTAAAGTTTGCCTAGCTAAGACCAGCCCGTATTGGGTGTTTGTCTACATCCTAAAGGATTTCCTATATTGGAAATATTGGGTATCAGGAAAGGTTTACCAATTTAAGGTGGCCTAGCCAAAACCAACATTTCTTTGCCACATGAAAGAAAACATGAAGGGATGGAATGTCTGAGATGGTACAATTTAGAGTCATGATTTAGGATCCAAAGAGATTGGAATTTCAAGCTAGATTAGTTTAAGGTAATTCTTTTGGACCCACAAATATCAGAACAGAAAGCACACAATTGGTGTACTTTTAGGTTATGATGCAGGACCACTTAACATGTGAAGATAAGAGTATGCGAATGATGGGAGGTTGACCATTCCCCTCACTCCCTCCATTCTCAAGAAATGACAATGCTTGTGATAATTTGACTAAGAAAACGGTGGTGGCAATGGCGGCAGTGGTTGGAGGAGAGAGAGAGAACAACTAATTACAACATTCGATCACTAGACCTCCCATCATTCCCTCCATTCTCAAGTAGTGGCAATGCTTGTGATAATTTGACTAAGAAAATGGTGGTGGCAATGGCGACAGTGGCTGGAGGAGAGAGAGAGAGAACAACTAATTGCAATCTTCGGTCACTAGTCATCTTTGTGGATCATGTTGTTTGTTGTGGTTCTATAGTAGTGTGATCGAAAATGATTCTGGTGGTGGCCTAACTTCAAATCACCAACTTCTACAGTATTCTCTGATGTCCAGTCCCGTTCATCTCTATAAAGGTATAACCCTTATCCTTAGCTTTACTTTTGTCATTTTGACCTTTGGTAGAAAAAAATATATTTTGGTTTTCCAAGCGTTCTTTGCAGTCTAGAGGTCGAATATGATTGAGTGCACGTTTTGACTCATGATTCTTCTACTTTTTTGCTATTTTTGTGTTTTTATGAGAACCCAATGTCAAATGTCTCTGTTTCGATTGTTGTGCAGAGATGATGTTATTGTGACTTCATATTTGTTGATGGAAGCTTGCAACTAGTGTGAGTGGGGGGAGGTAAATGTCCCTCAGGAGGATCCTGTTGTCAATGAGAAGGATGCTTGAGATGACATTGGAGCAAAGGCATACCCGAGGTATATTATGCTTCCCTTGTTTATCGGGTTTTCATAAAGGTATGAAACCTTTGACTTTTGTTTGCTCTGGACAGTCGATGCGGCAATGCAGCTAAGATCTAGGGAGAGATTCTCCCAATTGAAAAGTTTGTGACTCACCATGCATGTTATGGATGAACATTCACCACCAAGGGCATAGAAAGGGAGATAAGGAATAACTTAGAAAGTTTGTTGTTTGTTATTTCCCTTTTTTGCTGAAACGAACTAGCTTTAAGCAAAGTTTTTGGATGGCGATGAGTTTTTAATTTGCTTTCTGCTTCACCTTTTTTAGGGGCTTGGTGTTTTAAATTTTTAACTGAGAACTTGCTGTAATGAGTTGGGGATTTTATACCTTGAGTTGGCTACTGAGGAGTTGACTGGTTTTGGGAGTGTTTGTTTTTGTGGGATTGTAGTTAGGCATTGTGTCATCCCCTTGATTGAGCTTTTCCGCATGGATACCACTACCTTCCAATTTTCTTTAGGCAAAGTAACCATCACCCCTTGTGAGTTTATTGGAATCACAAGGTTAGATTTTGGTAGGAGCCCTATCATTAGTTTACTAATAGATAGCTTTCAGGGGTGATCAACCCTTACTGAAAATATCGGGAGTGGACTAATATGAGATTGACATGGCTTCAAGGTATGAAGTCAAATACACCTGACTGTGTAAGACCATCTAGAAGAGGGAGCAGAGGGGCACAAGTTGTCCTCTATTTTTCGCCTTGTTAGTCATGGTATTTTTTTTTGTGTTGCCACTAGTTGCCTTTTTGGTAACAATGCTAAGAATACGTGAGAGATTGGTTGGTTCTCCTATTTTCTTGACCTTAGCTAATTCCTTGCTTTGATTGGATTGGAGGTGTATATGCCTACCTGCTGGCATTCTTAAGAAGGTGCCTTGTTGGTGATTCTTCATGAGGGAAACTTTGAGGGCAACCAAGAGTTGGGGTGGCTTCACGGGCCTCGTTGTGGTATGAGTTTATCCATCATTTTTTGCTTATCTTTGAAATGTAACTTATGACTAATTTCATTGATCTTTATCTTGCATCTTTGGGGCTATGAGCACTTCCTACTACCTACTAGGCATGGTAAAAAATCCTGCCCTACCCCACTAGATCCTACTCGACCTGCAAATATTGGATTATATTGGATTTTAGGGTTGCGGGCTGACACCTGAGAGTATGTCTCGTGTACTCGGGTTTTTTGGGCTTGCAATCAGTAGACATGCACGGGAACACCAGTGGCCTGATCCTTAATTTCACATTCTAAGTAGGTTAACGTGGTGACATCGATCCTGTTTACTATGTATTGATGCGTTCCGAAATCTCTTTCAATGTCACTGCGGAGTAAAGATCTTTGTCTTTTTGGTTTAAATTTTCCAGCTTGAGGCCAATCAGCTCTGGTATATACCTTCTACCTTCCCATCCCCACCCAATTTCCTTTCTACCTTCCCAGCGGCTACCGCATTTCTCGATCTTTGGTGGCGGCGCGTCTTTCTTTGTCCTAAAGACATGCTTGTCCTGATGGCGCTCCTTTATGGGCACGTTTGTTTTATGGGATCTGGACGGATTCTGCAGAATATTGTATATCTCTGCTCTCAGTAAAAGGAGTTTCTGGTTTTGAGGAGTACCGCAATATGGGTTGTTATGTTTGATTTCGGTGGATAGGATCTTTCTGGTTCTCACGGTCATAAACAAAGCTAGCAGCGAAATGGGACGGAAACAGCGTGTCAGTAGCTGTGCGGGTTGCTGCATAACGGCGTCCCTCACAATTGAGATGGAATTAAATCTCCAGCATTTACTTTATGCTAAAAAGTGCAGGATTCGCTCGATTTACCAACTGCAGTTAACCAAACCTAAAATTTGCACAACTGGACTTATAAATACAATCTAATACAGCCACATCCGGAAAAACAAACGTGCCCTATGTGTCCCTTTGTGCTTCTCGTATCGGACGCATGATTGTTCACCTGAAGATGTGCATGGGGCATTATATTCAGCCAAGTTAGTTGCTTCATCCTATGTCCGTTTGATCTACGTACTGAAGCAAAGTCAGCAGCGGTCGTCGCATTGGATTCAACCTCCTGTGCATGCATCACGTTGAGATAGAGTTGGAAGAGCCAAATCCATCAGCAATTTAATTAATTTCATATGCAGAATCATCTCCATTTTTATTTATCTGGTCTTCTATGCATGATAGTTCCTTTTTCTTTCAAGCCATTACGGTTGGTGGAGCAAGAAGCTCATTTCAAATAGGATAGACGTTATACGTAAGTGAATATAGATCGCTACTGCTCCGCATCGACGCCGTGCCACTTTCCAATTCAGTTCTTGGTGTCTGTTTGCCAGCTAGTCGCGTACAACAATTAAAAAAAATAGGTGAAGAAAACATGACCTTGTGCTGTTATGTAAATAGAGCTGTCAAATTGGATCAAGATCCACGGGCACTTACGGGTCGATCGGTAAAAGTTGAATTGGGCGACAAAATTTGCCACCCGTTAAAAATTACACAAACCCATACTCATTTAACTTAATAATATATTAATATAAATATAATACCTCTATGACTCTTAAGACATGTTACACCCATAGATTTATCAATCAACTAAATTGATGATGTGTAATGTCTACAATATAAAGAATTAAAGTCTAACTTTCTTGATTGACGTTCTTTCTTAGTTGTTTATATCAATGGAAACAAACTAGTTATCTTCTATATTGTTGTTTGTGTTAATAAAAATATAGCGTAATGTGTGTTTTATACTCAACCAGAATAATTGTATTCCCTTTTTGTTGACTTTATGCAGTAGACAATCATAAGAACATATGTCAAGAACTTTTAACATTAAAATGATACAAATATAGTATTTTTATGGTGATATATTATGTTATTTGCAACATCTATATCATTTATTTATTTTTATTTTACATTGCAGAAATGGTTATTTTTTTAATCTCTTACAATTCATTTCAAAACATCAAAATATATATTACATTGTATTTGACACAAAAAGTAGTGGAAGCTTGTCTTCATTTTTCTCTATTGACATCAAAAAATATTAATTAATCATTCTATGTTTTATTGTACAGAAGAAACTAAAATATCTTTTTACTGTGCACATTCTATATGGGCACCCGCGGGCGACCCGCAACCCACTGGGTCGGGTTTGGATGTACTAGTTCTCCACCCATTTAACATAGGGTCTTTTTAACCTGCACCTGTGAGACCCAAACCCGCAATGACCCAACCCAAATCCAACCCACCCGCTCATTTGATAGGTCTATCTATAAATACTAAAATAAATAAAGGATAAAGAATTAGTTTCTTATTCCTCTTCATGTAGTTCCCTACTCCATATGGTTGAGTGCTTATAAATAAACTAGGACCCTTTATGTTTGTCTCATGGTACTTGTTATTTTATGATGCTTATTGATGTATCCTATTGTGATTTAAATCTTGTAGGGCTTCTCGTTTGTTTACATTAGTTGTTTCCTACCATTCTGAAATTCCGGTAGTGCCTCAATCTTATTCTTATATCACACTTCTTATTATGGTATTGTTATTTTATTATCATGGATCACTCAACCAAACTACCACATACCATTATCTGTATTGGTATTCACCACATTACTAATGTTAAACTCAATGATGATAATTTTCTGATGTGGATGAATGTTGTTGAGATTTTATTGAAATTGTGGGATAAACTCAAGTTTATCACCGGTGATGCCCCTATGATGCCCAATATTTCATGGACTACATGCAATAGTTACGTTCTCTCCTAGGTATGGGGGTGCATGGCGCCTGAAGTTGTAGTCAAATACATGTGGCACAGGAACGCAAAGGCCATGTAGGAAGAAAAGAAGTAATTCTTCACTCAGAAGGACAATTCTTGTGAATCTACAACACCATTAACAAGATCTTCTCCAAGAAATAAGGAGCTCATCCCTTGTTAATAAAGTATGATGCAATGAAGGCTCTTTCAAACCACCTGAACTTCTTCTCTCTAAAAACATATGTTGAGGTTGACAAAGAGAGGGAAACTTTTCTCAAAGGGTGCTTCCTCAACGGGCTTCACCCTCATTTTGCTATAGTCTGTCAACTCCTTGTTGATGTAACCCATCCATCTATGAACTAGGCTTATGCACTCCTGTCCCAATATGAGATGCTCTCTACTGACATCTCTCTCATTGCTACACCCTACCTTCTACTGGCATTGGTTTTGGCTACCAGAGGATGTGATCATGGATGAATAAAATGATCAAAGTGCACTTATTGTGGCAAGATAGGCCACACTAAAGAAGTTTGTTATTCCAAGCATGGACATCTAGCACATTACGGGAGAGGATGTGGAAGGGGCACTGCCCATATCACCTAAAACCATGTCCACATTATCCAAGCACCTTCCCTCCAACTGGTCTTGCTCCTACTCCACCACATGTATCCTCTCAAACATCTCATGTCTCATTGTTGAACGAGGAGTATGAACACCTACTACAAGCTTCATAATGTTATGGGGATTATCCTCTCCGCAATAATATGATATAATCTACCTCCTCTGCATGGTGCATTGGTGACCCGTCTAATGCCTCTCCTTCAGCCAACCTAGCCACTGCTCCTCAAGATAATTTCAGGGCATCTATACTTGTTGCAAATTCTAACTAGATTGTGTACTCAGGGGTGACACAACATGTGACAGGTATGAGCGCCTTCTTACTACATCTGACTCTTTTATTCCACACCCCTTAGTCACTATGGTGGATGGGTCAGTAAAATGAGTCACTCATTGTGGTAGTAGAAACACAAATTTGATGTCATTCACTTTATTCCTAACTTTCCATATAATCTCATGTCAGTTGCTAAAATTATTGACTCTCTTCAATTCTTCATGACCTTTGATCCTTCTGGTTTTGTCTTATAGGATTGGAGGAATTTGACGATGATTGGGCAGGGAGGTGCTCTTGTAATATCTATTATTTCTCCACCCCACCATCAAGTCTGACGCATGCCCTCCTTGTTTTCACTCCTCTACATCTGTGCCTACGCCTTGGACATCTACTCCCTGACAAGCATAAAATCTTAGATAATTTTGTTTATTCTTGTTTTTCTATCTTACGTAATGCATGTTAGTTAGGAAAGCACCATCGTGTGTCTTTCTTGACTCGTACTAATAGATAATCATCCAAAATGTTTGAATTAATACATAGTGACTTTTTTGGTCATGGAGTACAATTGATCAGAATATATTCCATGTTATTAAATACATATAAACACGTCTTTTATTATCTTTATGGAGATTAGAGTTTGCTATGATAAGTTAAGGGGGATAAAAAATGGATAGAGTACTCCATATTACCCATAGAACAAAGAAAAAGGGTGAGGAGAAGCAAAATCATGTTGGGGACAATAATTGTAGACTCCTTTTCTTCAATCCTTGCTCTTATTCTCTCAAATAGAGTTCTGGATAATAGGGGGTGATGGATGAGTTTGAGAACTCCCTCATGCTTTTATAGCAGAGGAAGCACCATGGGAGCCCTAAAATGAGGCTAGGTGGTGGCTAGAAAATTGCTTGATCGGTATGCCAGTTGATCGACTGGGGTTCTAGTGATTCTCCCAAGGTCACACTAATCAATGAAATGATGACTAGGTGCAACAAAAGGAAACACATGGGAATATTTCAAATTTATAATGGACCTAGTCATACACACTCACTTAAACCAATCACACGCTACCCGTAAGCACACGGGGTCGTGTTGTAGTATAAGAAAGTGTCAAGAGAAGGGTCGATCCATAGGGAGAGAGGGTGCACTAGAGCGAGGTTAGTATGAGCTATATTCCTAAAGCAGAATGTAGGGTTTTAGGGTTTGTTGAAGGTTTTGATTGATTACTCTAATGTTGCAAGAAATTAAAGGCAAGAAAGGAGAACTAGATTATCCAACCCTAACTTAACCTTACACAAATTATGTCAAATTAACAAGACAACACAACTAGATAAATAGGAGAAAGAGACTACAACTAAGTGAAGTAAGTTATGCACTAGAGCAATTAATGGCCTAAGTTATCACTAATTATCAAGATCAACACTTAGTAAGCTCGGAAGAGAACTAACTACTCAGGAAAGACCTAACTATCCAAATCTAAGTAATTAACTAAGAGGCAAGGAAAGTAATTGACTTAGCTAGCATTAATAAGCTAAGAGAGCAAGATGGGTTTTAACAATATTAATGAGAGGTGGGCCGTTTGGGCAATGTTACTGAGATATTAGTTGGGGGAAACATATCATGCTAGCCTAATCAATCATTCTAGGTTGTCAAACCAAACAACTAGTCAAATGCAACAAAATCGCCCTAGACTATTGGGTGTCCATGGATAGAATAAGGTGTGGGAAGGGAAACTAAACCCTTGCACTCCCTATCTAGCATTACAAGGCTCAATTGGCCCAAGGTTAGGTGGTATTTTAGTTGGATTTGGATAATACAAGTTTCTATATTGAGATGGCTTAGGGTAATTGTAACACCCCTGACCTGGGTTATGAACTAACCCTAGGTGTTTTGCTTAAAATTATGATTAAAGTATTGTGGTAACCCTTGATATGTCATTAAAGCTTTAGAAGAATCTATATTTTCATTTTTGCCCTTTTTGAACAATGTTGTAAGATTGTTTTGTTTAATAGGGACCTATGTGCAAATTACCCAATTAGAGGGGTTAACTTGCAAATTGCACATGTTTAGATGTTCCTCTAATGATGAGACATCATAATAATGAATATGATGAAGTGTTATGGGTTCTCCATGTTTGGGCACCAAAATATAGCTTGTAGAGCAATCCTTGTACTTTAAAACCTAGTTTTGGTGTAAAGTACAATTTACCCAAAACCTGGGGTGCAACATGTAAAATATACCTTTTTGAGTATCTTTTATGACTCTTGGCATCAATTAGAGTAAATAAAATGAGGGGGGCGCCTCATTTGAGTAACTATATAAGAAGGATAATCATTGTAATTGAATAATCAAGATGTATGCAAAATGACCCTTATATATGTATGACTTAATAAAGTGTTTGGCTTCTTTTCCTCTAAACCAAGGTTGAGAGATACGTTTGCATGTTATGAGAAGGGAGGAACATGGCAAAGAAGTAGGAGAGGAGCGTGGAGGATATAGATGTAAAAGAGAAGAATTATTTATCATTGCCTTGGAAATATGCCCAAAAATATATAAGCAAGCTCTTTCCACAATTAAGGGATCGTTCCCTTCATTTCCTCTTCTCATCCTTTTGCATTGGGCCTACTAAGGATGAGGTTAGGATCAGAGGAGGACGACCAAGTTGATCTAGGTAAGTTTGGTCATCTTCTAGCTCGGATTCATGGAGGAATTTCCATTACAAGGTTGGTTTGCTAGTATTCCTTACACAACTCTTGCTTCTAGCCATCTTCTCCATCCAATTCTTGAACAAAGGACCTTGGACGACCCCTGGAGCTCAAGCCACCATTAAAGATACGGAGCTTGGAGCTCTAGATCAGATTCTAAGGCAGGTTTTATAACTCTAAACCCTTAAACTTTGTTATGCATCTTTCTTTCTTGCAAAATTAGTTTGTTCTTCTTTCCCCCATCCTTCCTTGCTTTCTTGCAACTAAAACCATGAAGAACAGACCTGGATCTGGAGGTAGAAGAAGGGGGCGTGAATACCAATGTTACTTTAGCAAACGGTCCTGCACCCTTGGCCAAACGGTTTGCAAAACCGTTTGAGGGGCAAACGGTTTCACAAGGTCGGTTGGAGAAAACGGTCTCCAAGACCGTTTGGTTGAGTTGACAAAGGGTTGACCGTTTGGGATTCCTGTTAATAATTATTTTGGTTGATAACCCTCCAAATTTGAGGGATTAACTCCAAAGGAATCGTGAGTTGAAAGCAAATCAATTAGGTAAATCTAATTGGATTAAGTGCTGATTTTCAACCTGATTAACTTGACCTTTTTGGGCAAACGGTTTCAAAACCGTTTGAGTGCATTGAACAAGCGTTGACCGTTTGATATTATTGTTCCTAATGATGTTGGTTAATGACTCACCAAATTGTATGGGTTAACTCCCAAGGAATCGAAAGTTGAAGGATAATCAATTAGATAAACCTAATTGGATTAAGTGCTGATTTTCAACCTGATTAACGTGACCTTTTTGGGAAAACGGTTTCAAAACCATTTGAGTGCGTTGACAAAGAGTTTACCGTTTGCGATTACTGTTACTAATTATGTTGGTTAATAACTCACCAAATTTTATGGGTTAATTCTCAAGGAATAATGAGTTGAAGGCTAATCTATTGGGAAAACCCTAATTGAAATTAGTGTTGAAATTCCAATGAGTTAATTTGAGATTTTGGGTTGATTAGCCCAAACCGTTTCAAAACTGTTTGGGGATCACCCAAACGGTCTCAAGACCGTTTGGGGGTCACCCAAGACCATTTGGAGGTCTAGGGTGAAGTATGTATATGTGTTTGAAGATCCAAAGATGTGGTATGAACCCTAATCGGCTAAATACTGATTTTGCAAGTGAATGAGATGATGTTTTGGGTTGATTGGCCCAAACGGTTTCAAAACCATTTGGGGATCACCCAAACGGACTCAAGACCGTTTGGGGATCACCCAAGACCGTTTGGAGGTCTGGGGTTAAGTATAGTTGACCAATTGAAGGTCCAAAGGTACCAAATCATATTACAATTAAGTGCTGATTTGTTGATCAACTCGATAGACCAATCCTTGATAGAATTTCACTAGAATCCAAGGGTTGGATGAGCCAAACGGTCTCAAGACCGTTTGGAGCTCATCCAAATGGTCTCAAGACCGTTTGGAGATCACCCAAGACCATTTGGAGGTCTAGGGGAGAGTATGGTTAAGCAATTGATGATCCAATGTTAATAAGTTAAAGTGTAATCAATTACTATTTTGGTGATCAATCCAATGATCCAAACCTTAATTGGTTGTCTTGGATTTTGGTGATATGATGGGAAAACGGTCTCAAGACCATTTGGAGGTCATCCAAACGACCTCAAGACCGTTTGGGGTCAGGTCATACCCAATTTGGATGATGGTTCTATGGTTTCAAAGTAACTAGTCTTACATTGATTAGTATTGAAGGATGATCGTTTCCAACCCTAATCCAATCCATCCAAACCCTAATTGGTGATCAATTGAGGATTAATTGAGGGTCACATCAGTTTATTATTAACTTAATTGGCTCAATTGATAAATGGTTAACCATGGCATGAACGATTGAGGGGTTCAACATTGAAAACCCTAACTCAATTGAAAGTGTTAATACACTTTTTGGTCCATGCGGTTTTGAGGGTGTTTGGACCAAATGGTCTCAAGACCGTTTGGTGGTCATGCAGTTTCAAACCGTTTGGAGGTTGAAAGTGCAAAACCGTTTGGGGTCTTTTAAGGTCAAGATTGCTCAATGCTTTAAAGGCTTAGATGGTTTAATGGTTGATTAATATAAATCCTAATGATATCTAAAGACATTAAGGGAATAAGTAATTAGTTGTTTGAAGCATGTTATGATCAATGGTGAACATTACTAAAGTACCCTTGATGGGTTTAAGTAGTCAACACCTCTTGATCAAGCAAACCCTAATGAACATTATAGTAATAATGTGACTTATGTTATCAAGGTTGAATTGACCTAACCTAATCATAAGAGATGTAAACATCATCTAATAATAAGAGGGGAGAGAAGACTCCTAATATGAATGAGAATCAAGTAATATACTTCCAACATGTATGAATACACATAATTAGGGTATGATCCTTTACAATGGGATCATGGAAACCCTAATTATGATGATCAATGAATCTTAACCTAAGAGAAGACATGAATGGAAGTAATCTTCATACATAATGATGGTATGATCTCAATTCACTACTATGTGAATAGTAAACCCTAATCTAGGGTAATGTGATGCTATGTGAGTAGTAAACCCTAATCTAGGGTAATGCGATGCTATGTGCATAGTAAACCGTAATCTAGGGTAATGTGATGCTATGTGAATAGTAAAACCTAATCTAGGGTAATGTGATGCTATGTGAATAGTAAACCCTAATCTAGGGAGATGTGACGATATGAAAAAGTAACCCTAATTCTGAGTTATGCGTTTAAGCATGAAACTCCATGATTGAGAAATGAGATAGGAATCAATATTCCTAATCTAGTTAAGAGGTGGAATAACTCTTTTTGGATGAAATGAGAATCCTAACCCTAGAAACCAGTCGTGGTATTATGACACGGTTGTGGTGAGTCCTTTGTTGCACGATCGTGCAAGGTAGCACAGCCGTGGTATCACATATATAATTTGAGAAGAACTTGTATTGTGCTGTTATGATACAATATGCATGTTATTAGTAAATATTGATCATGCAGGTTTTCATAAAGAGGTGATCATATTCAGGTAAGGATTATGATATCTTATGTATTGAAATTACGTTATATGTTTCAAGTATAATGATATGCTATGATACCTAGTGAATAGTAAATTATGAGTTCAAGTACCTAGATTCTATAATCATGATGATAAATTTAGAAAGGTACTTGATAAGTTGAGGAATTGAGATCCTAACACTTTGTGAGAAAATGTATGGCTACAGGCCATGACTCCCCAATAATAATGTCAGACATTAGATATATGATCTCAATCTGAAGAGAGTTAATGTTGTAATTATGGTTTTATAGTAAATAAATGCCATACATGTTCTTCTATTTCTTAAAAGATAAATGACATATGGGTTTATCAAATTATAGTTGTATTGCTTTAATTGGAAGAATGGTTTAATCTGCTAAACATTGTTTTCACTAATCCCAGACATATATAACTTCTTTGTGTACATTTACTCTCTTAAGCTGCAATAATTATGTTTCTGGCGAAGAGTTATATCTTTCGCTGGGACAATTTTATAATTGTCTCACCCCGTGGGAAACATATTTTTAGGTGGACGTGGGCGAGGAGGCAGAAATCCTTCAATAGGGGAAGGGCAACATCAACAGTACCAGGGACAGAAGTGAAGTTTCAGGTGGAGACACTGGCTGTTATGCCACATATAGATGTAGTTAGAGTCCTATGTGTCGTCTCTGTACTCTCAGGTCCTCGGAGTAATAGTTAGTTCTTTCGAGTTTTTGGTCCAGTACCTCGAGATTTCTGTATCTTGCCTTATATAGTTAACATGGTAGTTGATGATTGTAATCTCGAGATACGACCTTATAGAGATGTACTGATGGATCAGTTTGTAAATAACTTATCATGTTTCTTTATGAAAATGCTTTACCATTTAAAGATCTCTTCACATAAAGTTTTAAATTTTTAGTGATTTTTGGTAATCCGCTGCTTAGTGAATGTTTCCGCATTAGTTAATCTTGTTTTCTTGAGATAGACGTTACGTTTAGTGGTATCAGAGCTCTAGGTTCGCTGAGTCTATAGAGACATAGGACTAAGGTTGTTGAGTTTGTTCTAAGTGTTTTCCAGATTATCTGATAGTATCTTATGCTCTCATAGGAGAAGAAGAACTTGAAGATTGGACCACATGAAGAGCATGCTACTGAGGGAAGTACTGCTGCACCAGGAGGAGGTGCAGGAGACCAGAATAGGGGGGGGGTTGTACCTGAACAACCCCAAATTGACCCAGCTGAGATAGAAAACCCATCTCTCCATGCTTTATTTGATAAATTCCTGACAGCCATAACACACATAGCAGATAGGGTGCCACCATATACACCTAGGGCACCAGCCCATCAGGAAGGTTATGGAGCTGACAAGTCTTTTGAGAGACTTCACCGGGTGGGAGCCATAGACTATGCTGGTACATCTGACCCAGCAGATGCTGATCTATGGTTGACAGAGCTAGAAAAGGCTTTCAGGATACTTGATATTCCTGAAGCTGAAAAGGTAAAACATGCGGTATACCTCCTAAAAGGGAGTGCTGGTAATTGGTGGATGATAGAGGAAGATAAGAGACCGGGTGAAGAAATAGAATGGGAGGTATTCCGACGAGAATTTGTCAATAGATACTTCCCTAAGACATATCTAGATGAGAAGATCTCTCAATTTGAGAAGATCACACAAGGACAAATGAACGTTAGTGAATATGAAGCTAAGTTCATGGAGTTGCTGCGGTTTTGTCCGCATATGGCAGTTAGTGATGAAGAAAGAATTCAGCATTTTGAAAAGGGATTGAACGCTGAACTAGCCACTCCTGTGTCTGCCTTAGAGAACAGAGAAAGGTTTGCCACCTTTGTGGAGTCAGTAAGAAGGATGGAGAGGTCAGAAATCGAGAAACAACAGACAAGTAGTAAGAAGATGTACACCCAACCTCAAGATCAAAGGCCTGAAAGTTTTAAGAAGCCAAGATTTTCTATACCGACAACAATATCAGGATTTCCTACCCAGACACAATGGATGTCAAGTGGAAGTAGGGATCATAGTAGTATACCAAGAAGACCCTTTGACATAGCATCAACATCGGTAACTGGATTGTATAGACACTTTGCACCCAGGATCTGTTACCAATGTAGACAACCGGGACATCTGGCAAAGGATTGTCCAGACAGGAATACAATAATGACTCAACCTCAAGGACAGAGTCTGCAAGGCTCACAAGGGAGGCAATATAATAATAGAGGACGTGGACAGACGTCCCAGACAGGTCAAATGAAATAAGTTTTGTTTTGATATTTCATATCAGGATTCTATGTGTTAAAGATATGGAAATTAGTTGTTTTTGAATTCCTTTGACTAAGTCCTAGAAGGACACAAGGGAGATAAGAACTTATATCTTACTCAGTATTATTTAAAACAATTTATAATCTTCCTTAATTGTGTATTAAAAGATAAGATATAGATGTGATACCTGAAGAATAATCTAGTATGATAAATCATGTGTGTATAATGATAAAAAAAATGAATGAGGAATATGATGATAAGTAAAATACATACTACCTAATCTCAATACTTATATACCCTGGCCAGGTATATGGTTATTGTAGATAAGGCAAGTATGAAACTCTTAGATTGTTATCTTTTTTATTACTCTGGTCAGGTAATTATTCTGAAACAATTAGAGAGTATAAGGAAATTAATGAGAAAAGCTAAGTGAAACTTCTAAATAAACATACTCAGTGAATCTTCTTAGCAAATACTTAGTGAATATACTTAGTGAATATACTTAGTGAATTTCCTCAGTGAATACTTAGTAAATATACTCAGTGAACTTCCTCAGTGAATACTTAGTGAATATAGTCAGTGAACTTCCTCAGTGAATACTTAGTGAATATACTCAGTGAATTTCCTCAGTGAATACTTAGTGAATATACTCAGTGAACTTCCTCAGTGAATACTTAGTGAATATACTCAGTGAACTTCCTCAGTGAATACTTAGTGAATATACTCAGTGAACTTCCTCAGTGAATACTTAGTGAATATACTCAGTGAACTTCCTCAGTGAATACTTAGTGAATATACTTAGTGAATTTCCTCCGTGAATACTTAGTGAATATACTCAGTGAACTTCCTCAGTGAATACTTAGTGAACTTCCTCAATGAATACTTAGTGAATATACTCAGTAAATTTCCTCAGTGAATACTTAGTGAATATACTTAGTGAACATACTTAGTGAACATACTCAGTGAATTTCCTCAGTGAATACTTAGTGAATATACTTAGTGAATATACTTAGTGAACATACTTTGTGAACATACTCAGTGAATTTCCTCAGTGAATACTTAGTGAATATACTTAGTGAACATACTTAGTGAGCATACTCAGTGAATTTCCTCAGTGAATACTTAGTGAATATACTTAGTAAACATACTTAGTGAACATACTCAGTGAATTTCCTCAGTGAATACTTAGTGAATATACTTAGTGAACATACTTAGTGAACATACTCAGTGAATTTCCTCAGTGAATACTTAGTGAACATACTTAGTGAACATACTTAGTGAACATACTCAGTGAATTTCCTCAGTGAATACTTAGTGAACATACTTAGTGAACATACTCAGTGAATTTCCTCATTAAGTACTTAGTAAGCATACTCAATGAACTCCTTCAGTGAAAGCTTTTGAGACAAAATACTTAGTAAATTTACTTAGTGAAATCTTCCAAGACAAATTGCTTAGTGAATCTTCTCAGTGAATATTTCCAAATTAATTGATTAGCAAACTTTCTTAGTGAACTATTTCAAATAAATAAAGGATTGCTGAGTGAATTATCTGTGTTAAGGTATGTATGTTTCTCTTTTGGTAAACATTTTTGGGTGATATTAGAAGAATGTTCTTTTATGCTTCTTCCTTTCAAAAGTATGGACACCTTATGTTAGGGGTTTATGCTTTGCACAAATATAAACAATGATAAGAAGTAATTAATGAAAGGGACTTTGTGTGAATTACAAATCTATAATATCATCATAATTTTGAGATAATATGGGGAAACTTGAGGGCCTTACTAATGAATAATCTGTCCCTCCTTTTCACTGGGATTTCGGGGACGAAATCCTTGTTAGGGGTTTATAATTTGTAACACCCCTGACTTGGGTTATGAACTAACCCAAGGTGTTTTGCTTAAAATTATGATTAAAGTCTTGTGGTAACCCTTGATATCTCATTAAAGCTTTAGAAGAATCTATATTTTCATTTCTACCCTTTTTGAACAATGTTGTAAGATTGTTTTGTTTAATAGGGACCTATGTGCAAATTACCCAATTAGAGGGGTTAACTTTCAAATTGCACATGTTTAGATGTTCCTCTAATGATGAGACATCATAAGAATGAATATGATGAAGTGTTATGGGTTCTCCAAGTTTGGGCACCAAAATATAGCTTGTAGAGCAATCCTTGTACTTTAAAACCTAATTTTGGTGTAAAGTACAATTTACCCAAAACCTGGGGTGCAACATGTAAAATATACCTTTTTGAGTATCTTTTATTACTCTTGGCATCAATTAGAGTAAATAAAATGAGGGGGGCGCCTCATTTGAGTAACTATATAAGAAGGATAATCATTGTAATTGAATAATCAAGATGTATGCAAAATGACCCTTATATATGTATGACTTAATAAAGTGTTTGGCTTCTTTTCGTCTAAACCAAGGTTGAGAGATAAGTTTGCATGTTATGAGAAGGGAGGAACGTGTCAAATAAGTAGGAGAGGAGCGTGGAGGATATAGATGTAAAAGAGAAGAATTATTTATCATTGCCTTGGAAATATGCCCAAAAATATATAAGCAAGCTCTTTCCACAATTAAGGGATCGTTCCCTTCATTTCCTCTTCTCATCCTTTTTCTTTGGGCCGACTAAGGAGGAGGTTAGGATCAAAGGATGACGACCAAGTTGATCTAGGTAAGTTTGGTCATCTTCTAGCTCGGATTCATGGAGGAATTTCCATTACAAGGTTGGTTTGCTAGTATTCCTTACACAACTCTTGCTTCTAGCCATCTTCTCCATCCAATTCTTGAACAAAGGTCCTTGGAAGACCCCTGGATCTCAAGCCACCATTAAAGCTACGGAGCTTGGATCTCTAGATCAGATTCTAAGGTGGGTTTTATAACTCTAAACCCTTAAACTTTGTTATGCATCTTTCTTTCTTGCAAAAGTAGTTTGTTCTTCTTTCCCCCAACCTTCCTTGCTTTCTTGCAACTAAAACCATGAAGAACAGACCTGGATCTGGAGGTAGAAGAAGGGGGCGTGAATACCAATGTTACTTTAGCAAACGGTCCTGCACCCTTGGCCAAACGGTTTGCAAAACCGTTTGGGGGTTTGCAAAACCGTTTGAGGGGCAAACAGTTTCACAAGGTCGGTTGGAGAAAACGGTCTCCAAGACCATTTGGTTGAGTTGAAAAAGGGTTGACCGTTTGGGATTACTGTTCTTAATTATGTTGGTTGATAACCCTCCAAATTTGAGTGATTAACTCCAAAGGAATCGTGAGTTGAAGGCAAATCAATTAGGTAAATCTAATTGGATTAAGTGCTGATTTTCAACCTGATTAACTTGACCTTTTTGGGAAAACGGTTTCAAAACCGTTTGAGTGCGTTGAAAAAGTGTTGACCGTTTGAGATTATTGTTCCTAATGATGTTGGTTAGTGACTCACCAAATTTTATGGGTTAACTCCCAAGGAATCGAGAGTTGAAGGCTAATCAATTAGATAAACCTAATTGGATTAAGTGCTTATTTTCAACCTGATTAACTTGACCTTTTTGGGAAAACGGTTTCAAAACAGTTTGAGTGCGTTGACCAAGCGTTTACCATTTGAGATTACTGTTAATAATTATGTTGGTTAATAACTCACCAAATTTGAGGGGTTAACTCTCAAGGAATCATGAGTTGAAGGCTAATCAATTGGGAAAACCCTAATTGAAATTAGTGTTGAAATTCCAATGAGTTAATTTGAGATTTTGGTGTTGATTAGCCCAAACGGTTTCAAAACCGTTTGGGGATCACCCAAACGGTCTCAAGACCATTTGGGGGTCACCCAAGACCGTTTGGAGGTCTAGGGTGAAGTATGGATATGTGTTTGAAGATCCAAAGATGTGGTATGAACCCTAATCGGCTAAATACTGATTTTGCAAGTGAATGAGATGATGTTTTGGGTTGATTGGCCCAAACGGTTTCAAAACCGTTTGGGGATCACCCAAACGGTCTCAAGACCGTTTGGGGATCACCCAAGACCGTTTTGAGGTCTGGGGTTAAGTATAGTTGACCAATTGAAGGTCCAAAGGTACCAAATCATATTACAATTAAGTGCTGATTTGTTGATCAACTCGATATACCAATCCTTGATAGAATTTCACTAGAATCCAAGGGTTGGATGAGCCAAACGGTCTCAAGACCGTTTGGAGCTCATCCAAACGGTCTCAATACCGTTTGGAGGTCACCCAAGACCGTTTGGAGGTCTAGGGGTGAGTATGGTTAAGCAATGGATGATCCAATGTTAATAAGTTAAAGTGTAATCAATTACTGTTTTGGTGATCAATCCAATGATCCAAACCTTAATTGGTTGACTTGGATTTTGGTGATATGATGGGAAAACGGTCTCAAGACCATTTGGAGGTCATCCAAATGACCTCAAGACCGTTTGGGGTCAGGTCATACCCAATTTGGATGATGGTTCTATGGCTTCAAAGTAACTAGTCTTACATTGATTAGTATTGAAGGATGATCGTTTCCAACCCTAATCCAATCCATCCAAACCCTAATTGGTGATCAATTGAGGATTAATTGAGGGTCACATCAGTTGAGTATTAACTTAATTGGCTCAATTGATAAATGGCTAACCATGGCATGAACGATTGAGGGGTTCAACATTGAAAACCCTAACTCAATTAAAAGTGTTAATACACTTTTTGGTCCATGCGGTTTTGAGGGTGTTTGGACGAAACGGTCTCAAGACCATCTGAGTCCAAATGGTCTCAAGACCGTTTGGTGGTCATGCGGTTTCAAATAGTTTGGAGGTTGAAAGTGCAAAACCGTTTGGGGTCTTTTAAGGTCAAGATTGCTCAATGCTTTAAAGGCTTAGATGGTTTAATGGTTGATTATTATAAATCCTAATGATATCTAAAGACATTAAGGGAACAAGTAATTAGTTGATTGAAGCATGTTATGATCAATGGTGAACATTACTAAAGTACCCTTGATGGGTTTAAGTAGTCAACACCTCTTGATCAAGCAAACCCTAATGAACATTGTAGTAATAATGTGACTTATGTTATCAAGGTTGAATTGACCTAACCTAATCATAAGAGATGTAAACATCATCTAATAATAAGAGGGGAGAGAAGACTGCTAATATGAATGAGAATCAAGTAATATACTTCCAACATGTATGAATACACATAATTAGGGTATGATCCTTTACAATGGGATCATGGAAACCCTAATTATGATGATCAATGAATCTTAACCTAAGTGAAGACATGAATGGAAGTAATCTTCATACATAATGATGGTATGATCTCAATTCACTACTATGTGAATAGTAAACCCTAATCTAGGGTAATGTGATGCTATGTGAATTGTAAACCCTAATCTAGGGTAATGCGATGCTATGTGCATAGTAAACCCTAATCTAGGGTAATGTGATGATATGTGAATAGTAAAACCTAATCTAGGGTAATGTGATGCTATGTGAATAGTAAACCCTAATCTAAGGAGATGTGACGATATGAACAAGTAACCCTAATTCTGAGTTATGCTTTTAAGCATGAAACTCCATGATTGAGAAATGAGATAGGAATCAATATTCCTAATCTAGTTAAGAGGTGGAATAACTCTTTTTGGATTAAATGAGAATCCTAACCCTAGAAACCAGTCATGGTATTATGAAACGGTCGTGGTGAGTCCTTTGTTGCATGATCGTGTAAGGTAGCATGACCGTGGTATCACATATATAATTTGAGAAGAACTTGTATTGTGCTGTTATGATACAATATGCATGTTATTAGTAAATATTGATCATGTAGGTTTTCATAAAGAGGTGATCATATCCAGGTAAGGATTATGATATCTTATGTATTGAAATTACTTTACATGTTTCAAGTATAATGATATGCTATGATACCTAGTGAATAGTAAATTATGAGTTCAAGTACCTAGATTCTATAATCATGATGATAAATTTAGAAATGTACTTGATAAGTTGAGGAATTGAGATCCTAACACTTTGTGAGAAAATGTATGGCTACATGCCATGACTCCCCAAGAATAATGTCAGACATTAGATATATGATCTAAGTCTGAAGAGAGTTAATGTTGTAATTATGGTTTTATAGTAAATAAATGCCATACATGTTCTTCTATTTCTTAAAAGATAAATGACATATGGGTTTATCAAATTATAGTTGTATTGCTTTAATTGGAAGAATGGTTTAATCTGCTAAACATTGTTTTCACTAATCCCAGACATATATAACTTCTTTGCGTACATTTACTCTCTTAAGCTGCAATAATTATGTTTCTGGAGAAGAGTTATATCTCTCGCTGGGACAATTTTATAATTGTCTCACCCCGTGGGAAACATATTTTTAGGTGGACGTGGGCGAGGAGGCAGAAATCCTTCAATAGGTGAAGGGCAACATCAACAGTACCAGGGATAGAAGTGAAGTTTCAGGTGAAGACACTGGCTGTTATGCCATGTATAGATGTAGTTAGAGTCCTATGTGTCGTCTCTGTACTCTCAGGTCCTCGGAGTAATAGTTAGTGCTTTCGAGTTTTTGGTCCAGTACCTCGAGATTTCTGTATCTTGCCTTATATAGTTAACATGGTAGTTGATGATTGTAATCTCGAGATACGACCTTACAGAGATGTATTGATGGATCAGTTTGTAAATAACTTATCATGTTTCTTTATGAAAAAGCTTTACCATTTAAAGATCTCTTCACATAAAGTTTTAAATTTTTAGTGATTTTTGGTAATCCACTGCTTAGTGAACGTTTCCGCATTAGTTAATCTTGTTTTCTCGAGATAGACGTTACAGTAATTGGGAGACAAAGGTAGGAATGTGGACTACAGGTGAGGATATTCCACCCCACTTTACTGCCCATCTAGCTTTTAGTAAACTCCTAGGCAATTACACTAAACAATCTCTCCCTAGCTACTTTGATCTCTTACCTAGGACTAGAAAAAGGGTCATATGTGTGGGGAGATAGGGTGCTAGCTAGGGATCCACTAATTGGACCTAGGAGAAAATCCCAAAATAGCCTCACATATGCTATCTTTTCCTAGACTTAGGTGGTTTCTAGCATAAAACCATAAGCAATCTATGTTTTCAAGCACAAACCACAAGAAGAATTATGGGAAATAAGACAGAATTAGAAAACAACAATCATAAAATGAAATCATAGAGTTCACAAGATATATTCCCCCGACTTGGTGTTAATGTATCATTGTAACTCCAAAAAACCCTCCACAAAGGGTTTAGCTACACATAATCATGTAAAAGAGCAAAAAGGAAAGAAGAAAGAGGTAGAAGTCCATGGAGCTCATGGAATCTTCTTCTCCTTCACATCCTTGCTACTGTAGAATGAATAACATCCATCCAAAGATGGAAATGGCATGAGAATATAGGGGATTATGGTAGAAAACTGTAGAAAACTAGGGTTTTGGGTGGTATTGAGGTTATAATGGAAGGTGGGGGGGTAGGTGAAGCTCTTGAATGCAAGGAAGGTGGAAATGAATGCTAAGACATAGGTAAGGAGTGGTTAACCTAGTGTTGTGGCATCCACCTTGGTTTATATAGGTGGTGGGGAAGCACTAGATAAGTGGGAGTAAAGTTGGAAATACATTGGAAAAAATGGCTAGGGTTGTGGGATCACCATAGTCGTGGTGGGTGTGGGCTGGTACGGCCGTGGGAGGTAAAATGGGCATGATGAAAATAGCTAGATGTGGAAGTTATGAGAGTGGATTGGACACAACCATGGTGAGTGCCACGATTATGGTGGGGTCGACAGTCGTGGTGTAGAGAACGACCGTGCTGGAGGGTAGGTGTAACATCCTAAGATTTGAGGCCTCGGATAAAATAATCTTAAGAGGAATGATTGTACTACCCATATCACCAAGGTACACCTCCTTTTTAGGGATCTCGTCACTAAGAAACTCCATAGTTAAGCATGCTTAACTTAAAGTAGTACTAAGATGAGTGACCAGTCGGGAAGTTGATCCTGTCCTGTGCGTGAGTGAGGACAAAACACACAATTAAGGCTAGATGGGGCCATTCGTCATTCCTGAAACTCTTCTAGAGCCTTGGGCAGTGGGCCCAGTCATTATAAATGGTATCAAAGCCAATTCCCCTCTAGTAGGTGGGGCCCACTTGGGTTTGTGGCATGCTAGTGTTTGAGTTGTGCAGTCTATGCATGTTGGAAAGGGCTATCCTAGTTGATGGAGCCACCCTTGCACTGGTAGCCATGGTTGGGAGCTAGCTGTACACAGGCCATTTGGGTCAGCACTAAAATGGGGATAGATTATAAGGACATATAGTTGAGCCTTGACGAGGATGTCAAGAGTCTAAGTGGGGGAGATTATAACATCCCAGGATTTTAGGCCTCAAATAAAATGATGTTAAAAGGAATGATTGGACTACCCATATCACTAAGGTACACCTCCTTTTCAGGGATCCCATCACTAAGAAACTCCATAGTTAAGCGTGCTCAACTGAAAGTAGTACTAGGATGGATGACCAGTCAGGAAGTTAATCCCGGACTACGCATGAGTGAGGACAAAGCACACAATTAAGTTTAGTGATGGTCTGTGGGGCCAGTCATCATTCTTGAAACTCTACTAGAGCCTTGGGAAGTGGGCCCAGTCGTTAAAAAGTGCCTCAATCATTCTCCATTCTTGGTCATGTTGTTCTTCTGATGGCCATGGTCATGGTGGTCCTGACTGAACAGAATTGTGCCAAAGGCCAGGCCCATGCTAACACCCTTGTTGTACCTTGATTGTCTCTGTGATCTTGAGAAACATGGCTACAATCGTGGCAGGATACCACAGGGTACTCAGGTTTTTTTTTTGTCTAGGTTGTGTTGAGGGCCACGGCTATGTGGGGCACCATGTACGACGATATTTTTTGGACCACGGACATGATGCATCTTCAATCTTATTGGTGTTGTCTCTGTGATCTTGGGTGAAATGGCAACAGACGTGGCAGTGTACCACGACCCGTGGTGAGGAACCAACTGCTTGATTTTGCCTTAAACTCCTTCAAATGTCTGCTAATTTCTCTGGAGCAATTTTTGTCTATTCAAGGGGTGTTTGGGAAAGGTTTGGGTCCAATCCCAGAGTGTAGAACCCAAGGATCATATCCTTCTCTCTCCTTTACATCCAATGCATGTACAAAAACCTTAAAAAACAAGCAAAGAGCAGCAATAAGTGTATTTGACATTATCATATTGGGGGAAATTACTTGTAATATAACATGTTTAGATGTGATAATAATGCAAAAAGACACAAGATGAAGCCCTAAAATAGGGTTGCATCACCACCTCAAACTTAAAACATACTTTTCCTCAAGTATGCTCCAACTTAATCTCTCTTTCAATTCAGTCAATGAGTTCATGGATGAAGCAATCATTGTGATGTTTATAGGCTAAAATGAGTTCACATGAGGAGTTAGGCATGCAATCCATTACTCTATACTCATTTTCAGATTTCAAGTGAGAATCAAGCATAGACCACAAGAACTTAGAATATGGGATATTATTCACATATGTAAGTGATGCAATTTTTGTAAAGTTCTGGGTAAAA
This sequence comes from Alisma plantago-aquatica, assembly GCA_963693085.1. Classification (NCBI taxonomy): domain Eukaryota; kingdom Viridiplantae; phylum Streptophyta; class Magnoliopsida; order Alismatales; family Alismataceae; genus Alisma; species Alisma plantago-aquatica. Next base: position 513,935,235 of record OY856410.1, on the reverse strand, counting down.
TAGTATCACGAATGAAGTACATTTAAAAGGTTAGGATTACTATTTTTCTTGCTATAGATACCTCATACACTTCATTTCACTTCTCATGACCCACTTGACTTGTGTAAGGGGATGAGGGCTAGAATTGATTTACCCTATCCCTAATAGGCATAAAAAGACAAGAAAGGGTTATGGAAGAGGGTTGAGTGTAGTTACACTAATCTTTTCTTTATTGGATGCTCTTAAACATGATCAACCTATATTTTCTATTTGTTTTTCTTTTTCTTTTTCTTCTCTTTGCCTTTGGTGTAGGTAGGGCATATGATGACAAGAGTGAAGCGGGGATGTAAATATATGTTCACCCCAAACTTTTGGGGGTGGCCAAGGCTAATACGTGCACTTTGGCATCTTTTTATGAGGCAGAGAGGTAATATGATGGTAGATGAAATGTTAGGTCAAAGATGTTGGGTTTTGTGGGACATAACAGGCAATGGAAACAAATTTTTTATCCAACCACAAACCCATAACCAACATATCGCATCAACAACTATGCAATAGGAAAGATGGTTTCATCGAGGTGTACCTGGTCTTGAGGCTTGCTTAGCGACAATACCTCATAGCTAGTGCGGTCTTCAACCACCTAGTCTTTAAAGGTGTTTGTGCATCTCCTGTCCTTAACCCCGACTGTGGTTGACCATCATCCTCGAGAGCGGAAGAAACCTCCTACCTCTATATATAGATAGTCCACACAGACCACTGGGAACTCTAGTCATCCTGTCTTGAAGGACACTAGAAGGAGTCGTCCCCCTTTATCAGCATACTAGTCACTAACACACTCTCCCACCACTAGTTGTCATCCTGCAGTTGTCTTTCCCTTACTGTGCCTCCCTAGTCAGGTAGCACTTGCTTGGGATCTCTCGAGTACCACAACCAGAGAGGACAATAACTTTGCAGAGCAACTGATGTTCTGAGTTGTGTGTTCTGAGAAGCCCCCTATACCCCTCTATTTATAGTAGAGGGAAGGGACATGGTTCCCAGTCTATGCAGGAGTAGAAGGGTCCAAATTTTCCACAAACTAATTCCACTACAGTAGGCGAACCGATCATTTTACAAACGAACTGATCGTTTGGGAAAGTGAGTGAACCGGTTGGTTCACTTCCCAGACTTGCCCACAATTGACTTTCCTTATTCATTTCTAATTAATACAAAGATTAATTCTTGTCCCAATCAAATTGAACAAGTGAAATGAAAATCTTTTCTCACAAATTGGGAAACCCACCACCTACTCGGTTGGTCCATATGAACCGATCGGTTCACTAGAGTGAACCGATTGTCTAACTGACCATGAACTATTCGGTTCACCCAATGAACTGGTCGGTTGGTGATCTAGGTTGTACATAACTCAGTCAATGCACTTCTCAATCAATCTAACACTCTAATCAATTGGTTCAACACTTGAACTTGATGATTATGAGTCAAGTCTATTGATTGAATGTTTAATTGAGTATCTAAGCACTTTAGTAATCAATATAAAGTTCATTCATGGATAAACTCTTCTTCCATGTTAATCCTATGTATGTGACCCTATAGGTCCCATTTCACATTGGTAGTGAAAGTCCATAACTCACTTATGACTTCACAAGCAAAGAGCGGTGCCTAGTCACACATCAGTGCTACCCAAGTGAAAAGGAAAGTTGGAGAACAACTTTCAACCTACAATTTGTGATTAGTGCTACCATAATCATATAGTTCCTTTGTCACTGACCATCTAGATTGAACTTGAGGCATGGAATGTCCTCCTCTTCAAAATTCAATCCATGTTCCTTAACCTCTAAGCAGAATGTCTGAGATGCATGTGAGTTCACATATCATATATTGAATCAGATGAATATGGCCATACATTTCTCAGTCTCTCTTATCAAGGGGCCCTAGATGTCATACTCCTTGTAGGAGGGACAAATCCCATATCTATCACTCACAGTCAAAACCCCATGTGTCAAAGTCACCCAATCATCACCTTTATAACACCCATGTTTTAGGAATGTGTTTGATGATGTCAAAGTGTACCCGACGACATGTGGTGAGTGAAGTGATTTCAGGTCTAGGAACCACTATCACCACTATCACTATAAGACATTATTGTGACTACCATTCTATGGTATCCATGTATCACTCTCACGGTGGGTTTGCACGATATACTATTCTCCAACATATATCTATGTGTTTGATTTGATATCACATATCATGACTAATGAGACTCTGTCATCAGTCAACACACACTCTAGCCTTATGTATTACTGTTGTCTATTTTTCTTCCACAGTAAAATATGACTAGAGACATAACAAGAATGTATGTACTCTTAACATACATACGGTCTCATTGTTCAGGTCCTTAACCTGAAGACATATGTCATTGAGTCACATCATTCTTTAGATATCTATCATGTATGTGTCATCATCTCATGATTGAGACAATTATAATAGACAGAATTGCCTTTATTGTTATCAAATGCCTCATAACACTCATCATATGATTGGCTCTCTGGGCATACCATACTAAAAGACTCCTACTTGGACTTAGAGCCAATCACCCACGAATCATATTCCAAATGATCTCAACATGTCCATCATGTTTTTGCTGCACAAGTGCTTTTATAGCAGGGAATCAACATTTGCTTCAAGTCGGTATATTGCATGTTTCACATCCCCTCACTGTACGACAACTCGTATGAGATGGAAGTGTCATAGTATGCTATCTGAGATTCCTTTGCCTAACCATTAGATGCATTATTGTCACAATATTTCTATTGAGTCACCAATAGTCAGAACCTCCATAAGTTCATTCATATGAACTTCTAGATCCATACAATATCCTTTATAGTGTTCGTAATACTAAGGTACTTATTCTTATTGTAGAATTAATCAATTATCTCATCTTGGATCATTTCTAACTAACAATTCTTATTCCAAGGTCAAACACAATTTGTCATTTCGGAATCTTGCATCAGTGTAATTCTTTACACCCAACTCTTCCTTATTACCATAACTGAAGAACTAATCCTTTGAGTACTTCACAAGTACACAAAGATGTCCTTCATGGTATTCCAGTAACTCTTACTAGAGTTTGACAAATATCCATTCTTCATGTCCAATACATATAAGATAACTGGATATTTATATCATCTTGTCATGCAAGATGATGATTTCATATCTTCTTGTCATGTCCAATACATACAAGACGATAAGATCATATATTATTGTCATGTCCAATACATACAAGATAATTAGTTCATATGTTCTTGTCATGTCCAATACATACAAGATAATGAGATGAGTTCATACATGATAGATCCAATTGTGAATGCATATGGCATCTATCAATGTGTTCCTTATTCTTCATAAGAATTGGGACACTTGCCTTTTGAGAGACTAACTCCATGAAACACGAACATGTTTTCTCTCATCATGTTGAACCCTTTCAGCATCTTGCCAATGTATGTTCTCTTTCTTAGGTCAAGAAGCCCTTTCGATCTATCTCTATAGATCTTGATTCCTATCACATAGGATGCTTCTTTTAAAGCTTCAGAATGCACTTTGTTGCCAAGTTTTAATATTTGCAGTATAAGGACGTCATTCCCCATAAATATGTGGAATATACATATGCTCCCACAAAATTCTTGTAATCACACATTACTTCTTTATTTTGACTCAATTCAAACTCTTTGACTATCTTGTCAAATAGAAGATCCCAATTCTGAGGTGCCTTCTTCAATCCAAAGATTGAACTATGTGGCTTTATGAACTTTATTTACATTATTGGATTTATAAAACCTTTAGGGTTGTGTCACACACACATCCTGCACAATATTCCATTTAAGGAATGCAGTTTTATCATCCATATGCCAAATGTCATAGTCACATTTAAGCTACAATAGCAAGCATTATCCTGATGGATTTATCCTTGGTAACTGCTGAAAAGATTTCATCATGTTCAACACCTGGAACTTATTAGAAACTCTTTGCAGCCAATTTACCCTCCATGTTAGTCTTCTTCTAGAAGACCCAAAAGTACCCTATGTATTTTACCCCCTCAGGTGGATTAACCAAAGTCATACTTTATTGATGTACATCGAGTCCATCTTGGATTTCATGGCTTCAAGCCATGTCTTAGTTTCTGACTCTCACTAGTTTCTAGGTAGACTGTTGACTCATCATATGATCAACTCACCACCTTCTTGTCCATAAGATATCATATATCTTTCAAACTCTAGGCGTGTTCTACTATAACTATGAGTTATGTGTATTACTTGAGGAACTTTGAGATTCCACAACATTTTGTGATTCCCAATGTGCCTCTTTTAGTGTTAAGCATGTATCCAAAAGGAAATTTGAATTTTAGCTAGTAATCACATTCTGATTCATCAAGGTGTGATTCCTTCTTTCTGATACACTTTGCATGATACACTTTATTGTGTTTTAGGTGGATGATACATTATCATGATCTTCCAGAAGGTTCTCAAACTCTTGGTTCAAAGTATTTCCATATCGATAATATCGAAATTTAATACTTATACCAAGTTTGTTATGTACTTCATTTATGATCTCCTTGAACACTTCAAGAGATTCATGTTTGTATTTCATTAAATACAAACTACCGTATCTACTGAGGTCATCAATAAATATAACGAAGTACCATTGATTACCTTTAGCATTTATTCTAAAAGGCCTATATACATCAATATGTATAATCCTTAATAGAATAATTGATCTCCCACTACATCTAGTGAAGAACCTTTGTCGTATTTCACAATTATCATGTCTCTATTGGTTCGATAACCAAAATGAGTCTGGATAACTATCATATGGATTTCTAGAAATGCAATTCTCACTTATGCACTACAAATGACTATGTTGTAGGCATTGAAGTTTGAGTTATCATGTCATTCATTCACGTGTCATACACATTTGTCTCTTTAACTATCAAGTATAGTTGATGAGACATAGGCATTGCCTTCAGTTCATTACAGTCTTGTCCAAACAAGATGTATGATGATTTCATTGACGTTAGATGTATAATAGCAATTCACTAATTCTATTATATGCCCATGAATGTCATATTGTAACTGTAAATGTAGCAACTCTTTCTCCGCATAGTTTCTAGCTTACTACTTCTCAGGTCTTGAAGTAGAGATCTCTATCTCTTTCATCTTCCCGAGATCCTCTATAAAGAGGTTATTTCCCTTTCCTACTTACCCCTCTCCATATCTTTAGTGATGAAGACTTGGACCCAAGCTTGGCCTCAAAACACTTCTTGACTTTGCTTTAGTCTGTGGACTCTACTCTGTTGATCATTATCACAGGTTTTGTCCTTTCTTCATTCATGCTTTGGCATCAACATGCCAAGCACTTCAGACAGTGGTCTGGCCAAGTTTCTCAACATTTGATAAACTAGCTATATGATTCACACAACTATTTGTAGAATCATATGTTTGGTCAACTCTTGACCTATAATAAATCACAATTAATCTATATGCAAAATCACATTGAGCATATGATATTATACTTGATCTCCATTTGTCTATTTATACTCAAACATTGCTTTGAAGACAGTATACCTTTCATGCCTTACATGATTCTTAAGATGTATAACCATATCAAGAATGTCCATGCTTCAAGCTATTTATGCAACTCATAGTTCATATAGCTCATCATAAGGTTCTTGATGTCTTAGGCATCATTGTCATACTTCAAGTAAGCATCCAATTTTAGCCTTAGGCGCATTTGGAGTGGTTCTACTGGCTCTGGTCTTTCAAGGACTTTAAAGTTTACACTCACTATTGAGAACACTTCTTAAAGGTCACAAACCAAATTTGAAGTTTTATCCCATCTATGAACTGATCAAAATGATAATGTATTTGTGTTTGTCATTTGGATTGTACAAAAGAATTTTGCAACTTTTCAAAACATTTTTTATTTGTTTGATTTGATAAATTTGATGATATTAATTAGGCCTTTAATTAACTATCGCTCCCACTATTTTGATCAACTTGATAGTCTTCACCATCAATTTGGAAGATTGCAGCGTACAACCTTCTAGTAAGCCAAGATCCAAAACAATTGAGTTATTACCCAGCCAACGCCAACGTCCATAATCAATTATTAAGGTATTTAACATTTACCAATTGCGTCATGCAATTATTGGATAGATGATATGCGCAACTCTTTGCCATAAACATATGCATGCCTCAAGGTGCTTGATCCGATCAAGGTCACCTAGTTAAGTCCAACCCAAATGCCAACACAATGAATATGCACCCTGCTAGGGCAGACCCACATATTCACCATCACATTTCCCTGAGATAGACAGTGCACCATGCTATGGCGTGCCCACACTTAGTTAATCAAGATTTTCATGTATGTTGCTTTTGGAAGGCATCTCAGACTTAATATTTACATTGAGGGGTTTGGTATTTATATACATATACATATCCAATCACCACATATACAATATGTATCATATGCATGCTATATCCCACAAGAAAACGTGTGAGGTGATAAAGAAATGATTATGTCCATCCTATTGTAATTCCTTGAGCCATAAAGAATTATGGTCATCTAGGTCTATATCATATGAAGCAAACTGTAGAAGATGAAGTTATGTGCTTTAGCCATTCCGAGTTTATTAGCTCATCCCACGACTGATTGACACGCCTCCCAGCTGAGTGGTTGGGTATCACCAACCAATTATTTGGATCTTCCATGTGATCAGTCTATCATGTCATTGCACACCTTATCAGGCCACCAACCACTCATCTTGCTCCATGAGACGGTCATCTCGATCCACCAATCGATCATCTCACTCCATGAGACAGTCTTCTCAGTCCTCCAAATGCTCAACTGGGTACCCGTCGTTCTTCAACATAATAGGAAATAAACTACCCTACTTTACATATCTCTTTGGAAAACCCCGAGTTACATTTGGGGGGAGAAAAGGTAGAAGAGAAGGCTTGAGTTATCTCGAGTTACATTGGGATAGAGAAAAAGGACTTGGTATGAAGACCGAGATGCAAACAACCACAACCAACCAAGCATACACATATGGGCTTATAGGCCATAATCATGCTACACATCTACCATCAAAATTGTTTTAGGGCAATATGTATTAATTGTATATATATACCATATCATATATGTATATAGGGATTTGTGGTGTTTAATCGGATATGCATATTAGCCAATTTAAGCATTCACATTGCATGCAATAAATAAATGAAAAAAAAAATTGATCATATCGATTAATCCTAAAACATAGTATGTTGATGTGGCTTTGATACCACTGTTGGGCTTTGTGGGACAGAATAGGCAGCGGAAACAAAAATGTTATCTAACCACAAACCCATAACCAACAGATCACATCAATAACTATGCAATAGGAAAGATGATTTCAGCGAGGTGTACCTAGTCCTGAGGCTTGCTCAGTGATAATACCTTACAGCTAGTGCGGTCTTCAACCACCTAGTCTTCGAAGGTGTTTGTGCAACTTCAGGCCTTGACCCAGACTATGGTTGACCATCATCCTCTTGAGCAGCAAAAACCTCCCGCCTCTATAGATAGTCCACATAGACCACCGGGAACTTTAGTCATCCTTTCCTGAAGGATACTAGAAGGAGTCGTCCCCCTCTATCAGTGTATTGGTCACTGACACACTCTCCCACCACCAGTTGTCATCCTGTAGTTGTCTTTCCCTCACTGTGCCTCCCTAGTCAGGTAGCACTTGCTTGGGCTCTCTCGGTTACCACAACCAGAGAGGAAAATAACTTTGCAGATCAACTGATGTTCTGAGTTGGGTATTCTAAGAAGCCCCATATACCCCTCTATTTATAGTGGAGGGAAGGGTCAGGGTTCCCAATCTGTACGGGAGTAGAAGGGTCCGAAGTTTCTACAAACTAATTGCACTACGGCCAGTGAACTGATCATTTCACAAATGAACCAGTCATTTGGGCAGGTGAGCAGATCAGTTCACTTTTGAACCGATCAGTTGGGAGTGTGAACCGGTCAGTTCACTTCCCATAATTATCCACAATTGACTTTCCTTATTTGTTTCTAATTAATACAAAGATTAATTCTTGTCCCAATCGAATTGAACAAGTGAAATGAAAATCTTTTCTCACAAATCGGGAAACCCAACACTTGCTCGGTTGGTCCATGTGAACCGATCGGTTCACTAGAGTACCGGTCATCTCACTAACCATGAGTCGATCAGTTCACCCAATGAACCGGTTGGTTGGTGGTCCAGGTTGTGTAGAACTCAGTCAATGCAATTCTCAATCAATCTGACACTCTAATCAATTGGTTCAATACTTGAACTTGATGATTCTGAGTCAAGTCTATTGATTGAATGTTTAATTGAGTACCTAAACACTTTAGTAATCAATATAAACATCATTTTTGGATAAACTCCTCTTCTAGTTTAATCCTATGTGTGTGACCCTATAGGTCCCATTTCACGTTGGCAATGAAAGTCCATAATTCACTTATGACTTCATAAGCAAAGAGCGGTGCCTAGTCGCATATTAGTGCTATCTAAGCGAAAAGGAAAGTTGGAGAACAACTTTCAACCTACAATCTGTGATTAGTACTACCGTGATCATATAGTTCCTTTGTCACTGAACATCTGGATTGAACTTGAGGCATGGAACATCATCCTCTTCAACATTCAATCCATGTTCCTTGATATCTGAGCAGATTGTTTGAGATGCATGTGAGTTCACATATCATATATTAAATCACATGAGTATGTCCATACATTTCTTATTCTCTCTTATCAAGGGGCCTTGGATGTCATATCCCTTGTAGGAGGGACAAATCCCATATCTATTACTCATAGTCAAAACCCCACGTGTAAAAGTCACTCAATCATCACCTTTATAAAACCCATGTTTTAGGAATGCGTTTGATGATGTCAAAGTGTACCCAATGACATGTGATGAATGCAGTGATTTTAGGTCTAAGAACCACTATCACTACTATCACTACGAGACATGATTGTGACTACCATTCCATGGTATCCATGTATCACTCTCATGGTGGGTCTGTCTGACATACTATTCTCTAACATATATCTGTGTGTTTGACTTGATATCACATATCATGACTATTGAGACTCTATCATCAGTCAACACACACTCTAGTCTTATGTATTAATATTGTCTATTTTGCTTCCACAGTAATATCTGACTAGGGACATAACGAGAATGTATGTACTCTTAACATACATACAGTATCATTGTTCAGGTCCTTAACCTGAAGACATATGTCATTGAGTCACATCATTCTTTAGACATCTATCATGTATGTGTAATCATCTCATGATTGAGACAAACATAATAGATGAAATTACCTTAATTGTAATCAAATTAGGTATCTAATGCCTCATCACAATCATCATATGATTGGCTCTCTCAGATACCATACCAACAAAAGAGGGGTCACAATTTGTTACGACCCCACCTCCTGATAACCCCAAATTAAGGGAGACCGAGAGGTCAAAGACGCACCCATAACTTCTGGATCAAAGGTTCGGCAATTAACCAAGAATAATTATCAAATTTTAACAGACTAAACGGGAAAACTGTAAGAAAATAAACTCTTGCATACCTTTTGAAAATTTTGGATTTCTAAAATTCTATCCATGTATGCATTCTACTCTAACTAATCCTCCTTGCTCTTTACTTCATGTATTTCACAATATGACGATTTAATGTTTGTCCTTTTGGGTTGAACCTAAAACGCCGACAAACAAAACGTTGGTCAGCTGAAGTTGGTATGTGGGGGAAACAATAAACATGCAACTATGATAACAACGTAATCATTCAATTAATCATTTAAGAACCAAGATTACGTTTTAAATATAACTCCGCGATCCATGAGTACCCTTTCCTCTATGTTATCCCTACAGTGGACCTGGATACTACCTTCCTTATGGTAGATCCGATTAAACCCCTCATGGTCCCACCTATAGGTGAACCCGTTTCTAGGGTTGAGTCACATGGCACTACTCGTAAGTAGCCCACTCCATAACTCATGGCAGGCTAATGGGTCTCATGGCACTACACTTGGTAGCCCAATTTCTAACCCATGGCCCCTTTCTTTAGCCTTTTCAAAGCAACAGAGGTGGACCTAGATCTAGCCAGTTATATATGTATATTCATAGTGATAGTCATAGTCACTCTATATTTGCATGAAATAAAAGCATCCAATAGTTATTCCAAGCCATGAGGGAAACATCGATAAAATCCTCAGAAAACTAGTCGGGATAATCATAAGCGTAACCACATACCTGATTTGATGATTTTAGAAGCATTAAGCAAATCCAACCAAGCATGCAATCCAAGTAACTCAACAATCACATAATTCCTGAAAAGAATATGTACTCTATTTATTACACACTTTATCAAGAATCTACTTTATTGACTTGGTTTCACTTTCTAGGGTTTCTAGATCTATTTTAGGGTTTCATTTTGCAATTAGGGTTTCCCTTCATCTTTTACCATATTAAACCCTAATTTTATGCCATTACTCATAAACCCTAATTAGCTCATCTATTCTTCCATATTAAGGTTATCTTAACAACATATAACTCTATTTTCATATTACATGTGCATTAATCATCAATTAATTTCATTAAGCTTCTTTTTCATTAAAGCTACTATTTTATCCTTTTAATCCTTGGCAAGATCATTATACGCACCTATCATCAATTCAAAGTTCATTAGGGTCTAATTAACATATGAACTCGTTTTACCATCAATCTACCTTTTCTTCATGAGAAAACCCTAATCACTACATATAGGGTATTTATCCAGAATCAAGGACTTTTATGTACATATAACTTAGGACCATCATTTTACAACATATTTTCACATTTTCAAATCATATACGATCTTATCCTCTTTTACCCTAAATTTAGGGTTTCTAAATACTTAATCATTCTCATATGGGGTAAAAACCGTAAATCATGCAAATATCATCTAGATTAGGTTCAAATCTAAAATTATCATTCAACATGTTATTAATACTTAAATTTACCCATTAAGCATACTAGATTCAACCTTTAATCACAAAAAGGGTTTTTAACTTAACTTTAATGCACTTTTCATCAACTTGTTATACTTTTGCAATTAGGAACGGAATCAATCTTTAAAAGTATTTTTATTGAATTCCTCTCGTTCTCACGATCAAAATTCATATATAAACTTTTGTCATCCGAGCTACGAATATTTAACTATGATTTTTGCAAGAAAACCTTACCACATCCAATGAGAGGGCGCCACGTCGCCTTGTTCTCATGCAATAGCTTGCGTGACTTGGAAACATGATGAAATGACAGGATTACCCCTCTCTTAAGTTGAGGTTTCTTCAGCCCGCGGAGGGCAGAATCATCCAATGCCAACTCTCCTTCTTCAACCTCGAGAACGGATGCCGCATCAGCCCTAACCGCGGCTTGCGGCCCTCCTCCTTCCTCTCGTGGACCCCGACGACCACAGGGAAGGGTCCCTCCACCTCCGACACTCCTTGGCGCACCCGTGGATGTCAAAAACTCGTGGCCAAAGCCGCTAGCCTACTCTGTCTAGGTCCGCCTATGCGGCTGACCTTGCAGCACCTCAAAAGCTCTTGCGTCTAGGTTAGAGAGAATAAATGATCGCCAGGCTTCCCTCCGGTTGTGTGGGTACTTCGAGCCTCCAACGGATCAAACCAGAACCCTCGAACGTTCCAGGGATAGAGCTATACCCTCGACTAGGGTTTATACATAAGGAATAAGAAGAAGAGCGTGGGATCTTTCTCTCTCTCTCTCTCAGGCTCGAACTAGGGCTTTACCCCTTTATATAGGGTGAGTATCCAAGCCCTAAGACGAACACCTATGGTCAACTAGTTCTATTTTCCAATAGGAATCAAATTCCTTCACGGAGAAGGAATTCTTCTATCTCCTATTTACCTTCTTGATATTCCTTATAGCATGGATAATTAGAAATATGAAAATCCAATTTCTTATTCTCTTTAATCTTTCTTTTTAAACCATTGGCATGAATTTCCATATTTCCTTAAGTAGAAAATACTACTCCTTTAAAAAAACCACAAAAACCATTAATAATGTATTGCATTATTCTCTTATTTTTCTTTATCGGTATTTTCTCTTTCCTCTTTCTTCATTGGGACTTCTTGGATCCCAAGGCACTCTATGATTTCGAAATTCCTTCATAAGGATACTTATTATCCTTCTAGATGCATCTAAATGCATTATTTCTCATTATCATGGTTATTTCTTATTAAAATATCTCCTTTTTGAGGATTTCTCTTTATTTCTCTTTTATTTTCCTCATTGGTATTCCTTTTATCATTAGAAATCCTTGGGATATGAAATTCCACAAAGGATAACTCAATTATACCTCTTTTCACTTGTTTTCCACATTTTGTCATTATTTTCAATTTCTTTCTTAATAAAGAAATACTTAATTGATCTTTTCTTTTCTTATTGCACTCTTTATGCAACTTTGGACTTCTTGGAACCCAAGAGACACGAAATCCCTCTTTGGATTTGCCTTCTAGAGGTTTCCATAATTTTCTTTTCTCCAAATATTGAATTATTCATTTACTAATTGAATTTCCTTGTTATTTGGACCCAATAGCCAATAAATCCCACAACACAAACATCAAGGCTATTGTAAACAAAATCCATTTATTCAAACCAAATTATATCATTATTTATTAAAATATCCTTAATATGAGAAATTACATTTCTCGGCGAATGAACCCAAAAATTGGGGTTGTAACATCCTTCCCATGTTATAGGAATTTTGTCCTCAAAATTCTATCAAGCAAACAAACAATTCAGGATAAGACTTTTCCATGTCCATCATTGGCCCCTATGTGGCTTTACCGTACTCATAGTTCTTCCAAAGAACCTTTATCATCACATATTCTTTTCTCTAAGTTCTTTCATCCTGGCGTCTATAAACTGCACAGGTGGACTCAGGCCATTTTAGCCTCCCTTGGGGCTCACTAGGTTCATTTCTCAGCACCTGGTCGAGGTACCTCACATAGTGCTCTAAATTGGACACATGGAACTCATCACATATTACTATATCCTGAGGGGTAAGATCACACTTAACCTTCTCCACCAAACTATGTCAAAAGATCCCATGCATCGGGGACTCAGCTCTCTTAGCTATAACTTAGAGGGGTCAGATTTTCATGTCACATATTCTCCCACAGTGAACTGCATGTCAGTCTACTTTGCATTTGCTCACGACTCTCGTCTCTAGGCTCCTTTCAGCCATTGCATGATCAAAGCGACTTCATCTACACACACTGTGGTCCCTTTTCTAACCATCACAGGGTCCTTTCACCAACATCACCTTACTAAAGTGGTGACCGACACAACCTCCCTTACAGAGCTTCTTTAACTCCCGATACTGGTGATGGTGGTTATCATCACATTTTTCATAGGACAAGAACTGTCTCTAGATATCACCCTGATCGAGCACACATACTCTCATCAGACCCTTTAGTCTGGATTATACTAATCATTAGTTAGGGGTGATATACTGTACTAACATCGAGTTCTTCATGTACCTACTTCCACCTTTTGGAAGGGAACCTTTAAGTCAAACTCAAGAACCTTTGAATTCACATCATGGTGTAGTTGAACCATCTTTCTCATGGGTAGTTCAACCGGATCTGTCCTTGAGAGAACTCTTCCTCTCTCATGTCATCTAGGTAAGGCGATCTACCATAACCCATATTGCATCTCGACCTTCCTTGGTCCAGGGGACTTATCACAACATCCATAGTGATGAACTCCCATTTCCTCTCGGGAACTCTTTATCCTCTATATCAATGCAATGTGTTACCGATGTTCATCCTTCACATTCTGTCATGCATGGCAACATACCACATGCAACCTCATCTCCAGCATCCATAGTACTACTACCACTCATTATCTAAGTAGTACTATGGTATATGGTGATATTAAAATCATGATCTCCTATATGTCATGATTCCTTAAGATCAATTCCTCGAAAACCCTAAACCACTCTCATCAGGGTTTCATTACCTTCCTATCCAAAGAAAAGTTTCTGAGATCCTACCACCATCCTTTTATTACATCAAGGACTAGGCTGGCTAACCAAACAACCATTAGCTGATCTCGTTACATCAGAGTGTTAGCCAACATATCTTCTTTTCCAAACTTTAAGTTTAACCTAACAACTTCTTCTAGCCAAACTAGGTAGATATATCTCAACCAGAGCATCCATTACCACTTCACCTTCTTATGTATTAGGTAATGTTGATGACATACACCTTCCTGTATGCCACTTACCATCTCAAACTCGAACTCTAAGTCTATCTCCATTGAGAACACTTTGAGCTCATCTTCTGGGTGATCAACCTCAACCTTGTATGACCATATCTCATGATAAGAACATCCTCATAAGGTGACTACCTCATTCCTCTTAGTGTTTGTAAACCATCCATGTATTATTTACTTTACCAGGGTATGCTATCTTCTCTGTCCCCATGTCTCAGGGCAACGTTCCAACCTACATCATCTCTTATCCTTGGTGTATGGCATGCATAATGTCTTATCTCTCACCCCCATAACAAGAGGAAATAAGCATTTGGTTGCAGTCCAAATACATAGTTCTTCCTGTTCCAAGAGTAGAGATGGTACATCCCACCTTTCCAATACACCTTTACATCTAAGTTACAACGTGCCACATATGTCTCTACATCACAAACATCATGATATCAAAGTTCCTTCCATAGAAAACTGGTCTCAAATCTACTTGGGTTTACACACAACCCTTGGTCATCTCCTCGAGTTCTATAGGGTGCCGACACTTTTTGGGGTCATCCCTCTTCCCTTATGCATCTAGAGAGTGCCCTACTCATCTGCCCTTTAGGTCCCATGAGTTCATGAAGGTGATCAATCTCTCAACCCATGGCCCTCAGACAATGATAGCTGTTACCTCCCGACCCTATGGTCATGTGCAACTAGGGAATTAGGCAACTCCTACCTCCATCGGTCTTATCCCTACCTGACCCTAGGATAGACTTAGGATTCTCCATTTATAGTACATGTCCAACTTAGAACCTTTCCCAAGCCTTCATCATCTCTCTTTGTATCCATGGGATGACATCTATCCTTTCATAGGGGTCATGGTGACCTACCTACCTTGGTCAGGCCCCTTACCGGTTACCTCCATGGTAACACATCCACATGTACTTAGAGATGGATATCTATGGGTCTACAGATTCATTTTCATACCATGTACTTTTCATTTAGCTTCTCAAGATCCTATAATACCTCTTTAGGTTAACGTAACCCAACAAAACTGGTATACACTCTACCAAAGGGTCCCTCTCCCAGGATGGGAGGAAAACTTCACCTCGATAACAAAGGTCACAAACGTCCTTAGGGTTTATATTTATATGAGCATGCTTGACCCTAGAAGGCCATTAGGGCATAAGCGGACCACCTTCCAAACCATGCTAGGTTACACTTATTCTCATCCTCAACATTGGGTCAAGATCTTCAACTTAATTATGAGGGGTTCATCAAACATACCTTAAACTTAAGGGGCTTCCCTTGTCCTATGCTCGAAACTATAGCAACTTAATTCTCATCATGAGCATTAGGTACTCTACTTCCCCTCTTAGGCCTAGGAATCCTAGGTTCACTTAGGTATACTACTGCATGCTCTACCTCTAACCAAGCGTATCCAAGGTATGTCATGTGCTTCCCATGATCCTTTTATTCAAGCAACACTTTAGAGTTGGGTCCTCCTCAAAGACAATCAACAAGGTTCAAGGCCTTACTAACTGTTACTAAACTTCTACATGATTTAAGGAACTATTCTTCTCATCTATACCATAGGTACAAAGGTATAAGAAGACTCATCCTCTCTCTAGGGTTTGGTTCCTCTAAATACAACCAAGACATCATCAGTCTCCAGGGATTATGCATGAGGCAACTGCTATCATTCACTTAGGTCACATCATCCTCGACTCCCCATTGTTCCTCATATCTTGGGGTTTTAGGCTTCCAGTCTTCTTGTCTGGGGTCCTTCTCTCTCTCTAGAGCTAATCCTACAACCAACCTCTCTATAAGAGGTCCTTTCTTCATGAAGGATCAAGCTCATAAGCATGCCCCTACCTGAGTGAAGCCTATGTTCAGCTTATCTTTACTCAAGGTTATCCCTAGTTTCCTATGCTTATCTCATAAGCTATCCTGGCCAGAGTTTGAACCTACTGTCATACTACTGACGTACTATGGGTGTCTACTATACCATGCTCATATAAGCTCATGGGGTTTCCATGGGTTCTTCTCTAATCTTATCAATGAAGGAACTATCCTTCACTCTAACATGCACGACCCTTTCCAGGGTTGGGTCGGCGACGATACTAGGTCATCTCTCCTAGATCATATGGCATCCCCGGCATGCCCATACAAACACCTGGTCTACTATGACAGCTAATTCATTGTGTCATCCCTCTCTAACCTTCACTTAGGGTTAGGGTTAGCATCATCCTTAGGGGATGTGCCAGGTCTCTACTTATAATGGAGATCTCTATCTCCAAGACTAACTCTCTTTATCTATCCTCCTAACCAGAAGGTCTAGCCTCAGTTCTCTTCTGATGGCATGACAACTTATGTCATACGACCTAAGCATGTATCTATCCTTTAGTTTGCGCTTAATCTATTAAGCTTATGTCCATGACATCTTATTTACATGGTTTCCATTAATTCGGTGGAGGATTCCTTAGACTTTATTAACCTTACCCATACCTCAAGAGGGTGAGGAGAAGAGAGAAAACCCTAATCCTTAAGGTCCTTAATAGAATTTGTGATGAGAAGGGATGAATGAGATGAGAAAGTCCTAAAGGTATCTTATTTCGATTCATACCCTAAGACTTTGGCCAGGCAGTCACACGGATCCGGGAGTCCTCGTATTCCGACTAGCGGTGCGGAGGAAAATATTGCCAGCCCCTGGTCGTGATCCTTTTCTAGACACCTCTGTCTTTCAGATAATCCTCTAATAACTCCCATGGGTTCTATGGAGTTTGTAAAATTTAATAATTATTAATGGTTAACTGAGGAACCTACACTCTGATACCAAATGTTACGACCCCACCTCCCGATAACCCCCAATTAAGGGAGACCGAGAGGTCAAATCCGCACCCATAACTTCTGGATCAAAGGTTCGACAATTAACCAAGAATAATTATCAAATTTTAACAGACTAAACGGGAAAACTGTAAGAAAATAAACTCTTGCATACCTTTTGAAAATATTGGATTTCTAAACTTCTATCCATGTATGCATTCTACTCTAACTAATCCTCCTTGCATTTTACTTCATGTATTTCACAATATGATGATTTACAGTTTGTCCTTTTGGCTTGAACCTAAAACGCCGACAAACAAAATGTCGGTCATCTGAAGCTGGTATGTGGGGGAAAAAATAAACATGTAACTATGATAACAACATAATCATTCAAAATCATTTAAGAACCAATATTACATTTTAAATAAAACTCTGCGATCCATGAGTACCCTACCCTCTGTGTTATCCCTGCAGTGGACCTGGATACTACCTTCCTTATGGTAGATCCCCATTAAACCCCTCATGGTCCCACCTATAGGTGAACCAGTTTCTAGGGTTGAGTCACATGGAACTACTCGTAAGTAGCCCACTCCTTAACTCATGGTAGGCTAATGGGTCTCATGGAATTATACTTGGTAGCCCAATTTCTAACCCATGATAACCTAGACCTTGCTCTCAGATTACCCCTTTTTTTAGCCTTTTCAAAGCAACAGAGGTGGACCCAGATCTAGCCACTTATACATGTATATTCATAGTGATAGTCATAGTCACTCTATATTTGCATGAAATAAAAGCATCCAACAGTTATTCCAAGCCATGAGGGAAACATCGATAAAATCCTCAGAAAACTAATCAGGATAATCATAAGCGTAACCACATACCTGATTTGATGATTTCAGAAGCATTAAGCAAATCCAACCAAGCATGCAATCCAAGTAATTCAACAATCACATAATTCCTGAAAAAAATATGTACTCTATTTATTATACACTTTATCAAGAATCTACTTTATTGACTTGGTTTCACTTTCTAGGGATTCTGGATCCATTTTAGGGTTTCATTTTGCAATTAGGGTTTCCCTTCATCTTTTACCATATTAAACCCTAATTTTATGCCATTACTCATAAACCCTAATTAGCTCATCTATTCTTCCATATTAAGGTTATCTTAACAACATATAACTCTATTTTCATATTACATGCACATTAATCATCAATTAATTTCATTAAGATTCTTTTTCATTAAAGCTACTATTTTATCCTTTTAATCCTTGACAAGATCATTATACGCACCTATCATAAATTCAAAGTTCATTAGGGTCTAATTAACATATGAACTCGTTTTACCATCAATCTACCTTTTATTCATGAGAAAACCCTAATCACTACATATAGGGTATTTATCCAGAATTAAGGAATTTTATGTACAAATAACTTAGGACCATCATTTTACAACATATTTTCACATTTTAAAATAATATACGATCTTATCCTCTTTTACCCTAAATTTAGGGTTTCTAAATACTTAATCATTCTCATATGGGGTAAAAACCCTAAATCATGCAAATATCATCTAGATCAGGTTCGAATCTACAATTATCATTCAACATGTTATTAATACTTAAATTAACCCATTAAGCATACTAGATTCAACCTTTAATCACAAAATGGGTTTTAAACTTAACTTTAATGCACTTTTCATCAGCTTATTATACTTTTGCAATTAGGAACGGAATCAATCTTTAAAAGTACTTTTATTGAATTTCTCTCGTTCTCGCGATCAAAATTCATATATAAACTTTTGTCATCCGAGCTATGAATATTTAACTATGATTTTTGCAAGAAAACCTTACCACTTCCAATGAGAGGGCGCCACGTCGCCTTGTTCTCATGCAATAGCTCGCATGACTTGGAAACGTGACGAAATGACATGATTACCCCTCGCTTAAGTTGAGGTTTCTTCAGCCCGCGGAGGGCAGAATCGCCCAACGCCAACTCTCCTTCTTCAACCTCGAGAACGGCTGCCGCAACAGCCCTAGCCGCGGCTTGCGGTCCTCCTCCTTCCTCTCCTGGACCCCGACGACCATAGGGAAGGGTCCCTCCACCTCCAACGCTTCTTAACACACCCGTGGATGTCAAAAACTCACGGCCAAAGCCGCTAGCCTGCTCTGGCCAGGTCCGCCTATGCGACTGACCTTGCAGCACCTCCGAAGCTCTTGTGTCCAGGTTAGAGCGGATAAATGATCGCCAGGCTTCCCTCCGGCTGCGTGGGTACTTCGAGCCTCCAACGGATCAAACCAGAACCCTCGAACGTTCCAGGGATAGAGCTATACCCTCGACTAGGGTTTATACATAAGGAACAAGAAGAAGAGTGTGGGATCTTTCTCTATCTCTCTTGGGCTCGAACTAGGGCTTTACCCCTTTATATAGGGTGAGTATCCAAGCCCTAAGATTACCACCTATGGTCAACTAGTTCTATTTTCCAATAGGAATCAAATTCCTTCATGGAGAAGGAATTCTTCTCTCTCCTATTTACCTTCTTGATATTCCTTATAGCATGGATAATTAGAAATATGAAAATCCAATTTCTTATTCTCTTTAATCTTGCTTTTTAAACCATTGGCACGAATTTCCATATTTCCTTAAGTAGAAAATACTACTCCTTTAACAAAACCACAAAAACCATTAATAATGTATTACATTATTCTCTTATTTTTCTTTATCTGTATTTTCTCTTTCCTCTTTCTTCATTGGGACTCCTTGGATCCCAAGAAACTCTATGATTTCGAAATTCCTTCATAAGGACACTTATTATCCTTCTAGATGCATCTAAATGCATTATTTCTCATTATCATGGTTATTTCTTATTAAAATATCTCCTTTTTGAGGATTTCCCTTTATTTCTCTTTTATTTTCCTCATTGGTAATCCTTTTATCATTAGAAATCCTTGGGATACGAAATTCCACAAAGGATAACTCAATTATACCTCTTTTCACTTGTTTTCCACATTTTGTCATTATTTTCAATTTCTTTCTTAATAAAGAAATACTTAATTGATCTTTTCTTTTCTTATTGCACTCTTTATGCAACTTTGGACTCCTTAGAACCCAAGGAACCCAATAGGCACGAAATCCCTCTTTGGATTTGCCTTCTAGAGGTTTCCATATTTTTCTTTTCTCCAAATATTCAATTATTCATTTACTAATTGAATTTCCTTGTTATTTGGACCCAAATAGACAATAAAGCCCACAACACAAACATCAAAGATATTGTAAACAAAATCCATTTATTCAAACCAAATTATATCATTATTTATTAAAATATCCTTAATATGAGAAATTACATTTCTCGGCGAATGAACCCAAAAATTGGGGTTGTAACACAAGTAGTGGAAATTCATGTATAATCTCACTCAAGCAAGCTAGTACATTTAACATTCACCAATAAAATAAGTCATTCATAAAATGAACAGTATGGTAGATTGCACCCATTTCATATAGAGCAAATAAATCCCAAACATTCAAGACTTGCAAGAATCATCCTTTTATTCAAAATGGCCAATTATTTCAAGAGTCTTGGAGCACATGTAAAATTGCTACATAGGACTCATTCTAGCCAAAAACATCAAAAGAAAGTTGCATTATTCAAGATTTAATCATTCTCATCAAAATAGATTGAGATTCAGTTGAAACACACTATTGATAAAAAAACATTCAAGTTTGGGAAAATTTTTGCCAAAAGGGTGTGAATTTGCACTTAATCACATCCAAACCTACTTTAGGGGATTAAAGAACATAAAGCGGCAAATTCTAGCTAAAACAAACAAGAATTTCCAAAAACTACATGGAAATGCAATGCACGACATGAAAAAGCAAAAAAGAGATTTTTTTTTTGAAAAATTACACAAAAAATTATGAAAACAACTACATGTATGTAGGAATGCAAGAAAAACACACAAGGTCAGGAAAGACAAGTATGAAAGTTAGTCAAACTATTTGATCATCTTGGTAAAATGTAGAACAAGGATTGTTAGAGGCAAAATGAGGAAAAACAAGGGATTACCGCCCTACCACCCCAAACTCTTAAACCATGTTGTCCTCATTGTGAAATAGAAGTTTAGAATAGTAGGGTAAATGGTATGGAGTTGTGGAGGACCACTACCCAGTGAGGGGAGAGATCAACATAGCATTAGGTGAGCAGGACATGCCACCATGACTATGTTGAGAAACACAATCATTCTGGCTTGTAAGCAACATGTCTGTGTTGTGGAGCACGATCGTTCCTGGCTTCTTCCTATAGCTTCTTCAATGTATTACAATCTTCTTTTCAATTTTGATCTTTCCTTTGGTTAGCTTCTGCGTGCCTCATCTTTTCTCCATATTACCTTCTCGAACATGATTCACATACAACAAAATAATCAAGTATGGTGTGTGTGTATTTTTGGGAAAGCTAAAGTGTAATAAAAATAAGGAGGATTTTAGAATCTCAAACCATGTGGGTAGCCTCCCACTAGCGCTAAATTTAGAGCCTTCATCCAAGTTTATTGTTTCTCCATCAACTAAACTTTTGTCCAAAAGTAAAAGGTTTCCATCCTCACCATAGGCAATCCCCTCAGATGCCTTCATTGTTTGATCTTCCTCCCAAGGGTCATGCAAACTTCTCAAGTGTTTTTCTTCATTTTCCGCTCCCCCTAGGTCATCCTCATATACCTCAAAGTAAGAATCCTCATCAACAAAAATTTACAGCTCATTCAACATGATCCTCGTAGACATCTTTCCTCTTATCTTCTTAATCAACCTTGAGACCTTCAAAATTTTCATGCTATAGTTTTGTTTTCCTTGAGGAATGGGTCTTCATAGGCTTCACAGAGAGGGGTCTCAATCATATTGGACACTTGAGAACCTTGAAATATCACATTGAGATATTTTGGATCAACAATTGGGGCACTTGGTGGTGTAATCTCAATGGAAGGTGGGACACTTGGTGTCATTGCTTCAAAAGGAGCTGGAAAACTAGATTTTCTAGTGCCATTGGCACTCACAATAGAAGGTGGTACGTCAAAATCTCTAGTGCACTTGGCACTCTCATAAGGATTTTCTGGCAAGTGTTCTCCATCATAATCTTAATCAAATTGCTTCCCTCCCTTGTTGAGCTTCTCAACAACCTTATCGAACCTTAAGACTGAAACCATACTTGCATGCTCATGGGGGGCATGTGATGATGGTGGTGGTGGTATTTGGTGGGGTGGATTAAAATTTTGAAGGAGTAGGATGGTCTTTGTGGAGGTGGTTGGTATGGGGGTGGTTGTGAAGTGTGTTGGAAGTTGTACAAAGGTTGAGGAGGTGGTGGAACATAGATGCCTTGAGGAGAACCCATAAAATCTTTTGCATTGTTTGGGTTGGCCATTGTTTGGGAAGGGGGTCTTCCCTCCTCACAAAGGGTAAGTGAAAGGGAAATCTCATACAACCTTTTCTCAAGCCGATCAATGGTTTGTTCACGAAAGGACACCTCTCTCTTCACTTCATCAATGCTTCTTAACCTTGCAAGAACTTCTTATTAAAACATGGAGTTTTCTCTTGGCTCGCGGTCTCCTTTTTTCTCCCATGAAAAGTTTGGATGATTTCTCCATTCTGAAGTGTAAGAGCTTGACATGGAGCCTTGGTTGTTTTGGATGCCATAGGGTTGTAGAACTTGTAAATCTTCACAAAGTGCTTCCATGGAGTTGTAAGAGTGATTAGAAGAACATCCCACATGAATCTTTATTAGATTTATCATGTCTTCCAACATATTCATCATGTAGGGCAGTTGAGGGATTGAAGGGGTTCATGCATCTCAGTCTACCATCTTGACTTCAAAGGCTTGCTTGTCACATGCACAACAAAAGTGGACAAATTAGAAAACCAAGATGCAAAATCAACACAAAGAATAAAGAATAGCAATAGTGAGGGCACTAGGAAAAGATAACCAACACTAACTAACTAGGTTGAGCCCCTCTACTCCCTGACAATGGTGGCAGAAAGCTTGGTGTGATTCTCCCAAGGTCACACACTAATCAACTAAATGGTGACTAGATGCAACCAAGGGAAACATACGAGGATCTTTTGGATTTATAATGGACCTAGTCTGACACACTCACATAAACCAATCACACATTACCTACAAGCACACAAGCTCATGTTGTTGTATAGGCAAGTGGCAAGAGTCGATCCACAGGGAGAGGGGGCACTAGAGCTAGGTTATTGTGAGCTATGTTCTTAAAGCGGAGTGTAGGGTTTTACGATTTGCTGGAAATTTTATTGATTACTCTGATGTTGCAAATAATTAAAAGCAAGAAAGGAGAACTAGATTATGAAACCCTAAGTTAACCTTACACAAATTAAGTTTAATTAACAACGCAATACAAGTAACTAAACAAGAGCAAGGGACTACAACTAAGTTACACTAATGAAGTAAGTTAAGCACTAGATCAATTAATGGCCTAAGTTATCACTAATTATCAAGATCAAAACTTAGCAAGCTCAGAAGAGCACTAACTACTCAGTCAAGACCTAACTATCCAAATCTAAGTAATCAACTAAAAGGCAAGGAAAGTAATTGACTAAGCTAGCATTAACATGCTAAGAGAGAAAGATGGGTTTTAATAATATTAATGAGAGGTGGGTTGTTTGGGCAATGTTAGTGAGATATTAGTTGGGGGAACATATCATGCAAGCCTAATCAATCATTCTAGGTTGTCAAACCAAAAAACTAGTCAAATGCAACAAAATTACCCTAGATTATTGGGTGTCTATAGATAGAATAACGTGTGGGAAGGGAAACTAAACCCTTGCACCCCCTATCTAGCCTTATGAGGTTCAATTGGCCCAAGGTTAGGTGGGATTTTAGTTGGATTTTTCTAATCTAGGTTTCTAGAGTGAGATGGCTTCGGGTAATTGGGAGCTAAAGGTAGGAATGAGGGGGTAGAGGTGAGGATATTTCACCCCACATTACTCCCCATCCAGATTGTAGTAAACTCCTAGGTAATTACACTAAACAATCTCACCCTAGCTACTTAGATATCACAACTAGGAGTATAAAAAGGGTTATATGTGTGGGGAGATTGGGTTCTATCTAGGGATCCACTAATTATACCGAGGACAAAATTCCAAAATAGCCTCACATATGCTATCCTTTCCTAGACTGAGGTGATTTCTAGAATAAAACCATAAGAAATCTATGTTTTCAAGCACGAACCACAAGAAGAATTATGGGAAATAAGATAGAAGTAGAAAACAACCATCATAAAATGAAATTATAGAATTTATAAGATATACCCCCCCAACATGGTATCAAAGTATCATTCTAACCCCAACCACCCCACCACAAAGGGCTTAGCTACACATAATCATGCAAAAGAGCAAAAAGGAAAGAAGAAAGAGGTAGAAGGCCATGGAGCTCCTGGAAGCTTCTTCTCTTTCACTTCTCAGCTATTGTAGAATGAAGCACCTCCCTCCAAAGATGGAAATGGCTTGAGAATATAGGGGATTATGGCAAAAAACCCTCAAAACTATGGTTTTAGGTGGAAATGAGGTGTAAATGGAAGGTGGGAGGTTGGTGAAGCTCTTGAATGCAAGGAAGGTGGAAATGAATGCTAAGAGGTAGGTAAGGAGTGGGTAACCTAGTGTTGTGGCTGCCACCTTGGCTTATATAGGTGGTGGGGAAGCACTCAGGTAAGTGGGGGTAAAGTAGGAAATGCAATGGAGAAAATGGCTAGGGTTGCGGGATCACTACAGTCGTGGTGTTCACCACGACCATGGTGGGTGTGGGCTGGTACAGTTGTGGGAGATGAAACGGCTGTGGTGAAAATAGTTGAAGAGGGGAGGTTATTAGAGTGGAATGGACATGGCTGTGGCAGGCGCCACGGTCGTGGTGGGTCGATAGCGACATGATCGTGGTCCAGAGCACGATCGTGCTAGAGGGTTAGTCCATTCTTACCTTTTTTGTTCTTCTATTGGACACAGTCATGGTAGTGGCCATGGTCGTGGTGGTCCTGACTGAACACAGTCGTGCTGAAGGTCACGGCCATGCTAACATCCTGACTGAACACAGTCGTGCTAAAGGCGACCCCCATGCTAATACCCTTGTTGTATCTTGATAGTATCTGTGATCTTGAGCTATTTAGAAATTATCATAGTGGGATTCTATGAGATAGACGATAATTTTCAACCACGGTCGTGCTGATGACGATGGTCGTGTGGGGCACCTTGTGCCACGCCTATTTTTTTTACCACGACAGTGTCTTTGTGATCTTGGGAAAAATGGCCACAGTTGTGGCAGTGTACCATGGCCCGTGGTGAGGGCCCAACTACTTGATTTTACCTTAGACTCCTTTAAATGGTTGTTAATCACTTTGGAGCAATTTTTGTCTATTCAAGGGGTGATTGGGGAAGGCTTGGGTCCAATCCAGGGGTGTAAAACCCAAGTGTCCTCTCCTTCTCTCTCCTTTACATCCAATGCATGTACAAAAACCCTAAACAAATACGAAAAGTAGCTGTAATATTTGACATGATATTTCATATTGGGGGAAATTACTCGCAAACTAACATGTTTAGACGTGATAATAATACAAAAAGACACAAGATGAAGCCCTAAAATAGGGTTGCATCAGTTTCCTAGTGGGTTGACCCGATTGAATGATGTGTGATTCTCAAGCATGGAAAGTTGACTGTAACATATTGTTTTGGCTCTAAGAAAATCCAATCGACCGATTGGTGGGGAGTTGACTGGTTTGGCCTTGCAAACTCACCTTCCTTCAAAGGATTGGTTTGAGTGACTGGGTTTCCATTCAATTGGTTGGCCAATTTCGTATTCTTCGTTTCTACTATTGAGTCGATTGATTGGAGGGGAGAGTCAATCGATTAAGCTTCTAGATGGGTTGGTTGGCTAATTTCATCTTCTTCCTTTCTACTATTGAGTCAATTGATTGGAGGGGAGGTCAATCAATTAAGCTTCTGGATGGCCTAAAATCAACCTTTTATTCTTCAAATTGCTCAAGGGAATGAGTAATTCTTGGTCTAGGGTTGAACGAGTGACAAGGTTCATAAAAAACCTATGGAATCAGGGCAAAATATTGAGAAATCTAATTAAAAGGAGGAAAAATAAGGAAATTACAATTTATTCCTAAAAATTAAGGAAAAGGGATATAAAATATTAATTAATTGACCTAGACGATGCGATAAAAAAGATGAATATGCATTCATCACCTCACTCTGATTAGTCATATTTGGCATGCTAGGAACCAATTAATGTTTGAAGAAACTTCTACAATAGCTAACATAGAGTGGCAATTTTTTTTGCCAGATATAGATATCTTGATGCATAGATAAGTTTTCTTGAATCCTACCCATTACTTGTAATTATTTTGTTATGGATGAATAAGAATAGTATCACACTTCACAAAAAAAAAGAATTTGGGAGGTGGTGCTGCAAACGACATAGATTGAACTCCCCCAATGATTGGTGACTTCAAACACATTTGCTGGGAGAGGGATATATATGGAGCTCTTTCGATCTCAAAATCTTTGTAATGTTGATTCAATGAAGTTGTTTATGTAGCAAACCTCGTTGAATTGAATATAAGAGGAGGCATCACGATCTGGCATAATAATTATAGCCCTCTCCATCGAATTCTGAGCAATGTGGATTGACATTTGGTGAAGGTTTCTTGGCTAGACAAGTTCCCAGATGCATAGATTGCACTAGGAGGGAACCCCAAATGATTATGCGAGGATGAAACCGGAGCTCACTAGTAGAAGGAAATAACTAATACCATTCATATTCCTAAAACACTGGTTCTACTGGCCATGTTTTGAGGGTACAGTAAGAGAAGTGTGAAAGTAGGATGTTGTGGGAAACCCTTTGTTCATCATGGCTGAGAGATCAAAAAACGAATATTGCTTTGATGGTCTAGTACATGGGGTTAATTCACCTATGTAACCTTATTTCTAAAGATAGGAAGAACTTTTAAAGAGCCATCGATGAGATAAGAATGGATCCAATGAGTGCTGAGAAGATGGAGGAGGCAAAGAGGACAATGGGGAGGCTTCTACAATTGGAGAAAGTAAAGGAGGTATTTATGTGGTAGAAGAGTAGAATGAAATTGATAGGAGATGGGGACCATAATAAAAAGGTGTACCATGTCGTGCTGAAAAAAAATAACATGCATGATGAGATACATAATTTTATTGATGAGAATGGGGTTGTTAAGGAGGGACCTAAGAAGGTTGTAGAGATGACACTCAACTTTTCTTAGATATGTATAACCAACTTAGAAATAGGCTTACTAGAAAACCAATCTACATCACAAAAGGGTGACCAAAAAAATGAATGGCAAGTTTCTAGCTTCATCTTCGGAGGAGGAAACCAGAGAGCATTGCTCAATAAATGCTTTTGAAGCACGTGGTGCGCATGACTTTAATTCCAAGTTCTATCATTGGGCATGACCGATCATCATGAAGGATCACTGCAATGTAGTATGATGGTTAATGGTTGGGGGAAGGATGGTCAAACAAGTTAATCACACTTTCATCAAATTGATCCCAAAGAGAAACTAGGTGGTCTCAATGGGTGATTTTTGACCCGTTGCATGTTTCTTAGTGCTATATAAGGTGGTTGCCAAGTTGTTGGCAGCCAAATTGACAGAGTTTTTTCCCTTTCATCATCTCATACAACCAATCAACCTTCATTAGAGAGAAAAGCATAGCTGACAGAACCCTACATACTATCGAATTTCTATTGGAGTTTGGGGATAAGAGCAAGTCTAGAAACACTTGTGTCAGATTGGACATTTCTAAAACTTACGGTCATGTGAAGTGGGAGGCCTTATGGAAGATCATGGAGGTGATGGGTTTTGATAGTAGATGGATAACCATGATACAACAATGCATTGAAACTACTTCATTTTTAGTCCTAATTAATGATGTTCTCAAAGGATTGTTCAAGTTAAGTAATGGATTGAGATAGGGTCATCCCCTCTCACCAATGTTGTTCATGGTTTTCATGGAGGGCTCACAAATCTCACCAACTAGACATAGGAGGAGGGAATCATGAAGACTTTCAAGGTGTGGGGTGTTCCTGTGAAAACCCACATGGCGTTTTGTGGTGATGTATTATTTATCTACCCAGGAAACGTTAAACACCTAAAATCTATGAGGAGGATAATGTATATCTTTGAAGATCTAATTGGCATGTATATCAGTAGCATCAAGTTGTGGGTTTTCCTTTCAAGATCGTGTTGTAACAGGAGGGGCATATTGAAGGATGTTGTTGGAATGAAGATGGGGGATTTCCCAATGAGATATCTTGGTATTCTGCTATTTGGTGGGGAGGGAAGAGGTTAGACTTCTCTATGTGCCATGATAACCTATAGAGCACCATTGAGAGATGGACTGGAATCAGTATGTTCATCGAGAGTAGAGCTGTGCTGGTCAGAGTTGTGCTAACAAGTAAGATCCATTTCTGGTGTCGGCAAGATGATATGTCATCTTTTATCCTCAACTAGATGCGTGTCATGGTGAGGGACTTCTTGTGATAGGGGAAGAACTACACGGTGGCATGGAAGGTGATTGCGAGATCCTATCAAGCGGAGGATCTAAACCTTAAGGACATTGAAGATATTGCAGTTGTTGCTATGGGTAAGAGAGTGGATTGTTTTTTGAGGAACAATAAATCAACTTAGACCATGTGGATTAGATTGAAATCAACTTAGACTAGATGGATTAGATTGAGATACGAGAATTGGCTGGACAATCAGGATCCTATAGGAAGGACTCTTCTAGATCTTAGTGTACCATGATCCATACTTGGGGTATTATCAAGGTTGGTTATGTACCCGACAATGTGATGGCAACTGAACATCAATCTTGTTCCCTAAGACAAACTACAATCAATATGGAATGGGAATCTATTCTATGCAACAAAACACATACACCCAAGTGGAGTTCTTGTTCTTATATGGTGATCATGTGCAAGCTGCTTACCATGGATGGGCTTAGAAGATTGGGACTGGATGTTAATCTTGGATGCCTTCTATGTAAGAAGGAGGAGGAGAACCACAGTCACATGCTCTTATATTGATTTTGACTATACCCGGTATATTTGGTTTAAGGCCTCACTAAAGTGTGATTTGGGTGGGTTTCCTCCTATCAGCATGGATTTGGTGATTCCCTAGATTTTACAGCAAACTAGGAACCACATGAGGATACGTAATTTTGAGAATTGTATTCTCACAACTATCATATTTATTGTGCGGGGCAGAAAGGAATGGTAGGCTAAATATGTGAGGTGAGCAAGATCCTTTTTTCATGTTGTAAATATAGTGGACTTACAAGGGTAAGTTCGAGGACCTCTTAATCATAGATATGATGATTTTGAGACAGTGGGACCTGACTGAAGCATGTGTATAGTATACAAGATTTTGTTTGTGCCGTATACTCTCTTGTAACTTCTTGTTGGGAATATTATTTTATCTTATCAAAAAATAAATTTTGAACCGGATATACATGTTTGGGGAGACCAAAAAACTCTTATTTGTTTATAGCTATTATAAGGCTTTAAGTTTACTTAATTGGTTTTGTATAATATACGTAGTATATCATTTATTCCATACTGAGCAAAATTAAAATTAGGAAAAAAAATCTAAACAACACGGTTGCCTGTAGTTATTTACCAATATAGAAGCATTCGGATCTTATCTCCAATACTAGCCCAGTTTTGAGATAAAACACCAATTAATTTGGCGCTTTATAGCTTAAAGCAGCGAAAATGCCAACGAATCTAGCGCTTTATCCGTGTTTGTAGTTATGGTTTGAATGTAATTAACGATCGTTTGTACTACTGCAAGCCATGCTAAACTAACTGGTGTTTTCTCTCAAAATTAGGCTAATATTGAAAATAAGATTCGATTGCTGCTAGACTGGTAAATAACTATAGGCAACCGTGTTGTTTAGGTTTTTTTCCTTGAAATCATATTAATACATAATTACAAATAATATGTGGAGCATGCTGAAAACTTTTCCAAAAATGATTTTTCTGGATTTTAGTTCTTATTTACTAGTCCTTGATTAATTTGAATCCCTTCCCAAATATTTTGAATCCATTTGATTCCGGCTATATTCAAAGTAAGGAAAAACTCTGTTAGCGCATGCTATCTTTTTGTGTTTTCGTTTCGTTCAGACCAGTTTTACGCGCTACGCTACGTATTTATGGAGTTTCACCCATTCTGTAACGGGTTCATACTTGAGGGTTTAGAAGACCTGCCTTGCCTAATTCCTTCAAGATTTGCCACCATAGTCTAGAAAGTTTTAGTCATGACTGTCAGTTTCAGCATTTGTTTGCTTCACTCTAAGGGTGAGTTTGGGTGACTACTTCTCAAATGTCGGTAATCATGTATTGGGTCGTATGACTTTTGGTATTTTCGTAGTAGACGAGTAGAAACCTGCAACCAGCTCAGCATGTACAGTTGCATGAAAAAACTGTGACAACGGAGCAGTGATCCGGCGCAGCAGAACCGGAAGTTCTAAAGCCCGCCAATCCTGGCGTCAGAACAAATACACAACTATAGCCGTTGTTGTTAAATTAATTAGTAAATCTTGTATCAACTACCAGGGCTTACGATTACGCCAGCCAAACTAGGCCTAACGCATTTGCCCCACCATATTGCAAATGCATGGATGTGACATTCAAATGTTAGAATTCCACTCCCGTCAATGTCGATCTTCCAGGTAACATTCGTAGCTGCTTCCTTCCTTTTGTAATGATTGACCTTCCCAGTCAATTTGTATCTCGCGTCGTTTCCAGTCGATCTCACGTCGTCTCTAGTCATATATGTATAACAAGTTCTTGGAAACATCATTGGAAATTTCGAGCATGAGATGTCGACGGGCACCGATGACTCAATCCTGCGATTACCGACATAAATGTATTCCGGTTGACCTTAAGCAAGTAATGCTGATTGGAGAAGATACGAAGTCTGTATAAAGTCTTTTTCATGTAATAGTTGTTTTCAAGAGGAAATCATATGCATTATTGACACAGTTTTCCATTTTTTCAGGGCATTTTTGAGAAAGAAAATGTGCAAATGACAGTTTAAATTTTATTTATGAGAAGTTCAAGGGCACGGGATGAAAGAAAAGGATGAGCGAAGGAGGGTGGAGACTTAATATATAGCCCACTTGGGATGAAGCTCCTGATATTAATTAGGAATGGACATACAGGTCCATCTTCCACAATATATAAGCTTTCACTCTTCAGTTTAGTTCAAGATCAGGGTTTGGTGAGCTAGCCTTCTCCCTCGGAATATCCTACAAGCAGTGGCGTAGCCACGTTCAAACCTGGATATGGGCAAGTGCCCAACCCAAGTCCTATGATTGTATTCTATTTGATACAAATATGAATGAGATCTTTTGAAAAATTATAAATTGTGCCATACCTTAGATGACCGCAAACACATTTACAATACTGGTGCCTACTCTATATAGATTTTCTGGCTTCGCCACTGCCTACAAGCCATCTTGCTCTCCCATACAGAAAACAATCCACCCATGCTTCCAAACAGCTGGAGCAGGCCGTGTGCGATGATCTCCGTGCTGTTGATCCTCTGCTATTGTCTTCTCATGACCACCACGTTCGTTGCATCCCAACAGATA